>CM076851.1:76897340-77574060 GCA_039519185.1 Astragalus membranaceus | reverse complement strand
TTTTGGTAATTTCGCCAAAAAGACTTATTTTCTCATCATGCATGTATTTCTAGAGTTTTAGAGTCATCCAAAGGGTCTCAGGATCATTGTTAGAGTGGAAATGAAGTTTGGAGCAAATTTGGGTTTTTGGGACCAAAAGGGCATTTTGGTCATTTCACTAAAATAAATAATTTCTCGGTAAAAACCATCATACATCTCTTGAGGAATTTATGTGAATCCAAGTGAGTATAGTTGTGTATTTTTTGTGCATCATAGGAATATTTTTGGCATGAAATTCGGTTTTTGAACAAAAGGGTAAAATGGTCATTTCCTTTGGAGTGGGGTCAACAAATCAATTTTGGGATTGGTGAGATCATAAAATTCAGAGCCCAATCATTGAATCATGGGACATGGCCCAAAATGGTAAGATTAATGAAGAATTATCTAGAAAAAAAATCAAGAAAAAGAAAGGATAATTAGAAAGGTAGTGGGAGACAAATAGTACAATGACAACTTGCAATTACTCTCTCTCTCTTATCCTTTGGCTGCGAATTCCAGCCCTTTTTTCCCCATTTTTGGTTTATTTTATTGATTTCAAATTGTGTTTAAATCATGGCCTTCCATTCAAGTGTTAAATGCAATCCTCACCCTTCATTTGAATTAAAATGGCACTCTTGTAATATGCTTCATGAGAAAATACATTTTTGTAATTAAACTTATCCTTCACTCACCTCCTTAAGCTACACCCCTCAGCCCTCTCTCTCCTCACTTTGTGCTTTCTAATTGCCCCTAATCCATGTGACATTTGATCTTGACCCTTGGTTCCAAATTTAGATGCAATCCTAGAGCACCTAAAAAAATAAGAGACTAAATTACCCTTAAACCTAGTTTCATCCTATAAATACCTCCCTCATTCCCACACCTAGGAGTCATCTTTTTTGCTTCTCATTTGCCTCTCATTCTCCTACACAAAAACCCTAGCACACCAAAAGCACCTCCTCCCCCTCTCCTTCCTCACCAAAACCGTAGCCTCTCCCTCCCTCCTCCATATATTTTCTTCAACTTTTCACCACCAAATCCTCCATTTCTTGTTAGATCACCATCCTTCCTTCCATTCTCTTCAAGGTTGCATCATCAAATTGCTAGTGATTTTTTGAGCTTATCATCTTCTTCATTTCATTATAGTTTTGAGGTAATCCTTGAAGCTTTGCACCTCATATTTAGTTTTCTTGCATGATCTCTCCTCTACTCCAAACTCCTTCTTGATTATTGTTTGCTTTGAGGATCCATTTCAAACATTTTGACAAAGACTTAGGGAGCTTTGGGTGTTTGAGATGGGTCCTTGGCCTTGAAGGAGTTATTCTTCTATTTGAATAATTTCCCTTGCATCTTTACATATTATGCACTAAATTTCATAAATAAATTGTTGTCTATGGGCTCTATCATTTTCGCATATCATGAAAAAATTAGGGTTGATATGATTTTGTTGCATTTCCTTGCTTAATCATATGAGTCCTTGTAAAAAAATAGATCTAAGTTGCTTTGTGTTAATTTTGTTGTTTTCTTTATTAAATAAAATGTAGATCTATGTTTCCTTTGGTTCATATACTTATAGATCTAAAAATATTTCCAAGTTGATTTTGTTGTTGTTCTTTGTTTAGTAATGCTTAATCTTGTTATTAGTATTTCATTTAGTGTTAAATGTTATTTTTGGTTGTTTGATGATTTAGCAATATGATTCCCACTAGTGCCTAGTGCACCTCGACCTAAGTGGTGAAGATTGCTAGAAATGACTCAAGTTAGTTTATGTGTCCATTCATTCTTGTGTCTTATTTGCTTATTGTTAGTAGTTGATGATAGGCAAGTTGATTCTCACTAGTGCCTAGTGCACTTTTCTCAAAGTGAGAGGATTGCTCTATGTGATTCAACCTAGTTATGTGTTTATTTAATCTTTGTATTTTTATTTGCTTATTGTTAGTGGTTGATGATAGGCATGTTTGATTCTCACTAGTGCCTAGTGCACTTTTCTCAAAGTGAGAGGATTGCTCTATGTGATTCAACTTAGGGATGTGTTTATTTCATCTTTGCTTTTTAATTGCTTATTGTTCATTGTTGATGATAGGCAAGTTGATTCTTGCTAGTGCCTAGTGCACTTTTCTCAAAGTGAGAGGATTGCCCTATGTGATTCAACTTAGCTTTAGTGTTTATTTACTTGCCCTTGTATTCTAGTTTTATTATTGTCCATTGTTGATGATGAATCATATGATTCCCACTTATGCCTAGTGCATCATATTCTAAGTGGTGAAGATGGTTTTAGGTGATTTTTAACTTCTTAATGAATAAAAGATGAGATAGTTAGGTTTATGGTTTAAGGTCCATGAGGTATTGCAAAGGATAGGTTACCCAAAACCTTGATGCTCCCTCCTCTTTGATTGTGTTATTAGCCTTTGCGCACTTATTCATGAATGCAAAGGATAGGCCTACCTTAGCCTTGATGCAATTTCTCCTTTTGTTCATGTTATTGAGAAATCGTTGCTCATATGTTCCTTAGTTTAATTAAGACAATTCTATGCCTATGATCAATTGCTTGCTTGTTTTTGATGCATTTTAAATGTCTTGATTCAATTATATGCCATTCCATCCATGTGTATGACCTCCTAATGAAGACGTAAGTCTACATGCATGTTGTAGCATAGAGTCATTAGGGTAAATACACCCCTTCCTACACACACACATTTGCTTTGGGAACTCTATCTTGCATCCTTGATAAGTGGATCTTTTGATCATATTGGCATGTTTAGTCTTAATTAATGTTCAACATATGCATGATTCCGTGATTATTGAATATGCTTGAACTTTGTAACCAATCATTGATAATAACTTCACCCTTTTTCCAAAAATCTTTCAAACTCTTTTCCATTTAATGTGAGTTATTAGTGACTATCACTCAAAGCCTTGGCTTGTTTGATTGTCATGAACGCCATCAAGGGTTATTAGTAATGATCACTCAAAGCCTTTGCTTGCTTGATCATTATGAAAGCTCTTCCCCTTTAAACCCTTTTCAAAAAAAAACATTTCCATTAGAACTACGTCGCTTTGATTCCCATTTGGGATACGTAGGAGCGAGTCTCGTTCTCGTCAAGCGCAACAAATAAAAATCCTTTTCGCAACCCTCAACCAATCATTTTCACAAAACAAACCAAAAAGTCATTTTCAAACCCATTGTTATTAGTGACTATCACTCTAAGCCTTGGCTTGTTTGATTGTCATGAATACTATCCGGAGTCATTAGTAATGATCACTCAAAGCCTTTGCTTGCTTGATCATTATGAAAGCTCTTCCCCTTTTCAAACATTTTCGAAAACCAAAAAAACCAAGAACTACGTGTGATTTGATTCTCTACCAGGAGATACGTAGGACCAGAGGGCGGCCGACCTCTGTCAATTGCATTAATAAAAAAACTTTCTTTTCTCTTTTAATTCACTTTTCTCCTTTTTCTCAAAAAAGTACAAAAACAAATAAGTGTTTATCAAGTCCTTTATTATTATTATTATTATAAGGGTAAAAACATTATTTTTGGATTAATAAATGTTTACACATTTAGTTAAAAGGTAACCTTCTTTAGGAAGGATGTCGTAGGGTGCTAATACCTTCCCTACGCATAAACGACTCCCGAGCCTAAACCTGGTCCGCAAGACCCCCTTATCCACTCAATAGGGATTTTCCAATGTTTGCCCTTAAACTAAAACTTTGGTGGCGGCTTCATTGCAAAAATGACGAAGAATCCCTCCTTCGGATTTTTCGGTCGCTACACTACATCAAGTTCTGTTCCCAACTTCGTTTTCCTAATTTTTTATTTCACTTAAACCATTTTAAGTTATTAATCGTAAACCCTAATCTATTTACAGCACTAATATTCACAGCCAAAATTTCTAACTTAAAAAAAACATAAACTGAACCCACTTGATTCTTTTTAGTTCATATACACTGTTTTGATACTGATTTCAGATTAATAACAATTAGGGTTCTCTGCAAAAATGGCCTACTATGTATTGGATTTGATAAAACCTAAGAAAGCAAAACGAAAACATGAAGACCAACCTCTTTTCCAGCTTCTGAAAAATTTCCTGTTGCTTGTTCGTTACTGCTGTTCCTAGTTGCTGCTTCTGGTTCTCTTTGTTTGTCTCTGCTGCCACTCGTTCCTACCTCTGGATTTGTTGCCTTACGACTAGGGTTTTAGCGTGAAAACCCTAGTCTTTTGGGTTCTGAATTTCTGTCTGAATCTTGGGGTCTGTTCTTATCCGCTTTTGAGTGTGTCTAGGCTTGTTTATATAGGTAAAAATTATGGTTTTTCTGATCCTTCTCCATATTTGTTTCCATTTTCAGGTACTTGGGCTTGGGTTGGAGAAGATGGAAAACTTGCTCACCAAGTTGCTGAATTAGGGTTGGGGAGGTGAAGCCTTGGTGAAGAAGGTTTGGCAGTGGAGGCGCAACTGCTGTTTTTTGGGCTGATGGGCTCTTATTTTATTTTTGTGATTTTTGTATTTTTGGTTATTATTTTGTATTATATTTTTTGGACTTTTTGTACAATTTGGGATTTTTAAAGTTTTTTGGATTATTGTAAATTAATTTTTATTAACTCTGATTTTTATTATATTTTGGGATGTTTGTAAACTGCTATTTGGACTGATTTATTGTTTTTGGTCAAAATGGAAGAGAATGATTAAATTGGGCCAAGCCCAATCAAAACTAAACATAGGCCCAATTTAGACAAATGACTAGAATAAGGCCCAATTAGAACAATTTTTTAAAGTCAGGTCCAATCTAGACAAATTACTATCATAGGTCCAATAACCACATAGGCCCAATTAGGCAAATGACTAAAACATTAGACATAAGCCCATTTTAAAAAAATTGGTTCAAAACGCTAAGCGTAAGCCCAATTAGCCAAGCTAACAAAATCAGGCCCAAAAGGTTGGGCGTAGGCCCAATTGGACAAACCGGTCCGAATTAGAAGCAAAACAGTGTTTGAAATGCCATGGGCTTGTGACACGGGGTTAAAGCGATTATTATAAAAGATCGGGCAAAATTAGGGTATAACAGGTGGTGAGTACAATTCATATGAATTTGTAAAATTCTGTGAAAATGAAGGCATTGTACATGAAGTCATTTCACCTTACACGCCTCAGCATAATGGAACAGCTGAGAGGAAAAACAGAACCATCCTCAACATGGTAAGAAGTATGTTGAAGGAGAAGAAGCTACCTCATAGTTTATGGGGAGAACTTGTAGTCACAGCAGTATACATTCTGAACAAATGCCCCACAAAGAGATTGATTGGGAAGACACCTGAAGAAGCTTGGCTAGGAAGAAAGCCAAGTGTCAAGCATCTCAGAATAATTGGCTCATTATGCTATAGACATGTCCCTGAGCAACTAAGAAGCAAGCTGGATGATAGGGCACAACAAATGATTCTTGTTGGCTATCATTCGACAGGAGCATACAAACTATATGATCCTGTGTAGAAGAAAATGGTGAAAAGCAGAGATGTCGTAGTAGATGAGTCGAAACATTGGAACTGGGAAAAAGGCTGTGAGAAACCTACAATGATGGACTTCGACGAAGTTCAGGATCTAGATGATCGAAATGAAGCTGTCGAACCAGAACCTGCTACTGTCGAACCAGAACCTGTTGTTGTCGAACCTATCAGAAGGTCACAGAGGGAAAGGCAGAGATCAGTAAGGTTAGAAGCATTCGACACATTCCCAGATTCTGCTATTACAGCAGAGGGAGACCTGACACACTTTGCATTAATGGCTGAAGCAGAACCAGTGAGCCTAGAAGAAGCTCTTAGTCACAAGCAGTGGAAGGAAGCAATGATTGATGAGCTGAAGTCAATCGAAAAGAATGGCACTTGGAAGCTAGTCGAACTTCCAAGGCAAAAGAAAGCTATAGGCGTGAAATGGGTCTACAAGACCAAAGTCAAGCCCAATGGAGAAGTGGCCAAGTACAAGGCCAGGCTAGTAGCCAAAGGTTTCCTGGTGAAACCTGGTTTGGATTTCAATGAGGTCTTTGCCCCAGTAGCCAGAATCGAAACCATAAGATTGGTAGTAGCATTGGCAAGTCATAGAGGCTGGCCCCTACATCAACTAGATGTAAAGCCAGCATTTCTTAATGGACCTCTGGAGGAGGAAGTCTATGTTTGTTAACCACCTGGTTTTGTGTCGAAGGGTCAAGAAGACATGGTTTTTAAGCTTGAGAAAGCCCTTTATGGACTCAAGCAAGCCCCAAGAGCGTGGAACAAGAGAATTGATGGATTTCTCTTGGCTCAAAAGTTTATGAGATGCACCAATGAACATGGAGTATATGTGAAGAAAAATGGAACTTCGATTCAGTTGTTGTTGTGCCTGTATGTAGATGATCTGCTAGTAACTGGCAGCAATGAAGTCAAAGTTGAAGCCTTTAAAGAAGTGATGATGTCTGAGTTCGAAATGAGTGATCTAGGACATTTATCATATTTCTTAGGAATGGAATTTACAGAGTCGAAGAAGGGAATATTTCTGCATCAGTAGAAGTATGCAGCTGATATCCTGAAGAGATTCGACATGATCAACTGTAAGGAGGTTTCGACACCAGCAGACACAAGCAACAAGCTGTCGAAAGATGATGAAGGGATTGAAGTAGATGCCACCCTCTTCAAACAGATTGTGGGTTCCCTGAGGTACCTGTGCAACACTCGACCTGACATTACGTTTAGTGTCGGAATGATCAGCAGATTCATGGAGAAGCCGAAAAGCTCCTATCTAGTAGCTGCAAAAAGAGTACTAAGGTATATAAAGGGAACACAAAGTTATGGTATTATCTTCCCTAGCAAGTCTGAGTCGAAGAATGATGCTGAAGTGTTTGGTTACACCGACTCCGACTGGAGTGGAGACAAGAATGATCGAAAGAGTACAAGTGGGTATGTCTTCATGCATGGATCGACACCCATCTCTTGGTGCTCGAAGAAGCAAAGTATAGTTGCGTTATCCTCTTGTGAAGCAGAGTATGTGGCTGCTTCCTTGCAGCATGTCAAGCATCATGGCTAAGCATGCTATTGGTCGAAATTTGAGTGCACAGGGTCGAAGCAATGAAGTTGTTGATCGACAACAAGTCTGCGATAGATCTCGCCAAGAATCTGTCGCACATGGTATGTCGAAGCACATAGAGACCAGATATCACTTCCTGCGTGATCAAGTAAACAATGAGAAGCTGAATCTGGAATATTGCTGTTTGGAACTTCAAGTAGCTGATGCAATGACCAAGCCATTGCAAAAGGGAAGATTCGAAGAACTGAGAACGATGCTTGGGATGATGTCACTCAGCAATGTGAATTAGGAGGGAATATTGAGATATGCCTTGTAATTCTATTGATTGTAATAATAGTAGGTGTAGTTAGTAACCTAGTCGAAATGAGCCAGTCGAAATTATGGGCCTGGGCCTGTTTCATTGTATATATATATACAGACGTCAGTAACATGTAATTTGTACCCTACTTTTATGAAATTCAGTGCAGCTTTTACTATTCTATTGATATTGCCCTATTCATTCCTCTTGTCCCTTAGCGCCGCCACTTCCTTTTCTTCTCCCTTTCACGTGTTTATCCCCAACAGAAACCCCATATGAATCGGTCGTATGAACCTGCTACCATAGTTTTTATTCTCTTGTTGCTGCTAATTGTCTTGTGCTCTGATATGCTACTTGCGTATCTCTCGCCCTTGCAACACAGGCATAAACTTTGCTTTTCCAATTGGGTAGTTTTTAGCTTAAGAAAGTTCACAAATTTGTGTAACATGTGAAACTTGCAATAGAACTATTGATTTCTGGTCTTAAATATCTGATGGTTAAGATGAAGAAGGTTACCTATACAAATGGTTTCTATGTATGTTTATTGTATTTACAAATATGCTCTTCTAGAGGCATTTTTTTCATGTTTTCTAGAGATAGCCACGCCCACAAATTTAGAGAAACATCCCAAAATTGCTCTATTCCAGCTGCAAAATAATTCTTTATAAGCGGTGGTGGGATTGAGATTACCACACGAAGCCCAGTCACATTTACACGTCATCCAACCACGTAATGGCTTATGCCATGTGATTGGGATAATAGAAGGAGCTTTTGGAGGGTGTCCCATGACTGAGAAGTGTTGTAAAAATTGAAACTCAGTAACATAATTAGAATTTAGCCCCGTAGAAATGTGTCATGTAAAGAAGAGTAATGTTATTTAGCCAAAATGTTTCAGGCCAAAATAGCCAAAAACCAAGTAACAACACCAATTAACCAAGTTTTATAAGCTATTAACCCACCTGTTTTTTCACAGTTTTCTAGGTCATTGATTAAAAATTGTGAAAAAGCGGGTTGGTTAATAGCCTATAAAACTTGGTTAATTGGTGTTGTAACTTGGTTTTTGACTATTTTTTGTTAGAACATTTTGACTAAATAACATTATTCTGTAAAGAAATAGCAGCTAAAATATGGTGTAGATTTTTTTTTGGGTAAAAAAAATATGGTGTAGATATCCTCCAAATAACTAAACAATGTGTGTAATGGAAGAAAGAACTGTATCATGGATCTTAAAGCTTCAATTATTATCACAAATGTTAAGTACACTCTAGATGCTGCTCATATAAATGTAGAGACGAAGGAGATCATTAAGCCAAATCCAAAATTTTAACATAAAATCACAGTTGGCGAAATGGTGGTCAGCTATTTCACAAGTTTTCCCACACATGCTACAAATAGATACAATTATACAGCCTCGAGTTTGCAAATTATCATCGATGGACATTTTCTTAAGGATCAACTGCCAAAGTAGGAAGGACTTACAAGGTGGAATGGATTGACTTCAGAAACATTATTCCATTTGGCTTTTCCAGTAGGTAACCTAAATTTGATGCGATTAATTATAGGTTGCAGATAAGTAGTTTTAGGTTTTCCTTGAAATATAGAGAGTCCAAGGTATGTGAGAAAGGAACCACTAAAATAACACAGGTATCTACGGAGGCTAAGATTTCTAGAATGAGACATAGATTCAGTAAAACTTACATTTGGCCAAACTATGATGTTGAACTACATCGTTGCCATGTTTAAGAAATAAGGAAAGAAGAAGTGTAGAACATGTAGAGGGTAAAGCGGGTGTCGATGTCTAACTCCCCTCTTATAGGAAAAACAACCTATAGGATGTTAACAACTATAGATAACTTAGCAGGGTGAAGGGCCGTCTCTATAACCCAATTACAGAAGGTTGAGTAGAACCTAAAAGGTTGAAGAATTTGATGTAGAATTTGTATCAAACACTAGTGCAAAAATGACATTAGAATTAGACATTTAAAGTCAGGCGCCCAGATGCCTGACTACATAGGTAGACACGGTGGCAAACTTGTAAATAAGTGGCAAAACTCGCGAGTATTAAGGTCAAGCGGATACACGCCTGACGTCTAAAGTGAAGAAATAAGGAAAAAATAAGACTTTAGAAGTCAGGCATGTATGCGCCTGACTACATAAGTGACACGGTGGCAAACTTGTAATTAGGGGTGAATTTTTTTTCTTCTGTTCTAATACTTTAGACGTCAGGCGTCTATTCTCGCTTGACCTCTAAAGTCCAAAAATAGAAAAAAAAATATTCACGCCTCTCACTCTCAATTCTCAAACCTTCACTCTCACAATCTCACGAACACTCCTCTCCTCTCCTCTCCTCTCCATTCTCACTCTCACGCGAACCCTAATCCTTCATCTTCTCTCTAATCCTTCATCTTCTCTCTATCAGACCCTCACTCACTCACCGTCACTCCCTCACTCCCTCACCGTCACCCTCACTCCCTCACCGTCACCTTCGTCAACCTCACCCTCACTCTCACTCTCACTCTCAGATTCCTAAGCTTCTCACTCTCACCCTCAGAACCCTAAGCTCCTCACTTTCAGAACCAGAGTTCGTCGTTCGCCGTGGTTCGTCATTTGCCGTGGTTCGTCGTTCGCCGTGGTTCGTCATTCGCCGTGGTTCGTCGTTCGCCGTGGTTCGTCGTTGTCTCACCGTCGCGTTTCTCCTCCCCCTCACCTCTCACCGTCGCAGATCTCAGATCTCAGATCTCACCTCTCACTCCCTCATCAGGTGACAGGGAACGTGGTGGTGATGGTTATAACAGAGGAGGAAGCGGTGGTGGTGGTGGTGATGGTTATAACAGAGGAGGAAGCGGTGGTGGTGGTGATGGTTATAATAGAGGAGGAAGCGGTGGGGGATATGGTGGTAACCGAGGAGGTAGGGGTGGTGACTATAATAGTGGAAGGGGTAATAGTGATGCTAGAGGTGGAGGAGGCAATAGGAGCGGCTCATACGGTGGTAATCAAGGCAGAGATGATGGTGGCTATGGTCAAGCTCCTCCTCCTGCCGCCCAATCTTATGGCAGTGGTGGTGGAAACTACCCACCCACTTATGATTCTTATGGTGGGAATGCAAGTTATGGAACAGATGCTGTTCCTCCACCTACAAGCTACACTGGAGGGCCTCCTTCATATCCTCCTTCATATGGGGGTAATACAGGTGGTTATGGTGGAAATAATCAAGGTGATGCACGGGGTGGTGGCAGGGCTGTGCCACCAGCTGGACATGATAGTAGTTATGGTGCTGGTAATCGAGGTGGATTTGGGGCTGCTCCTGCTGAGGCTGCTGCTCCTGTGAAGCAGTGCGATGACAATTGTGGGGATACATGTGACAACTCTAGAATCTACCTCTCAAACTTACCACCAGATGTGACTATTGAAGAATTGAGGGAACTTTTTGGAGGCATTGGACAAGTAATGTTCTGATCTGTTGACTTCTGCACAAGCTCTATATAGATTTTTCTCAATTTTCTATTCTATGATATTGCTTCTTTCAAAGTAGATTCACATGGTCTTTTTATGCATACACATATTGTTGAGATATATATTGAATCATGCTTTGTGTAAGAAATACAACCCTGTTGTGCTGGTGGACATACGATTATTTTTCATTATGTTTCTCTATTTTTCTCGATCTTTTGAGGCAGAACACGCTAGACATTTGTTACATGTTGTGTTTCAACATTTTAATTTTTAGGTTGCAAGAATAAAGCAGAAGAGGGGTTACAATGATCAGTGGCCTTGGAACATAAAAATTTACACTGATGAAAGTGGAAACAATAAGGGCGATGCTTGCCTTGCTTACGAAGATCCCTCTGCAGCTCATTCTGCTGGCAAATTTTACAATGGTACTTCTTGGGACCACTTTTTCTCCTGCTATATCTAAATTAATATCTACATATTTATTTTTCCTTTCTCATAATGAATTTTCACTTTCAGATTATGATTTGAGGGGTTACAAGATCAGTTGGAAGATTGTTGGTAGGATGTGAGATGGGTCTTCTATCTTATGTGGTAATTGTTTTGAATCTTGATTCTAAATCTGTCATAATTACACTTCACTCAAAAGAAATACAAATGTTAGTTTAGATCCCTTTCCATAGTAGGTACCTGTTTATGTAGCAGAAATAACACCCAAGAATCTTCGAGGGGCGTTCACCGCAATACTCACATCTTATTTGTCTTTATTTCAGGAACTATCCCATGTCTTGCACAGCTTCTGAGTCTTCCCTTCATTCCTGAGTCTCCTAGGTGGCTGGTGAGTTGTTCACAGATGCTGTAGGGTTATTGTTTCGGGAAATTGTGTCGCGCACAATTCATACAGGCAACTGAATTTTTTTTATCTTTTTGTCAAATAATTGGAGTCAAAACGTGTTATCTGACAAACTCTATACTAATAAGTGATAGTTGCAATTCTTTGCAGGCAAAGGTTGGTCGTTTGGAAAGGAATGAATCTGCTTTACAGCATCTTAGGGGAAAGAATGCTGATGTTTCTCAAGAGGCCACTGAAATTAGAGTATATAATAAGCGCTTGTTCTTTAAAGGTTGAGTTATGGGCTATAATCTTACTACTTTACACACTACTTTTCTTAGGATTATACAGAAGGCCTTCAGCGGCTAACAGAAGCTAGCATGATTAGCTTATTTCAATTGCAGTACTTGAAGTCACTTACTGTGATCTTTCTAAGATAGCCCCATTTGTGTATTCTATCTTAACTTTTTTGCAGACTCTTATGCTATTTAGTAACATTGTTTGGTTGGAGTTGGCCTCATGATACTTCAACAGCTTTGGGAGTACCTATTATCAGGTTTGTGTTTATAACTTTGTTCTTTAGGAATTCTTTTTTCAAGGATCCTATTATGATTGATATAATAACTTGTTGTATGAATTTTATTTGTTTAGAACATTCGTGGTGGACAAGTGGTGCTGCATCCCATTGTGAGTCCCCCCTCAGAATTTGAACATGTGGAAAAGGGTGATGCATTGTATGGTGAGTCTTCTGTTTTCACTTACCTTGATCTTTTTTTCTTGGTTTGCAATTTGACATTTTTGATTTATCAAAGTTAAAACCAATATATATGCTGATGTTTTGTTTGTTTTTTCTTGTTTTTGGTTTGATTCAGCCATGGAGTTAGCTTTGTCTTTGGAGAAGTTAGTGAATGAGAAACTTGTCAATCTTCACAGTGTAATGCCTCATTGTCTCTATTTTCTGATTGAATTGTTTCTAGTTAAAATAACAATTTGTATTACCTATACATAGATGTTGGATGACTAATTAATCTAAGATTTATGCTTACTGGATGCTAATAGGTGGCTGATCGTATCACAGGCTCTTATGATATCCTATCTATCACAGGCTTTTCCAAAAGTATTGGAACAATAGCTATGGTTTCTGTTCAGGTTCTAAATTCTCTTCATATAATTTATTCATCACTGTCTTCTTAACGCTGAAGACGTGACAGATGACAATTTTGTTGAGTCTTCTGAATCTCTTCACATTATTTAGTCATTTCTGTATTCATAGGTACCAATGACAGTTTTGGGAGTACTTTTGATGGATAAATCTGGAAGAAGGCCACTTCTACTGGTAAAAAGGTTGAAATTTTGTCTTTTTTTTCATGCTATTCTGTCAATTTTGGTTCCAAAACGTTTACTTTTATACAGATCTCTACATCGGGGACATGCTTAGGATGCTTCCTTGTTACCTTATCATTCTTCTTGCAGGTTCTCTGAATAACACAAAATCTGCTTTTTTGATTGTTTTTCATAATATTTATATCTAAATCAATTGATTGTTTCACTTGCCATATCTAGGACTTGCATTTAAGAGTGGTCAGACCAAGATGAAGTCTGTGTTGGTGAATTTCCTTGAAGGATTCAGAGAGTTACCCTGCTTTTTCTTTGGTTAATAAGGTTACTGGTGAGGCTATTAAGCACTGCATTGGTGCCTCTCATCCTGTAAGATTTCTTTCACCATGTGTGCTCACAATTCACTTGATTGCAAAGTATTTTGCTTTTTTTAGTTTGGTCTGTGATAAATGTACTTGTGTTAGTGTTAGTGTTATGTTAATGTTTGATGTGCTGATTACTGGTTTTTCAAATAGAATTTTGCATCTGCAACAATTAGGGCTTGGTTGATTCTGTTTTGTTTTTTTAGTTTTTATAATTTTTGTTGTAAAGTAGATCTGAAAACAAGTATTATCTGATTTGTTTAGTTTTAAAAACAAAAAAATAACAAAAAAAATTGTAAAACAGTTTTATAAAAAAAGTTAATCTATCAAGCATGCCCTTTGTTGATGAAATGTTATAAAGTTGAAAGTGTTGTCAAGTGTCTGATAATCTGTAATCTTGGTGTTCAAATATTTCAGCACAGTTGGTATTTCTGCAAATAATCTGTAATCTATCAAGCATGCCCTTTGTTCAAATAATCTATAATCTATCAAGCATGCCCTTGGTGAAATGTTACAGAGTTGTACTTGAAAGTGTTGTCTGTTATTGCAAGTGTCTGCTAGTAATCTTGGTGTTCAGACATTTCTGCAACTATTTTTTCAATAAAGAATGTAAAGGGTCTGCATCTGCATCCATATGTTAATCTTAGTTGGGATGGTTGAGAACTCACTCAATTGATGGAATTGTTATTGTTATAATGTTATATTGTTAGTGAATCACTGGTGGATCTTTCATAGTTACCCTAGGTTTCTTTTAGACGTGGATTCTATGTGGCTTGTCACTCTATTTGTATTATATGATTTATATCTTCTTATTGTCAATTGTTGATTGTTGTTTTGTTTTCAGCATGGGTTGAAAAATGAAAAACATTCTTACAAGATACTTGTGTAGTATCTTGTAATTAAAGGAGTTTGCCAAAATTATTAACTTTTTTCCTGATGAAATTGTACAGAGATTTAAAGGTTGTAGTGATGGCATTTTAAATACTTCTGAGATGGATCTTGAGGTGGAGCCAGATAGTTTGTTTTCGTAATTTAAACTGTTTTTGTAGATGTTTGATTGTGAGTTGTGCCATTAAAATTGATTGTTTTGTTAGTTAAAGAATGTGAAACTAACAAGTGAGGGACTCTAAGAGATGAAGTGCAGAAGATACTAAAGACACATAAGAGAGACTATTGTTGTTGAGAGGGAGAGAAAGATGAGAAGTATAGTGATGCAGCAAAGAAGAAATATAGTGTTGCCATATATAGATATTTCTGTGTTCCTTTCCACACACCCTCTTACTCTAATTTCTTTTCACTGGTTTACTAATTTAATGGGAATAAAAATAAGAGATACATGTTAGTCTTTCTCTGAACATTCAATTAAAAATAAGAGATACATGTTAGTAATTTAAATACTATATATAACCATTCAATTAAAGTTGAATTTGATGGGAAATATATGTTAGTCTTTCTCTGAAGTGGTTCTCTGAAGTTGAATTAAAGTCAGCCTTATCCTGCATTTTAATAGGCATGTGGTTTTCTGCATCTTCAGTACTAGTAAATGGATTAAAGTAGGTTTGAGTGCTACTAGCATGTGAGTAATTGATACTAATGCATGCAAAAATAGCAAACCAGCTTGCATGCATAGATTCCTAAAGTGATTTAAATCTGCTTTATTATCAAGTGATTTAAATCTGCTTTATTATTCAATCTGCTTTATTATCTAATTTAAATTGTTTTTGTAGATGTTTAATTCGAGTTGTCCGTTCACGCATGAAGACTTGACACACGTCAGATAAGTTTGGGCAGAGTCTTTTATAAAGTTGTATGCAGAGCGTAAACCCACTTCAAAGGAAGAAGAACGAAGAAAACAACTTAAGTGATGAATGTAAGTGACTGTGAGACTAGAATGTAAGTGACTGTGAGACTAGAATGTATTTTTTTGTACTTAAACTGATGAATGTAAGTGACTGGCTGTAGAATGTATTTTGTACTTAAACTGATGAATGTAAGTGACTGATGAATGTACCTAAACTAACCAATTATAGTAGAATGTTTGTCTTGTACTTAAGTGAATCATGTGAGTGGCTGTATAATTGCTTTGTTCTACTAATTTTGAAATGTTTGTTTTGTTGGCAATCAATTAGTGGTGTCTGTAATTTGGATTGGCCATATTCCAAGTTACAGATGATTAGAGTGATGAATTTCGTATAACCAGGGTGTAACCAAAATTTAAAAAAAAAAACTTTTAAGGTCGGGCGCAATAATGCTTGACCTTAAATCATACATACGAAGTCAAGCAATAATAAAAGCTTGACCTTAAATCATACATACGAAGTCAAGCAAGAATAAAAGCTTGACTTTAAATCACACTTACGAAGTCAGGCAATAATTAATGCTTGACTTCGTAAGTATGATTTAAAGTCAAGCATTTATTTTTGCTTGACTTTGTAAGTATGATTTAAAGTCAAGCAATAATAAAAGCTTGACCTTAAATCATACATACGAAGTCAGGCATGAATAAATGCTTGACTTTAAATCATACTTACGAAGTCAGGCAAGAATAAATGTTTGACTTTAAAACATACTTACGAAGTCAGGCGCAATAAATGCTTGACTTTAAATCATACTTACGAAGTCAGGCTATCGCTTGACTTTAAAACTCCAGACATACAAAGTCGACTTAATAAAAGTCAAGCGCCCGCCTGACTTTAAATCCCCTTTTCGCCTGACTTTAAATCCCTTTTCTGCACTAGTGAAAAGCCTTCATATGTCAAACTTCAATGCTACATTACTTTCAAAAGACTTGTAGTCTAACATTTATAGTTTCAGAAGCAATTCAAATACATTCTGAGATTTGTCTACCCTACTCATAAAAAAGAGATTTGTCTACCCTTGATGAAACCCCTCTGCTGCTCTGAATAAATTTTAGAAGCTATTAAAGGGAGCCAATCAACAAGAACCTTAGTAATGATATTAAATTGGAAGTTAGCCAAATCATTAGCCCTATAATCTAAATCTTTATCTGCTTTTGTGAACTTAGGAATGAGGGCAGTGATATTTGAGTTCATGTTAGGGAGAATTCGACCGGAAACAAAATACCGAAGCACACACCGCAAAACATCGTGACCAATAATATATATCCCAAAAAGTTTACAAGAAGAAACCGCCTAACCCATCAAGACCTGGAGTACTAGAGTCATTCACTAGTGGAAAAATAACATTATTAAGCATCATTTAGTGTCGGGTGTTTGAAAACCCGACACTAAATGTGTGACCGGTGGCATTTTTGCAATTAAACTGAAGATTCCATTTTTCGCGCCTACCTTTAGTGACGGGTGTTTAAACAACCGACGCTAAAAGTATCTGCTTGGGACATTTAGTGTCGGTTGTTTAGACACCCGTCACTAAATGTCCAAAGCAAGTACATTTAGTGTCAGTTGTTTAAACACCCGTCACTAAATGTCCAAAGCAAGTACATTTAGTGTCAGTTGTTTAAACACCCGTCACTAAATGTCCCAGTTTTAATTTTTCGCACAAAACACGCTCTTCTCATCCTCTCACAGAAACACGTACGCTCTTCTCTCTTCCTCACAGAAACCCTTCTCTTCCTCACACAAGAGGCGCTCCAGTCGCGAACTCCGTTCTCCTCCCCGCCTCGCCGTGCACTCCGTTCGCGAACTCGTCGCCACCACTCCACCCTCTGTGACGGTTTAGGGTTTTCATCTTCCCTCTCTCGCTTCCTCACAGAAACCCTTCTCTTCCTCACACAAGCGGCGCTCCATTCGCGAACTCCGTTCTCCGCCCCGCCTCGCTGTGCACTCCGTTCGCGAACTCGTCGCCACCACTCCACCCTCTGTGACTGTTTAGGGTTTTCATCTTCCCTCTCTCGCTTCCCTCTCTCAGTCGCGAAAACAATGTATCAGTCCCCAATTTCTTAGTGAATCGCGAGCTTTCTTCTTCAGTTCTTCTTCTTATCAGGTTAGATTTCTTCTCCTCTTTTTTGATGATTGTTTGATTTGGGGAAAATTGTTCAATTTCTGCGTGAATTGAAAACCCTAATTTCTGATTTTTTAAATTTGGAATCCCTGATTGTTGCTTCTGATTTGGGTGTTTAATTTGATTGTTTAATTGTTTATTTTCTGATTGTTGCTTCTGATTTGGGTGTTAGTTATCAGTTATCAACTAGCTTTGAGTTCTAGTTTTGCTGAATGAGTGTTAGTTATCAGTTATCACTTATCACTATAACAATTTTTTGTTAATTTTCCAGAAACCTTGTCGAGAGCTACTCTTCATCCGTGGTTAAACAATAAGATGTTGTTCTTGAAACATAGTGTCTATCTTTCCAGATTTTGCTTTCTGAGGAATGTTCTGTAAAATAAGGTCTTTGGTATTAGCTTTAGTATTTAACCTTAAATATCACTCTTTGTTGCAGAAGCTGGTGGTACTGAAAAGCTAGATGGAATATATTGTTATGTACTAAAATTAAGGGGAAATTGGTACTCAAAGACTTTGATATTGAAAGAGAAGCTGGTGGTACTGAAGCTATTTCAGTGGATCCTAGTAAGTCACATCCTGCATCTTCCTGTTACATAGCCATTATCACTTTCCTCTTATTCTATCTATCATGTTTTTACTTGTTTCAAATTTTACTTGTTTCAAATTGTTTGCCATTTAATTTTATTTCACTAATACTTTAATTTATTGTTATCTCAAATAACAGAAAATATGTAACAGAAATGATAATCTGTCCACGTAGAAAAAAGTTTGTGGGGTCTGCTGGTTTGAAGTTGTGGTGGTTGCTTAAGGGCTAGGGTATAGTCTTTGGTTTTGAGTTATTGCTAGCCTTGTGTTTACTTTTTAGTGTTCTCGAGTTGATCTTAATCTTAGACCATAGTAGTGCTTCCTTCTTTTGTTATATAGTTTCTTTGCTGATTTTGAAGACATGATTTTGACAATTAGCAACTATACAAATCTGTTTGTTTATTGTGATTGAACTAGTTTTGGATTGTAATTAAACTAGTTTTGGATTGTGAAGATGACATTTGGGGGTTCTTGACTGATTTCATTGTAATTAAACTAGTTTTGGATTGTGATTCCTTAAGGGAACTTTAATTCTTGTTTTGGATTGTGATTCCTTAAGGGAGCTTTGAATTTGTTAACTGCATAATTTGTAGTATTCTTTGAAGGTGTTAAAGTCCTTAATCATTTCATAATATCATTTTGTAGTACTATTAATTTATCCAATATTCATAATTTTCATGCAGGTAAGTTGCAACTGATATTCCAAGTGATTTTTTAGATCAAATTGGAATTCTAGAAGTGGAAAGCTGAGTACAGTGGTATACGAATAGCGCGAACCGGAAATCGCCGTTGCTCGGACGGGTCAACCCGGGAAGTTCACTGTCAAACCCGCTTCTCACTCTTGCATCTGCTTCTCGGTATATTACTTATTCAATTTCTTGTCTAGATTAATCATTTGAGTTCATTCCCTGATCAAAATTATGTTAATATTATTAAATACTAGTAACAATAGTAACATGATTAAACACTTGTCCGTTGTGTTTTGTGGGCTGATTTTATTGTTGCACTAGAGCATATTAGTATGTGGAGTTGTTGGAGTTGTTGCTCATGTTTCTGTGAAGAATCATGCTATAAATATTCTTACTATCTTGGTTTAACAAGATAGTAAGGACGGCTTGAAGAATCTAAAAGTCTTTGTTGCTGAAGTTGCAATAGGAGAAAATTTGTCCTTACTAGAGCTATTACACTTCCATTATTGTTTTGGTGAAAGGAACAATAATTCTTCACAGAAAGCGACTGGTTTCAATGAAAGATCTCAAATTAGTTGGTTTGAAGTCTCACGACTGCCATGTCTTGATGCAACAACTACTACCTGTGGCAATTCGTGGCATCTTACCGAAAGATGTCCGATATACCATAACTAGGTTGTGCTTATTCTTCAATAGTATATGTGAAAGACCGAGTTCGCAAAGCGTTGGCAGAGGTATATGTTTATATATTACTAGATTTGTTTTATTATTTGAATCAATTCATAAATAATAGCTTAATTTATATTTATGTTTTAATTTTTCAGCACACCATCTCATGTGGAGGTCTTCAACATGCTGGTGTTCAGGTTCCCTCTCCCAATACAACGGTTGGATCTAAGGCAAGCCACTCACCACCTCATGCGGAGGAGGAGGTAAATATTGATTGGATGAAAGAGATGCTTGTGGTGGGGTATGCCGATAAGAGACATGCCAAGATAATGTTGGAGCAGGAAGCTCATGAATGCTTTGTCTCCTTCAAAGAGATCCTGGACATGGTTTCCGATGAAGAGTGGCTTGAGATGAGCCATTTGGCCTTATGGTCCACGTAAGTAGTAAATTCTATTTCATTATATAAATTTCTCACATTTTTACATATATTAATCGATTTGATAGTTTTTCTTACTCGCCACTAGATATTTGCACCGTCAATGTCTTGAAAGAGGTATTGGGGACTTATATGGATTTGTGTGTCCATACAAGCTTAACTTGAAGCATTACTCCATAAATGTTGTCCTTCAAAACATTCAAGAGAAATTGATGACCACCACTACGAGAGTATATATTACTCCATTTTGCCATAGGTACGTAACAGCAAAATATTTCAACTAATTGGTGATTCATTTTTCTTTGTGTGTTGGTTAATTTTAAGTTTATCAATGTTGCAGTGGACATTGGCAACTAATTATCTTAATCCCAAATCAAAATACTGTGGTCTGGATGTGTTCTTTAGGCCGCAAACCAAACAAAGAAATCAAAGGCATGCTTAGCAAGTAAGTTTTTATTTTTTATCATGGTTTAGATTGTAGTATTTGAATTAAGTTGGGTTGAGGACTTATAAGTACTTTTATATTGTTATTAGAGCTGTCAAAGGTTATTCTACATCTGCCCCCACGTGGTTGTACCCTACAGTAAGTAATTTAAAATATTGAGTTGATTTAATTTGAAATTGGTCATATATATATATATATATATATATATATATATATATATATATATATATATATATTCTGTTTATGTTATTGAGTTGATTTAATTTGGAGTGAATTCATTTGTGTAGATGCCAATACAACGGAATGGTTATCATTGTGGCTATTATGTGATGAAGTTTATGCTGACCATTGTGAATGCTGGTATTGTTGATAATTGGGAGCAGGTATAAATTTTTGGTTAAAATTATACTTTACACATTTATTTGGAATTAGAATGATTGAATATAAATTGTTTCAGTAATTTTTAAACTTGTAGGTATTTGATGACTCAAAGGCATACACCGAAGAGGAGATTTTTGAGGTTCGTCTGCTTTGGTCAGAATTTTTTATGAAGATTCGCACGGAGCAAAAAGATACATTGTTTAAAATTCTTTGATTCTGTTAATTTGTATACTGTCTGTGATGCATACTGTTAATAGAATTGGTCGTTTCTGTTATGGTTGCTGTCTGTGATGCAATCTGGTAATTTGTACAACTATAGTTTGGAATTGCTGTCTGTGAATTGGTCTGTGAATTGTACAACTATAGTTTGGAATTGCTGTCTGTGATGCAATCTGGTAATTTGTACAACTAAGTCCAATCTGGTAATTTGTACAACTATAGTTTGGAATTGCTGTCTGTTATGGTCGTTTCTGTTATCACTAGTGCAAAAAAGGGATTTAAAGTCAGGCGAAAAGGGGATTTAAAGTCAGGCGCCCGCTTGACTTTTATTAAGTCGACTTTGTATGTAAGGAGTTTTAAAGTCAAGCGATAGCCTGACTTTGTAAGTCTGATTTAAAGTCAAACATTTATTATTGCCTGACTTCGTAAGTCTGATTTAAAGTCAAGCATTTTTTCGCCTGACTTCGTAAGTCTGATTTAAAGTCAAGCATTTATTATTGCCTGACTTCGTAAGTCTGATTTAAAGTCAAGCATTTTTTCGCCTGACTTCGTAAGTCTGATTTAAAGTCAAGCATTTTTTCGCCTGACTTCGTAAGTCTGATTTAAAGTCAAACATTTATTATTGCCTGACTTCGTAAGTCTGATTTAAAGTCAAGCGTTTTTTCGCCTGACTTCGTAAGTCTGTTTTAAAGTCAAGCATTTATGGCGCCTGACTTTAAAAGTTTATTTTTTTTTAAAAAAAAAAATTAATTGGTAGCCTCATGCTGCCATAAATCATGCTGCCAATTAGATATTAATATCTATCTGCCATAAATCAAAAACAACTCCATATACACCAGATAGATATTAATTTCTAAGTAGAGAAAAAAAGGAAAACCGCGTATAATAAGTTGTTCAAGTAATTTGGGAACAAAGCAACCATTTCATTCATTAACTCTTATCCACATGCAAATTGAAATCTGAAAGCAAAATACAAAGGATATAACATTTCCTTAAAGAGAAAAAAAAAGGAAAAAAGCAGAACAAGAGATTATTCCAATGGCAGAGTAACATCCATGCAAACCAATCCCAATTCAAAATCAGTAGCCAGCAGGCCTGTGTGCAATGAAACTGATGCACTGCACTTGGCAAGGAACCCATCCCTTCCTCTTCTTTTAACAATTGTTCTGTGGTGAGTGGTGGCAAGTAGGAAAGAGTCTTGAACTTCTTCTTCCCAACATGAGGCCACACCTATACATAAGATTCGTACACTTGTGAATATTGACAAAACAATTGTGGTCCATTATCATTGGGTTATCTTCCCAAAAAGCAAGATAATAAAGGCCTAACACCACTGCCAAGACAAAAAAAAAACTGAACTCAAAAGATAATAAAGGGGGAAAATTAGAAGAAAATGGGGTCTATGTATATACAAAAATAGTTAGAAGATCCATTTCAGTTCACAGCATTTTAGGCTTGTGGATTCTTATCAAAAGTTTCAATGGTGCAAAGACATCTATCTTAAATAGAAAGATGCCACATGAAAATGTTTTCTTATGACAGTACTAAAACATACACGTGCCAAGTATCACAGCAAGCAGAACTAAAATAAGATTACATTGAAAGTACAGCTAAGGACATTGCACCAACACCACTTCATAGACAAAGTGCTTATAAATATAACTTAGTAAAATATCTTTTTTGAGCAATTATGAGCATCAAACACAAACTCAAAGGAATAGAATGCTCGGACTGCATACCTATTGCACCTTCTTTTGTTTGTTTGAACCTTTTGGAATCTTGCTCAAAACAATACTGTGAATCTTTTGATGATGTGGGTGAATAATTCCATGTATCACGTGCATCTTCTCATCAATTTGATCCTGGAACTTGTCGTACAACAGAGGAAGAGACAAGCTAAGAAGAATACCTGTCAAGAAAATTATTAAAAGAATTAAACAAAATTATCTGAGAAGACTTTCACAAAAGATAATCAGAGTGTGCAACAGTTACAGCAGCATAGCACTTACAGATATGGATCAAAGTCAGAAAGTTAAACAGACTACCAAGCAGCATAGCACTTACAGATATAGATCAAAGTCAGAAAGTTAAACAGACTACCAACATATATTAGATTGTTTAAATCAGGATTTCGCAATATAGTTATGGCAATGAAAACTGATGAATGTGGGTTTGATTTGTGAAACAGAACTTATGCCAATAAATCTCAGAAAAAAACATGCTACATCAGAATGTTGTGAGATATTTGACTTGTGCAGTGAATTGACCCTATAAACAATTTCAAATCCTCCTTCTCGAAGTTTATTTGCTAAAGAGAAGAAGTTTGTAGCATCTATTATGGCTTGGAAATCAAACTGTGGCAACTCTAGATCATCCATGTTCCCTTCACTCGAAAATTTCAAGGCACTCCATATTACTAAATTAAACATCTAAATTTTTTTAAAGCTTTTAGTATGGACACATATATGTTTCACATGGAATGGAGAAGTTTCATTCAGTGAATTTCACATAGCATAAAATAAGAATACCTTATTCTTAGGCTTGCTACAACAATCAGGAGGGTCTGCAATTGCAACTCTAGTATGGTTTGCATGCTTTTCTTTTGATTCTAATGTTGGACCAAATCGCGCACCCACACCGACGTACTCGCTACTTTCCACACCATCAATCCAAGTTGGGACTTTAACCTAACAAAAGAGAAATTGGTAACATGCCAATTGAAATTTTCTATTTTTTTTAAACAACTACAAAAGTAATCTTAATAACTTTGCTAGTTAGAGTTCTTACCCTTGATGCTCCATCTAGCGATTGAACTGAATCAGCCCACGGCATTATGAGCCCCAAAATCAAGAAACAGCCCCTAATCCCTCCACATCTACAAGTTCAGCCACTGAGTGAATGAATGGTCTTCAAAATTCTAAGAAGCAACACTCAATTATAATAATTCTCTCTACCTTGATAGACTTAACAGGTGGTCTGTTCAAATTCTTCAAGTGCTTCTGAACCTCAAGCTTCTGAATTGAACCACCATCGTCGCCACCGGTGGTGGTGGTGCTCACGGTGGCTCCACCAGCACCGCTCAAAGGAACCAAAAAACCCAGCTTCAAGGAAATAAAAATATAAGAAATTAACAAAAAAGTATTATAAAAGCATTATAACCAAACTGAAAAAGAGCAGATTCTAATGAACATGGACTAAAACCAATAAGATTCATTCAGCACACATATTCAGCACCACAGGTTTGGCTGCTACTTCATACACCTCTTCTGAAATGGTATGTGGTCCAAAAACTTTATCTGCCACAAATTATATCAGAATTATTAAATTAATATCCACAGTTTCTAGTTTCTACACTGAAAGCCATAATCAATTTCCCAGTAGAAACCTAATTGACTGACCAAATAATCAATTCCAAGTAAAATCAATAGAAACTGATACCAAAACGTAACGAGGATAGAATACCAAATGCATAAGCAGTAGCTGGATTATACTCATTTCTCACAATCTTGTCTCCATCCGCATACCATGCGATCTCGTCCCCTCTCTGATACTCCCTTTCACTGCAGACAACCCACTCAGAGACGTTTAATCTCACAGACAACACAGAAGTCAAAATTAAAAAAATCACTTCTGCGGTGAATGGATCCCAAAGCAGAATCTCAGATCTAAGAATTACCTCAACGGTCGAAACCGAATCGTGACCGAAATGAATGCAAGGTCCGGCCCTCTCAAAACCATATTTGGAAGCTTCAAACAAACATTATAGGAGATCTAAAATATTTAAACTTGAAACTAAGTCCGACAATTGCTTTAGGAACAGAGATGAGGTCAGTGCATTAGACGACCATTGCTAAACATTTAAATTAATAATAACTAAGTTATAAGAACCTAGTCCTATCTATGAGATAATTCAAAATAAGCTAAATATAAGATAAGATGGACTCTTATTTCTAACAATATAAATGGATGAAAGAAAGAACTGGCATACCTCTGCTGAATGTGGAAGCTGATAGTGGACAACAGTTTTAACACCAAGAATATCAAGACCCCTTGCAGCAACATCAGTAGCAACAAGTATGCCATTTTCATTTTCACGAAAACGGTCCATGGCCTGCATTAAACAAGGCAGGAAATAACAATAAAAATAAAATGAGAAGGGAAATAAATGCAATATTCAATAAAATTAAAAAAAACTCAGTAATAAAGTAACTTAGTTAATCAAAATTTCAAGTATCCAAGTCAATGCTCTTTGAGAGGAGAGACAAAGTAGACCCACGAGATGCATGGATGAATCATATATCTTTCTTTCTTCCTATTTCTAAGTTATTAATTATTACGCTATTAACGACGGAATCCTTTTAGGTGAATCAATATGGAAATCAAAAGCTCTCTCTGAATCAAGTTACTTTACTTTCGAGGCGATGGTACTAAGTAGGATCAACACTGATGACCTGCTACAAGAGTAGGCCTCACATTGTTCTTTTTCTTGATATGTGTGTGGAATCAACTAGATACTTGTACAAGGCAGAAAGTTTCTAATGAAACAATTTGCTTGGGGTATGTCCTACTTTGGAAGGGTTTCCAACGGTTAGTTTTAAATGCCTCAGCATTAAATACTCGCATATTTAAGGATGCCTTCCAGCCTCTAAAGTTTCGTGGATTGAGTATACTTTGCAGTCCTTGATGTATTCCATTGGAGTAAAATACTCGCATATTTAAGGATGCCTTCCATCCTCTCAAATTTTTATGAGACGTGATCGAGTTTATGACCTCTTTATGGATGCTCCACAAATGTCTTTATTAAGGGAGTTGCAGTTTCTGATATGTATAGTGATTGACAAATGGATTATGCCATTCATTCTATTCTCATGATGGTATAGTGTACAAGAATTGAAAAGTACAACACAATAGTTGATTTTGATGCAACATTCAACCAATGATCAATAATGATTTTGGATACTACTGAGAAAGAAAATGATACATGATGAATCGAATATCAAATGGACCTTTGAGCACAGCAAATAAAATAACTTGAAAAAGCAAGCCTAGGACTGGGGCAAAGAAACAACACAAACCTTTAAATGTGCTCACTGTTGCATTTGGGCATGAAGAGTCCAAACATTGATGCCAAGAATGCGCAATAAGGAAAAAATGTGACGCAAAGCTGCAATTGACGTGCAGAAAATTATTGTGCGGCCTTGTCCATGAACAGTGAGAATATAATACAGATAGGCATCTTTATCTTCTTCACTGCATCTGCATCTCATAACAAATAATTAATGTTGTAACACCAAACAAAAAACACATTTCACTGTCATATTAAACATTAACCAATGATTTTATCGTGGGTAATCAGTTCGAGTAGATGAAATTATAAAAAGGGCCTTAAAGGAGCATCTCAAATTTAGCAAGAATGCTCAACAATAAACTCGAACACTAATTGCATACAATGGAATCCATGGATAGCATAGTAAATATGTAAGTATTTTCAAAATTTGAGTTTTAGAGCACAGATATGATTCTACATACTCAATAAATGATTCCTCAATATTAGCTGCTAATATTGATGGATTGGTAAGATCAATAATTGCAGCATTGGGTCTCATTCCTGCTCGCTCAGACAGAGTTTCAATAGAATTCAATCCATCTGTCAATGATTTCTTTTGCTGAATTGAGCCACGCTTTAGCTTCTTCCGAAAATCAGCAGACAGTGCAACAGTTGCTGAGAAAACAAGAGTTTGCCTTTTCTTTCTTTGGATGCTAGAAACTGTAACACAATTTTGTGCATGTGGAGAATTATCTTCAGTGGAGACATTGGACATGGGAAGCATGTCAATTATTGATTGCAACTCCTTAAAATGACCACTTTGTACCATTCGGTCAGCCTCATCAAGCACAAAGAATAACAATGAATGTAACTGCAAAACAAAATGGTCAGCGTCAAAGAAAGACTTTCACTGAAAACAATATGTCAAAAGTCTATGCTATACATTGAACTAAACACTTATTTTTTACCATGTGTAAATTAATGCTGCAGTAGTTATGTATCATAAAAAAGAAACAAAAAACCATAGGCAAATAACCAATATAATATATAACTAGGAATGAACCATATATCATTCTTGTAATGAAATATGCCTTAATGGGGATTCACAAAAGTTGCTCATATACATTACACAGCTACGATTAAGAATGTCCCTGTGATGCTGCTCAAGTGGTTGAGTTGGGACATTTGCAGGAGTTGGAGAACGGGGTCTGGATTTCAAATCTTGGCTATTAACATACTAACACACTAACAACTAGCATTTTCCTATCAAAAAAGAATGTTCCAATTAAGAATGGCCATCAGCCTGCAAATTAGGTGTTTTTTTTGTCTTCTTCACCATTAGTTTTCTTTTCTGTTTTCTATTTACTTATGCATATACAAATTCTGTGTGCTAAACATTCCCAATCTTGCTAAACATCCCCACGGTAATTATCTAATGGATTATATAATTCATCAAAACAAATATTTGACTCTAAAAAATAAAAATCCAGTCATACGCAAACATCAAAATGCAAGGCATTAGCAATTACCTCAACCAGGTGACTTTCTCCAGCTGACATAAGTTCCCATAACCTCCCTAGAGTCCCAACCACAATCTCGGGCCTTGCTTTTAAAAGTCTCTCCTGCTTTTCTGCTAAAATCCCACCAACTATAGGGGTCACCCTAACATTAATATGCTTGGCTACTGCTCCAAAATCGATTCCTCTGTCCCGAACGCCACGGGTGAACGACCACGCGGATCTTGATACGATGACTTGCTGCGACCACGACTCGAAAAGGTGGAAACGAAATGGAGAGGGAAAACAAAACCCTAACGAAATGCAAACGGGGAGAAGATAAACAGGAAATTTTTCAGAAATATAGGGAAAAACGAAACCCTAACGAAGGAAGAGAGAATGAGTGATGGTCCACGGATAGAGAGAGATGCAGTGTTCTGTTTCTTCTACTTCTCTTCTTTCTTTGCTTTGCATTTTGAGTTTATCATGAAGGAGATGAAATGGATGGTGACCTAGACCCGCCGTGGAAATCAACGACGATGGAAGATCCGAGAGAGGAGGATTCAACGATGGTTGTTGGTGAGATAGCGTGAGAGGGTTTGCTGGTCGTTCGCGATGTGAGAGAGGGCGGTGAACGGAGGGGGAAAGAGAGCTTATGCACACAAGCTTCGTTGTTTTTTCCCTTTCTCTCTCTGAATGAAACGTTTTGCGTTTTAGGGTTCGCATGAGAGAGTGAGAATGGAGAGGAGAGTGTTCTGAGAGTGAGAGTGAAGCGAATGAAAGGGTGAATTTTTTTTATTTTAGTACTTTAGAAGTCAGGCGTGTATACGCCTGACTTCTAAAGTACTAAAATAGAAAAAAAGAATTTCACCTTTAATTACAAGTTTGCCACCGTGTCTACTTATGTAGTCAGGCGAATACACGCCTGACTTCTAAAGTCTAATTTTTTTCCTATTTTTTCACTTTAGAAGTCAGGCGTGTATCCGCTTGACTTTAAAACTCGCGAATTTTGCCTCTTAATTACAAGTTTGCCACCGCGTCAACATATAAAGTCAGGCATCTGAGCGCCTGACTTTAAATGTCTAATTCTTTTCCTGATTTTGCACTAGTGTATGGTTTCTGTTTGGAATTGCTGTCTATGAATTGGTCTGTGAATTGGTCTGTTTTGGAATTGCTGTCTGTGTAATTTGTACAACTATAGAATGGAATGGTTTTAGAATGAATTTGTCATTTCTGGGAATTGGACTGTGAATTGGACTGTTTTGGAAATGGCTGTTTCTGGGAATTGGTCATTTCTGGGATACAACAGGTTTCGTAAGGATAAAAAAAATAAAATGACATTTAGCGTCGGTTGTTTCAAAAAACCGACGCTAAATGTCATTTCTGTTGACGTTGAGAGACATTTAGCGTCGGTTGTTTCAAATAACCGACGCTAAATGTCATTTTTAAATGACGTTTAGAGACATTTAGCGTCGGTTGTTTAAACCAACCGACGCGAAATGTCCCCTTTGATACATTTAGCGTCGGTTGTTTCAAATAACCGACGCTAAATGTCATTTTTAAATGACGTTTAGAGACATTTAGCGTCGGTTGTTTCAAAAAACCGACGCTAAATGTCCCCTTTGATACATTTAGCGTCGGTTGTTTCAAATAACCGACGCTAAATGTCATTTTTAAATGACGTTTTGGAGACATTTAGCGTCGGTTATTTAAAACAACCGACGCTAAATGTCATTTCTGTTGACATTGAGTGACATTTAGCGTCGGTTAAATAAGCGACGCTAAATGTCTAACATTTAGCGTCGGTCGATTTAGCGTCGGGCGGTAACCGACGCTAAATGTCCAATTTAACCGACGCTAAATGTCTTTTTTCCATTAGTGATTCATAGAAAAAATGGTCTTCTTTACCTCTTTTAGAGTAGACAGATTAGATAACATAGCATTATATTCAGTGGAGAATAAATTTGGGGTTACTCAACTTATGAGGTCTAAGCTAGTGCAAGTATTTTCCGTGGTACAATGTAAATTCGAATAATACTCAACACATGCATGTTGTTTAACGTACAACTCATTATCCAAAATGATGTCCCCCAACTTCAAGGAATGCATTTGCTTAGTTGCATGTCTAATATCGGCCAATATGGAAATAAGTTGCTTACCTATCCCCTAAGTGGACCAGGTAAGTCTAGCTTTCCCCTCCAAAATTATTCTTGGTGAGCTAATGCTATTGGAACGAGGCTTGGAATATTGATTCATGTGCTTGATATTATCTAAGTCAGCTTGAGCGCAGTTTCAATCATATGATGCACATCTCCAAAATCTCCTTCTTCCAACTTTTAAAAGCTAGTTTCAATAGTCTTTACTGATGGGAAAGAATGAACATGAAACAAACTGTAACAGGTATAGACCAAGTCTCAGCTACCAATCTTCTACAATTATGGTGCTGAGCACATTCTTGTTCATAATTAGGAGGAGAGGTGTTGGGGATAAACACGTGAAAAAGAGAAGAAAAGGAAGTGGCGGCGCTAAGGACAAGAGGAATGAATAGGGCAATATTAGGTAAAAGCTGCATTGAATTTCATAAAAAGTAGGTTACTAAATTACATGCTACTGACATCTATATTTATATACAATGAAGCAGGCCCAGACCCATAATTTCGACTAGCCCATTCGACTGGCCCATTTCGACTAGGTTTCTAACTACACCTACTATTATTACAAGCAATAGAATTACAAGGCATATCTCAATATTCCCTCCTAATTCACATTGCTGAGTGACATCATCCCAAGCATCATTCTCAGTTCTTCGAATCTTCCCTTTTGCAATGGCTTGGTCATTGCATCAGCTACTTGAAGTTCCGAACAGCAATATTCCAGATTCAGCTTCTCATTGTTTACTTGATCACGCAGGAAGTGATATCTGGTCTCTATGTGCTTCGACCTACCATGTGCGACAGGGTTCCTTGCGAGATCTATCGCAGACTTGTTGTCGATCAACAATTTCATTGCTTCGACCCTGTGCACTCCAATTTCGACCAGTAGCATGCTCAGCCATGATGCTTGACATGCTGCAAAGGAAGCAGCTACATACTCTGCTTCACAAGAGGATAACACAACTATACTTTGCTTCTTCGAACACCAAGAGATGGGTGTCGATCCATACATGAAGACATACCCACTTGTGCTTTTTCGATCACTCTTGTCTCCACTCCAGTCGGAGTCAGTGTAGCCAAACACTTCATCACCATTCTTCGACACACTCTTGCTAGGGAACAGAATACCATAACTTTGTGTTCCCTTTACATACCTCAGTACTCTTTTTGCAGCTAACATATGAGAGCTTTTCGGCTTCTCCATGAATCTGCTGATCATTCCGACACTAAACATAATGTCAGGTCGAGTGTTGCACAGGTACCTTAGGGAGCCCACGATCTGTTTAAACAAGGTGGCATCTGCTTCAATCCCTTCGTCGTCTTTCGACAGTTTGCTGCTAGTGTCTGATGGTGTCGAAACTTCCTTGCAGTTGCTCATGTCGAATTTTTTCAGAATATCAGCTGCATACTTCGACTGGTGCAGGAGTATACCCTTACTTGTCTTGGTAAACTCCATCCCCAAGAAATATGATAGATGTCCCAGATCACTCGTTTCAAATTCTGACATCATCACTTTCTTGAAGGCTTCGACTTCGACTTCATTGCTGCCAGTTACAAGTAGATCATCTACGTATAGGCACAACAACAACTGAGTCGAAGTTCCATTATTCTTCACATATACTCCATGTTCATTAGTGCATCTAATGAACTTCTGAGCCAAGAGAAATCCATCAATTCTCTTGTTCCACGCTCTTGGAGCTTGCTTGAGCCCATACAGGGCCTTCTCCAGCTTATAGACTTTGTCTTCTTTACCCTTCGATTCAAAACCAGGTGGTTGACAAACATAGACTTCCTCCTCCAGAGGTCCATTCAGAAATGCTGACTTTATATCTAGTTGATGTAGGGGCCAGCCTCTATGACTTGCCAATGCTACTACCAATCTTATGGTTTCGATTCTGGCTACTGGGGCAAAGATCTCATTGAAATCCAAACCAGGTTTCTGCAGGAACCCTTTGGCTACCAGCCTGGCCTTGTACTTGGCCACTTCTCCATTGGGCTTGACTTTGGTCTTGAAGACCCACTTCACCCCTACGGCTTTCTTTTCTTTTGGAAGTTCGACTAGCTTCCAAGTATCATTTTTCTCGATTGATTTCAACTCGTCAATCATTGCTTCCTTCCACTGCTTGTGACTAAGGGCTTGCTCCAGGCTCACTGGTTCTGCTTCTGCCATTAGTGCAAAGTGTGTCAGGTCTCCCTCTGCTGTAATAGCAGAATCTGGGTAAGTGTCGAATCCTTCTAGTCTTACTGATCTCTGCCATTCCCTTTGCGACCTTCTTAAAGGTTCAACAGCAATGGGTTCTTCTGGCTCTTCAGTTTCGACCTCTTCATTCTGATCATCTCGATCAGAGACTTCGTCGAAGTCCATCATTGTAGTTTTCTCACAGCCTTCTTCCCAGTTCCAATGTTTCGACTCATCTACTACGACATCTCTGCTTTTCACTATTTTCTTCTGCACAGGATCATACAATTTGTATGCTCCTGTCGAATGATAGCCAACAAGAATCATTTGTTGTGCTCTATCATCCAGCTTGCTTCTTAGTTGCTTAGGGACATGTCTATAGCATACTGAGCCAATTATTCTGAGATGTTTGACACTTGGCTTTCTTCCCAGCCAAGCTTCTTCAGGTGTCTTCCCAGTCAATCTCTTTGTGGGGCATTTGTTCAGAATGTATACTGCTGTGGCTACAAGTTCTCCCCATAAGCTATGAGGTAGTTGCTTCTCCTTCAACATGCTTCTTACCATGTTGAGGATGGTCCTGTTTTTCCTCTCAGCTGTACCATTATGCTGAGGCGTGTAAGGTGCAGTGACTTCATGCACAATTCCTTCTTTCTCACAGGAATTCGACAAATCCGTGAGAATTGTACTCACCACCTCTATCGCTTCTAAGGGTTTTGATTGCGCATTCACTCTGCTTTTCAATCATTACCTTAAACTTCTTGAATATTTCTAGTACTTCACTCTTCCTTTTGATCAAATACACCCAGGACATTCTAGTGTATTCGTCAATGAAGGTGACAAAGTACTTATTCCCTCCTAAGGAACATACTTCGAAAGGACCACAGACATCAGAAAATATCACCTCTAGCTTCTTCTCTGCTCTGCTAGGTACTTCTGATTTAAACGAGTTTCTTGGTTGTTTCGACTTGCAACAACTCTCGCAAACTTCGACAGGTACTTTTACTGCAGGCAACCCATGAACCATCTTCTTTTCATGTAGTTGACTCAAGCTCTTGAAGTTGAGGTGGCCAAATCTTCTGTGCCACTTCCAGTGCTCCTCTTCGACAGTACTCTTGAGGCAATGTTCTTCGACTACTTGCAATTTGATCTTGAAGGTTCTGTTACTCTGCATTAACACCTTCAGAATCAAGTTCTTGGTCGAATCAAACAGGCTGAGACTGTTATCACCCATTTCGACGGTGAATTTCTTCTCGATCATCTGCCCAATACTTAGCAGACTGCTTTTCATATATGGTACATAAAATACCCCTTGGATGTAGCACCACTTACCATCTTTCGACAGGAACTTTATGGTACCTACTCCTTCAGCAGGAACTCTACTGTTATCTGCAAACCTCACTACAAGAAAAAAGGAATTTTACGTCACTTAGTTGGCGTCACGTGCCTACGACTGACGCTAAAGTAGGGATTTTGAGTTTCAAAACCGGAATTTACCGTCAGTTAATACCCACCACTAAATCTACTACGCAACTGACGGCATCCTAACTCTCCATTGCGCGCGTGTAGTTTCCCACGAAGTCCCAAATTTTCCCTATGCGCGCAAACTGCCTCCCAAACCCATCTTCCCCGCTCAGATTCTTTCCCCCAAATCTCTCAAACGTAATTTTTTCCTCTGCGCGCAAACTGCCTTCCAGAACTCAGATTCAGAATCGCTCACCGCCGGTCCCAGCTTGTGCCGGTTTCTTGCTCTACTCCGTTGTTCTTCACCATCGGTAACTCTCTCCCCCTCTCTGTATCTCTATCTCTTTCCCCCTCTCCATTTCATTCTTTTATAAACCTTCAAGAAATTAACGATTACGAAGCCAGTGTTCTAACGATTTCTTCTTCTTCTTTATAGAACACTGTTCTAACGATTATTTTCTCATCGTGAAGTTCTTCCTGAGTCTTTATCACTATTTGGAAGCTTGATTTTGATGAATACAAGTGATTGTGGACTTGCTGCTCCGCCGCCGCCAGCAGCACTTACTTCCTTTTCTTGAGGTTGGTTCCCTTTGGTCCTTGCTTTCCTATTTGTTTTGTTTATCTTTCTTGAGATTTCTGTTCTTGACTGTTTTTATGAAGAGTGTAATGTTGTACTTTTAATCTATTAAATTTTTGTGGTTTAGTTTTAGTATTTGAGACCTAAGTAAATTTTTGCTGGAGGATCAATGGAGATCTAATTAATTTTGTGGATTTTGACTTATGAATTGAGGGAATACACCTTTCCAATGTATTATTTGTCATAGAAGAATTTCTATCTGGCTGGTCATAAGGAGTTTGGGTTCTATCTGGCTGGTCATTGGTGAACTATTGAAATCAATTCAATACAAGTGTGTGCAGTAATCTAGATATTGAGTTTTATAATATAACGAATGTGCCTTGAAAAATTTGGAGAAAATTTTGATTTCTAATTAGTCATAAAACAAACCATGTTTGTCTCTGCAGAGAGTGCTGAGCTCTAAAATTTTGAATGCTGCATTGCTATTAACTTGTTTAACACATTTGATGGATAGAATGGAAGCATTTTGAGCTGTCATTTTGAATGCTGCATTGCTATGACAAATACTTACGTTTAATTTCCCCTTGTGCAAGCATTTGTTGTTGCAATGCTTTCATGTTTGGTAGTTGAGGGTTTACCCTACTTACTTTGGCATACAAATATTCAATTATGAGTTTATGATAGTTTTTTTAAGTCTTTCACTATCCTACTTGGCATTATCATAGACCTAAATGATTATTCGAGAATTTCCATTGCAGCTCCTTTTCAGCGGACCTTATTCTTCCAACTATTATATCTTTATTGGAGATTTCTTGAAAATATTCCTATTTATGAATTATGTAATGGTTTAGCAAGTCTTCTGATATGACAAAAAGCATTTGGTCACCCTAAGTGAAATTTATTAATGGTATTGGCTTTGGCTCTGGATAATACTGTGCTGTATTGATCAGAATGTTACATATCAGCATTTACATCAGTATTTTCATGTGTTACTATGTTAATGACAATGCATGCTTTAATCTTATTACTTCTCCTTACCAAAAAGGTGACTGGGCAGTTAGATTGATATCTTCATATCTTCATAGAATACAAAAATCAGAAAGGTTTCAGCGTGAAACTTCATAATTATAAATAAATTGCATCAATTAACCGCACATTATATAGCATCTTTTGAGTTTTTCAGTTTGGTAAAAAAAATTGTGAATTATTCTTCATAGAGCTTAAATGTTGAAAATTTGGTCAAAGTTTGATCCCTATATTTCTTTAATTTAAATTTTTGCATTTTTAGTCAACTATTTTTCTAAAATTCACAATATTTAAGGAGTAAACTGCAAAAGGCTATCTTAGGCCTTGCTTTCTTGGTGACTTCCTTTTCATGGTTTACATTTAGCTCATATCATGTGTAGTCTACATCATATACCTATCCTTAAAGCTGATTTCACAAGTAAATGTTTCCATGGTTTTGCCTCATTAGTATTGGTTTAGATTAGTGCATTGCATAATGTGGGATGAATTTTCCTCCTCGAAATGTCATTTTGATGGATGGTGACATTATTGTCTGCGAGTTGCCATGTGCATATGGTCTATGGATTGCCCAAATTGCAGTTTTGTTTTCTGCTGCTCTAACACATTAGGACCTACCTTAATACGAGTATTTTCCCATGCCTCTATTACACTCCTCAGCTTGTCCTTAGTCTTTAAACAAATACTGTATCCGTTGATATCCCCTGCCACTTAATGCATCAATTAAATTTATATTGTTGCGTTGCCATTTTCTTAAATAAATTGAAAGCTGGTGCAATACAAGATACCAGTATATAATATGATGACAGACAGCTAATATATGTTGGTGAACTATTGAAATCAATTCAATACAAGTGTGTGCAGTAATCTAGATATTGAGTTTTATAATATAACGAATGTGCCTTGAAAAATCTGGAGAAAATTTTGATTTCTAATTAGTCATAAAACAAACCATGTTTGTCTCTGCAGAGAGTGCTGAGCTCTAAAATTTTAAATGCTACATTGCTATTAACTTGTTTAACACATTTGATGGATAGAATGGAAGCATTTTGGGCTGTCATTTTGAATGCTGCATTGCTAGGACAAATACTTACGTTTATTTTCCTCTTGTGCAAGCATTTGTTGTTGCAATGCTTTCATGTTTGGTAGTTGAGAGTTTACCCTACTTACTTTGGCATACAAATATTCAATTATGAGTTTATGATAGTTTTTTTAAGTCTTTCACTATCCTACTTGGCATTCACATCATAGACCTAAATGATTATTCACATCACTATCCTACCTTACTAGCATGTAGTAAACATAATTATATTTCTCATGATAATTATATTTTGAAACATTCTGTTCAATTAGGCACTAATACTCATTCTATATCTTTGTTATTGGTTATTCTCTAATTGATTGCATATGCTTATAGTTAGAGATGGATAAGTCCTGGATCAAATTGCCACGCAATACACCGGAGTATCAATTGGGAGTGCGTGGCTTTTTAGATTTTGCCTTTCAACACCACTCCAGTGCGGGTACAATACTATGCCCATGTAAAAGTTGTGGTTTTAAGCCGAGAACTCGAAAAGAAGTGTGGGACCACTTGATAGGTTCTTCTAATAATTTGTCAGTAAGGAATGCCATTATCCAGCTTTTATGCAGTAAGAATAAACATATTGAGGTTTCAAGTCCTAAAGTTTGACATGAAGCTTGTGGGTTTCTTTGCTATAAATTCTGCATATTATCTTGTTGTTTAATAAAAGACCTTCAACCTTTATAGCAGTTAAATTCTCTAATTAGTAATCAAGTTAGCATTTTCCTTTATGTGTAATGTATGTTATGATTTTGAAGTGAAAGTATATATCAGCACCAATTCAGCTAAGTATCTAGATAAAAAGAAGTTACACATACATGACAGAGCCCGATTAGCCATCATCTTTGGATTAAAAAAGAAATATATGTTTCAGGTTTGATATATATGTTATGATACTGTCTAGATGCTTGTCTAGATGCTTTGTTGATGGAAATTTGTTTATAATCTTCATTCATTCATTTTAATGAGCAGGTGAAGTGCAACAACTTAAAAATGAAGTGCAACAACTTAAAAATGAAATTGTTGAGTTGAGGAGTGAATCAAAGATAAAAGATGAAACCATGAAGATGATGGCATCGGTACTTGCTGGACTTCTCACAAAGTCATCAGAGCCCGTACCTGTTCCACTTCTTAATTTTATTGTAATATGCTTTCACTTTTACATTATTTCGTTTAATTATTTTATAAATTATTCTTTAATAAATTATTTTACATGACAAATTATTCTTTTGTTTCTATTGTAGCAACAACAAAGTGCTGGTGGTCACTCTTCATAATCAACTAACAACAATAGCCAGCCTTGAAGTGACTTTTATGTTTAATGCTTATTTTGCAATGTAATACGTACTTTATTTTGATATGTAATATGTGAGATCTACTTGTGCAATTGTTATTTTGTTAACAAGAGCTACTCTAGAAAGCTATTTGATAAATTTTTATCTTGTTATAACAAGAGCTACTTTATAGAGCTATTGTTATTATTTTGTTAGGACTACTTTGATATTGTAAAACTTCTACTTATACTCATATGATACCAATGACATTGTTATGTGCTATTATTCAAGAGCTACTTTGAGTTATTGTTAGGACTACTTTGAGTTATTGTCTTGAAAACAAGTTTTTTTATTAAAAAATAGCAGCTGTCAAAAACAAAATAGCATGGCGGCGGTTGAAACTCACCGTTAAAATAATTACTAAAAAACAATGCTTCTTGGCGGTTCAAATCGCCACCAAAGTAAAAGAAAAATGACTGTCAACTTTTGGATTTACCGTCGGTTGGAACAGACGCAAAAATTGAAACAACGTCAGTCGACTTTCACATTTACCGTCGGTTGTCACTGACGCTAAAGAAAAAATAGCGTCAGTCAACTTTCATGTTTACCGTCGGTTGTAACTGACGCTAAAGTAGAAATAGCGTCAGTCCACTGTTATGTTTACCGTCGGTTGTAACTGACGCTAAAGTAGAAATAACGTCAGACACCTTTTACATTTACCGTCGGTTGTAACTGACGCTAAAGTAGAAATTATGTCAGTCAGCTTTCACGTTTAGCGTCGGTTGAAACTGACGCGAAGTTGACTACCGGCGGTCGCATAAACCGACGCGGTTCGGTCTAGTGGCGCCATATTTAGTGGCGGTTTTGAAACCGACGGAAGTCCACTTCGCGTCGGTTGAAACCGACGCTAAACCCCATTTATAACCGACGCGAAATCCCGGTTTTCTTGTAGTGCCTTATCTTTTTGCTTATCTGCTCCAGTTCGACAAACCACTCCTTGTGACAACACATGTGATTTGAGCATCCTGTGTCGAGATACCATTTGACAGACTTCTCTTCAGTCGAATTTGTATCAGCTTTCAACAAGAGTAATTCTGGGTCAGTAGCTGTCATGAATGACAATTCTTCATCATCATTGCTGGCAATGTTGGAGGCATCACCGGTGTTTCCACTGCCCTGCCACACACACATTGCACAAGTATTTTGAGCATCGCAAGTGAATCCACTTATACAAGTGTTCCCACTATTTTGCTCGCTACTTTCAGCAATTCCTTCATCGAGTCGAATCTCATCTTCGACAGCCATCAGCATTAACTCCTCTGAGTCAGAGTCTGAGTCATCATCATTAGCAAACTTGGCTTCTGCATCTTTATCCCTAGGAACTTTCTTGTTTTTACACTTGTTCCTATAATGCCCAAATTGCTGACAGTTATAACACTGAACTTTCGACAGGTCTCCCTTCTTCTTGTCGAAAGATCCTTGTTCTTTCTTCTTACTACTTGATCCCTTTTCTCTACCCTTCTCCTTGTTGCCTGCCTTCCAATTTCTTTTAGAGGAGTATGAAAGCAAGGCTTGTTCAGTTTCTTTCTCTGAGCTTCTCTACCTTATTCTCAATTCATGCGCCTCTAAGGAACCCTGAAGTTCATCTAACTTCAACGTATCTAGGTCCTTGGATTCTTCGATAGCAGTAACAACGTAGTCGAATTCCAGGGTTAAGGATCTGAGCACCTTTTCGACTTTATTTACTTCAGTCACAGTTTCACCATTACCTTTTATTTGATTAGTTAATGCTACTAACCTCGTAATGAATTCTCCAATCGATTCTCCATCTGTCATATTCAAGGCCTCGTACTGCTTCCTGAGCGACTGTAGACGTATCTTCTTCAGCCTATCTGCTCCTCCATACGAGTTCTTTAGGATGTCCCAAGCTGCCTTTGCTGAGTCACAGTCGATGATCAGGTTCAGGATGTTGGAATCAACGCATTGGTGAATCAAAAACAGCCCTTTTCCATCTTTCTTCCTCAGCGAATGGTGGTTGTTCCTCACCGCTTCAGTGGCGTTTGCTGCCAAGGGTGGAACACCATCATTCACGACATCAAGTACATCTTGATATCGAAACAGCACCTTCATCTGCGCACACCAACGTTCATAATCCTTTCCGTCGAAGATTGGGAGGTTCCCCGGAATACCTCCACCAGAGTTGTCTCGCGCTCCCATGAATCTTGATAGATTTTGTAAGGATCTAACAAGCTCTTGATACCAGTTTGTTGGGGATAAACACGTGAAAGAGAGAAGAAAAGGAAGTGGCGGCGCTAAGGACAAGAGGAATGAATAGGGCAATATTAGGTAAAAGCTGCACTGAATTTCATAAAAAGTAGGTTACTAAATTACATGCTACTGACATCTATATTTATATACAATGAAGCAGGCCCAGGCCCATAATTTCGACTAGCCCATTCGACTGGCCCATTTCGACTAGGTTTCTAACTACACCTACTATTATTACAAGCAATAGAATTACAAGGCATATCTCAATAAGAGGATGATGGTCAGGCTGAGTCCTTCTGAGAGTGTTGGAAGACAACTAATCATCAAATCATTATAGAGAGCATGATCAAGCGTCCGTTCGACAAGAGAATCTACACTTCTACTATTTGACCAAGTGAACTTTGCACCCCTGGTGGGAAAATGAGTGAGAGAATAATCATCGGACCATGTTGGTTCTTGGATCTTCGTAGTGGAATATAATGAATTTCTTGGGGAACATGAGCGACACGGTGGTTGTATTCCTCATATGAGATTTCATATTAAGTAACTTTGCACCCCTTAGTCGTATCATTATCTACTACAATGTCATTATTTACTACACCCAAGAATAGCCTTAGATAGCAACCATAGTTTGGAGGGATCAACTTCAGGTACGATCTCTTGATCAACATTTTGTTCCACAATAACAGATTTACCTTTATCAGTCTTAAGAATGTATTGAACAAGAGGCTAATGAGGGGCTTATCTTTCCTTTATTCTTTTCCTTTCTAGAATCTTTCAGTCTTGTTTGTGAGGTGATTAGGCTTATTGTTATGTTTACAATTTTGTAGTGAACGACCGGAGCATTGGCCAACCTTTATAAGCTCTCACACCGGGCTTGGTCCACCCGATGTGAGACTCATTACATAGCACCCTCCTTCAAGGCCAACGTCCTCGGTGGCCCACGACACTTCACTCGATGGCACTTCACTCGACGGGTTACGCCGCCGGTCAGAACCCTCCATCGGTCAGAACCCTCCGTGTCCGAGAGCCGTCAGCCTCTCAATGAAAGCACCAATGTAACTGACTCGCGTCAGTTAAGCCTAACTCCACCTAAAACCATGGCTATAAGTGGAGGTTTACCCAACCTTTATAAGCTCTCACACCGGGCTTGGTCCACCCGATGTGAGACTCATTACAGGCATGTGCTCATTTTCTGCGCCCATGAGAAATGCATACACCTCTCTTTCAACTAATAATTGATCATGTAGTTAGTTGTTAAATCAATATCTATAATGACTCAAGTAAAATGGCCAAAAGTTCTCTTTAGAGTGGCATCATCCAAAGCAAGATGGACACCTAAGTTGACATGGATCTTAAAAAAAATTCACAAAACTGAACCTAACATTGAGAATTAGTTTATTTTGTGGATTAAGAATCAAAATCAAGCGTCCAAAGCCGAGAGAGGTAACACATCAGGATTCAAGTCACGAGAACCATGAGGCCACACACATATGAAGTTTTTTACTAAGGAGAAATGAAATTCGAAGAATCCCATTCCAATAGAAACCACATAACATTCAGAAGAAGGATGTTAAATATTCGAAAGTTTGGCCCGCCAGTCTTTGATCTGATAATGTTGATCTCCCTTAGACAAATAAGTTGCATATCTAAAAAATTCTGGCATTTTGTATTAGCAGCTGAGTATTTACCTTCAGAGATTTTAATCACTAGAACGGCCCCTTTTAAGGCTTGGTTTTTGTAATAGGCTAATGTGGAAAATAGATTAAAACAGAATAAGAAGAAGAAAAAACGCCGCCGCTGGGAGGGGGGGGGGCCTCCCCGGTTTCTTCCCCTCTCCTCTCGGTGCTCCCTCGCCCTGCTGTCGCTATTGACTTCGGTCTGGTTGAGTCTGTTCCTCTGATCTGCGCTTTCTCTGTGTTTCTCTTTTGGATCTGTTGGATATGTTGTTAAGCGATTTTGATCTCTTCGCGATCTGGATCTGGATAAGTTCTTGCGTCGTCGCCGTTTCGTGGTTGGATCTTCGACTTCGGCTGTTCCGGTGGCTGAAAATTAATAAAAATGGGTTGGGCGCTGCTTGGGTTGGAACCGCCGTTGGGGGCTCCCTTTCCTCGGATCTGATCTCCTCTGTGACGTCCACGGCCTCTCCCCCGAGGCGTTGATGGTCGAATCTCCCTGTTGGTGGATCTGCGCGCTTTTGGAGGTACTATGGAGTGCTTCTGTTCGCGGTGGTTTGTGGCTCTGTTAGCGCAGGGGTTGGTTCTGATGCGGTGTTTTGCGATGTTTCGCGGTGGTTCATGGTGGTTTGTCTGATGTTCGCAATGGTGGCTGTCGTTTCGGACTTTGGACCCGCAGTCACGCCTCCTCTCCGTTTGTCGTGGGAACTTCTCCCTGTCGCTCGCGGTTTTGCTTGATTGTGCCACGGTGTTGGCCGGGGGCGCAAGGCCGCGGTGGTGGTTGGTGGCTCGGCTACCTCGATCAAGCTAGGTGTTGTCGCGGTGTTGGCCGGTAGCACGACTTCGCGATGGTGGATGGAGTCACGGCGTCGGATGTCTGGAGGTGTGCTGTCGGTGGGTGCTGATTTGATAGTTTGTACCTTGTCGGACGCCAGATTGCAGTTTGCAGATCGCCGGGCTCCTCCCCCTTTGCCTTCTGCTTCTTTGCCCCCTCCCAGTCGTCTCCGGCCCTCCACCTCTAACCTCGATGCTTTGTGATGTGCTTAATGTGAGGATAGCGAGGTGATGCAGGCTGTTGTGGTTTGGAGTGTGAGTTCAGGAGGTGGTGGGTGGAGGTTGTGTGGGGACTCTCAGGTGTCGCCCTGCCTCCTTTCGGGTTTTCTATTCGCCTTAGAATTTCTTCCATTAGAGTTCTATGGTTGTTTATTTTAGAGGCCTTGTTGGGCATTCTATTATTGTCCTTATTACCAAGGGTTTTGGTCTAGTCCCCCCTTGTGCCTTTTATATCTCTCTTTATTTTATTAATAAATTCGGGCTGACTGCCTGTTTGATTAAAAAAAAAATAATAGGCTAATGTGGGGATCTTATAATTCTTAAAAAAAGAATTATTTTTGCTTCAAAAAAAAAGAATTATTTAGCACTTTTAAGCTTGAATTTGCAAAACCAAGTGTGTGTTTTATTTGTCTAATGTTGGTTTTTTTGTTTCGTATGTGAATGTTAGTTGTTGTTTTGGCACTTTTAGTGCCATCTTAGTGTGAATAATATTGTTGGTTTAGTATGCATAATTGAATAGAAGTTTTGGTTGTTGCTACTTTGTGTCGTAACACATGTCATAGGACCTAGCACAAATTTGATTACAAAAAGAAAATATCGTTTGCACTTAGTTTCTCTCTCTAGTGTTCTTTTTGGATAATCAAAGATTTCATTCAAGGAGCACTAGGGGTGCTCAAACCCAAACAACAAGTTGAATTACATATTGTTTAGGCAATCTAGAGGATTAATCCACCACGTGAAAATTGACAAACTTGAACTAGACCCCATACACAAACCAGCTCCAAGCTAGGTTCTTAATGCGGATCACTACGGATTCAATAGAAGACTCCTCATTCCTAAAGACAAGCCCGTTGCGAGCCAGCCAAATTCACCAACAAGTCATGACCCAAATCAAGTATTTTATTTTTCTTGATCTCCTCCCTTTGCACAATTTTCCAAATCCGCGCATGTGATCAAGAATAGATGTCATGCTTCTAAGTGATGAACCCCCAACCAATCGCATATACAAGACCAAATGTCGTGAGCGAAGCTGCAACTCAAGAACAAATGACAAATGTCTTCGCGATGATCCAAGCAAAACGGGCAACCAGCTGCTGTTTCAGTTTGAATGACCTGACGGCAGAAAAGAAGATCTCTGGTGGGCAAAGAATCACGAAGTAAGCGCCAACCGAAGATAGTGACTTTGGACGGAGAGATTGTTTTCCAAAGCTTCACAAGAATGCACTTCAAATTGCTGCCATCTGCTTCAGATCCAGAGACAACAGCCTCGTTGCCAGGGACAGCAACACTTTCGGCCAACAACCAGCTGTAGCACGAGCTGACCGAAAACACCTTCGAGACTTCCTACAACCAGACCCAAGCATTGCGCCCCTCCCTTAAAGGAAAAACATCTTGTAAAATATTGTGTAATTCTGCAGCTTCTTCGGCACAAACCGGATCCTGAATAAGCATCCACGGTTCCTCCCAAAGCCAATATATAGTCACCAACCCACGAACCAATGTCATCTATCATGGCTGTTTTGGAGGAACAACCTGCAAAAAGATTAGAAAAAACAGCACAAAGGGATGAATTTCCAATCCAATGGTCCGTCCAAAAACGAGTGGATGCACCGTTGCCAAGCTTTCTTCTAAAACTCAAACGAAACCAACCACGGTTGGGAAGAAAACTCTCCAAATTAAGCAAATCTCTCCACAAAATAAAACCAACCAACCCCCTATTAAAAGACTCCACCGAACCATGAATGAAAGCTAAAGAAAAGTCGATGTATTTAAACAGTAACAACTCCCTCCAACTCGCATCCTCTTCAACTAACATCCTCCACTTCCACTTGGATAACAGAGCCATGTTGAACAACTCTAAGTTTTTAATGCCGAGGCCTCCCTCCTTCTTCGGACGGCAAACCTAATCCCAAGCAATCCAATACATACCTCTATCACCTTCATTAATACCCCATAAGAAATCCCTTTGCATCTTTACCATGGCATTCAACACCAACTTTGGAGCTTTGTAAATAGAAAAGAAATAAAGTGGAGTGCTATTTAAAACTGAATTGATAAGAGTGACCCGACCTCCAATAGATAAAAAGCTACCCTTCCACGATGCAAGTCTCTTCCGAACCATATCAATCACGGCTTCCAAGTGGCTGCCCTACGCGGATTAGCACCAACAGGGATCCCCAAAAACTTAAACAGAATGGATTCCGTTCTACAATGAAAAAAAGTGGATGCTGTTGATAGAAACTCATCCGCCACATTAATACCGTGAGCTTACTCTTATTGAAATTGACGTTCAAACCGGATACTAGTTCAAAACCTCTCAAAATAGACTTGATACTCCAATGATTTTCCCTTGTAGCCTTTCCCATCAATATTGTGTCATCCGCAAATTGCATAATAGAAAACTTCAAATTATCATTAACGGCATAACCGTGAAAAGAACCAATCGCCACCGCTTGATTCACAAGATCCGTCAAACCTTCGGCCACGATAAGGAAAAGAAAAGGTGACAATGGATCCCCTTGTCTCAACCCCCTCTTTACCTTGAAATCGCTAGAAGGGATACCATTAACTAGCACCGACATAGTACAAAAGTAACACACGCTTCCAACCAATTGATCCATCTTCTCGGGAATCCCATCCTATGCTGATCATATAAAATAAAAAATCCCATGATATTGAATCATAAGCCTTCTCGAAGTCCACATTAAAAAATAAACATTCAGCCTTATTTCTCTTTGCATGGTCAACAACCTCGTTAACAACCACCACACCATCCAAAATCTGTCTACCGCAAAAAAAAGCCGATTGACAATTAGAAATAATACCTGGAAGCACCGTCTTCAACCTGCTAGCCAGAACCTTCGCCAAGATCTTATATATAAAGACAATTAGAAGTTTATTTGCAAAGGATACTCTACATTGTAAATTAATATGTACACACTTAAATCTCCTCAATTCTATATATGCAGAATATGTGGTTAACTATGAACCCAAATTTTGATGAAATCTGCCAATTTTAAATCATATACTTATTGGGTTTCATATTGTCATTGTGTAACCACTTATCTTTATAATTCTGCAAAATTCTATTTTATGTGGAAAGTATGTGGTTGAGTTTGCGAAACTCTATTAATCATAAATTGTATAACCACTTCAATTGATAATTTGCACTAAAAATTTAGTATCCCACTGTTAAATATTATATCATTAGAGTATTTTAATATTAGCAAGCTCTAATGAGAATCTTATTCTAGTTTGTATATACTAGATCAGTGGGAGTGTGTGCACAATTATATATATTGTAAATTTCTCAGTCTAATATTGTCATATACCCTTGCGTGCACTATTGCGACATATGACATATTCTAAGAGTCATTGAAATTGAGCCTCATTCTATTATATATATATATATACATATATATATATATATATAGATATATAAATACTCTTGCAATCTCAATAAGCATCATAATTGGATGTTTAGGTCAATATGTTTGAAATGCACAAGAATCCTTTAGCATGCAATTATACTGTGCTTCTCTTAATATTCCAACATTCCACATTTTGTAAGGTCATAAATATAGAAGTACATTGTAAGTATAGTGTCAATACTCTTATCGAGTAAGCTTTTATACGGTTTACGTACTTATATGATCATAAATGCTTGTTGTTTATTATTGACATTCTCATGGCCAAATTAGTCCAAGTCATGTTTGGTTAAATAAATTAAGCTTTTATATTGTTCAAATGGGAGATCTTCGAATTTCCTAATTCTTTACAAAAAATTTGGTTACTCATTAACTAAAACTTGAATTAATTGAATGTCAAGTATTGTGGAAAGTGTAAGTCATTGACATGTATGATTTGTCTTCCCTATCAGATACAATTTCTGCAGCGTTGAAGCATGCTTTGTCTTTGGATGACAAGTGCTTTGACCATAACTTCTAGTCTTAAAATTCTTATAATTTAGTAATTGACTATTGTCATCCAAGTGAGAGAATGTTAGATTGATTACTTAATTAATCTATTGTGGATTGCCATATTCAACTATATAAGAATTATTATTAATATATATTATGGTCAATTCTTATTAAGCACTAACTAGTTGATGAATATGTGTTGGGTTTTTAATTCTGAATGAACCGTGATGATTTGGATCATTCAGTTAAGCCCAATGAGAGGTCCCTTCCCTCAACCGTTTAGATATTTAATCGTTGCCTCATTAGACGGTGAATCCCAATGCTGAAACCTAGACGTCAATGAGGGTAGTCTGCTCTCATATCATTCTCTTCCAGTCATTCCTCCATCATGCACTCAACAACATCTCAGATAAACAATTCTTCTTCTATTTTATATAATACCTCGAAAACTACAACTTACAGCATATAATCATACACAACTGTTTCAATACATACACTAGAGATAGAGATTTGAGATGTGTACATGACACATAACATACAAAAATTGTTATACAACGACGAGACATTTATAGAGAGAGTGGGGTATATCAAATAGTCACTGAATATGTGTAACACCCAAAATAATCTTTGATTATTTTAAGTATAAAACCATTTACTTGACAAGGATGTGCATATTTGTTTGTACTTAGTTAGAACAATTAAATGATTGTATGTGATTGGAGGGTAAATAGTGATTTACTAGTTAATTTAAATTGGGTGTTATTAGGAATTGTGAGAGAAGTGTGAGGGCATAATAGGTATTTAACCTACCAAACACTCACCCACTTTCATAAACACATGCTGAATTCTAAACCAAACACACACACACACACTTATTGTTTTGGAAAAGGAAGGAAAAGAAAGAATAGCGAGTGGAGAGAAAGGGAGGGGTCGAAGAGGAGAAAGGCTTATAGTGTAGATGGTTTCACTTCATACTTTCTCACTTCACCATGGATTGAGAGTTCAAAAGTTTATAGTGTAGATGGTTCCACTTCATCTCCTACTCTTCTCCTTCATTTGTGAAAATGCTCAAATGTGAAGGTTATTTGAAGTGAACATTTCTAGTTTGCATGTGAAGTTGTTCATCACCATCCCACTCACTTAAGTTGTTTTCTATTATATCACAAGCAATTAGAGCTTAGATGCTACCCAAAGTCAGAATTTTAGTCATCTTCATCTTCCCCCAATTTTGAAAATACAAGGGTTTTAGTGGGTTGAGCTGGAGTATTGGGTTGCATGTCCACATTGAAGCTTGCTTAGGACTCTCTTTGGGCTACATTGTGTATTTAGAAGTTGAAGAAGAGGGTTTGAAGCTTAGGGTCAATTGTTGAAGTATTAGAAAGCTATCTTGTGAAGAAGAGTGTGTTATTCTTCTTGCATTTAGAGTTCTTCATCATTCCAAGTGAGTTCCTCTCACACTCCTTTTCAATATTCTTAGAGCTTCCTATATCATGTGGTCTTGAAGATTAAATTGAAATGTTTGGCTGAAATGAGAGTTTTCAGGTTCATAGTTAGCCTATTGATATGCTATGAAAGTTGGTAGAATGTAATGAATTGTTGTTGATATGCTTGTGATTTCTTAAAATTAAAATGTTGAATGATTGTCCAAATCGATAATGTTGATGTTGTCTAGATTGTAATTGAGTGATTTGTAATGATTAAATCGATTGTACGATAGTTAGGATAGGTTGGAAGCCCTTGGGAATGAGTAAAAACGCAACAAAACAGAGTTTTGGGACTGCAGGACGCGCACGGTCCGAGCCTCCCTCAGGCCCGGTCCGTGCAGGGGTTTCTGTTCCGACTGTTTTAATCATACCTTTTGATCCGGAACTCCGATTTGAGTGTTCTTGGATGTTTTGGAAAGCTATCGAAAAGTTCTACAACTATAAACAAACGATTAATTGTGTTTTTGAATTCATTCTAAGAAGACTTCCTTCCTTATCCTAACTACCCCCTTAGAGTATAGTGAAAATGCTATTTACATTTGATGAATGTTTATAAATTATGTTGTGACATATTTATATCATTGATTACTATGCTTCATGACTATGATGATGGCTTACTTATGGTGTTTGACAAACTGTCGAGAGTGAACCACTAACACGGTTTATAAGCTAAGCGAAAAGTCTCATTTCGGTTGATAAAAGAGGTTAACTAAATCCATAAGATACCATGGGGATGACGATCCCAAGTAATTAATGTCACACTTGGCGGAGGGAAGTCATGTGTAACACCCCAATTCTACCCGTTCGTTTTATTACATATCAGAGTGCGGAATTAAACTTAAAACAGGCAATGGAGCGTCACATGCAACATTTCAAAAGACAACAACGTATAATCAAGTAAAAACGTGGAAGAACAACATCAACTTAGTTTACAACCCCGAATACTTGTTCAAATACTTCAAACCACCTATCCATGTTTCAAAAACAACTAATGCAACAAGCAATTGAAAACAATGTTCTTCCCCTCCCCGGGTGATATAACTCTTCAAACTTAGCCGCGTACTGACCCACAGTTGAGCTCCCTTGAGTGAGAGTCAGAAACTCGTTCTCCTTGTCGAACCTCATGGCTGTTGGAAAGAACTGCTCCAAAAATACCTGCTTGAAATGTTCCCAAGTCTGGGGAGTATCCATAGTTACCATCATAGCTTTGGCATTAGTCCACCAATTGTTAGCTTCATCTTTCAGCATATGTGTTGCCAATCTCAGCTTGTCCTCATCAGTGACTTGCATAGCTACCAAAATCTTCTCTATATCATCTAGCCAATGCTGGGCTTCCATGACAACCGGTCCTCCTCTGAACTCGGACGGCTTCATTTTCAGAAATTCAGAGAAAACCCTCCTTGGGGTCAACTTGAGGCTCAGGGACTTGCTGAGGCTGAGCTTGAGCATTCTGCTGCATTTGCAACATATCTTCCATCATCTTCTATTGTCTCTCGATCACGTTCTGCATCCATGCAGAATGCGGATCAATTGGTGGGTTATTCCTCGATCCTCCTGCCATAATTCTGCAAATGATACACCAAGTATTAAGTTGATCAGTCTCAATGTCTCTTAGCATCACAAGAAGCAAGATAGCAGAATTACTCGAGGGACAAAACCACCCTAACTGTCTAAGCCCGACTAGGTCGAACTGCTCTGATACCATAATGTAACACCCCGATAAATTCTAACATATAGAATCACCGAAATGCACTAAATGGCATACATCAGAGTAACTTCCTGTTATTGAAATATTGAACACATCTAAAACTTTCGACAATACATATCAAATGGTTCTCTGAACCTCCTAAACTTCCTGAAAATGCTTAAGTTTCAAAACTTAAGACTTGTACATAATCCTGGTGTTCAATACTCAAAACATAAAGTAGCGGAAACGATTTTACAACTTAAACAACGAAAGTTATACAATCGGAACATAGAAACAATAAATGGGGCAAAGGTCTAAAACATGAAATTAGGTCTTCAATGACTCCAAGAGTCGCACCAGCTAACCGTGCTTTGTCGCCTTTGCTTTCCCCTGTTTCTCTGTAAAAACCACAAATATGAAGGGTGAGATAAACATTATCTCAGTGAGTCCTATCGAGACCCCTTACTAACTCTAGCGGTTCATTATGCCTTGCTTTGAACTCGTGGTCCTAGAAAGCAACCACGTGGAAATATATTAAGTTCTTGTAACCTTTATGCTCATGGCCCTCCTAAGCGACACATGAAGCATACAATCTTTTGTTCCATGTTTTTAGCATAACACCTCAGTCTACCTATTTTATAGGCACTTCTTTGACTTTGGTGAACCCATCCCGCTATTTCTAGTGGGCGAAACAGTCTTGAGTCTAGGTTTTGGGGCTCATGACTTCCCCTCCCCTAGTATGCTAACCTCTAAGGGTCGTCACCCTTTTTCCTCTTGTATTTATTATACATTATATATCCATGTACCCGCAATGGGCTGTCAGTCATTTCAGTCAAGTACCGTGTATCATATCAGTCAAGTACCGTGTAATATTATTTCTTGACATATGTTCTCTCGCGTTCTCTAAGTACGGTTTTCCATTTTATTAACAATACACAAGTTTTCTATTAAACATATTCAATCTCATGACATGGGTATCTTTACCTTGTTGGGGGACCTTGGGGAATGGATTGGAAGAGGATTGGAATAATTTGGAATAGATAAAAAGTACTTTGAATTTGGGAACCAGCAAGTATCGCACGACCCGTGTGTGTAGACACACGATCCGTGCGCTGTAGACAGAGTTGTAGAAGACTTCCAGAAAGATACGCACGACCCGTGCGACTAAGCGCACGATCCGGGCGTTATTGAATAAAATTGTAGAAAGTTTCAGAAACATACGCACGACCCGTGCGACTAGGCGCACGATCCGTGCGTGTTTAAAAATCCAGTTCTTGTAGCACCAGATGGGGGTGCACGACCCGTGCTCAGAGGCACACGATCCGTGCGTCTCCATCAGTTTTCCAGAAAACAGACTTTTCATGAGTTAATCCATTCCATTCCGATTCCCATTTCCCTTCCGACCGAGACCCAAACATAAGCACACAATATAGCATTATATTACAGCAGGCATATACCATCCAATTCAGCACATTTCAACAATCAAACACATAACTTATTGTTAAAAGTCACTGTTTTTAGAAAAACGGTTTTCGACAAGGTGGAGACTCAGAAACACACACATTCCCTAAGCGAGTTATAGAACTCACTTGAAGTGATGAAAATCACCAACAATCACAGCAACAACTTGACTTCAATGAGAACCGAAATTACACGAACCGACTCCGTACTCGTCTAACCACTTCCAAAATCGAACCCAAAGCTATACTTGCTGCCAAACCTTCTCTTCTTGCTTTAGAACTATCATGAGGGTCCTGGGCTTGTCTAATTTCGCTCCCAACCCAACATGCAAGCTACATCCAGCTACTAGACTCCATTGTTATGAATTTTGAGCTTTGGGGTGTGAAAATGGTGGATTGAGAAGGAGAAGGAGATAGGTTGTAACAGTAGTATCAATGGATGGAGAATAAGAAACTGAGTTTAATGGTGGAGAGAAATATGACATGCATCAAGCTTTTGGTTCCCTCTCTTCTTCCTCCCCCTCGCGAGCTCTCTCCCTCTCTCTCAAGCTCCCTCGCTTCTATTCTTTCTTTCTTTTGCTGAAAAACTGAAAATGAGGTGGTGTTGTGGTGTGTTCAGCTGGGCTATCAATAAAAAGGGGGTCGCAAGGACCAAAATACCCTTCAGTCCCTATTCCTCTAATCTTACCAAGACATGACTTAATCTAATGTTCTTAGTCAAATTCCTATTACTTAAGCAATGTTAATTATTTATTTCAACATCACATAATTTAGTAATAATGCTTAATTAAATCGATTTGTGATAGCCTCTATTTCTAAATATTCCCTTTAGCCAATAATTCGCTTTAACCTTTTTTCGCTAATTTAAATAAACTAAATTAGCTAGTTAGGGGATGTTACAACAAGATTTAGTCACATTGACTCAACAACAAGAACAGCAAATTTAGTCTTATTAGACACCACAAAACATCACAACACTGTGGTAGCACAAAGTGGCGCCTAGGGAACAACACCAACAACACAGACACAACACATTGGCGCCCAACAGCACATAAAAGGGCACCTGAGGCAAACTGCGCCACCCTGGGCGCCAAAACAGAAAGCACATGGCGTCATACACCAACACAGTCCTAGACACAAACTAAGACACAAACTGCAACACAGTCACAAACTAAGACACAAACAGCAACACAATCCTAGACACAAACTAAGACACAAACAGCAACACAGCAGGCAACATAGACACTAAAACTGGCGCCTGGTGGCAACCTGCGCCACATTCTGGGCGCAACACAGCAAGCAACCTAGCGCCCTGTGGCAACCTGCGCCACATTCTGGGCAACCTGCGCCACTCTGGGCGCAACACAGCGAGCAACCTGGCGCCCTGTGGCAATCTGCGCCACATTCTGGGCAACCTGCGCCACATTCTGGGCGCAACACAGCGAGCAACCCGGCGCCCTGTGGCAACCTGCGCCACATTCTGGGCAACCTGCGCCACTCTGGGCATGACACAGCGAGCAACCTGGCGCCCTGTGGCAACCTGCGTCACATTCTGGGCAACCTGCGCCACATTCTGGGCGCAACACAGCGAGCAACCTAGCGCACACAGGGCAGCAACATGGCGCCCTGGCGAAGCACAGCACTAGTGCAGAATTTCCTACAGCAGTGCACCTACTTCGGCGAATTAATTAAAATAGCAAACGATATCGGATTTTAACAAAGGACCAACAACATACATATAATTTCATAATTCATTCATGCATATTATCAAACAACTCCTAGGCATCATAGGTTCTACCCTCCTATATACTACCCATCATATAACCCTTTATACTATGAGACTCCCCTTACCTTAGAGTTTCCGAAGATGATGATCTCTCCACGGGAACACCAAGAAACCACAGCAACCGAGCTTCTCTCCTTCTTCTCTCCCTCCTTGTGCGCCTCCTTTCCCTCTTCCTTGCTCTCCTAGCCGCGCGCCTACTCTCTCTCTCTCTCACTCTCTATTTCGCAAGTCTTTTTTTTCTTTTCCTCTCAATAGAAAAATGCGCAATGCTCCACCCTCACCACACTCCCCTCATGCGCATACACCTTGGGCTTGGATCGCGGGCTTCCTTCAGCTTAAGCCCGATCACTAACTCCATCCCCTAATATTCATTTACACACCCCTAATTAATTAAAACACCCAGTTATTATTTTAATATAACTAAACTAATAAATACCTAAATAATTCAATTAAATAAATTAATTAAATTATTTTGGACGTTACAACTTTCCCCCACTTAAAAGAATTTCGTCCTCGAAATTTAACCACCGACGCGGACACTCTTCCACTAGCCAACTAACGTCACCTCGACAACTAGTGCTATCTAGCATGCTGATCATTATTTCTTTGATTACCAGCGGTAAGTGATTGGGCGGTCGTCCCTCCTACTTATTCAGCCAGATAACTTCGAGAAATAACAATCAGACTCACTCTCTAACGGTTCTGCAAGGATCCCTGATAGAGTTTTGGGCGTAATCATGTCGGTACCACATGATCACCTCCATGCTCTATTAAAGCTCCTTCCTATTAGCATACCATGATTCTGCTGCGCTACTCTGATAAACCGACTTGTAGATATAAGCATCACTTGTGTCCTACCTCACTCATCTATCTCTACGGTGCCTCATAGTTTCATCACAACATCACGACAACGACGACAACAACATCAACAAAATAACAACAATAACATCGACAACTAAAATCGCCAAAGGAGGCTTCACGACATAAATTCGCCACCCGGGCTAAATCAACAACTAATTTGCCACTCAGGCGACATCAACAATGACAAAAATCACAACATCGGCCATAGGCCTACAACACAAAATCCATCAAAACATTTCGGGCCATTCAGCGGTACCCTCAACAAAACAATGTGGGCCATATCGGCGCTACCCACGACACAACAATGTGGGCCATATCGGCGGTACCCACAACACAACACTGTGGGCCATATCGGCGGTACCCACAACACAACAATTGACAACATCAACGACTGTTGGAGATAAGCCCCGGGCCAACGCCCAAATCAACAACACGACATCAACAACAAAACAACAACAAGTCAGCATCATCAACAAACAGCAACGACAAATCAACATCATTGATAAAACAACACCGGGCTAACAGTTCAACAACTTAACAAGTTTAACAGTAGTAAAAACAGTTCATTTATTACAAGGGTACGAGCATTCTCAATACACATTATTATTATTAGACTCGGAACCACGCAACACGAACCTTAAGGATCTAACAGCCAAAATTTAATCACATGAACTAAAAGGTTTTACACATCTTAATTCTAGATCACACAATTGACACACCACAAATTGCGATACCCCATTTTACCCCAAAGATAGTTATGAGCGGGAGTGCGAAAAACGAGTGTAATTGCTTTTCAAACAAAATCAACAATTTATTTCTGGAAATAGTTTTCTGCAATCAGCAACACTGCTTTTCAGCAAAACAACAACTTAATTTTCAGCAAAAATAATTAAACAGTAACAGCAATTTAAAACAGTAACAATAAAACAGCAACAATAGGACAGAATCAGATACAGGCACCCAGGGGCAGAGCGCCTACCTCAAACCACAACAAAACAAGCACAGTGCCCAGGAGTAGGGCGCCTACCTCAAACCACAACAAAACAAGCACAGTGCCCAGGAGTAGGGCGCCTACAACAATCAGCAACAAAACAAGCATGGCGCCCAGGAGTAGGGCGCCTTCAACAGCAACCACACACACAGGAACATGCACAAGGCACGGCGCCCAGGAGCAGGGCGCCTGAATCAGCAATCAGACAACAACACGGAAAATAGAGGGACAGGGCACCTAGGGCCCCAAAATCAGCATGACATATGAATTTATATGAACACATCAATCATCAAACATATGCGAGTAACAAGCAACAGAGCAAATTACTAGAAGCATATAAGCACAACAAGAGGGTTAAAAATAAAAAGTCGAAACAAAAGACACAGAGTTCACACATCAGAACATAATACAGCACACAATACCAGTAGGGGCATCTCCCCCACTAGTTCTCTTACCATCAGCAGCTTTCTGTTTACCTGTAGCTGCAGGAGCATCACTACAACACAAACAATGGTTAGGACTAAAAGACAACAGTTGGTCGTTAACCGACACAACGACTCGACGACTTGGCCGGACGGACCAACCATTGCTCTGATACCACTAATGTAACACCCCAATTCTACCCGTTCGTTTTATTACATATCAGAGTGCGGAATTAAACTTAAAACAGGCAATGGAGCGTCACATGCAACATTTCAAAAGCTAACAACGTATAATCAAGTAAAAACGTGGAAGAACAACATCAACTTAGTTTACAACCCCGAATACTTGTTCAAATACTTCAAACCACCTATCCATGTTTCAAAAACAACTAATGCAACAAGCAATTGAAAACAGTGTTCTTCCCCTCCCCGGGTGCTACGTATCAGAGACGACACTTACTCGGCTACTAAAAGACCCTTGGTCTTCATTTGCGACTACCTGCACGTTACCCACGTAGAGGTAACATTCAAACAGAAAGGGTGAGTCTCTAACAGCATAAAAGCATACATGATAGATAATATACTAGAGAATAGGCAACTATAACTACCATAGCACATCAACAGTCATAAGTACAACTATCACGGAGCAACACCAACAAGTAACAACATAAGCAAAAACGTCGAGCAACACCAACAAGTGACAACATAAGCAAAACGACAAGCAACGACACCATGGGTACAACGTGTATGTATGAAATGCAACCCACACCGACGGGTATATGCATGTGGTACCAATCAACGTAAATAGCCTTTGTGGCTTCATCATCAACACTGAGCAAAGCTCTATGGCCGAAGCCTACATCAACGTAATAATGCATTATGCCATGCATGAGACACCATGTACAACGCATCGGAACAATCAACAACATAATCATGCCATTCACAACAACGTCAACAACATCATCATTGGTCATATTCGACCCAACCACATCATCATCGAGTTTTGGTCATATTTGACCCAGCAACAACAACAACAAGATATAGTCACATTGACTCAACAACAAGAACAGCAAATTTAGTCTTATTAGACACCACAAAACATCACAACACTGTGGTAGCACAAAGTGGCGCCTAGGGAACAACACCAACAACACAGACACAACACATTGGCGCCCAACAACACATAAAAGGGCGCCTGAGGCAAACTGCGCCACCCTGGGCGCCAAAACAGACAGCACATGGCGTCATACACCAACACAGTCCTAGACACAAACTAAGACACAAACTGCAACACAGTCACAAACTAAGACACAAACAGCAACACAGTCCTAGATACAAACTAAGACACAAACAGCAACACAGCAGGCAACATAGACACTAAAACTGGCGCCTGGTGGCAACCTGCGCCACACTCTGGGCGCAACACAGCAAGCAACCTGGCGCCCTGTGGCAACCTGCGCCACATTCTGGGCAACCTGCGCCACATTCTGGGCGCAACACAGCGAGCAACCTGGCGCCCTGTGGCAACCTGCGCCACATTCTGGGCAACCTGCGCCACTCTGGGCGCAACACAGCGAGCAACCTGGCGCCCTGTGGCAACCTGCGCCACATTCTGGGCAACCTGCGCCACATTCTGGGCGCAACACAGCGAGCAACCTGGCGCACACAGGGCAGCAACATGGCGCCCTGGCGCAGCACAGCGCTAGTGCAGAATTTCCTACAGCAGTGCACCTACTTCGGCGAATTAATTAAAATAGCAAACGATATTGGATTTTAACAAAAGACCACTCATTGGGAAGCTCTCTGAGTGTAGTTTCTGCCTACGATTTTCATTTTTCAAAATAAGTATCCAGTTAGTACAGTTTTTCAAAACACTACACTGAGGTACCAAAATCAGACAGAATTCTTTACCCAACTTGCAACTAAATTTTCTTTCTCATTCCTTAATGAAATTTCGTGAAACCAGTGCCTATTTCGTAGAGAATTAAGTCTACTTTCCAATGAAACAAGAATCATTCAAAACGGAGTTCGATTGAGAACACAAAACCTACAAAAACCGAACCTACTCACAGAATTTTGGCCTAACTTTGGAGACTCATAACTTGAGCTACACAACTCCAAATTGAACGGAACCAGTGCCAAAACGACCGTCTTTAAGTCTATTTTCAAAAACAATCAGCCACATAATTTTTGGATCAACCGAACAGTACCAGTTTTAGAAGGACCGAAACAGTGTCCAGAACGCACAAAAGGCCATCAACACTCAAAACAACACCAACAACATACATATAATTTCATAATTCATTCATGCATATTATCAAACAACTCCTAGGCATCATAGGTTCTACCCTCCTATATACTACCCATCATATAACCCTTTATACTATGAGACTCCCCTTACCTTAGAGTTTCCGAAGATGATGATCTCTCCACGGGAACACCAAGAAACCACAGCAACTGAGCTTCTCTCCTTCTTCTCTCTCTCCTTGTGCGCCTCCTTTCCCTCTTCCTTGCTCTCCTAGCCGCGCGCCTACTCTCTCTCTCTCACTCTCTCTATTTCGCAAGTCTTTTTTTTTCTTTTCCTCTCAATAGAAAAATGCGCAATGCTCCACCCTCACCACACTCCCCTCATGCGCATACACATTGGGCTTGGATCGCGGGCTTCCTCCAGCTTAAGCCCGATCACTAACTCCATCCCCTAATATTCATTTACACACCCCTAATTAATTAAAACACCCAGTTATTATTTTAATATAACTAAACTAATAAATACCTAAATAATACAATTAAATAAATTAATTAAATTATTTTGGACGTTACATCATGAGCCCGAAAACCAAGGCTCCCACATTACTCAATAGTGATTGCTGGGTTGGAGTTCTCCGTAGAGGTTGAAGAAATAATCTCTTGGGTTGTGCTAAGAGGAAAAGCTAAAAGATTATGGTAAAAGAAACCTTAAGAGGTATTGGTGAGGTGCGTGATAGGAATTCACTGAGATTTCTTTGAAATCTCACCCTTTATGTTTTTGCGGTTTTCAGATTCATACTGGAAGCCGGGCTTTTGAAGGAAAGAAGAAGTGTTTTTGGTTTTGAAGAAATGTATTCAAAATTGTACTATGTATTGAAAAGAGTATAAATTCAATTTTTATGTAATCAGTTTGTAATAGCAAACCTCCTATATTCCAAAGAAATATATTATGACTTTATGATTTTGAAGAATCAAGTTGAGTACCTTGGATAGATTATGAATACAACGTTTTAAGTATATGGTAAAGAGATTATTTTTGAGAAAACTAAGTTATATTCGAGGACTTTACTTAGCTTTGCTAATAAAGGAACTTAACCGTATTTTAATTTAAATTTTTGAATGACTTGTATATGGGATATTATCTATATATATATATATATATATATATATATATATATATATATATATATATATATATATATATATATTCTCAGACGGACTTCATGACTCTTACGATTTCCCCACCAGGATTTCAGGTTTTGTATCGGAAGGATACACAAGGTTCTTTTTTGGCTAAATATATATTTTGGCCCTTTATCTTTGGGGTTGTGGTCACTTTGCCCTTTTATCTTTTTTTTTTTCTCATTTTAGACCCTCATGTTTTTTGAGTGTGTCATTTTGGCCCCTGCCGTTATGTTTATGTTTTTTGTAGCAAATTTTTAAGGACGAAAATGAAATCAATTAAAAACATAAGGGCCTAAAATGAAATCAATTAAAAACATAAGGGACTAAAATGAAATCAATTAAAAACATAAGGGACCAAAATGATAACGGCAGGGGCCAAAATGACACACACAAAAAACATGCGGGTCTAAAATGAGAAAAAAAAAGATAAAGGGCCAAAGTGACCACAACCCCAAAGATAAAGGGTCAAAATATATATTTAGCCTTCTTTTTTTTATGGAGTCATTTAGAGTCGAATTTAATTCGCTCGGTCCAAAAACGCTTACGCGTTCTCTGATATTCGAATCAAAGTAAATACTAATTTTTAATCTCGACTAAAAGATTAGGGATGTTACAATATGTATGTTATAACCTCAAAAAATTACAGGCCGAAAGTGATATTATAATATTTAAAAATTGCAATTTATTCACTAATAAACTGATATAAAATTTTTGGAACTCTCACGAAAAAACATGTAATGGTCTAAGCAGAGTAATCTGCTTACGTGGCCAATTCATCCTTGTCATTGTCCACGTAAGCCCTATTTAGCTTTCACTTAACAGAAGGACCGTTTTAAATTATTTTGAAAAGATAAAGTACGTAGACGAACATTTTGAAAGATAAAGGACGTAAATTAGAAAAATGTGAAAAATATAGGACCAAAATTGGATTTTAGCCTTACTAAAACAAAGTACCAGAATGATGAACAACAATAGAAGAACAAAAACCAACAACTCATCAAGCAAAAACAACAATCAATATCTCCAATTTCACAAATAGGTTTACAGTTTAAAGGACCAAGAAGAACAAACGAGAAACAGATTGAAAAATGAAATTTCAACCTCGAAACAGATTGAGTGAGGGTTTTGTTCTTGTGCAAACAATGAGTAACACGGTTATCAACTGATTGGGTGTGCAAACAAAAACAAAATTAATGGCCGCTTGGGGGTATGACGGATGCGCTTCGATGTCCGTGTGGTACATCCAACAACACCAACACTGCAATGGGAACAATCCAACAGAAACGGAAAAAGCTAATAATCGTGTACATCTCCAACAACAATAACAGTGTCTTCTAATATAAACCATACTATAATCAGAAACAAAAATAAAAGGATAAAAACAAGAAGAAACGTGTACCTTCGGCGTTTTTGGTTGTGGGGCGAACGCGACCAATGATATGACAGTGGGGGCTGAACGCAACAAATGCGGTGGTTAAGCGGTGGAGAGTGAGATTGAGTTCTAAACGAGAGAGACGAAAAAAAAATTACCGGTTTTTCTTTTAGCTTTTTTTATTCAGTTTTAAATTTTTCCAAAAAAAAAAAATATGAATATTTTGATTAGGAGGGAAACTTACCGCCATGTTAAAAATACAATACTACCGCCAGATTATAAAATTGCTATCACTTTGAAAGTAATCTTTAATTCAATTTAGGAGGGAAGAGCTTTTTTGACAGCAAGGATGGAAGAGTTACGGTCTATTTTTCAGAAGATGAAAAAAATTCCACCAAAGTTAACTCTAATTAATGGTAACATGTAAGAAATATAGCTTTTTAGAAAATTTAAGGCTACGGTTATCGACTATTCCCATTTAAATTTAAAGGAACATTTACTAGTTGTTGCAAATAAATTGGTTTAGTTACGGGTTAAAAATGTAGTTATATAGCTTTAAGGGAACATTTACTCAATGTTGCGAAAAATATGTTGTGTAAAATGCTCATTTTATGGCAACATTTTTTTAATGTTGTCTAATACCTTTTAAGCAACATTTTTCACCTATTGGAAAAACATGTGTTGCCAAGACCAAAAATGTGGTAGTGCAACCTCAATAATTTAATTCCCTAGATTACTTCTGACTAACTTATCTTATATCCTATACATATAATCCCCCTTAATGATCTCCAAATTTAATTAAACATTTAAAATATAATCTTACTTCTAACATTTATCCTCAATTCTAGTGTCCCGCTTTGTCACTTAATTACTCGGGAGACTCTTCAGATATAGCTACACTATATGAGTTTATTTCCATCGAGGCATAGATTTTTCTTCTTTGTCTATGATCAAGTGTAAGATTACAACTCTCCTTTGAAAACATTTTCCTATCCAAGACACACATCTGGTAAAAACATCTTGAATAAAATAATAAGTTTAAATTTCCTCCTAAAAAAGTTCTCTACTAGGTCTCTAACCATAACTAGATTGATTTCTATAACTTCTTAGAATCTATTACCCCTTTTCATCGCGGTATTTAGTCCTTAGTAAAATTAAATAATCACTTTCAAAACTACGCTGCCACAATTACTTACACCCAACTTAAGAACCTCCACTAATCACATCCACGAATAGTTTCGATCAAGTCCTAGAATTCCAAAAATTAAATGTATGATTCAAATCCACAACTAATATTGTACAATATGCGCTCTAGATACTTTTAGGATGTATTATAATTTCTAAATAATTTTTGACTAAGGTTTCCAAGTTGAACTTAATTTTTTCTGATAAGTTCGAAGGCATCAAATATCGAACACCAAAACTTATCTTCTAACTAATTGCATCTAACTTATAGCATTTAAAGACTAACCACCCTTAAAAATTGATTTCCTTATCAATATATACAAATATTTCTCATAGGAATCACAATTTCAATCATATCTACCAAATTTCGTCTATTAATCATAACCATAAGTGGAGACCGATACCTTTCTAAATATAAGACATTTCAAATGGTATATCTATGTTTGAATATTCCATATACCAATCTTGTGAGAATAATAAGGGACGAAGTCTATTAAGGATTCACATAAGATAATATTTTCCTCACATCAAATCATACCCCAAAATCTTTCTAAACTTCAAAACTCCAAATTAATTTAATTGTATATTTTCCCCATGATAGTCCTCACTTCCCTAAGATATGACCAGTGGCGGATCATGACTAAAAAACCCAGGTGGCCGTGTTATGATCCAAGAGAAAGTAATTAAAGACCTATTCTATGTATTTGCAGTGCCTAGTATCATTCAAATTTTATTATGTTTTTGTGCATTTTATTTGTTTGAAAAAAAAAAGTTATCACAAATGGGGATCAAACACGGGATGAGAGGGATGAAGTAACGGAACTCAACCACTGAGCCAAGCCATTTGATTTGTTATATTCACGCAATATATATATATATATATATATATATATATATATATAATCATTAGTTGATGTTAAAAAAACATGGGTATTATAGTAATTTCACACGATTTTTAGGGTGGATCGTGGCCCTGCCCAGTCCTAACTAAGATCCGCCGCTGGATATGTCGACAATACTAATTTACTATTAGTTTTCTGTATATTAACTTCAACTAAGTAAGATGACTATGACATTGGAATAATAAGTTATGTTCCACATAATTCATTAGGAAAAAAGTGTAAAAAACATCAAATGAATATATCTAACACAATATTATCAACGGTATAGGGTGCTTAGTCGAATCGGACAGTCGCGATGCGCCAAGACAGCCACATGTGGCTAATGCCAGACACACACCTAGAGCCTATATATAGCAGTCAACCTCCCGTGCACGGTATGCATTCATTCCCATTACCTCATACATGACTTCCTGCTGTAGAATTGACCGTTAGAGTGTCATTGCAGGTACTATCCCCGAGTTCGAGTTCTGAGGCGCAACTTCCACAGGAACAACCTACTGTCTGTTCAAGCTGGTCTTTCAGATTCTGACAAGGTATAGATCATTGGTGACCACAATGGGAAAAATAGATCTTTCTTCTCAATCCTTGTCATTCTAAAATTCTTGTTCTTGTGTTCCATGGCACCCCGCTGAAGACCCTCTACTAGACAGACGAAGCATTACCGAGGTCCATCCTCGGCCCCTTGAAAATCCTGAAGGCGTCGCAGTGACCCTTCCTTATGACGATGTACAAGTCTCGGTCCCTCCACATGCCCTTGTTCTCCAAGAAGCCATCTCGATCCCAGCGGATGCGGTTTGTCAATTGCTTGAACTACTGAACCACCGAGCTCCGATCGTCGTGCAACAAGAAGAACGCCTCACCCAGATATAGCGGGAGGTGGCCTCCTTAAGAGCAAACACAATGCCCTAACTGCAACGCCCTCATGCCAGGTCCCCACCTCCAAGGACCGTGGCCTCGAGGCGTCACCGAGCCCCAGCTCGCTGCAGACATAACCATCAGTCCCCCTCGACGCCGTGTAGGGCGAGGATCCAGCTCATGTTCCCTCTGAACTCCCCATTGACATTGCCTGACTAAACTTACTGGCCCGAGGAATCCTCGACCAAGAGCTCTTCGTTTGCCTCTTCAAACTCGCACCGACGCACTTGATGTCGGGCTAGATCCCCTCGTCGGCATAAGAAGCCAACTAGGTCCAGGAGGTCCCCTGACCGACGTGACCATTGAGACCCTGATCTTGGGGACAAGTCGCCTCCTCAGCATCCTGGAATGTCTCGACGTGGACCCTTCACCATGAAGATTGATGATTACCTAATCCCACGAGCTTTAGAGAAGCCTCCTGTTCTTAACATTTATGACGGAATCGGGGACCCGGACAACCATCTTGATTACTTTGAACTGATGATGCAATACCGCAGTGCAAGAGATGAAGTCAAATGCAAAATATTCCCCCTCCCCCCCACCCTTAAGAAGTTAGCATTGGCCTGGTTCAGGGGGCTTAGGCCGAATTCAGTCTCATCCTGGGAACAACTCACAAAGTTATTCTCGGGTCGCTTCACCGCTTCTAGGTTAAAGCCCAAGTCAGAGGAGGTTTTCAGGGCAATCAGGCAGGGCGAGAGGGAAAGCCTCAGAGAGTATGTAGAACGATTCAACAAAGAAGCTGCTAATGTCAGGAATTTTGAAGACAGGGTGAGGATTTTTTTTATAAGCAATGTTAGTAGGGGTGGGGGAATGTTAGTTTCCGGGAGTTGAACCCGAGACCTCCTTCTTGCACTCATTTGGTGCACTCCTTCGGTATCCCTTAGCTCGCCAACTGAGCAACCTACTAGGGATAGATAGGGTATGGTTGTTCTTTATGAAACACAGTCTCCAAAAAGGAATCCTTTTTCAGATCAACGGGGTTAGCAAGCCCCGAGACCTGGTCAGGAATCTTGAATCCGCGCGTTTCCGGCGGAATTTAAAAATAATTATTATTTTTTTCCGTCAAAAATGTACATTACCGGCGGATTTTTCCGCATGAAATTTCCGACGGAAAAATCCGCTGGTAATGCACATTTCCGACGGAAAAAACTGCCGGTAAATCCGTCGGAACCGTTCGAAAATGCCTATAAATAAAACTTTCTCATTTCACTCTTTATTTCCTTCTCATTCTTTTCTAGACTTTCTATATATTATCTTTCTTCTTCTTTCTCATACTCTCAAATCTCCATAAATTTCTCTACATATCTCTCTTCTATATTTCCTCTTTCTTCTTCCTTCTCATTCATTCTCACTCCTTCATTCTTATTGCTTCTTACTTCTTCATTCTTATTCTCTCCTATATTATTACTTCTCATACTCTCATTCATTCTTATTCCTTCTTACTTGTTCATTTTTATTCTCTCCAATATTATTTCTTCTCATACTCTCTTTCCTTCTTATTCATTTCCAGTTCTTCATTCTCATTCCTTCATTCTTTCTCATTCTGTTCTATATCATTTTTCTCATATTCTACTTCATTTTCATTTTTCTTACTTCTTATTAAATTACATATCAAATTTTAAATTTAAAAAAAATTAAAAAAAAATAAAAAAACCGCCGGTAATGTGCATTTCCGGCAGATTTTTCAAAAAAAAATAATAATAATTTTTTGTTTTTTTTTTAAAAATCCGCCGGAAACGCCCTGGAAAAAATCCGCCGGAAATTACTGGCGGAAAAATCCGCCGGTAACGCGCGTTTCCGGCGGATTTTTCAAAAAAAAAATTATTTTTTATTTTAATAAAATCCGTCGGAAATGTGCATTACCGGCGGAAAAAATCCGCCGGAAATTACCGTCAGATTTGGTGCATTTCCTGCGGATTTTTTCCTCCGAAAAAACCGCGTTTTTCTTGTAGTGTTACCTTTTCATTTTCCATGTCGAACAACCAGGAAGAGTATGAAGCCCGCATAGCCGGACTCCTACTGGCCTGAGACTTCAAAGCCACCAGGGATGAACTGCACACTGACTCGCTACTAGTTCTCCCAGATTAAAGAATTACTCAATGCAAAGAACGTTGTTCTTCAAAGATACCTAGCTAGAGTCAGGGAGTTAATTGAACCCTTCGACCATGCTGAGGTAAAACATGTGCCCCTGGAAACCATCAGAGTTTGATCTAGGACATTTTAATGATGATGATAGTTGGCGATGAAACCTACCAACAAAAAGATGATGAGGTTTATGTTTAAGGAATGTTTAACAAAAAGATGATGAGGTTTAGCGTCGGCCTTAGCATTAGCATCGAATTTAGCGTGGGCTAAGCCGACACGAAACCGACGCTAATCCGACTCTAATCCACTGTTAGCGTCGGTTTTTAGCCTGTTAGCGTGGGCTTATGGCCGACACTAAAAGCTGTTTTTCTACTAGTGCTGCACCATTCTTCCCCTCCCATGACTTACTAAATAGCTTCTGAAACTCGTCACCAAGCTTCTGAAAATCTATTATATCTCTCAACCATACTCAGTATGCTTACATTTTATTATGGGAACATTTTCTGAGTATGAAATAACATTAAAAAGCATAGAATGATGTACACAATGTAAACATCCAAGCTAGTATTGTTCCCAAACATAACCACCCCATCTGTAAACGTTCTTAACAAGGCATTGGTTGCCAGATTGTTAATGAAGATGCCTAAGAAGGATCTTAGGGGTTAGTACCTTCCTAACATAGCATTGGTTACTGGAAGTGTTAGTAAAGATGCCTAACGAGGTCCTTAGGGGTATTACAGTTGCTAGAGGATTAGAAGAAAACTAGTGGGACAATTGATAGAGCTGGAGTAAGAAAACTATCAGTGACAGTTGATAGAGCTGGGGTAAGAAAACTATCAGTGACAGTTGATAGAACTAGGGTAAGAAAACTATCAGTGTTGGCCAGGGTTTGGCTTGTAAGCTATCAGTGAAGAGTGGATGTAGACATTGACGAGTAGGGTGAACCCACTATAAACTCTGATGTGTTCTTTACTGTTTTTCTAGATAGTTTACCATACACAATAGTCTGTTCATAAAAGAGAAACCTTCTTCCACTCCATTGTAGGAATCCTCCAACAATCTCTAATCATCCATATTGAGCTATCCTCTATCATATCTTTACAGCCACTTCATCTTCCTATTTAAGCTACACAACAATGATACCCAGAGCCATTTGTGTAAGAAGATTGAATATCTATGTCAAACACATTATCCCTCTTACACCATCCACCATCTAAGAAGATCAGTTTATTACTCACCTACACATCATATACATCTTCTTAGGGATATGACCCACTCTATACAACCTTTTCAATATGCATTATGTTGAATGATATACTCAGAAGATAAGCTCTATCTTCTAATGCTTTTAATGTGTCACTCTTAAGGAAGATCCACTTATCCTATTTACATAAGAGTTTCGGTTGATCTATGTCAAATTTAAAAAGGGTCACAATTCAAACCCCCCTTTCTTGGGACTCCAGTTGACATTCATTGACTTCAAGATATTGCATCGACCTGACCTAGCTGGTAGAATGATAAAGTGGGCGATTGAACTCTCCGAGTTCGAAATCAAATATGAATCAAGACCTACCATGAAAGCCCAAGTCTTGGCCGATTTCGTTGCCGAAATGACTCTGTCCCCAAACAAGGCCCTGTTACGACTTGGACCCTCCACATTGACGGATCGTCAAACAACAAAGGAAACGGAGCCGGTCTCATGCTTGGAAATTCAAAAGGGATGATGATAGAGGTGTCACTTACCTTTTCATTTTCCATGTCGAACAACTAGGCAGAGTACGAATTCCTGCATAGCCGGACTCCTACTGGCTTGAGATTTCAAAGCCACCAGGGATGAACTGCACACTGACTCGCTACTAGTTCTCCCAGATTAAAGAATTACTCAATGCAAAGAACTTTGTTCTTCATAGATGCCTAGCTAAAGTCAGGGAGTGAATTGAACTCTTCGACCATGCTGAGGTTAAACATGTGCCCCTGGATACCATCAGAGTTTGATCAAGGAAACCTTATTCCAACCAAGTGTTCCCTTGGAGACCGAAGCAGTATCAATGGTGTGCACAATCAAAGCCAGAAAGAACTAGATTACCCCGATCCTGAAATACATCAAAGATGGGGAGGAACCAGGCGACCACAAGGCCTTGTCTAGAAGACGTGCCTCCTCCTACTCGGTCATTGAGCAAAAACTCTTTCGGAGAGGCTTTTCAATGCCCTTTTAAAATGCGTCGTGCATTATCTAAGAAGGCATTAAGGGCGGGTTACTATTGGCCCACCATGAACGAAGACACCGGAAAACTCGTGATGAGATGGGACAAATGCCAATGCCATGTGAATGTTAACGCCGCCCACCAACCGAGTTGACCACCTTAACTCCACCTTGGCCATTTGCGTGGTGGGGAATGGACCTTCTTGGTCCCTTACCAACAGCCCCGGGGCAGGTGAAATACTTAATTGTAGCCATAGACTACTTCACGAAGTGGATCGAAGCCGAACCACTGGCCAACATCACCTCCAAGAATTGCATGAAGTTTTTTAAGAAGAACATCATGGTGCGATTCAGAATACCCCGAGGTGGTAATCACAGACAACAACATACAATTTGCAGATAAGGGATTTAGGAAGATAATGGTCGAACTCAGCATCAAATACTGATTCACGTTGGTGGAACACCCAAACCAATGGTCATACTCCGAGGGCTGAATAGGCGGCTTGACAAAGCAAAGGAAAATTGGGCGTACGATCTGCCATACGTGTTGTGCGCTTACCGGACGGAGCCACACTCATCCACCGAGGAGATTCTGTTCTAATTGACTTGCGGCAACGAGGCGGTGATCTCGATCAAAGTCGGTGAACTTAAGGAGTAGGCGATTCGCGAAGAACTCGACCTCTTGGAGGAGGTCCAGTGTCAGGTCGCTCTCCAAGATGTCGTGATCAAGAAAAGAATGGAATCCCTGTTCAACATCGCGGTCATACCTCAGAATTTCGAGGCGGGTGATCTCGTTCTGAGGCGCGCTGATGTCGGGCTAAAGAACGCGTCTCAAAGAAAACTAGCACCAAACTGGGAGGGCCCTTATCGGTGACATCCAAAATAGGAAACAGCGCCTACAAACTTAAGACCCTCAACAAGGAGCAGATTCCTAGAACGTGGAACGCTACTAAGTTTAAAAAATATTTTGTTTGAACAAGTTGTTGTAAAACACCAATACTTTCTAAATTCAATAAGATAATCACGACTGACTGGCCTGAGTTGAATAAATATCTCACTTGATTCAAAATATATTTTGTTATTCTAACTTTGCAGCAAACCTGCTCCAACAATCGTCCGGACCTCAGAAGCAGGCCCGGAGATAGCAGGACGGAGACAAACTAGAAGCCTATCAGTGAAAAGGGCGGCATGAGATCGGCGCTACGATCGTTTGCGTTTTCCCTAAATACTGAGGCACGAGTCAGGCGATTCACACAACATAGCGACTTTAATGGATGTCGCGACCCCTCTAGAAGGAGGTCAATCTAGGCTGACTCCCAGTAAATCGTTCCAAGGGAGCACTCAACCGATTTTGATTCTTGGTCAATATTTATAATTCGAAGTAAGCACGCATGTTAGGAACGAAATCGGCGTAAAACAAACAAATTGAAATAAGCAAAAGTCACGGCATTAATTAAATATGCTCCCGGATACATCCGGACCCTCAAGTACGGAAGTAAACAAAAGCGACCCCGTATCTAAATCGAGATCACCGTTACAAACCAATAAAAGATACATCAATTACATAATTTAAGAGGGGCAGGGACAATGACTTCAAAGTTGGTCTTATTGGCATGCCGTTTGACAACCTCATGATCGGCCTTGACAACCTCGGGGTCGAAATGAAGGCTCGTGATGCAGACACATGACTTGATCGAAGGCGTTCTGGAAGGCGCCTCTGTTGAAATCCACCGCCTTCTGTGCATTTACCTGAGCTGACAGCTTGGCCTTGCTGCTTTATTTTTGCGCCTTGGCGGAGCTGTCTTCCAAATCGGTCACCCGCCTTCGAAGAGCAAAGTAAACAAAATCTTGCACTCCATTGGCATATTCCTTCAATAGACGATTGGTAGACATCCACTTTCATCTTTCCCAAAATATAGAATAATTATTTGATGAAAGGAAGGTAATTGTTCAACTGGTTTAGTCAATTTTATGAACAAAATGCTAATATCTAGAATTCCTTTAAAGATAAAAATATGATCAAGAAGTTTTCAAAAGAAAGGATCGCATCATTTACCTTGCTTCTTAAGTTCACTAGCACTTGACGGGTCTCAGTTCCACCAGATACAGGTTTATAGTCTTTTCTCTAACAAAGTCTGGAATCTTCAATATTCACAAATGAAGAAGAATCAAAAGTGATTTTGTAAGTATTGACAAGCAGAGCCTTTAACGATATTAAACAACTACCTAATTATGCCATTATGATCTTTTTGCTAAGTATTATAATGAAAAGAATAACCAATAACTCCAAGACACCTAATTGAAGATATTGGTGCTGTCTGTACTTAGAGTCAACTGTTCAGGGAGATATTGGTTCATTAATGATGAATGGCAGAGGTGTTCGATTTGGTGGGGAGAGATGAGTTTTTTGAACCCATCAATCAAACCTCCTTCACATCACATGAGGGGGAGTTTATTCAAGAAACTCATCTCTCCCCACCAAATCGAACACCTCTGCCATTCATCTTTAATGAACCAATCCCAACTCTTCCACTCTTCTTTGCCACCACTATTCCACCGTTCTCACTTTAAATGCTACCAATTGTCACTGCTCCTCAACAAGAACCTTCACCCATTCCGACAACCACTTGCACTACCTCACTGAATATGGAATACTTGTTGTTAGCTACTATCAGTCTTGAACATGAGAAAATGATGAGAAGGATGAAAGCTCTTTTGAAAGATGTACTAGAAGGAGAAGCAATTCTTCAACAAGGACAAAGAGCTCAAGCTGCTAGAGATGAGCAATATCAGAAGTTGATTCTGCACCAGGGGATGAGCACTATTGCTCCCACATTATCAACTCCAGAATTTGGTCATACCCCAGATTCCAGATGTCCCCAAGCCCGCTACTTCCTCCTCCTCCGATGAATTTTCTCCATCGAAGTAGCATCTTGATGTCTCTGTCTCCCTCACCTTTTCTAATGTGTGCCAAATTTTCTCCATCGAAGTAGCATCTTGATGTCTCTGTCTCCCTCACCTTTTCTAATGTGTGCCAAAAGGGGAAGAAGAGTAGATTAAATTTAAAGGCTTAGGAAACTTTTTGTGTGCCAAATGCTTATTCAAATTTGTGCACTTAGACACTGTTTTGACGAGAATGATGCTTCTTTTTTGTTTTTATTTTTTGGGCACCTGTCAAGAACATACCTTTTATAATCATGTTAACGATTTTTTGATGGAATGAAATGCAATAAATGTTTTTGTTTGATTATTCAGTTGTTACTGTTGCACTCCCCCCACATTAGTGCAATAAAAGCTCTACTAATGGTCAAGCACAACTAGCGCTTTTACTAAATTGACTAGCGCAATAAAAGCGCTACTACTGTTGCACCTTCCCTAACACCCTTGAATAATTTGAGAAGAGTCATGATAAGAAATGTCATCATGAGAAGGGTCAACAACATGAGAAGAGTCGTGAGAAGAGACAACATGAGAAGAGTCCTGAGAAGATTCAACATAAGCAGAGTCATGAGAAGAGTCAAGTTGAGAAGCATCATGATAAGAAGAGTGAAGATCAGAAGAGTCAAGTTGAGAAGCATCATGATAAGAAGAGTGAAGATCAGAAGAGTCAAGTTGAGAAGCATCATGATAAGAAGAGTGAAGATAAAAAGAGTCAAGTTGAGAAGCCTCAACTTGAGAAGTATCAACTTGAGAAGCATCAAAGATGAGAAGACTCAAAGAAGAGAAGAGTGGTGACAGTTGTAAAGCCACTATCTTCTGCAGAAGTGCCGAAAAAGTTGTTGCCCTCTCTCTAAAAATACTCAAACGGATCTATTTCAATACCAACGACTCTAATTCATGGACCAATGGTTAATACACATATATTTTGCTATAAAACTCCATGCATCATTGCTCGAAGGTATGTGAGGGCGCATTGAATTAAACTACCAACCTTCTCAAGTGTCAAGCTTTCTCACAACCATACTCAGCTACACTATAGCTTTAAGGATTCATTTAATTTGAGTATGTATTTTTTAGCTTGTGTTTAGAATTTTGTTGAATCTCTTTTTCACCAACCAAGCTCTTGCAATCCCACAAACACCCATACATATTATTGTATCTAAAATACAAAGATTATTTTCATGTGCTCCCGTTCTCTAATTTTCTAAATAGTATCTATGGATATGTAAAATAGAGTTTTATCCTCCCAAATAACTTTTTTTTATAAAAAAAAACATATAAAAAGAAGTTAATGACAATTAATATAAAATTTATACAGAATAACTTTCTTGATACGTGAAAACGACTTTTTTGTCATTACTGAACACAACTCTAAACCATAGGTGTTGGCATGGGCAATCAAATATTTATGGGTTGGATTCGGTTAAATCAGACCAAAACTTTATATGACTCAAACCAATCCAACCCTACCTCAAACGAGTTGAGTTGGGTACTATGTTCATAAGTAAAATATCAGTTTTCAGAAAAAGAAAATAAAATAGGAAAAACTAGGATGATAATAGTAGAAACAAGAAAAACAAACCAACATAAAAATGAATGTCTTAACATCATCGTATTGAGCTAAAAAATCTTTTATATATAAAAGTAGGATACGAAGTCCACTAAAAAGGTGTCATTTAGGCGGGAAAAATTCCACCAAAACTGAGGGTAATTTGGTAATTACGGTTTACTTGGCTATTCAATAAGAATTGTGTTGTATTGCTCAAAAAATATTGGATAACTAAAAGACATAATCTGATTTTAAGTAATAATAAAGAGCATGGTTTAAATTTAGGCAGCATTGCGGTGCTTTCTTTTGGGAACTTCATTTAATTATTACATGAACGTAGCACATTATTATGAAGAGACAACATAACTCTATATTGCACAAGCTACTTATCCAATGGACACGTAGCACATTATTTTCCATTAACCCCTCTTTCCTATGCTTATGTTTCTAGATTCAACATCTCATTTTCTTCATGATCCCTTACCATGTATTCAAGACATGCACCATTACCGATGCAGACATGTACTACACTATCAACAATGTGTACTTTGTGTATCTTAATAAAGTAACTTGATATAACATGAATGGGTGAGGTTTGAATATTATTGGGTTAAAGATACCCTTGAAATATCTATATGTTGAGGATATAAACCTCTTTTATCATCATGTGTTCAGGTTGCATTACTTGGTTTATCAAAGTGTTGGTGTATGTTACTCAGTCAAGGCTGCTTTTGTCCAGCCTGAAAAATTCTATTGGAACAGATGAATCCAATTGGGAGATAGGATAGGTAGATAAGTCATTGAAAGCTTTAGACATCGTAGCTTAACACAAGTCCTACATGTTCTACTACACTTTGCTTTGAACATTGAACCAAGTTGGGGAAAACTTATAGGCGTGTAGGTTCAAGATAAATTAGTTCATGAACACGCAACATTTAACTCAGGTGAGAGACGTGGACAATTAAATTCGAAATTATGAATTAATGATGATTGTAGTGGGAATTGAAATGTGATATCATTGTAGTGCGAAAACTATGAGGTGTGGAATGTGAAGGAGAGAGGGCATCCGAGCGAATTCAATTGATGGCATGCAAATGAAAACTTTGAACGTTGAACCAAGATGGAGAATACTTAGAGACGTGGATGATTAAAAGATAGCTTAGTTCATGAACCGGCAACATTGAACTTAGGTCAAGTTTAATTAGGCATAGGTAATTAACTTCGAGTTTACTGATTAATGATGGTTGTAATGGGAATTGAAATGTGATATCGTTGATTAATTCATTAACTAAGAGCATTGAAGCTGGAGGAAGATTAAAAGGTGTGGAAGAATATGGAGAGGGATTCATGAACTTAGAGTATTGAACATAGAGTAAGATTATGAGGCGTTGAATGTGAAAGGGGAGAGGGCATCCAGATGAATTCAATTGACAGCATGCAAATCGAAACTTTGAAAATTTAACCATTGTGGAGAATACTAAGAGGTGTGGAAGATTAAAAGATAGCTTAGTTCATGAACTGGCATCATTGAACTCACGTTAAATTTATTGATTAATGATGATTGTAGTGAAAATTGAAATGTGAGGTCAATGATTATTGAAGAGGGATTTGAAGAGGCAAAGAATGTGGATGATAAAGGGTTGAAACGTGATTATAAATAGCAAGGTACTGTGCGACTAACCCCATGTGCGATTCCACAAACCCATCGGGTGCAAGGATAGTTTCTTGATTTACCTGTCCCTCATGGTGTTCACATACATGGCTTCAAGGTATACTCTAATTTCTGACATATCCCCGAGCAAGGCCGATAGGAGGCTTAAGGTACGTGTTCCGCATACATGGAGGGTTCCTGAACTGAAAAATCCAATATCTTTGTTTCTTAAATAGTATAGTACATATTCTAACACAAGTTGTCATGTTTAATTTGCAAAGCTCCAATATCTTTGCGGTTGTTAATTATGACTTTTACGACTGAAGTTTAATTTATTTTTAATTTGCTACAGGTTATTATTGTCTTCACGAATCCAATTGATTAATATTTGACGCAATCTGGTGGAAAGATGTCCAAGGAGGGTCTTTGGTAGTTCATATGAGAAATCAAATTCTTCTTGAATATGTACATCAGATGTATTTAACTTTAATTTGTTCTGCAACATTTCTCTTTAATCATTCTAGATTTATTTTGTCATGTAACATGACTGCGAATATAATTCATGTTCTCATTTATGCTAATCCAATGGAGTGATTTTATGATATTGTTGTCTTTTTGTCACGATGTCAATCGATAATAATACTATTGTTATCCATTTTAGTCATGCATATGACATGTACTATTGCCCCGTGCATCGCACCGGTAATGGTCTAGTCAAACCAAATTTCAAATTTTTTATTCAATTCTCATTCACTATCAATATAAAGAGTTGGGACTCATAATTAAAGTCTTGGAATGAAGTCCTAATAATTATTCGTGGAACCATTTGACGTTTCTAAGACAATTAAAAGTTTAATATTACTTTTTCTTCTATAAACAATTGCATGGATTGGGTTGTGGGCTGGTTGAATTGGTTCAAAATGTATCCATGCCCACGACTACATGTGGTTCTCTAATTTTTTTTTTCCAATTTCAAAGCAACAAAAAATATGTCAAATTAGCATGATTAGTAGTCTGACCTGCGCCAAAAAAAAATAGCTAACCTGCACAAGTATAGTAGGGACATACCATTGCACCATTAACTTCGGTATCTTTTGAATTCACTAAACCATTGCACGTGCATTGCGCGAGGAAAAAGTTTTGTGGACAATAAAATTGTTCTCTCACTACAAGAAAATTGACCTATAGCGACGGCAAATCACCGTGGGTAAAGGGTTAAAAACCGTGAGTATAGCACTGAAAACCTATACCGACGGAACATTTTGACGTCGTCTTTATTTGGCTATACCCACGGATAAATGGCGTCGCTATAGCCTATAGTGACGGTTTTCTGACCGATGGACAAAACCTAATAGCTATACCCACAGTCACACTTCTGTTGGTATAGGTGTTAACATGACACTTAATTTCGCTATACCCACGCCAAATTCTCCATCGGTATAGGTTTTAATTTTGCTATACCCACGCCAAATTCTCCATCGGTATTGGTTTTAGTTGTAGCTCCTAATATGCTATACCCACCACTTGTAAAGAATTTATTTGTAGATTTTGGTGACACCTCTTGTCATTAGCACTTACGATAATCAATTAAAAGCTAAATATAAAATAAATACATTTATGAAACAATAAAATAAAATAAAACTCAAATCATATTGAAAATTAATCACGTCTTACAAGCATTTCAACATATTGCAATTTAACATATACTCTTACATCAACTCTTACGATATTCTCAAAAGCATGTTAGCATATTGTAAATTAACATGTCTACTACATCCAACTCTTAGGATAATCTCAAAAGTTACAAAGAAAACAAATTGCATAAAATTAATGTAAAAGCTAAGTTTGACAACATAAAATCAACTTCGAATCTTCATTGACGCCATTATCTCCATTAGTGTCTGGACTTGGAGAATTCATTTGCTCCGGGGCACTAGAAGCAGTTGGAGCCTATTGAAAATAAAATAAATACAACTCAGCTTAGTTGATTTTTCCATACCTCATTTATATAAACCTTGAGGTTAAAATTTTCACATTTCAGAATTGCAAAATTCCAGAATGCAATGGATGAAAGAAAATCTTACAAACCACATTATTCATAGACCTCCAACCTGATTGATGGGTATGCCTAGTCATATCTGTGATCAAGAAATGAAGTTCCCTGAAAAAGGTAAAAAATAAAGCCATGCTTACCATCTCTGTGTCCTTAGAAACAAAGTTATAAAATCGGTCCTCTATTGTGGTTGTGCAACCACAATTTAAAACGTTGCTTAGAAATATAAGAAAGTAACTAGAAAGATTGGTGCTATTACACTATAGTTATTTCAGTAAATATGTGTTACCTTACCTCTTGCAAGTAATGAATTTGAGAATCTTCTCCCAAATCCTGTGATTTCTACAATAGATAAGGCAGACAGTTCAACCCAAATGCTCATACCATGACATAAATGCAGTACCAGCTGATACCATAGGCCACAATTTCATTCCAGCAAACATTGCAAGTGCATTTAAACAAGCATCATTTCCCTCAGAAGAAGAATATGGCTGCCACCAACACCATAACGAAAACAGAGAAATTCAGATGATATTACCAAATACTCCTATTAAAAGTGTTACACAAAAAAATTTAATTTAGTTCTTAGCAGTTCAATTCTTAAAACTTGAAAGCATTAATATGATGTTTTGGTGTGAGGTACTTACAGGTGCAACAAGGGTGATTGATTTCACACAGTTGGGGTGCTTAGCAGCCAATGCCAATGCAATTAAACAACCCATAGAGTGTGCAACCAAATGGAAAGTACCTAACTCCAATGGTTGAATTACAGATTTCTCAATCATTTCCACATGTTCCTTCAATGTGTACAAACAATCTCTTGGCTTTGGACTCTTTCCAAATCCCAGTATGTCTATGGCAATCAATCTGTATTTCTAATACACATTTTCAGAAAATTTTGGGCAAACAAGGCCAAAACTCACAGCAATTCCAATGTGTTTGTACTGTAATGTACGACAATTAATTTGTGTGGGATGTGAGAACAATTTGAACCTCCTGTTGCAACAAAAAATCACACAATTGAAGTTCAAATTTTGGTCTCTTGCATAGTATTTACTATCCTCCAACATATCTGATTCCAATTAATAAGTTCATTAAACATTAAACATATCATGTTATTAAAAAGCTTACAGCAATCATAAAGCCACCAGAATGAATCAAAGTAAGTGAAACGAGTACAAACCTCTTCTGCTGTTGGGTTCGGGGGAGCTTAGATTTGTAAACAGGAAATGTTAAAACAACACCAAGGTGATGAGAACCCAACAGCCTAAAAGGGCTAGTCAAAACAGCTTTTCCAGTGGCCCTAGCCCTCAAAATGTTCTCTCGGTCCTCCTGCATCGTGCAAACAAGAAATTGCAGTTAAAAGAAGTTCCAAACATAATACAACCAGAGACAAAAATTGTGCATACGTGTTGTTATTTACCTCCCCAGACATCATATCAATAGACTCAAGATAACAGACAGTTTCTTGAGCAAAAATAACTGGCGCATACTCATCCCTAACTTGTGAAGGTTCTCTTTCCATTGTCTTTATAACCCAACCATGTTGCTTCTCAAATCTCTCTCTTTCAGGACCAACCACTCTTTGAGCATAGGCCACACCACTCAGTAATGGCCGTTGAATTGCTGTCCTTGCTGTATATTCCGCAAAGGTTTCCGAAACACAAATGATCAATATTCAATAGTCATCATTTATATGAATTAAATGGGTGTCTTGGGATCATAAAATTGAAACTTTGGACTCTGCATCAAGCAGATATATTAGTTTCAATACTCTGAAAATAAAGTGAAGTACATGGGATCATAAAATGCTATAAAAATTCTAGGTACAGGGCAGGCATCACTAGTGCAAAAAAGGGATTTAAAGTCAGGCGAAAAGGGGATTTAAAGTCAGGCGGGCGCTTGACTTTTATTAAGTCGACTTTGTATGTCTGGAGTTTTAAAGTCAAGCGATAGCCTGACTTCGTAAGTCAGATTTAAAGTCAAGCATTTATTGCGTCTGACTTCGTAAGTCTGTTTTAAAGTCAAGCATATATTCTTGCCTGACTTCGTAAGTATGATTTAAAGTCAAGCATTTTATTCTTGCCTGACTTCGTAAGTATGATTTAAAGTCAAGCAAGAATAAATGCTTGACTTTAAATCATACTTACGAAGTCAAGCATTAATTCTTGCCTGACTTCGCAAGTATGATTTAAAGTCAAGCATTTTATTCTTGCCTGACTTCGTAAGTATGATTTAAAGTCAAGCAAGAATAAATGATTGACTTTAAATCATACTTACGAAGTCAAGCACATTAATTCTTGCCTGACTTTGTAAGTATGATTTAAAGTCAAGCTTTATTGCGCCTGACCTTAAAAGTTTTTTTTTTTTTTTAAATTTTGGTTACACCCTGGTTATACGAAATTCATCACTCTAATCATCTGTAACTTGGAATATGGCCAATCCAAATTACAGATACCACTAATTGATTGCCAACAAATCAACAAAACAAACATTTCAAAATTAGTAGAACAAAACAATTATAAAAAAAACATTCAGTGGTAGCTGAAAGAAATCATCATATCAGAAAGTAAGCATTATATTCAACCTAAGCATTATATTCAAACTAAGCATTATATTCAAAGCTGGAGAACAGCTACAGGGCGAATATAAAAGTAAATGTAAATATATACCTTGTTTAGCAAAAATACGGCATAAGCTGCTCTTGTTGTGTCTTGACCTTCTAAAAACAGGGGGAACTCTACATGCTTGGCATTTGTGAAAGACATTGCACTTGATGATGCTTCAGAAGATGTTAGCTCTATTGAAGGTGCATTGTCAATAATGTATGAATGAGAGGCACCCAACCGTATAGGATACCGCAAAGTAACTTGCAAGTACGAGGCTATAAGTGAAACAGCCTGCCAAAACACCAGTCTAGTATAAGAACATCTCTTATTCACTGCATATATAAGAGAGCTGTAAGCCTGTAATGCATATACATTATTAACTATAGTAAAGAACATCTACTAGAAAAAGAAACTTAACAAGAAAAATAAATCAAATTGACATATGTCAAGGTTATCCAATCAACATTCAAATAATGAATCAAAATATCTATTTCCGAATCGTGATTTCCAAATTGAGATAATGCAATGAATCAGAACATCCAAATTGACATATTTCCAAATTGACATAATGCAAGGGATTCTATCACATTGAGCTTGTTTAGTTAGTAAACCACCCATCTCTAAAATACAAAACCAATAATATTGTATTGAAAAGGGATCAAGCAAGGATCAAAAACAGTATTGGGACATGTAAAAGAAAAAGTGATTAAGTCAAAAGACTAGATAGTCTTCAATGGTCCACCATCATACAAGATTATTGTCATTATAGAACTACATATATGATGTTCATACTTCACTCCCACTCAGCTAAAGAGAGAAAAAAATGAACTACAATGTCTAAACTGAAAGTCCACATTTAGTTCAAGATCCTTAACAGCCAAATTTTCTAATACACTCCATAATTGTGTTAGGCAGCCGCCGATCACTAAGGTGGACACCAAAAAGAAGGGTAATGCAGGAATTGAGACTCATAAACAATAAGGGGAAGAAAAGTGAGATGGGTACAAAATCATATGACAAAGTAGTGATAATAAAATGTTAAGTTACAAAAAAAAAACTAGTTCTTTGCACACTGTTCTTGCATTTAAGAGAGTAGTCAAAGTATTGGATACCTTTGCAACTTCCTTCTCAAGGTTTTCACACCGCTTCAAGACAGCTTGCATATCTGAGGGAACTGTTGGTGTCAAGTTTCTTTCCTTTGCCCCGGCCATTCTGCACCAGAAGCTTATTAAATTAGAAACATGCATCTAATACAGCATTAGATAGGAAAATCCCTTTTTTATTCTGTTTCTAAGGATACTTTTACGTACTTTCTTGAACGCTCCACCCTACGTTTTTTTTTGTGGTGTCCACCTTGTCATCTCTGAACAATCATTTGGAGAAGATGATTAGGATTATTGATTTACAATTACCCAAATCAATATAGTATGTAGAAGCTAGAACTATTAATATTGAAATAATCTTTTGAGCACAATAACTCCTTTTAATATTGAAATAAATGGCTACCTGAAACAACTGATGTTACTGATCCATATCTTTCTAGACTTTTCCTCTGCACAATTTAGCCAGATCAACCCTCAGATTATTAAAAATAGCGAAAATCCCTAGGTAAAAGTAAAACAATACTTCTAGACCTTATATTATATGTTACTAAAAGAGTAGGTTATTATACCTTTTTATCATCTTTCAGAATATCCATTATCTGATCTCTGAAACCTGCATTTCCATAAAAGCAGCATTACAATGTAGTAAAATTAAATGGACATTTTTAGAATATTTAAAGAATCAAGAATATTGATTTAGGTAAATAATGCAATTCCATCATCATGTGTTTGTTACTTAGTTATATTACCTTTAACTCTATTTTGAGTGCTTTCTAAACTTTGACTCACTCCCACTTGTTTCCACGAGCTTTCACAAAGAGTTTGATTTGAATTGCTGGGACCATCACATGCATCTAAACCAGAAGAGATTACTGGTGTAGCAGCAGAAAAATCACTTTCAGAAGGTTCTCCGGAAGCTGTTCAGCAGTGTATTTGGTTTGTTTGATTTGCAAAGCCATCTAAGACAAGGTACCATCAGTTGTTGCATTTAAGAGAGTAGTCAAAGTACATAAAAAGTACCACAAAACAAAAAGTCATGCAACCATTTGTCTTGTGTTTGATGCAATCTACATTCATTATAACTGACTAATTACGCAATCTAACATTTGTCTTGTGTTTGATGCAATCTACATTCTACAGAATCAAACATAAGTAGTAAAGAGGGTTCTTGCTTCTTATCATCTTGCTTTCCAACTGGAAAAACAGCAGTTTTTAAATCATTTGTGCGGGTAAGAGGGTTGTCAAGAAGTGGGGGGAAACTTCATTGTATTTCAAGTAATTTTTTCACTTCAGAATGAGGTCAACAGAAAAAGGCATAATCAAAATTCAAAAGACCTTGTATAAATTTTATTTTCTCTAATGGATGCATTTGAGTTATGAATTGAGTTATATGGCTAAGGCTCATTTGCCATGTCCCTTATATTTTGTTTAGCAGTACTGTGATGTGAATGTTAATATAATAAGGTAAAGAAAGAACAAATTTTATAGATTGCTCTTAAAAGACAAAGTTACTTAATATTTTCAAGACACAATAGGAACACTTACAGTAGTAGGTTCCAGCAAGCAGCCAAAAATGTTAAACAGATCTCTGCAAATTATAATAAAATGAATCAAAATGTTAGATGTATGCAGTCAGAACTTCATGCAGATACAAATAAATCAAAAATGTAGTGGTTGTGGAGTTAGGATCACACAAAATCATTAAACTCTGAAACAGAACATAGATGAAACACAAATACATGAATTGATAGCTAAATGGCTCAGGTTGGCTATATGGACCAATCAATGCTCATCCGGCTCTTCAAAATCAAATTTTAAGGGCTTCTTATGAATTGGTAAGCCTTCACCTACTAATGAACAAATCACCTCTAATTTTTTTTTGTATAAAATAGAAAGTGATCTCTCAAAATAAAAAATTAGTTGTTGAGCAAGAATTCAAGATGATCTTTTAAGCATGTATGAAGTCAACTGTTTATTAGCAAGACCAAGTCACAGCTGAGTCCTCTTGCTGTCAGCTATCTTAAAAACAACTCAAAATGAAACCATCCAAGTCATTACACAAATTTGAGGTCAATCTTGAAACAAAAGCATAAGAAACCAAATTCATCTTAAGAAAATCAGTATTTACCTGTAACTGATTTGTCCGAGTAATCAACTTCTTGAGTATGCTCATCGAACACCACATTTTCCACTACTGATAATCATATGAGAGGAACAAAACAAAAAACATTCAGTGTACATTTTTTTATTAAGGGGTGAATACCAAATGTGTTGAATTAAAATAAGTTAAAGATACTCCTGATAAAAAAAATTAGTCAAAGATAAATAAATACCTGTACCAAACCTAATTGCATTCCAGATATCAGGCTCTTTCTCCCTGGACAGATCAATACATTTGGCATAGCAACCACCTTCAATGTTGGAGACACCATTCTCACTCCAACAGTGTTCAGCATCTCCAGTTAAATACCTATTGTGGTCAGTAGAAAGAGTGGTATTTCCAGTGCCTGGTAGAGAAAAAAAACCATTAGGATTATAAGAAAATGAGAAAAAGAGCCATAACTAATTAATATCCATGGCCATTAACAGACATAAAAGTGAGCGTGTGGGTAAAAGATGAGGATTTTAGGGCAAGGTTTTAAAAACCGGACCGGACCGGCCGGTTCAACCGGTTGAACAGGGAACCGGACCCCGGGCCGGTTGGTTCAACCCCAATTGAACCGCAGGCCCAAGAACCGCCCAGAACCGGATTGAACCGCCAAGAACCGCTTTGAACCGGGAACCAAACCGGGTAAGAACCGGGAACCGAACCGGGTTGAACCAGTTTGAACCGCCCGAAATGCAATTTTTTATTTTTAAATTTACTTTTTTCTCCAAAATTTAATATTTTTTATTTTTTATTTAATAAATTACTTATCCGGTTCAACCATGGTTGAACCGGTTGAACCGATTGAACCATGAACCGGAGGTCTCGCCGGTTCGATCTCCGGTCCGGTTTTAAAAACATTGGTTTGTTGGTTGAGTGTTGCAGTCCGGTGTTGTAGTGGCTTCTGAAGATAGAAGTAGAGCTGGTTGCATGTTCGAGATCTTGTGTTGTGTACTTGAAGCGTGCGGTTTAACTTGCAGTTACTCATGAGAATAATAGACGAGAGAAGAAAAATAGAGTAGTTGTCTCTAACATGAAAAATGGAGATTTAGAAATGTAAAAAATGGAGATGGAGTCATGATGAGGATGGCAACTATCAACGAAATCGTCGATTTGGCAAAGAGGAATAAGGAGAAGTGTTTGTTGTTCAAGGTGGGCTTTGAAAAGGGGTATGACTCGATATCATGGAGCTTCCTTGAGTATATGATGGTTCGTATGGGTTTCGGTGGATCTGGGCTTGTTTAAATCTTCTTTGTCGGTTCTTGTCAACGGTAGCCCCACTGAAGATTTCAGGATGCATAAGGGTCTAAAGCAGGGTGATCCCTTATCCCCCTTTCTCTTTCTTATGGTGGCAGAGGGCCTTTCCGGGCTGGTGCAAAAGGCGGTCAGTGCATGCAGTTTCAAAGGTTTTCAGATAAATCCCAACTTGTGTTTCTCTTTGCTTCAATTTGCTGAAGATACCATTTTGGTGGGTAAGGGTACTTGGGATAACTTGTGGAGGATCAAGACTATTTTTCAGAAGTTTTGAGTTAGTTTCGGGTTGGAAGGTGATTTTTTCAAGAGCAATTTATATGATATTAATTTGAATGACGATTTTTTAGAGGTGGCTGCATAGTTTTGGCTTGTAGTACTGCTTCTATTCCCTTTAAGTTCATTGGTATTCCGGTGGGGGCAAATCCAAGGAGAAAAATCACTTGGTTACCAGTTTTTAACAAGGTTAGGAGGAGATTGTCTTCTTGGAAAGACCGTCTTTTGTCGATTGGTGGGATAGTTATGTTGATTAATTCGGTTGTAAATAGTATTCATTTAATTTATATATGTTCTCTTCTTACAAAGTCCAAAAAGTTGTGTTGCAAGAAATGATCAAAATTCATAGGAATTTCTTTTGGGGGTCGGGGGGAGCATTTGTCGGGTAGCTTGGGATAATGTTTGTAGACTTAAGAAGGATGGAGGCTTGGGAGTGAAGAATTTAAACGTGTTCATTTTGGCCCTATTGAACAAATGGAGATGGAGGTGCATCTCTGATTAGGAAGCTTGTTGGATATGGAGATGTGCAAAATTTTTTACTAGTTTTTCAGATTTGAAGTGGGGAGTGAAAGATTCTATATGGTGGAGGGATTTGATGTTATTGGAGGAGGGTATATCTCCTGCTAACAATTTATTTGCTTTGGCTCTTAGGCCTATTTTAAGAAATGGTAAGTCTATGTCTTTTTGGAAGCATTGTTGGTTGGACAGTAAGCCACTCAAGCTTATTTTTTCCAAATTTGTTTATGTTGGCTGCACTCAAAGAAGGTAACGTGGATGCACATGGGGCTTGGAGTCATGGTGTATGGCAATGGCATTTGCCTTGGATCCATGAGCTGAATGTGGAATAAATTATTGAAATTGAATTGTTATCTAATATTCTTGCTTCGGTACAGGTGGGTGGCGACTACCCTATTGTTTAACATTGGCGTCTTGAGAAGTTGCATGTCTTCTCTGTCAAATCTTGTTACAATTATTTGTCTGATTGTTTGCAGCGTATGTGTATAGATAAGGATTTGCAGGAGGCTTTGAATCGGTTGTGGAAACGGGCTACACCGGCCAAAGTGGGAGTTTTTGAATGGAGGGTTTTGTTGGGGAGACTTCCAACTCGGGATGCTCTTGTGTCAAAGGGCGTTGTTATGGATCCTCACAGGTCAAGTTGTTCGTTGTGTTTCGTGCTGATGGAATCTGTTGACCATTTTGTTTTATCTATGCAGTCGTTCAAAGTTTATTTGGCATTAGATTCGGTCTTGGTTGGGGTTGGTGGTAGAGGATTCGTTGGTAGGTCTGTTCATTTTTGTGCTCATGAGGTTCGGTTTGACTATAAATCTTCTCATAGATTTAATTTTCTGTTTTGGGTAGCTACCATGTGGTTTATTTGGTTCCACCGAAACAAAGTTATTTTTAGAGGCACCGTCTTTGATCCCTCGGTAGTTGTTAATCATGTACAGTCATTATCTCGGGGTGGTTTCTTAGCAAGGTTGGTTGTAATATTTTTTTTAACATTTCTGATTGGTGGGGGAACCCACAATCTTGTTTGTCCACTAGTGGAAATTTGACATTAAAAAGCACCATTTAGCATCAGTTGTTTGAACAACCGATGCTAAAGGGAGGCGCGGTGGCAGTTTTGCAATTAATCGGAAGTTTTTAGTTTTTGCGCTTACATTTAGCATCGGGTGTTTAAACAACCGATGCTAAATGTCCCATTTTATTTTATTTTTTCCAATTTTTCCATCGCATATCTCGCGTTCATTCTCAACTCTCTCACTCTCTGTAACGACGATCTCTTCACTCTCTCACTCTATGAACTCTCTCCTTCTCTTCACTAGCTCTCTCACTCTCTGAACTCTCTCCCTCTCTGAAGATCCCTCGCATATTCGTCGCCATTCGTCGTTCATCGTTCATCGTTCTCAACTCTCTCGTTCATCGTTCATCGTCCATCGTTCTCAACTTTCTCGTTCTCAATACCGAAACCCTAGCCTCACAAATGGAAAACGCAAACTCTCTCGTTCATCGTTCTCACCTCTCTCGTTCTCAGCCCTCTTCCTCGCGAAACCCAGAAATTAAATCAAAAACGTTGAAGAGAAAGAAAGGAGAAGAACGCTGAAGATCAACATCGTCGCCGTCACCATTGTTTGCTCGTTGTCATCGCTTGCTCGCCGTCGCCTTGCTCGTCGTCGCTGTTGCCTTGCTCACCGTCGCCATCACCTTGCTCGTCGTCGCTTGCTCGCTCGAAACCCTAAGTTTTCATCTTCGAATGGTTAGGGTTTTGGATCTGTTCGATAGCCATTTTCCCTTTGTTTGATGTCCACTCTTTTTCTTCTTTTGATGCTTTGGTTGGTGGGTTGACTTTTTCAAGTTGCAGTGGTTACTGATTTTGTCAAATCCCAATTTTGGAAGCTTGATATTCTGGTAAGTTCTAACATGAAAATTTGGATCTTTTCTTTTATTTTCATTGCATGTTAGTTTTAATAACTTAATAATATGCTCATCATCTTGCAACTGCTGTTAACTTTGAAGGGAATTGATCTCATGGCTTCTAATTTTGATATCTATTTTGCATAAAGAGGTGAGTGGCTGTATATACAAGCTTTCTGATTCTTAGCAATAATTTCACGGGCCAGCACTCCAACAGGTTAGGGTTCTTTACATTGCTTGAAATTGGCTTTTCATTGGTTGATTTTTGGTGGTCCTCACATGATTTTGGTTGCTAATAGCTTTATGTTTCTGTTTATGTTGCTAATCAGATTTAGGGTGCTTGTTGTTTCTCAGTTTCTTCTTTCTTTTGATGGGGTTTTGTATACTGAAATTAGTAATGTGAATGTCAATTATTATTAATAAGATTAATAATTGAATGAAAATTGCAGTGACTTGGAAGTGGATTTGAGATATGAAGAGAATGCTACCATTGTGTATGCTACCTTAGCCATTGTTAAAGAGGTGAGTGGCTATATATACGAGTGTTATACCCCAATTTTGCCCGATCCTTTTATCGTATTTGTTTTAGCCCCGTGTCACAAGCCCATGGCATTTCGAGCGCTGTCTTGTTTTTAATTTGGACCGATTTGTCCAATTGGGCCTATGTCAAACCTTTTGGGCCTGATTTCGTTAGCTTGTCTATTTGGGCTTACGCTTAGTGTTTTGAACCAGTTTTTTAATAATTGGGCTTATGTCTAATATTTTAGTCATTTGCCTAAATGGGCCTATGTGGCTATTGGACCTATGATAGTAATTTGCCTAGATTGGACCTGATCTTAGAAAAATTATTCTAATTGGGCCTTACTTTAGTCATTTGTCTAATTGGGCCTTTGTTTAGTTTTTTGATTGGGTTTGGCCCAATTTAATCATTCTCTTCCATCTTTGACCAAAAGCAATAAAATTGTCCAAGTAGCAGTTTATGGGCATCACAAATATAATTAAAAATTAATTTAGAATAATCCAAAAAATCTAAAAAATGCCAAATTGTACAAAAAGTCCAAAAAAAATACAAAAAATAAAACCAAAAATACACAATCCGAAAATACATAAAAATAAAAATGAAAAATCAAAAGAGGCGCCTCAGCCAAAGAAGAAAACAGCAGCTGAAACCCTAGTCCTTTCCTTGCTCACCAAGTACCCATCTTCTTCAACCCAAGCCCAAAACCTGCAAAAAAGGAAAGAAAGATGGAAATGGATCAGCAAAACCCTAAAACCTGCCTATATAAACAAGCTGAATTCAGACAGCAATGGAAGAAAATCATATACGAAAATTCAGATCAGAGCAAAAATTAGGGTTCTACACTGGAACCCTAATCACAAAAATTCAGAAACAGAAGTAGGGGTAGAACAGGAGCAGCAGCAGTGAAGCAACAATACGCAATATCAGTGAGTAACAACAGCAAAAGGAGACTAAACCGAAGCTGGAGTAGAGGTTGGTCATCATATTAACGTTTTTTGGTTTTATCACAGTAGGGTTGAAATATGCTATTTTGTAGAGAACCATAATCGCAACTTGAACTAATAATCTGAAATTAGTAACAACCCGAATCTGAAAAATGCATATATGAACTAAAAAATTGAATTTTCAGTTAGGAACGTTAGTGCTGTGAATAGACTATGGCGTAAAAAGGGTCATGAACGGAATAGGGTTTAAATTAGGTTTGCAAATAAGTTAGATCCTCCCTGAAAAATCACGAACAGAACAGTTCGAATACAATTAAATTAGGGTTTTAGTTTTTTGAAATAGAGGCTAATTGAGATAGGAGTCAGTTGCTAAAATAGGGTTTAGAAGTTTTGAAATCAGAAACGTAAGGGGGGATCAAAACAAAAAAATAAAGAACAGAAATGTGTAAAGACCTTCGGCCGCAGTCACGGTGGTCGTCCACCCTCCCTGTTGGCCGTGCGCCTGGTCCCCTCGGTCACCGTCACGAACCTCCCAATCGCCGTCGCTGGTCCGACGGTCACGCGGTGACCGTCATGTTCATTGTCGCAAGTCTGTCCGCCGTGAACCACCGCGAACAAAATACTGTTGTCTTCCCCTCTCCACCATCATCAATCTCGCGCCGTCGTGCGCTCGTCGTCCTCCGCGTCGTCACCACTCCGTCAGTCATGCGGTCTCGAACGAACACCGTAGTCCCCCGCAGATAAACCACCTCTCTTCGCGTTCGTTTTCGCCGGTGGTACCATGCTCCGTCGCCGTTCATCCCCAACCACCACTGCCGGCCAGGGAACGGTCAGTCGTTGGCATTCCCTACAGCCCACCGTCGCTGTCAGGCAGTTCAGTCTTTCCTCTCCCTCCGTCGTTCTCCTTCCCCCTCTCTTCCATTTTTTCTCGTTCTCTCTCTTTGCTTAATTCTCTCTCTCCGAAAAATCTTTCTCTCTCCACTCTATGTCTGGCTGCGGCGCAGCTAAGGGAGAAGAGGAGTGAACCTAATTTTAAGTCTAATTTTAATTTTAAGAGGAGTGAACAAAATACTGTTGTCTTCCTAGATACGTTTTATACCCTCTCCCATTTTTAAGTCTAATTTTAATTTTAGCTTTTTTTAAAAACAAATTACTTCTACACCCCCATCTTTTAATTCGTACAAGCCCCCCGTAAACCTAATTCACAAGACCCAATAAAACTATGGACTCTGCTAAACGCAATCCCATGTTTATAATACAACCCTCTGTTATTAAATGCACCATTTTACTATTGCACCCTCTCTTTTCGTTTTTTATCAATTTCTTTTACAAAAAAACCTATAAAAATAAATAGATAAATATTTCATTTTCAAAAAATATAAATAGGGGACTAAGTCGACTGTACAGTCGGGTTAGTCTGCTTTTTAGGTCACTAATGAACCGTTACGGATCATGTCCTAAAATCCCTATTTAAAACAAACAATTTCTAAGTCAAAATAAACACAAACATATTTCTTCCCACAAATCAAATTTTCAAAATAGGGGATTAAGCCGACTCTACAGACGAGTTAGTCAGCGTTCTAGGATGAATGAGCCGTACGACTCAAGAGTCCTAAAACCCCTATTCAAATAGAATCAAACCACCACACATCAAACTATCTTCCAAACGTCAAAAAATCCATTTTCACAAAGTAGGGGACTAAGCCGACTGTACAGTCGGGTTAGTCATCATTTTAGGACGAATGAACTGATCACTCAGGAGTCCTAAAATCCCTAAATAAAATACACCAACAAACAAAGTATTTCTACCAAGAACTACGTGTGATTCGATTCTCTACCAAGAGATACGTAGGAGCAGAGGGCGGCCGACCTCTGTCAATCGCACTATTAAAAAACTTTTTTTTAGTCTTTTCTTAAATAATCCCATTCTTAAATTCAAATAAAATATCAATTTTCTTCTTTCTTTTTTAATTCACAATAGAAGGGTAAAAATAAATGTTTTCAAAATTAACATTCTTTCCTACAACTAATTAGCATGTAACCTTCATTAGGAAGGATGTCATGGGGTGCTAATACCTTCCCCACGCATAACCGACTCCCGAACCCTTATCTGGTCTCAAGGACCCTTATCCATTCCAAAAGGGATTTTCCAATGTTTGCCCTTAAAACTAAACTTTGGTGGCAGCTTCATTTTTGAACCTTCGAGGAATCCTCACCCGGATTTTTCGGTCGCTACAACGAGCTTTCTGATTCTTTAACAAAAATAGACATTTAGCATCGGTTGTTTTAAACAACCGATGCTAAATGTCTATTTTTTTTTAAAAAGTTAGACATTTAGCATCGGTTGTTTCAAATAACCGATGTTAAAAGTCATTTCTAGGACATTTAGCATCAGTTGTTTCAAATAACCGATGCTAAAAGTCATTTCCAAAACATTTAGCATCGGTTGTTTCAAATAACCGATGCTAAATGTCATTTTCAGTCATCAAAAACAGTGATGAAATGGACATTTAGCATCGGCTATTTAAACACCTGATGCTAAATGTGACATTTAGCATTGGCTATTTAAACACCTGATGCTAAATGTGACATTTAGCATCGGTTATTTAACCGATGCTAAATGTCTCACTTTTACCATCGCGACATTTAGCATCGGCAAATAACCGACGCTAAATGTCCAAAATAACCGATGCTAAATGTTTTTTCTGCACTAGTGGTCCTCTTTGTAATCGGCCACTGGCCGTTTTTGGGTTAGAGTAACCCTAGTGCTCAGTTTAATCCAATTTTGCTTATCGAAAAAATGCCATCATATCGAGAATTTATTATGAAAATTAATAAGATTATTTAAATATTATTTATCTGTTTATGTCGTTCAACTATTAACTCATTGAGTCAATGACAAAGTGTCCATGGCCGGTCCTGAGATTTTGGATGCCCTAAGCGAACCAATAAAATGATGTCATAATTATAAAACACGGGGACTAGATGTCTAAATTTTAAGAGACGAACACTAAAAGTTTAGATTTTTGAAAACATGGTAACCAAAAATATACTTTACCCTCAATTTATTAGTGTTATGGTTATTAAATATCATAATATTATGTGAAATAATTTGTTCGTGTATATCTATGTGGTAACATTAATCAACTTTATCCAATTTTATTTTATTTTTATATAAATATATCTCATAAAATTAAAATAAACATAAATTTAAATATTTATTTACATATTTTCAATATACGAAAAAACATATATTTTTAGAATTTTATCTTTCAAATTAACTATGTATCATTGTTATTCAAAAATAATTTGTTCTCAATAAAATAGAAAAATAATTTGTCACAGACTAGTTTTAATGTAGAATCGAAGATAGTGAGAATAGAAGGAAGAGAGAGACTAAGCAAGTTAATGAGAGAGAAGAGGTGACTGAATAATGCTTTATAAGGTAGAGTTGCTTTGTTATCATGTATGAGTATCACATGACAATCATGGTTGCTATCTGAACTATACTGACTGTAGTTCTCAGTTGGCCAGAGGACCGAGATGCTTGCAAGCTGAGTAGCTAGGTCACTCCAAGTCGCTTGCCGAGATGCTCCTACTCGTGTTGATCCGGCGAGGGGGTGGTACCTGCACACACTCTGATGCTTAAGCCAGCATTGAGAATAGATGATGTGAGGTAATAAACGCGTACCTGTTAGACTGATGGGACAGTGCTTTTATAGGGAATAGTGCCAACGCGTGGCATATTATGAGAGGTGCAACGCGCGTTTGCTTGGGAACGCCTGAGTCGTTTGAGGGAGGGAACGCATCAGCAACGTCCATTTGCGTGGATCATGGGCTTAGCTGATACAGGGCTATCATTATGTGGCTGATCCGGAACCATTGCCCCCAAGTTGAGGTTCGTTGGGGAGCCTTGGCTTGAAGAGAGTAGATCGGGTTTTACCGACTTGGACTTTTGGGTACCCCTTACTCCTCCGGGCGTCTTTCATCAATGTGCCGATCGAGATGATTAGCTCGGGCATGGATGATTTGACCGACGTCACTGGTTTCTTGGGTTGATGAGAAAGTGTGTAGCCGTTTTGGCTTTCGAGGTTTGACATATGCTTGATGTTCTTTCAGCCGTTGGATTTAAATACAGTGGTTAATGCATAGATGCCACGTGGAAAATAACTTTTTTGGTTTTACCGAAGTGTCGCTTCATAAAAGCTTTATTGAGAAGTTCTCATTTCCAGTGCTTCATAATTCCTGCAAGTTAGAGTCGTACGTACCTCTTGAGATTCTGCCGCTTCATTTTCCTCGCGTTAGTATAAATAGGGGTATCCTTTCCTCATTTATACATTTGCTGCTCCCTACTTTATTATTCTACCAACATAGGTTATGAGTCTGAGATCATCCGAAGTGTAGGGTTCTGGTATGGTGGCTGTGGTTATTGAGAATTCTTTCTCTAGAAGGGGAGCTAAATAAAGATAGCAAGGAATTGTTTTTTGAAAGGTGTGGAATTGTTTTGAAGTAATGAAGTGATGTGCTTTATTTGCTGCAGATCAATGTTGGTTCTGATAAATTTAGGCAGCGTATGTGATAATTGGGTTAAGAAGGGAATATGGCAGGTATTCTATTTTGTTGTTGGCTATTGCGGAGTTGGCTTCTGGATGGTATTGGCGCATGGAATTGGTCAAAGGCAGCATTGATTGAATAGTTGGTAGTATCCGTGGCTTGCGCATGATTTATGTAGGAGAGCGACTAAATTATAGCAGGAGCGCTGAGTGCCGCCGTTCTGGCAGTTCTAGATTTGCCGATGTAGTTTAAATTAGCAGCTAGTGAATGTTGTATGTGTTGCTGTGTTGTAATTGTGCAGTACGCTTCTCTTTATGGGGGTACTCATTTTCCTTTGGGTGTTTTTTTTACCCCCCTTAACCCCATACCCCCCTTGTGAAGAGGAAAATCTATCCTTCTTCATCATGTCCTGTGTGTAAGATAGCTGAAGAATCTGTAGAGCATTTGTTTTTTCTTTGTCCTTGGACTTCTCCTATTTGGTTTGGACTACAACTATGTCCTGTACCAAATCCTTTCATAATTTCTCACTTTGGTGAATGGTTTGAGTCTATTCTTGAGGCAAATTGGTGTGTGGGCAAGGATAAACAAATACTTATAAGCTATATTATGATTGCACTATGGAATATATGGAAGGCTAGGAATCTTATGTGTTTTGAAGACAAAGTTCTTATTCCTAATGAAATCCTGTTTGTAATCAAAGCTAGTTTTTCTTCTATGACTACTCCTTCTAAGTCATCTACACAAATGAATGCAAATTGTTGTCAAAGGAGATCTATGGCTAAATGGAAACCTCCTTTAAACAACACAATCAGATTTAACTCTGATGCACAATTTGATGTGAATGTTGGAAAAGGATGCTCTGGCATTGTGGCCAGGAACAACCTTGGTTACTTGGTATCAGGGAGTACCTAAGGATTTTATGCTCAGTCTCTGCTTGTTGGTGAAGCTATTTCTCTTCGTGAAGCTATGATCCTTGCTTCGAGTCTTAATCTTTCAGAGGTTTCCATGGAGTCCGATTCTCTCGAATTGATAGATGCATGCAATAGAAGAAATTTGAGGGGTGAGATAGAAGTAATTGTGAAAGATATATTAGAGTTCAAGAAGGATTTTACCTTTTGTGAATTTATCTGGATTAATCGAAATGGAAATGCTGTTGCTGATTCTGTTGCGAAGCTTGCTTCATCGAGTTCCTTGTCGAGTGATTGGATTGCGGTGCCTCCGTTGATGATTCGTGAATTGTTGATGAAGGATTTGGCTTGATTTGTGGATTTTTCTTGCTTGATTTTGTATCTGGATTAGGGATTTCTTTCCCCTTTCTTAGTTAGGGTCTTTTCGTTGTAATTAGCGTTTGTATCTGAACTAGTTTTCTTCTTTGTTTTGTTTAGTGCTTGGTGATTTGGCTCATTGTTGGGCCGGGTCAGTTTGGTTTGTTGGTTCTTGTTGTAGTAGGTTGGGACTTGCCCATTTCATCTAATGAAATCCTATTTGTTGACCAAAAAAAAACCCCATACCCCCCTTTTATGCTAAATCTCCAAAATACCCTTAAATTTTTTTTTTACGAGTTTCCGGAAGGCATAAATATGAGTTTTCCGGAAATACCTCAAAAATATCTCTTTTTGAGATATATCCGGAAATCCTAAAATTTAACTTTCCGGAAATACCATAAAAAATGGTATTTCCGGAATGTTTTTTGGAAAAATACGTTCCGGAAATACGTCTATTTCCGGGAAGTTTAGGGAAAAAACTCACTTATTCCAGAAATATGATGGAATGATGAATGATTTCGTTTTTTAACAATTTTTTAGGGGTATTTTGGTCCATTTGGTCAATTTGGGGGGTATGGGGTTCGGGGGGGGGGGGGGGGGGGGGGTACAAATAAAACACCATTTTCCTTTTAGGGTCTTTTCCCATTGGATTTTGGCGCTTGAAAGTTTTAATGAGGTCCTCTTATATATTTGTACGAGATTGGAGCACCATTTGTGCTTCCGTTTCTTTAATAAAATCTTTGCGTATAAAAAAGTGCCCATTTCTTTTGAAGAGGTGTATTCAGTGTTTTAAAACCCGGCTCGGACCGGCCCGAGCGGGACTCGGGTGGGTCTGGGGTTCGGTTGCATAGTTCGATCGGATATGCACTGGCTCGGTGATGACGTCAGCAGCTCGGTCAAACTCGGCGGGTCAACTTTGAGTCAGCAAGTTTTTTTTAATTAAATTGGTTAGAGTAAAAGTATAAGGCGTGGGACTCGGGTGGGTCTGCGGTCGGTGATTGTCATACCCTAATTTTGTCCGGCTTAGGTCAAAACCCTAATTTTCCACAATATAAATAAATAAATTGAAGAATGAAGAGCATCATGCATTGCATTTTGGGTCCTAGAAGTCATTCCAAGGTCTTTAAAATCATTTTTAGGGTTGGAATGCACTTTTTAGGCAAATTAGGGTTTTAGGGTCAAAAAGGACATTTTGGTCATTTTTGGCGAGATTTTTCGCAAAAAGATGATTTTCTCGCCAAAAATGCACATCCACAAAAAGTACATTTTACTCTATCAAGGGTAATATTTGTACAATTTTTAGAAAGAAAATTCTTGGCCAAAATAATTAAAAATGTATTTTTCCATTTTTAGTGCATAGAAAAATAAAAAGGACCATTAAATATTCCTCAATTATTAAATGACAATTTTATTGTCATAAGTGACTAGAGGGAATATTTTATGGTGCCCAAAAAAATATGTGACACATTTCCAATAGGTGCACTTTTATTCCCATGACCAAAATTCAAACTCAAAATAAGGAAGTGTCTTCAAATAAGACAAAAAGACAAAAAAAACAAGTTTTTTGTTTCTCCTTATCCCCTCAAATTCGCCCCTCTCTCTCTCTCTCTCTCCAAGCCCTTCCACACTCTTCTATTTTGTAATCATTATACCCTCTTTGGTAAAATACCTCACTCACTTACACTAACCTACTCCTAAGAAAACACAAATTTCCCTCTTTGGTAACAATCCATCCCTAAAATGCCCTTAACCCTACCTCACATGAGTTCCCTTTCCCAAAATAAGAAAATTCATTTTTCTTTTCCTTCTTCATTTTCGCCCCCCTCTCTCCCTCACTCTTATTTTGTGCTTCTTCAATACCCTTGATCCATGTGAGGATTAATCTCAACCCTTGATTCAAAATTGAGACTCAATCCTAGAGCACATTAAAAGCACAAAGACTAAACTACCCTTAGACCTAGTTTCATCCTATAAATACCCCCTCATTCCCACACCTAAAGAGGATCTCTTTTTTGGCTTCTCATTTGATCCTTTAGCCTCTCATTCTCCTACACAAAACCCTAGCACACCAAAGCTTCTCCCTTCTCCTCTCTTCTTGCGAAACCATCCTCTTCTCCCTCACCCATTTTTCTTCAAAAATCAACCATCAAATACTCCATTTCTTGTTAGATCACCACCATTCCTTCCTTCCTCTTCAAGGTTGCATCATCAAATTGCTAAGAGCTAGCAATTTTTGAGCTTACCATCTCGTTCTTCATTTCTTTGTAGTTTTGAGGTAATCCTTGAAGCTTTGCACCTTATATTTAATTTTCTTGCATAATCTCTCCTCTACTCCAAACTCCTTCTTTATTGTTTGTTTGCTTTGAGGATCCATTTCAAACATTTTGACAAAGACTTAGGGAGCTTTGGGTGTTTGAGATGGGTCCTTGGCCTTGAAGGAGTTATTCTTCTACTTGAATAATTTCCCTTGCATCTTTACATATTTTGCACTAGATTTCATAAATAAAATTGTTGTTTATGGGCTTTACCATTTCGCATATCATAAAAAGTTAGGGTTGATATGATTTTGTTGCACTTCCTTGCTTAATCATATGAATCCTTGCAAAAAAATAGATCTATGTTGCTTTGTGTTAATTTTGGTGTTTTTTTTTAAATAAGATGTGGATCTATGTTTCCTTTGGTTCGCATGCTTATAGATCTAAAAATATTTCCAAGTTGATTTTGTTGTTGTTCTTTGTTTGGTGATGTTTGATCTTGTTGTTAGTATTTCATTTTAGTGTTAAAAGTTACTTTTGTTGTTTGATGATCTAGCAATATGATTCCCACTAGTGCTTAAGTGCACCTTGACCTAAGTAGTGAAGATTTCTAGAAATGACTCAATTTAGTTTATGTGTCCATTCATTCTTGTGTCTTAGTTTGCATATTGTAAATTGTTGATGATAGGCAAGTTGATTCTCACAAGTGCCTAGTGCACTTTGCTCAAAGTGGGAGGATTGCTCTAGGTGATTCAACTTATTTGTGTGTTTAGTTAATCTTTGCATTTTAATTTGCTTATTGTTCATTGTTGATGATAGGCAAGTTGATTCTCACTAGTGCCTAGTGCACTTTTCTCAAAGTGAGAGGATTGCTCTATGTAATTCAACTTGGTTTTAGTGTTTATTTACTTTTTACCATTTTACTTTACCATTCATTAACTTTTCACCAAAACATAAAAATATTTTACTACTTTGGTTTCTACCACTTCATTAATTTTTTTACTAAAACATAAAAAGATTTTACCACTTCCCATTTACCTCATGCATTTTTACTTTACCATCTCATTAAATAATTACCATTTACTTCATGCATTTTTACTTTACTTTTCACTAACTTCTTACTTAAAGTTTTACAACTTATCAACTTGCAAAAATACCCAAAACATTTTCACATTCATGCATCTTCATTCATACTTAGTTTATGTGACACTCTCATGCATCCTCATATGCTTATATCTCTTGCATCCTCTTATGCATCCTTGTATGCCATCCATTCATAAATAAAGTGCTATGCATCCATTCCTTGTACACTCATGCACTTACATGCTTACCTAATCATGCATCCATGCTTACATATTCAATCATTTAACTCCGAATACTCTATGTTTACAATCAATTGTATTCACTTGTTCTTGATGCCATGTAAATGTCTTGACTTGATTGTGTGCCCTCCTCTCCACTTGTATAACCTCCTAATGGAGACGTAAGTCTACATGCATGTTGTAGCATAGAGCCATTAGGGTAAATACAATCCTTCTTGCACACACACAATTACTTTGACAACTTTGTTTTGCATCTTTAATAATTGAATCCTTTGATTGTATGGGCATGTTTAATCTTGGTTAATGAACGATATGTTCATGTTTGCTTGAGTATTATTCATTCATTTGCATTTGGTTATGGATTTAGAATCGACTTGAAATTTTCTACTCCTTTTCTAAAACCCATTTCCTAAAATCATTTCAAAACAAAAAGAAACTTTTACTTTCAAAACAAAAATAAATCAATCGTCATTAAACACCAATCGCGCCGTTGCCGATTAGGTTGTTAATGATGATACTGTTTTCAAAAGGAGTTAGAAGCGAGACCATTCTAACCGTTGTTGTTCGGTCTTCGCAAAAGCTCTATCCCATTTTCGAAAACTTATTCATTTCTCAAAAATAAACCGATTGTCACTAACCACCAATCGCGCCGTTACCGATTAGGTTGTTAATGCTGATGTTGTTTTCAAAAGGAGTTAGTAGCGAGACCATTCTAACCATTGTTGTTCGGTCTTCGCGAAAGCTCAATCCGTTTTCAAAACCAAAAACCGAGAACTACGTAGCTTTGATCCCTCTTCCAGTGAGGGTACGTAGGAGCGGGGTCCTGTCCTGTCAAGCACACTTTTAAAAAAAAATTGTTTTGTTCCCGAGAACTACGTAGCTTTGATCCCTCTTCCAGTGAGGGTACGTAGGAGCGGGGTCCTGTCCTGTCAAGCACACTTTTAAAAAAAAACTTTGTTTTGTTCCCGAGAACTACGTAGCTTTGATCCCTCTTCCAGCGAGGGTACGTAGGAGCGGGGTCCTGTCCTGTCAAGCACACTTTTAAAAAAAACTTTGTTTTGTTCCCGAGAACTACGTAGCTTTGATCCCTCTTCCAGCGAGGGTACGTAGGAGCGGGGTCCTGTCCTGTCAAGCACACTTTAAAAAAAAAACTTTGTTTTGTTCCCGAGAACTACGAAGCTTTGATCCCTCTTCCAGTGAGGGTACGAAGGAGCAGGGTTATGTCCTGTCAAGCACACTTTTAGAAAAAAACCCGAGAACTACGTAGCTTTGATCCCTCTTCCAGTGAGGGTACGTAGGAGCGGGGTCCTGTCCTGTCAAGCACACTTTTAAAAAAAACTTTGTTTTGTTCCCGAGAACTACGTAGCTTTGATCCCTCTTCCAGTGAGGGTATGTAGGAGCACGGTCCTGTCCTGTCAAGCACACTTTTAAAAAAAACTTTGTTTTGTTCCCGAGAACTACGTAGCTTTGATCCCACTTCCAGCGAGGGTACGTAGGAGCGGGGTCCTGTCCTGTCATGCACACTTTTAAAAAAAACTTTGTTTTCTTCTCGAGAACTACATAGCTTTGATCCCTCTTCCAGTGAGGGTACGTAGGAACGGGGTCCTGTCCTGTCAAGCACGCTCTTAAAAAAATCTTTGTTTTGTCCTGATTTTCAAAGATAACCAAAAATATTCTTCTTCCCTCCTATTTTCAAAACCTTAAAGAAAAGAAAAGAAAAGAAGTAGAATAAATTGCTTTCAACTCGAACTTTTGTCTAAACCACACATCAAGTTAATGGTTCCCTTTCGGTAGAAAGGAGGTGCGGGGTGCTAATACCTTCCCCGTACCTAACCGACCCCCGAACCTACATCTCTACGTTTTCAAAAGACCACCCGCCTTGTTCAAAAGACCTTTTTTTCAATGTTTTGGTCTTAAAATTAAAATATTGGTGGCGGCTCCAAACTTTTTCCACGTTGTCAAACGAAAAGTCCCAAACCGGATTTTTCGGGCGCAACAGCTGGCGTCTCCGCTGGGGACCATTTTTTTTTTTTTAAAAAAAGACGAGGGTCAAGCCTAGTTAACTTGATGTGTGGTTTAAAATTAATTGAGTTGAAAGCTTTGTTTTACTTCTTTTATATTTCTTCTCAATGCCTTGTTCATGCATCCCTCAAATCCCATGTCCCCTATTCTCTGCTCCCTTTCTTAAGGTAAAAACATGCATTTCCTCCCATTCTATTATGATCCCTTCTTCTCCGCTCCCTTTCTTGAGGTAAGCAGTGCATATGACTGTTGCTGAAACCTAGGTTGGATTATTGGTATTGTGATATTGAACCCTAGGGTAGACGACATGTTATTTGTAACGCCCCAAAAAGCAATTCAATTATTTATTTAATTGAGTTATTTAAGGCTTGCAACATTTTATTATGTTTGAATTGATGATTTTAAATTGCCTAAATGTGTTATTTATATGTCAGTGTATTTGATTGCTAGTTAGTAGTGGTATTATGTTAGATAGAGAAACGTGGTTGCATTTAGAAAAATTGGGGGATTGGCTAGTAGTGGGTTTGAGGAGGCCCATAGAGAAATAAAGAAAAGAAAGAAGGAAGAAAAGGGCCGAGAGAGTGAAGGAAAAAGAAAGAAAAAGAAAGAAATAAAGAAGGAAACAAAGGAAGAATAGAAAGAAGAGAACAGCGAGAGAGAGAAAAGAAGCGACCCGAGAGGAAGAGAAAGAAAGGAGGCGAAGGGGAGAAGAGGAAGAAGGGGGTAGACCACCATCACCATTGCATGTATGTAAGTGATTTAGTAACCATTCTTCCCCATTTTTTAAGACCTATCTATTGATACTAATTTTATACCCTATTGCTTCATCTTTCACAAATCACCATTGTTGACCATTGGAGCTCAAAATAGAGAAGATGAAGTCTTGCTCATAGTGGAAGCTAGTTTAAGGTTAGGGGGCTCTCTTTCGTTCGTAATAACCTATAAGATTATTATCCAATATGAGTTAGGTTTAGAATGTTTAAATGATTGATTGGTGTGTTGTTTTGTATTTGATGATGTGTTGAGAAATCAAATTAGTAATTCTATGTGGTGGTAGATGATTCTATGTCAATTGGTGTCAATATGAATATGAGACTAAGTATGCATGTGAGGTGTTTGTTAAATTGCTTAAATGAAATGGTGTGGAAATTGGTGTTTGAGGAGTTGTGGCACTATGTTGCTATTTGGTGTGTGGCGTGTTGCCTGCGTGTGCGTTGTGGCACTATGTTGCTTGTTGTTGCGTGGCGTTGTGTTTTGTGTGTGATGGTTGAGAGTAAGGGTGAGCGTTTCAATTTAACGTAATTGGGTATATGGTGGGTTTGTGGGGCTTTGGTGTTTGATTGATTTGGTGATGTATTTGTTAAGATTGATGAAGGATTAGATTAGTTGCGGTGTTATTTTGATGAATTAATAGTGTTAATATGCGATTTTCCCTTATGAGGTGAGGAGATGAATTTCGATTTTGTGGTGAAATTGGTGTGGTTGGTAGCGAATTCATGTGTATGGTGATAGGGATATATGATTGAGTAAATTGTGATTAGAAGAAATTGAGAATAAGATAGTGTTGCTGTTGCTGTGTATGAAAATAAAATGTGCAGGTTGCAAATAAAATGTTGTTGTATATCATTTGACAGTGTTGCTGTTTGCTGTGTGTCAAATAAACTGTCGCTGTATATCGATAGGCAGTGTTGCTGTATGCTGTTTTACTAAATTAAAAATGTTGCTGTTTGCTGTTTATCAAAACAAAGGGTTGCTGTCTTGCTGTTATTTATATATAGGAGTTGCTGTTTTATGAAAGAAATGCGCCTCTATTTTACAAAAAATGAAGCGCTGCTTTTGTGTGTAAAGCGTGCTGTTTTCATACAGCTGTTTTGCGCTAAAAGTCCACTGTTTTACTGCTGTTTTTGGACTCGAAAAATATTGCTGTTTTGCGCTAAAAAGCCACTTTTTCCATTCTGATTTGTCGCTGTTTGTGAACTGATTTTTCTGTATTTTGTAAATGAAAGGAGCGTGTATTGTTACTTAAGATTTAAGACAATTAAACCAGAACTTAATCCCACTGTTTGGATTCCACTTTCCACAAATTGGAATCTGTGGTAAGTGACTGTTTGGATTCCACTTTCCACAAATTGGAATCTGTGGTAAGTGACTGTTTGGATTCCACTTTCCACAAATTGGAATCTGTGGTGAGTGACTGTTTGGATTCCACTTTCCACAAATTGGAATCTGTGGTAAGTGACTGTTTGGATTCCACTTTCCACAAATTGGAATCTGTGGTAAGTGGCCTCTAAGCCCCACTTACCACAGATTACAAGTTGTGATGAAATGTTTGCCCAAAATTTAAATATGTTGCTATTCGAATTTTTAAATAGGTTGTCACTTAAATTTTTATGTCCAGTTACTTACATTCAAATGGTTTGTCACCTAAATTTTTAATGTGTTGTTACTTAGAAATTTAGGAGTATTGTTACTTAAGATTTAAAAAAGGTCGTTACTCCAATTTTTGAGTGTGATGTTTAGGAAGAAGTTGTGATATTAATATGGTGACTATGACGAATACACTCTATGAGTGTTTGATGATGATGATGAGTACTCCAGGTGAGTGTTTTGATGAAATGCACATGTGTATATAGAGTCTCATGGCATGTGCATAATGTGAAGAATAGGCTTCGGCCTCTTGTGAAGAATAGGCTTCGGCCTCCTGTGAAGAATAGGCTTCGGCCTCTAAATTGTGACGAATATGGTACCATCATGCATATACCCAGGCGTGGGTTGCATTTTCATGCGCATACATGTTTATGACTGGTGATATGAATTACGACTTTGGTTTGCGTTTAGCGACGATGAGATTGATGATATTGACAATGATGCCTTAGTGCCTATGTTTATTGACGATGATGTCTCTTGGTGATTATTATTGACGATGATGCCTTAGTGCCTATGTTTATTGACGATGATGTCTCTTGGTGATTATTATTGACGATGTTGCCTTGGTGATTATAATATATATGTTGTAAGATGATGATGTATGCTTATGAAGTCGTGTATTGGTGTTTCTAGTTGCCTCCTCTAGTATGATGCTCATCTTATTTGTTATTATTTATGTAAAGAGACTCACCCTACTGCTTTTATGTTGCTTCTCATGTCGGCAACGTGCAGGTGATAGCGAGTGAAGGTGATCTAGCACCTTTTTCTAGTTGGTCGAGTCAGCTCTGATACGTAGCACCGGGGGGGCGTTTTAGCTTACTGTTTTATTTAAATTGATGTTATTAAACTATTTACTTGGTGATGTAACCTAATATGTTGAGACTGGTGTTTCCGCTGCGATGCCTTTATACTGATGTTGACGTCAGCTAAACAGGATATTATGGTTGACTATGGTGCTATGTATTACGCTCTTTATGACTTTATGAATAAATCATTTTGGTGCTATATGTCGTTGTTTTAAAATGTGGCACCCTCTTGCGGTTGCACTGAAAAAGGTTTTTGGAAACTCTGATTTCTTTTAAATAAATTAAATAGTAGTTATTTGAAGGGGGTGTTACATTAGTGGTATCAGAGCAGTTCGGTCTGTCCGACCAAGTTGTCGAGTCGTCGTGTCAGTTGACAATCGAGTATTGACTTTTAGTTCTAACCATTGCTTGTGTGGTAGTGATGTTCCTGCAGGTAAAAGTAAACCGAAGACCGCTGATGGTAAGAGGACTAGTGGGGGAGATGCCCCTGCTGGTATTGTGTGCTGAATTGCGTTTCCGATGTGTGAACTCTGTGTCTTCTCTGTGTAAACCTTGTATTGTTGGCATTTGTTTGACTACTTTTGTCTTCTTGATCTCTAAAATCATATATTCTGGGCTACTATGATCTGACTTGATTACTTGCATTATGTGATTTTGTAAACGAGGATTTGAGTGTTTCATAGAGTTATTTAACTAATTGCTTTTAGGTGTTATTCCTAGACTGGCATGCTATATCTACTTTTAAAAATAATAAGTTTCTTGATTTAACGATTTTAAGGGTGGATTATATTTCATGTTATCATTAATTCTAAAAAGCTATTACTTTTGAGATTGGTGACTAATATTACTAAACTTGATTTTGACTTCTCGGCTGATTTGGAAAATGTTTGGTTTTCGAGAGGTGCGTTAGTTACTTCTTTTGAACCCGAAGGAAAATGTTATCGGGGTTGGGATGAATTTTCAATATTGTATTTCAGGTCATTCTAGTTATCGTATCAAAAGAAATGTTTTACCGCCATGGGCTTTGATGTTCTTCTAAATGATTATTATATGATTTGAGGAGCTGATGACACCTTTCTCTTGCGAAAACCATTTCCTGAAATAAATCGTTGATTTTGTTTGAAAGACAATTTTCACTCGTTTTTCGCACTTCGTCTTATAAATGTTTTTGGGGTAGAGGTATCACTTTAGTGATATGTCAATTGTGTGACTATTGTGCCGTCTAAAGTTTTTGTGCAGTGAGTATTTCCTCGTTTGGGGTAACCGGTGACCCCGATTTGTGTTTATGTGTTATGTGCTATTGGTGAACCATTGTATGAGCAATGACCAAATTATTAGTTGAGGTGTGTTCATTGTAGGAGCAATTGAACAAATCGTTTAGTATCAGTTTAATTGTTATGTGGAGATATCTAGCTAAAATTAAAAACGACTCTAATTGATGTATTGTCATTGTGCCATGTGTAGATACATGTGATCTTAGATGCAATAATGCCTTATCTGGATTCTTGATAAATTGACTGTGTCTAATAGATGATATGTAGCTTATTATTTGGACTCTAGGAATTTGTTGTTGATATTGTAATTGTTGTGGTTGCCGATGACGTTGTTGTTGTTGCGGTCGTTCTGGTTGCTATTGTTGTTGTTATCGTTGCTGTTAAATATTATTAGATGAGATAATAAAGATGTCACTCTGTTGAGACTATTCCAATAGTAGTTGTTGTTGTAGTGTTTATGGTTGTGATGAATTATTCTTGTTGTGGTTGTTGTTGTAGACGTTGGTAATAGGGCATTGTCGGGCAGGGTATCCGGTTCTTTCCGTTGTTGTTGGTGTTGTTGTTGTTTGTAGCATGTTGAGTCCGATGGGGATGGTGTGGTCGTCTCCTGAGTTAGGTATGTATGAATGAGCCTGGTTATTATTTCTTGAGTTACCTGGCTGAACAAGTAGGAGGGACGGCCGCCCAATCACTTACCGCCGGTAAACCAGGAAGTAATGATCAGCAAGGTGGATAGCGCTAGTCATCTATATGGCGGTAGTTGTTAGTGGGAGGGTGTTAGTTTTGATCGGTAAGATTTTCGAGGACGAAAATATTCTAAGTGGGGGAGAGTTGTAACGCCCCAAAAAGCAATTCAATTATTTATTTAATTGAGTTATTTAAGGCTTGCAACATTTTATTATGTTTGAATTGATGATTTTAAATTGCCTAAATGTGTTATTTATATGTCAGTGTATTTGATTGCTAGTTAGTAGTGGTATTATGTTAGATAGAGAAACGGGGTTGCATTTAGAAAAATTGGGGGATTGGCTAGTAGTGGGTTTGAGGAGGCCCATAGAGAAATAAAGAAAAGAAAGAAGGAAGAAAAGGGCCGAGAGAGTGAAGGAAAAAGAAAGAAAAAGAAAGAAATAAAGAAGGAAACAAAGGAAGAATAGAAAGAAGAGAACAACGAGAGAGAGAAAAGAAGCGACCCGAGAGGAAGAGAAAGAAAGGAGGCGAAGGGGAGAAGAGGAAGAAGGGGGTAGACCACCATCACCATTGCATGTATGTAAGTGATTTAGTAACCATTCTTCCCCATTTTTTAAGACCTATCTATTGATACTAATTTTATACCCTATTGCTTCATCTTTCACAAATCACCATTGTTGACCATTGGAGCTCAAAATAGAGAAGATGAAGTCTTGCTCATAGTGGAAGCTAGTTTAAGGTTAGGGGGCTCTCTTTCGTTCGTAATAACCTATAAGATTATTATCCTATATGAGTTAGGTTTAGAATGTTTAAATGATTGATTGGTGTGTTGTTTTGTGTTTGATGATGTGTTGAGAAATCAAATTAGTAATTCTATGTGGTGGTAGATGATTCTATGTCAATTGGTGTCAATATGAATATGAGACTAAGTATGCATGTGAGGTGTTTGTTAAATTGCTTAAATGAAATGGTGTGGAAATTGGTGTTTGAGGAGTTGTGGCACTATGTTGCTATTTGGTGTGTGGCGTGTTGCCTGCGTGTGCGTTGTGGCACTATGTTGCTTGTTGTTGCGTGGCGTTGTGTTTTGTGTGTGATGGTTGAGAGTAAGGGTGAGCGTTTCAATTTAACGTAATTGGGTATATGGTGGGTTTGTGGGGCTTTGGTGTTTGGATTGATTTGGTGATGTATATGTTAAGATTGATGAAGGATTAGATTAGTTGCGGTGTTATTTTGATGAATTAATAGTGTTAATATGCGATTTTCCCTTATGAGGTGAGGAGATGAATTTCGATTTTGTGGTGAAATTGGTGTGGTTGGTAGCGAATTCATGTGTATGGTGATAGGGATATATGATTGAGTAAATTGTGATTAGAAGAAATTGAGAATAAGATAGTGTTGCTGTTGCTGTGTATGAAAATAAAATGTGCAGGTTGCAAATAAAATGTTGTTGTATATCATTTGACAGTGTTGCTGTTTGATGTGTGTCAAATAAACTGTCGCTGTATATCGATAGGCAGTGTTGCTGTATGCTGTTTTACTAAATTAAAAATGTTGCTGTTTGCTGTTTATCAAAACAAAGGGTTGCTGTCTTGCTGTTATTTATATATAAGAGTTGCTGTTTTATGAAAGAAATGCGCCTCTATTTTACAAAAAATGAAGCGCTGCTTTTGTGTGTAAAGCGTGCTGTTTTCATACTGCTGTTTTGCGCTAAAAGTCCACTGTTTTACTGCTGTTTTTGGACTCGAAAAATATTGCTGTTTTGCGCTAAAAAGCCACTGTTTCCATTCTGATTTGTCGCTGTTTGTGAACTGATTTTTCTGTATTTTGTAAATGAAAGGAGCGTGTATTGTTACTTAAGATTTAAGACAATTAAACCAGAACTTAATCCAACTGTTTGGATTCCACTTTCCACAAATTGGAATCTGTGGTAAGTGACTGTTTGGATTCCACTTTCCACAAATTGGAATCTGTGGTGAGTGACTGTTTGGATTCCACTTTCCACAAATTGGAATCTGTGGTAAGTGACTGTTTGGATTCCACTTTCCACAAATTGGAATCTGTGGTAAGTGGCCTCTAAGCCCCACTTACCACAGATTACAATTTGTGATGAAATGTTTGCCCAAAATTTAAATATGTTGCTATTCGAATTTTTAAATAGGTTGTCACTTAAATTTTTATGTCCAGTTACTTACATTCAAATGGTTTGTCACCTAAATTTTTAATGTGTTGTTACTTAGAAATTTAGGAGTATTGTTACTTAAGATTTAAAAAAGGTCGTTACTCCAATTTTTGAGTGTGATGTTTATGAAGAAGTTGTGATATTAATATGGTGACTATGACGAATACACTCTATGAGTGTTTGATGATGATGATGAGTACTCCAGGTGAGTGTTTTGATGAAATGCACATGTGTATATAGAGTCTCATGGCATGTGCATAATGTGAAGAATAGGCTTCGGAGAGGCCCATTTTTCTTCAAAAATCAAGCATCAAATCCTCCATTTCTTGTTAGATCACCATCATTCCTTCCTTTCTCTCCAAGGTTGCATCATCAAATTGCTAAGAGCTAGCAATTTTTGAGCTTACCATCTCCTTCTTCATTTCTTTGTAGTTTTGAGGTAATCCTTGAAGCTTTGCACCTTATATTTAATTTTCTTGCATAATCTCTCCTCTACTCCAAACTCCTTCTTGATTGTTTGTTTGCTTTGAGGATCCATTTCAAACATTTTGACAAAGACTTAGGGAGCTTTGGGTGTTTGAGATGGGTCCTTGGCCTTGAAGGAGTTATTCTTCTACTTGAATAATTTTCCCTTGCATCTTTACATATTTTGCACTAGATTTCATAAATAAAATTGTTGTTTATGGGCTTTACCATTTCGCATATCATAAAAAGTTAGGGTTGATATGATTTTGTTGCACTTCCTTGCTTAATCATATGAATCCTTGCAAAAAAATAGATCTATGTTGCTTTGTGTTAATTTTGGTGTTTTTTTTTTATAAGATGTGGATCTATGTTTCCTTTGGTTCGCATGCTTATAGATCTAAAAATATTTCCAAGTTGATTTTGTTGTTGTTCTTTGTTTGGTGATGTTTGATCTTGTTGTTAGTATTTCATTTTAGTGTTAAAAGTTACTTTTGTTGTTTGATGATCTAGCAATATGATTCCCACTAGTGCTTAAGTGCACCTTGACCTAAGTAGTGAAGATTGCTAGAAATGACTCAATTTAGTTTATGTGCCCATTCATTCTTGTGTCTTAGTTTGCATATTGTAAATTGTTGATGATAGGCAAGTTGATTCTCACTAGTGCCTAGTGCACTGTTGACTCTCAATCATATGATGTAAGTTATGCATTTTTTTGGACCAATTGTGCAGGTTTTTCATTGTATCACAGTCATTATCTGGGGATTTAGTCTAGTTTTAGATAATTGTAGTAGGAAGTTCATTTGTAAGTAATTCCTTCACTTTTAGAGCTAAATTGGGCTTGAAGACCTCTAATTGATTGTGGCATCATTCGGCGAACCAGACACTTGCCCGGAAATGCAGCAAAATGGAGGGATTTAATTTCTGTCCAATATCGCGTCGCGACCAGGAGGGTTCGCGACACGACCAGGAGGAGTTTTGCGAAGCCAGATGTTTCTGTCCTATTTCGCGACGCGACGGGCACGGGCCGCGTCGCGATGGTGCGTGAAAATTAGGGTTTTTAAAGCAGTTTCAGCGTTTTTCACAGGATTTTTCGTCTTGGGATCTGAGCCACATTTTGGAGCAGCTGGAGGTTGCGATTTTGGGGCCTTCTCACCACTTGGGAACAAGGGATTGAAGGTTCTAATGTCTTTCTTTATGTTTGTTTTCTATTTTATGTTGGTTTCTACTCTTAGGATGGATTGTAACTAATTTGCTTAGATTAGGGAGAGATGAATCTCCCAACCCTATCATGTGAACCATTGTTCTAATCAATTCAGTTGTTATTCGATTTACTTTGTCTAAATACCTATGTTCTTAATGCTTTTCAATTAAATATGATAATTGTGATGATCCAGGCTAGTGATTGCATAGGAATATGAATTAGTAGCTGGAAATTGGGTAGTTAGATCATCTGCTAGTAATCAGCATAGGGATATGTGATGGCTTAGGTGAATTCGTGTAAAATTCTCGATCGTAATGCATTACCCTTTAGTATGTCTCACCTAAGGAATTAGGGTCACTCTTAGGGTAATAGGGGTCTTGAGGCAAGGAATTGCCCTTGACCTTAATTAGTGAATTGAATCTAGAAATTGAATAATTAACTTGAATTGGCTAAGGTTCATGTGATAGGCGAGGTGAGAGGATTTGATCCCTAGTCGTTTTTCTCGTATTCTTAAAATCACGTTTGTGTACTGTTACTGATTACTCAAATTACCAAAACCTTTACAATATAAGAGTTTACAACTTTGCTATTGTTTTCAACGCGTATCCCTGTGGAATCGACCGGTTACTTACCGTATTTTATTACTTGCGACGACAATTGGTACACTTGCCAAAAGTCTTAACAAGTTTTTGGCGCCGTTGCCGGGGATTGTTGACTTTGTTGTCGACAAGGCAAACGAGTTGATTCTAGATTTTTAGTTTTTGTTCGTTTTTAGTTACTTAATTTTGCTACTTGTTGGTTTCTTGAACTTGTTGACGTTTGCTTCAGTGTTTCAGAGATTTGTGCATGCGGAGCAAGGGTCCACAAGAACTCTTGTTTGACCCGGAAATTGAAAAACTAGCAAAGGCAAATCGAAGAAAGGCTAAGCTTACCAAGCAGCAAGCAAGGGAATTGTCACAGGTACAATCAACTTCTACCTCGATACCGGAAGATTTTTCGAGTGAAGAGGAAGAAATGGCTGATCCTCCACCACGACGTACTCTAGGTGATTTCGGGCGAAGAAATCAAGGTGCCCAAGCATTTGCATTTCAACCAGTGGGCGTGGCCCAGTTTGATATCAAATCCTCTGTGCTCACGGCCCTGAAATCAGAGCAATTCTCTGGGTCGGATGCCGAAGACCCTAATCAGCACTTGTTCCAATTCTACGAGATATGTGGGACTACACACCCTGAGGGAGTAACCGATAGTGCAAAGAAGGTCCGGCTGTTCCCTTTCACTCTCATAGGGAGGGCCAAGGATTGGCTGAACACTCTCCCAGGGACAATCAACACTTGGAATGACCTTGAGAACAAGTTCTTGGAGAGATTCTTCCCAATCTCCAAGTTCATAAGGAAAAGAGCTGATATCTCCTATTTTACACAGGGAGAGTCCGAATCGTTGTATGATTCTTGGGAACGATTCAAGCTACTACTCAAGAAGTGTCCCGGCCATGGCATAGAAGATTTCCTACAGTTACAAACCTTTTGCCATGGGCTGAGACCACAAACAAGAATGATGTTGGATGCCTTAGCTGGAGGATCCCTAGGTACCAAGACTTGGGAAGAAGCCAAACAGTTGGTTGAAGACATGGCTTCCAATGAGTACAGGATCCAAAATGATAGGGGGGCTGTAGGAAAGAAAGGTGTGCTGGAGCTTGATTCAAACATCGCAGTGTTAGCCCAACAGAAACTAATGACCATGCAAATCGAGGCTCTCACTAAGCAATTAGCGGCAGCGTGTGAAGTAGGTTCCAAAGCTCCAGCAACAGTACAAGCAGTGCAAGCAGGCGGGTGCAATTATTGTGGTAGGGAACCCCACGAAGGTGATTGTGCAGCTTATGGAGAAGCATTGGAACAGGCCAACTATATAGGAAACTTCCAAAGACAAGGCGGGAATCCATTTTCTAACACCTACAATCCAGGGTGGAAGAATCATCCCAACTTTTCTTGGAAGAATAATAATGAAGGCACGAGTTCCAACCAACAACAGTCTCAGGCACCTGCCAATCAACAACAGAAACCACCTTCTCGGTTAGAGGATGCATTGACACAGTTTATGCAGATGACCAAAAATACCTTCCAAGCTCAAGAGCAGGTAATGAAAAACATGGAGAAAAACCATGAAGCATCAATGAAAAATTTGGAGGTACAGATTGGTCAGTTATCGAAGCAACTTGCGGAGACATCCAAAAGTGGCTTCCCTGCCAAAATTGTGGACAACCCAAGGAAGGAGAATTGCAATGCCATCTATCTGAGAAGTGGTAAGGAGTTGGAACCGTCTGAAGTAACCAAGCCCCGGGAAAAGAAAACAAATGAAAAGAATGAGGAAGCAAATGAAAAGAGTGAGGGAGCGGGGAAAGACAAACCTCAAGTGGAACCCAAAGAAACCCCATCGTCCATGAAACTGACCTATCCTCAGGTAAGCAAGAAAAATCAGAAGGATGAGCAGTTCTCCAAGTTCATGGAGGTGTTCAGAAGCCTCCAGATCAATATACCTTTTGCTGACGCCCGGGAAAAGATGCTGGTCTATGCGAAGTTCATGAAACAGCTATTGACCAAAAAGAAAAAGTTAAAGGAGAATGAAACGGCAGCGTTAACAGAGGAGTGCAGTGCTATCATTCAAAACAAAATTCCCCCTAAGCTGAAGGATCCAGGAAGCTTCACCATTCCCTGTGCAATTGGTGATGTCACTATAGATAAGGCCCTCTGTGACTTGGGGGCAAGCATAAACCTAATGCCCTTGGGAATGTGGAAAAAGCTTGGGGGAGGTGAAGTCAAATCAACTCACATGACCCTGCAACTGGCTGATAGGTCAATAAGGCATCCGTATGGTATTGTGGAGGATGTCTTAGTAAAGGTTGGAAAATTCCTCTTCCCGGTAGATTTTGTGATTCTGCGTTTGGATGGTGACACTGAGGTCAAGAGTTCAATGGATGGGGAAAATGACATCCCCTTCATCTTGGGAAGACCTTTCCTAGCCACCAGTAGAGCTGTCATAGATGTGGCAGGTGGGACTGTGAAGCTGGGAGTGCAAGATGAAGAGGTAACCCTAAACGTGATCAAGGCAGCAAGAAAGGATGAGAAAAAGGAAGGGTGCTATAGTGTTGAGGAACCCAACCTCAAAGCCAAAAACAGAATGCACATTCACTCGCCACCAGATAAGTCATCCAGCGAGTGGGTAGATCTAAAAGAAGTGGTGGGTGAGCCTAGCTGGAAATTCAATGGAGAAGGTTCTGAAGGAGCTGTGAATGGGGCACTTAAGAAGCCAAAGGCTCCACCTGGGCCAATGTGAGACATCTTCTGAACCGTCAAGCTAGTGACGTTAAAGAAGCGCTGAGTGGGAGGCAACCCACTGAGGTACCAAGTCTTTAATTCAATTTCAATTTAAGTCTTTAATTTACTTTATTTTGCTGTTAGTCTTAGGCATGAGAAGAAAATTTTTGTGTTCGGTCATGTTCGTGTCGCGAAAGGGAAGTCATTTCAAAGAAAATGTTTCTGGGTTATTTCGCGTCGCGAACCAGTGATGTCGCGTCGCGATGGGTTGAAAAAATTTTCAAGAAAAGGGTTTCTGTTTGATTTCGCGTCGCGAAAGAGGCGTGTCGCGTCGCGATGTTTCAAAATTTTTGAAACTGGAACGGTTTCTGTGTAATATCGCGACGCGAAGCACACGGGCCGCGTCGTGATGGGAGCCTTTTTAGCGTAAAACTGGGCAGTCCGAACACAAAAACAAAATTTTTCAAAGTCTCTATTTTCCCCCTTCTGTGCACATTACGAATTCCCCTCCCCATTACTGTTCTTGCTCGCATTTGATTGTGAATTCTTGCTACCTTGCGCGAATTCCTCACCACCAACATCTCCAGGTATTAATCTTAACCTTGTTCTTTAATTAGAGTAGAATATTTTGAGTGGTTTTTGATGGTTGTTGGGTGATTTTTGGGTAGGAATTGTGGGGATTCAAAGTCAAATTAGAAGAGTAGGATTGTTCCCTATGATATTGTATTGCATGATTGTTGTTGTTACTAATGTTGGGGAGAGCATGATTGAATTGGGGGTAGAAACTAAGTTGATTTTGGACATACACAAGGTGTTTGATGAAATGCCAAAATGAAAAAAATCCATGTAGCCAAGGTGTTTGTGAAATTGCTCCAATGAGTTTTGGCTAAGCAACCCAAATGTTTGTGGAAATGTCTAAGTGAAGTCTGTTTTGGGGTTGCTGGCTTGGTCCTAATTTTGCACAAATTCACAACCTTAGGGTAGATGACTTTGAGTCCAGAAACTATGTTTTGGCCGTTGATTATTTTTCTCTGCTGGAGTGGGGCCCACACCCGGAACCCACCGAGAACTAACAATTTGGACTGGGATCTGGTTATTTGCCTGCAGGCAATTTTTCTTAAACAAGTGCTAGCATGGACAAAAGAGCAAAGACCGGCACATCTAGGAAGAGGAGGGGGGCCTCACCATCAGAGGTTGACAGATTCAGGTCCCCCGTACACGAGGAGAGGTACCAGCAGGTTGTCAAGGGCAAGAAGATCAATCCGGAGAGGGCCTTTGACCTCTCCACAGATGAGTTTTCGATTATCACTTCCACACTGCGGGAGTTGGGATGGCTTCCATTCAATGCAAGAATTAAGCAGGCTAACCAGAGCCTGGTTAGGGAGTTCTACTCAAACGCCTATTGGGAGGAGGAGCAGGACAGGTCTACATCCATCTATGTTAGAGGCAAGACTGTGTCCTACTCCGCGGATAGCATCAACAGCCTGTTGGGGCTACCTACAGCGCAGTACTGTGCTATGTGCCACGTTGCAGTTGATCCCAAGAGCATTGATTATGAGGGGACTTTGAGAGAGCTGTGTCGTCCGGGGGCACAATGGGCCCCATCCATGCACCTTCCACGCCGTTTCTGCAACATGGGGCTGAAGCCAATCCCAAAGGCCTGGAATGCATTTTTCAATCAGTCGATCATATCCTATTTTAACTCTACAGATGTGAAGGTCAAAGTGGCCATGGGATTATTGGCTATCATGAGGGGCGAGCGGGTAAACCTGGGCAGAGCTATTTCTGAGAGCATAGCTGAGATTGTCAGATGTCCGAGGACCAGATTGGGGCATGCCTCTGTGATTCATGCCTTGTGTTCACAACAGGGGTGTCCTGAATACTCGGACGACTTGCTAGTTGATCCCAGGGAACCTATCACTGCCGCTTGGATTATGAAGCAGCCCGATGGACCCATGGATGGAGCAGCACCACAGCAGCCAGCACCTCCAGTACCGCAGCAGCCAGCAGGCCCATCTTACCGGGAGCAGTTTCAGACCGACTCCTCTTTCCAATATGACCTCCTCATGGCCAGCTGGTGCGGGTCGTCTTTGTCATTGCAGCAGCAGGGCATAGATACTTCACACCTGGCATCATACAGAGTCCACCGTGCTGCTGAGGAGTATATGGCCGAGAACAGAGCGGTCACCGCTTCATCTTCATCAGTACCCCATGCAGAGCAGCAGCCGGTCCCCCAGGATCCACTTCTTTCAGGGGATGAGTATTTGGAGGAGCACATTTCATTTCCTTGAGCAGGAGGCTCAATTTATTTTACTGTTTTACTCAGACATTTTTACTCGCACTTTTGGTTGTATTTTGCCCTATTTTGACTCTATTTCGCACTTTGGTCTGTACTTATTATTATAACTTACTCTGTGATATTGGGGCACCACTGCCCAATATTTTGTCTTTGTTTTGTTAAAGCAGCTTCAATAGTGATGATGTGTGGCATTTAGGGTCGCATGTTTGCATTTTTCCTTTTGACACTCGCACTTCAAGTTTTATCATCAAGTAATAGCAGGGGTCATGACAAACTTTGCGGAAGTTCTTTATCATCTGTGAGCAGCATCTCTCAAGTTCCATCTCTACGATCCCAACTGTGAGGTTTGAGTCTAAACACGTTCTTATATATATTGTGTGTATTCCTTGCCTGCATTAGTCTGCAGAACTTGACATTGTGCTTAATTATTTTTGCATTTGATTTTCATACACACTAAGGCATTTCTTTTGGCACCCCTGAGCCTTTCAAACCACACCTAATTAATGTTTATCCTCTGCTAGCCCCTCTGAGCCTATTGTTAAAAATTGTATGCTGTTTCTCTGAAAATCATAGCCTAGTTAATTCTTAACTTGGAGTTAGGTAACAAAAGCTGTGAGAGTGGGGAAATTTTTAAGTTTGGGGTTGCTCGTGGAATAGCAACAATATAAGTTTGGGGTGGTATACAAGAGAAGGAACAAGAAAAGAAAAAATATATATGTATATATATACATCAAAAAAATAAATAAATAAATAAAATCCTTCTCTTGTTTTGTTGAATGCTTTGGGAAAATGGGTGAGTAAGTGAATTGCGTGAAATTGACAAAAAGAGAGGTAGGCCTAACTCCAAGTGCAACCTACTTATCCAAATGTATCCACCCTTACCTAAGCCCCGCTATAACCCTTAAAGTCCTCTAAATGTGTGTATGCATTTCATTTGTATAGAATGATATAGAACTCTGTCAAGCCTATGAAACGATGATGCAGGTACTGTGAATTGAGTGAATACCCGAAACACCTCAAGAGTGAAACACTGGTGAGATGTGCGTACAGAGAAAACTTGAGAATGCTGCCTGCTTATGACTCGGTATTTCCAATTCAGTTGTCCTGCCACTGTATTAGGTTGATGATGACAGTTGATGTGCTGACGTGTTTAAGGTTGATGTATTATATGTAACAGCTAAATAGAAAAAAAAAACAGCCACAGTCTGAATTGATTGTTTGCTTGAGGACAAGCAAAAGTTTAAGTTTGGGGTTGTGTTGACTCTCAATCATATGATGTAAGTTATGCATTTTTTTGGACCAATTGTGCAGGTTTTTCATTGTATCACAGTCATTATCTGGGGATTTAGTCTAGTTTTAGATAATTGTAGTAGGAAGTTCATTTGTAAGTAATTCCTTCACTTTTAGAGCTAAATTGGGCTTGAAGACCTCTAATTGATTGTGGCATCATTCGGGGAACCAGACACTTGCCCGGAAATGCAGCAAAATGGAGGGATTTAATTTCTGTCCAATATCGCGTCGCGACCAGGAGGGTTCGCGACGCGACCAGGAGGAGTTTTGCGAAGCCAGATGTTTCTGTCCTATTTCGCGACGCGACGGGCACAGGCCGCGTCGCGATGGTGCGTGAAAATTAGGGTTTTTAAAGCAGTTTCAGCGTTTTTCACAGGATTTTTCGTCTTGGGATCTGAGCCACATTTTGGAGCAGCTGGAGGTTGCGATTTTGGGGCCTTCTCACCACTTGGGAACAAGGGATTGAAGGTTCTAATGTCTTCCTTTATGTTTGTTTTCTATTTTATGTTGGTTTCTACTCTTAGGATGGATTGTAACTAATTTGCTTAGATTAGGGAGAGATGAATCTCCCAACCCTATCATGTGAACCATTGTTCTAATCAATTCAGTTGTTATTCGATTTACTTTGTCTAAATACCTATGTTCTTAATGCTTTTCAATTACATATGATAATTGTGATGATCCAGGCTAGTGATTGCATAGGAATATGAATTAGTAGCTGGAAATTGGGTAGTTAGATCATTTGCTAGTAATCAGCATAGGGATATGTGATGGCTTAGGTGAATTCGTGTAAAATTCTCGATCGTAACGCATTACCCTTTGGCATGTCTCACCTAAGGAATTAGGGTCACTCTTAGGGTAATAGGGGTCTTGAGGCAAGGAAATGCCCTTGACGTTAATTAGTGAATTGAATCTAGAAATTGAATAATTAACTTGAATTGGCTAAGGTTCATGTGATAGGCGAGGTGAGAGGATTTGATCCCTAGTCGTTTTTCTCGTATTCTTAAAATCACGTTTGTGTACTGTTACTGATTACTCAAATTACCAAAACCTTTACAATCTAAGAATTTACAACTTTGCTATTGTTTTCAACGTGCAATCCCTGTGGAATCGACCGGTTACTTACCGTATTTTATTACTTGCGACGACAATTGGTACACTTGCCAAAAGTCTTAACATGCACTTTGCTCAAAGTGGGAGGATTGCTCTAGGTGATTCAACTTATTTGTGTGTTTAGTTAATCTTTGCATTTTAATTTGCTTATTGTTCATTGTTGATGATAGGCAAGTTGATTCTCACTAGTGCCTAGTGCGCTTTTCTCAAAGTGAGAGGTTTGCTCTATGTGATTCAACTTGGTTTTAGTGGTTATTAACTTTTGACCATTTTACTTTACCATTCATTAACTTTTCACCAAAACATAAAAATATTTTACTACATTGGTTTTTACCACTTCATTAATTTTTTTACTAAAACATAAAAAGATTTTACCACTTCCCATTTACCTCATGCATTTTTACTTTACCATCTCATTAAATAATTACCATCTACTTCATGCATTTTTACTTTACTTTTCACTAACTTCTTACTTAAAGTTTTACAACTTATCAACTTGCAAAAATACCCAAAACATTTTCACATTCATGCATCTTCATTCATACTTAGTTTATGTGACACTCTCATGCATCCTCATATGCTTATATCTCTTGCATCCTCTTATGCATCCTTGTATGCCATCCATTCATAAATAAAGTGTTATGCATCCATTCCTTGTACACTCATGCACTTACATGCTTACCTAATCATGCATCCTTGCTTACATATTCAATCATTTAACTTAGAATACTCTATGTTTACAATCAATTGTATTCACTTGTTCTTGATGCCATGTAAATGTCTTGACTTGATTGTGTGCCCTCCTCTCCACTTGTATAACCTCCTAATGGAGACGTAAGTCTACATGCATGTTGTAGCATAGAGCCATTAGGGTAAATACAATCCTTCTTGCACACACACAATTACTTTGAGAACTTTGTTTTGCATCTTTAATAATTGAATCCTTTGATTGTATGGGCATGTTTAATCTTGGTTAATGAATGATATGTTCATGTTTGCTTGAGTATTATTCATTCATTTGCATTTGGTTATGGATTTAGAATCGACTTCCTTTTCTAAAACCCATTTCCTAAAATCATTTCAAAACAAAAAAGAAACTTTTACTTTCAAAACAAAAATAAATCAATCGTCATTAAACACCAATCGCGCCGTTGCCGATTAGGTTGTTAATGATGATATTGTTTTCAAAAGGAGTTAGAAGCGAGACCATTCTAACCGTTGTTGTTCGGTCTTCGCAAAAGCTCTATCCCATTTTCGAAAACTTATTCATTTCTCAAAAATAAACCGATTGTCATTAAACACCAATCGCGCCGTTGCCGATTAGGTTGTTAATGATGATGTTGTTTTCAAAAGCAGTTAGTAGCGAGACCATTCTAACCATTGTTGTTCGGTCTTCACGAAAGCTCAATCCGTTTTCAAAACCAAAAACCGAGAACTACGTAGCTTTGATCCCTCTTCCAGTGAGGGTACGTAGGAGCGGGGTCCTGTCCTGTCAAGCACACTTTTAAAAAAAAAATTTGTTTTGTTCCCGAGAACTACGTAGCTTTGATCCCTCTTCCAGTGAGGGTACGTAGGAGCGGGGTCCGGTCCTGTCAAGCACACTTTTAAAAAAAAAACTTTGTTTTGTTCCCGAGAACTACGTAGCTTTGATCCCTCTTCCAGCGAGGGTACGTAGGAGCGGGGTCTTGTCCTGTCAAGCACACTTTTAAAAAAAACTTTGTTTTGTTCCTGAGAACTACGTAGCTTTGATCCCTCTTCCAGCAAGGGTACGTAGGAGCGGGGTCCTATCCTGTCAAGCACACTTTTAAAAAAACTTTGTTTTGTTTCCGAGAACTACGAAGCTTTGATCCCTCTTCCAGTGAGGGTACGTAGGAGCAGGGTCCTGTCCTGTCAAGCACACTTTTAAAAAAAAAACCCGAGAACTACGTAGCTTTGATCCCTCTTCCAGTGAGGGTACATAGGAGCGGGGTCCTGTCCTGTCAAGCACCCTTTAAAAAAACTTTGTTTTGTTCCCGAGAACTACGTAGCTTTGATCCCTCTTCCAGTGAGGGTACGTAGGAGCAGGGTCCTGTCCTGTCAAGCACACTTTTAAAAAAAACTTTGTTTTGTTCCCGAGAACTACGTAGCTTTGATCCCTCTTCCAGCGATGGTACGTAGGAGCGGGGTCCTGTCCTGTCAAGCACACTTTTAAAAAAAACTTTGTTTTGTTCTGGAGAACTACGTAGCTTTGATCCCTCTTCCAGTGAGGGTACGTAGGAACGGGGTCCTATCCTGTCAAGCACGCTCTTAAAAAATCTTTGTTTTGTCCTGATTTTCAAAGATAACCAAAAATATTCTTCTTCCCTCCTGTTTTCAATAAAACAAACCTTAAAGAAAAGAAAAGAAAAGAAAAAAAGTAGAATAAATTGCTTTCAACTCGAACTTTTGTCTAAACCACACATCAAGTTAATGGTTCCCTTTCGGTAGAAAGGAGGTGCGGGGTGCTAATACCTTCCCCGTACCTAACCGACCCGCGAACCTACATCTCTACGTTTTCAAAAGACCATCCGCCTTGTTCAAAATACCTTTTTTCAATGTTTTGGTCTTAAAATTAAAATATTGGTGGCGGCTCCAAACTTTTTCCACGTTGTCAAACGAAAAGTCCCAAACCGGATTTTTCGGGCGCAACAGCGATGACATCAGCAGCTCGGTCAAACTCGGCGGCTCAACTTTGAGTCAGCAAGTTTAAGCACTACCACCGCACCAAGGTTGCTGTTTGTTAATTCCTCTCAAATACTTTGTATATATTTCATGCTACAGATTATCTGCCTACATTAGAGGTATTTCGGTCTTTAAGTTTGTAATTGTCTATTGGTTGTATTTTGTACTAGGGGGTGGGGTATCTCTCTAGGGTAGCTATTTGTACTAGGAAGTGGGGTATCTTTCTGGGGCACTTTGTTGAAACAAGGGTAGGGTATCTCTTGTTGTATTGTGGTTAGATTTGAGGGCTCTTCATAGGTGGGGTATCCTAGGGAAGAGTGCCTGAGTCTGTAAAGGTTTTCCAAGGCACCTGTAAGCCTTGTTTTGTGTTAGTGGAAAATCTCACAAGGGTGTGAGTACTGGACGTAGGTCACTAGGAGGTGACCGAACCAGGATAAATCTCTGTGTGCTTTACTGCTTTATTTCTAATTCCTTCGCTTCCATTTAACCTGCGCGATAATTAATCTAAGTCATTGAAAAAGGGGAAAAAGTTTTCAAAAGATCTGAAAAGTTTTTAAATCTCAATTCACCCCCCTCTTGAGACTGAAGCCACTTGGCAACAGGGACCACCACAATTCTCTGCTCTCTCTCACTCTCAAAGCTCTCACTCCCGTTCCTTCGTCTTCCATCATCGTCAACCTCTCACCACCATCGTCTTCTTCCATCATCGCTGTCACTCTCTCCGTCCTTCTTCTTCGTTTCGTCACGTCGTGAAGAAGAAGAGGTGCAGCAATGTTCCTCTCGCAAACCATTCTCAGTGTGAAGGTATGTTACACAATACCCTCTCAAATATGGCAAAATATTCATCATTTTTCACTTCAATGGTCACATATAAGTTCATTTTATGACATTTAATCATAAGCTTTGCTTACCCTAATTTCTGTTTTACTATTTGATGATTCTAGGGTTATAGAAATACCCATTTGAAATACAGCTAAAAATCTATCTTTTAACCCTTCGTTGGTGTGATTTTTGTTCAATGGAATTGTATTGCTTGGTTTAATGCGGTTTCAGTAAACATTATAGGGTTTAGGGTTACAGATTAGGGAAAATTAGGGGCTTTTATCATTTGGTAATGAGTTTTTTACGTTATTGTAGAATGGTTGATGTGCCAACTGAAATGAATGCTGAAGTTCAAACACAATCACAAGCTGTGCTTAATGAGACTGAAGTGGTACAATTAGTTGAAGCTAATATTGAGGATTATACACAACCAGAGGCTGATGGTAGAGATGATTATAGGGATGTTAATCTAGAATCGCTTAGTAAAAAAAGAGCACCTCGAAGTGTAGAACCTGAATATGATGAGCATTCATACAATGATTCATGGCACTCAGAGGAGTTGAAGACCCTAATTAGTACAGATGATGAGGATGATGGGAAGGCAGTTTCCCCAATATTTAATCCAAATTCAAACTTTGGTCAAGTTCACCTAGAGTTGGGGATGGGATTTGAAAACCTTGAATTGTTTAAGGAAGCGCTTAGAGACTACACAATTCACTTAGGAAGGGAAATCAAATGGTTGAAGAATGATTCTGATAGGTGTAGAGCTAGGTGCAAGGAAAAAGAACGTGAATGGAAGATTTATTACTCTTGGAGCAAAGTTACGAAAAATTTCCAGATCAAATCTTTTGTTAGTGAGCACTCGTGCTCTAGAGTGTTCAAAAACAACCAAGCAAAGACAAAGTGGGTCTCTAAGAAGCTTGAGGAAAAGATTAGGGAGCAGCCAACAATCACATATGTACAGGCATTTGAATACTTAAAGAAAGTTTTTGGAGTGCATATTGATGAGCCCAAGCTATTTAGATCATTGAAAGATGCAAGAAAGTTGGTGGAAGGTGATGTTAATGAACAATACGCAAAAATTTGGGACTATGCTCATGAGTTACTTAGCAGTAACCCGGGATCAACAACTAAGATTGATTGTATTCCCATTCCCAATGCTCCACCTCAATTTCAACGTTTCTATGTTTGTTTAGAAGCTTGTAAGTTAGGTTTCAAGGCTGGGTGTAGACTATTCATTGATCTAGATGGTTGTTTTTTGAAGGGTTATTATGGGGGACAACTTCTAACTGTTGTTGGACAAGATGCAAACAACCATAATTTCTGTATTGCTTATGCAATTGTGGGTGCTGAGAATAAAGACAACTGGAAATGGTTTCTCACTCTATTGAGGCAAGATTTGGGAGATTGTAAGCGGCATGGGTGGAATTTTATGAGTGACATGCAGAAGGTACGTGTTTTAATTAATTTACTATTATGATTTTTTATATATTCTTTGAAGGAACAAACTGACTGTAAGTGACATATTTCAGGAACTAATAGCTGTTGTGCATGAAGTATTCCCAACTGCACCTCATAGATACTATGCTATGCATCTGTGGAGGAAATTCATTAAGCAATACAAAGACTTGGAGTTGAGAGGTGTAGTGTGGAAGTGTGCAAGAGCAACAACACCCGCTCAGTTCAATGCTGTCATGGAAAGGTTGAAAGTGAAAAATGAGAAGGCTTGGCGTTATTTAGATAAATGGCCTAAGGAGGCTTTGACCAAAACATATTTCAGCACTGAGTGCAAGACAGACAACATTACCAACAATAATGTGTGTGAAGGATTTAATGCAAGTATCTTAAAGTATAGGGCGAAGCCCATTTTGTCCTTGGCAGAGGAGATTAGATGTTACATCATGAGGACAATGTCTAGTAACAAACTGAAGTTGTTAAGCAGACGGGGTCCACTTTGTCCAGCGCAACACTCTAGGTTGGACCAGTTGAAGATTGAAAGTAACAAATGGACACCACAATGGACTGGAGATGGGAAATATGAAGTATATTGCAACTGGAGGTCACATGTATATGTTGATGTGAAGGCACAAACATGCACCTGTAGATTCTGGCAGTTAACAGGTAAAAAGTTTTCTGGTTAGTGGTGTAATAAGTTTTCTGGTTACTTGTTGAATGAGTTTCTTGCTTGCTTGTAGGTATGCCATGTGAACATGCTATTGCATGCATTGGACATCAGGTAAGAAAGCTTGAGGATTTTTGTCATGGGTGACTGACATTGGGATCATACAATGCCACATATGAGCATCTCATCAGGCCAACACAAGGTGAAGAATATTGGGAACCAACCCCATATGATAGGCCAACACCTGCACCACTTAAGAGGCGCTCAGGGAGACCTAAGAAACAGAGAATGAAGGATACTACTGAGAACCCTTCACAGAAAACAAAGTTAAAGAGATCATACCCAATCATAACTTGCCAAAGATGTGGTCATCAGGGTCATAACACAAATGGATGTTGCTATCCAAGAGTTCCACACAGGCCACCAAACTGGATTCCACCACCACCAGATGAAGTTGAAGCACCAACTGTTGAAGTTCAAGCATCAAATGCTACTGCTCCTGATCAAACATCAAATGCCACTGAGATTATAAGCCCATATGAATTTGTACTTAATTAATAATAATGTCAATTGGAGATCATACACTGAGATTGTTTAATGAAATCTTCTTTTTTAGGGACTGATGCAACCATTTGGATTTGGCCAGGGAACATTTGCTCCTGGACCTATGCCAATTGGAGTTAGGCCACCTCCTATTAGGGGAACTTGTCCAAGACCAATTATGGTTCCATGTCCCATACAGTCTAATCCTAATCAGAATGTGATGATGGCATTCATACCAACTTCCAGCCTTCCCACAATTGGACGTGATCAGAATCAAGATTGAAGACATTTGAAGACTATTTGAAGACTAAATGAAGACTATTATGAAGTTGTAATATGTATTAGTAGGATATCTTTTGGACAAATTATCGCACTATGCAATTATGCATATGTTTTGGACAATTTATAAAGTTGTAATAGAATATGTAGGATATCTTTTGAACCAGTTATGCAACTATGCATATGTTTTGGACAAATTATAAAGTTGCAATTATGGATACGTATTACATTATGTTTATGAAAATTCTGGTTTAGCACTTTAAGTTTCTGGTTTAAAATTTCGGTTTATGTGAATTGATTGCACTGGCAGAAGTAATTTAAGAATCGAGGGACTAAAATGAAATAACGTAGATGTTTCAGGGACTAAATTGATAGTAAGTGACATATTTCAGGGACTAAAATGGGATAAATGTATCTTTTTCAGGGACTATTTTGTACGACATTATGCAGAAATATAATGCAAATGAAAGATAATGAGCAGCAGTTTGTATCTGTTTTGTATCTGGTATCTGTTTATGCAGTTATGCAACAGTTTTGGTTTCAAAGATAATGCAAATGAAAGTTAACTTGAATAGAGCAGATTTCATAGATTGAGAACATTAAATCAATTTGATTAAGAGCATTCCATAAACAACAAAATGAACATACCAAGACTCAAATTACATCACTAGACCCAAATTACATTGCTACTTGATGTGAATATAAACAAACACAACTATTGAGAACAATTGGATTAAGAACATTGCATAGACAATTGTTCTAGACATCTTCATTTAAGTCCCCCTACAATCAAGCTTTGAGATAACTTGAGCCTTCCAAATTGATTCTCTTCCAACCTCTCTACCGTCTTCTCTTCCAACCTCTCTAACAAATGGTCTTCCTTGTTCCATGGAAACTGTCCTAAGTGCTTCATCAGCTGCAACTGCTTCAATCAATTTATCAACCCAAATCAAAACCCCAAATCAACAAATGTGAAATACAAATACAAAGAACAAAATAGAAAACCCTAAATCAACAAATGTGAAATAAAAATACCTTATTAATTGAACAAGTGTAGCATGGCCTTCCTCTGTTAAGATCTGTGCCAGCAACACGCCTAACAGCCTTTCTACCATAACCACAAAAGAGAAGAACTTGTGGTGAAGCTCTTGTTCGAGAGGATGATGCATTGCTCTTCTGCGACGACATTGTGGATAGTAAGAGAGCAAGAAATGGTGCGATTATGGAGGTCGAGTGAGATGATTAGAAGTGCAATGATGGAGGAGGACATTAGAGGGCTAGGGTTTCTATCTCTGGAATTTGGGGGTTTTAACGAAGAAGAAGAGGATATGTTTCTGTTACATTAATTTTGGTCCCTCACAACAATAAAAAAATCCATGTAAGATTAAAATGCCAAATAAGCAGATCCATGTGGCACAAAACGTGCCAAATCAGCCAAACTGACGGAGTTAACGATGTCCACTAACGTCAGGGACGAACATGATGGACGGAATACATATTCAGGGATCTTTTTTGCATTTTTGTTCGAATGAGGGACTAAATTGACAGCGAGCTACACTTCCAGGGACGAAATTGGCTATTTACCCATGAATTTTTCATTGATATGGATTAGTTATGTAACCATAGATATTTTGTGCATACTAAGTGATAAGTGAGGAGGTGCAATCTAAAAGATAACGTGCAATAATAATTATTGATTGCAACAGTTCAAATTATGAGCAAAATTCACACATAGATAGAGTAAATTTAGGGGGTTTTGTTTTTAGTCATGTAATCACATGATTAGAATATATGGACAAGGATGGTGACTTATGTCAAATCAAAGTTCTCTACTTGTCTTGGGTTAGTTGCAGATCCTAGTGAAGGCAGGTAGACCCCACACAATTTTTTTAAAACTAAGTAATAGTTATGTGTATTAAATTGGAATATTAAATATGTAAATTTTTTTTTGTTGTTGAAAAAAAATGTGTAAAACCTTTTGGTTAGGTGTGTGTGTTTATTAGTTCAAGGAATGCGAGTTCCTCCTTGTTAGGGCTTGTTTTGTGTTTTTCCATTTATTTTTTCTTATTGAAGCAATTTATCATAGACAATTCAAAACTAATTTATTTATAAACCATTCAAATATAAGAAGTTTTTTTTTATAAGAAAAGATGTATTAAGAGGGGGCACAATAGGAGTGCACCAACCCAATACAGAGGGACAAATTACACAATCCGGGCACAAGAGAGTGGACTATGCCACCAATTAACAATAGTAGAACCTAACTACCTACCAGCCTTACTAATAAGCCAACCCCACGAAAGAATTTTGATTTTATTGAGCATCTTAGAAAGACTCGCCACTGAACCTTTAAATAAGGTACTATTTCGCTCCAACCAAATGCACCCCAATGATGCCAGCCAAATTAAATAAACAACTTTCTGAGCATTTTTTTTCCTTGTGACAACCCTCTATAATGATGAAATTGCTCCAACCAATCCACAGAGGAACAAAACAAACATCCCAGCTACCTCTCAATACGCCTCCATATTTGATTAGTGAACCTGCAAGAAAGAAAAATATATGGAATCATTTTGTCCCGTTCAAAACAGAAAGGGCAACATCGCTCGTGGATTCGCAGATTTACCCCTCTATTCACTTGAGCATCACGGGTTGGTAATCTGCCAAGAAACAACTTCCAACCAAACACTTCGAAGGCTCTGTAACCTTCCAATTCTGTTCAAAAAAGAATTCAGATCCAAGTCTATATCCGAGCCGTGACGATGTTTCAACAAAGCTAAATACAATGATCTGATCAAGAAATGCTTGGAAGTCTCCAAGCCCGACTCCCAACGGTCCAGAGCACTACCCAATTGAACCTCTTTTAGAATTGAGTCAAGTATGTTGGCCGAAACTCTCTCTGAATCTGGCAGAACACGAGCCCGCTCCAAAAACCACCTCTAAAAAGTTTTATATTTATTCATATTCTTTATACTAATATTGCTTTTCACATAGCTTATATTAAGAATTTTTTTTTGTAAACCAAGATGTCCTCCACGGCGACTGTGGAGACTAATACTTCGAAGAATGATGACCTATTTAAGGAGTTGACATCTCCCAAAAAATATTTTTCCATACTTAACGGCAAAAGATCGATCGAATCCAGGATTAAATGGTTAAGGAACCCAAATATCTACCGCTTGTGCCACATCATGTTGGCATTTATATTAAGAGTTATCAATATGTGATTGATAGTTTTCAAAAACTAATTTCAACATTTTAATATTAAAACCAATTAAATAGAAAATTACTTTTTGGAAACAACTGAGTTTTGTTATGAAATCAAAATTATTTCCTTAGTCATTTAGCTTTGTTTGTAAATAATATATTTTAATTTATATTTTTTCTCATTTTATTTGTCTTTAGAGTTAATTATATAAGTTAATATATTGGCCTCCTTACATTGCTGAGGCAATGGGTATGGATTTGCTTTAAACTTTGCGCTTGAGATGAGATTTTTCAACATACAAGCTAAACGTTTGCAATTTGTGACTAATATGATGTTGCTAAAAGACATTCACTTTTATGTTGGGAGGATTATTCTCGATTGTAGCAAATTATCCAAGAACAAAAAATGCCAAACCTAAAAACACCGGCAATAAAAAGATTTATTTTGTTTTTTATCATCTCATGCTTCACACCTTGTGTAAATATGCTAGTGAAAAAGGAAGTAGCAGTAGTAAATTTATTCACTAAAAGAAAATAAACATAAATGAAAGTAAAAAAACAGTTATTAAAAAAAATAAGTTTCTATCGATTACTTTATTTCCAATAGTTCCATATATAAAAATTGAACATTATTGTTACTTCTCAGACGATTTCTTCATTTTCCTTAGGTGTTTTTTCCCCTTTTTATGGGTTTCCATCTCAACTGGTGAGAAAGTACAAATTTGACAAATTTCACACCATAAGGTACCCTTCTTTTTCCCTAATGCATTTCTTTTCCCTGCTTCCTCAGTTTCTTTTCCATTTTTATTTTCTCCACCACCTATAATTTGGCTTTCCTCCTCCTTCTCTACCAGCTCCCCCTCCTCAAGAATTCTTGGTTCCATCATTGCTTTTTCATCCTCGATAGTTATTGAAGGCTGAGGAAATTGCATTAATGTTTTTGCATCCAATCCTGGAAATTTGGTAGGGAATGGGATGGTTATAGTATCCTTCATACGATTTTCTCTTTTATGTAATGACAACAAAGTAGGGAATGTTTTTATGCTATTATTACCAATCATGTGAGTTCCCTTTGCTTCTTCCTTGGCTTTGTGCTTTCTACCATGCATATGCTCATTCAAGGTCATCTCACTTGTTGCACTAACTTGACATAGTGAACACTTCCACTCCTCCTTGGATTTTTTCTTCAAACCAAATGTAGAAACCTCTTTGTCATTAATAGCAGTTTCCACAGCTTTCCGCTTTGCACTATGAAGATCCAGATTTGGCTTTGGCTACAATGGTACATACAATTATCAAAAACTGCTGTGTTATTTGTATATTAGAAATTTGCGATACTTATGACACCTACACGGATATACATCCTTTCAATTTTTTAAAAGAAATGAATGGTCAATTACCAAAGTTTTGGGTATATTAATATACGTAAATGCCTAATATATATTACATAGTTAAGGAATGTATGAATTCATATACTCATACCATTTCTTTCAAGAAATTGAGAAGATCTCTACCCCACCTACACCTGATGTGGGTGGTTAATAGACAAGAAACTATTAACTAAATTAAATTAACTATAAATTTACACACCATTAATTATGTTTGTAATGTTTGGAGATAGTAATTGGATACAATGTATCACGTGCCATCTATTGAATTGTATTAACATCGATGTTTAACTACTAAACAAGTGTCACATGTGTCGAAAATTGAGTGCACAAAATTTTTTCAAGTCAGTGTAGCTTGAAACATAGTAGAGCCTTTGAGAATCCAGTGAAATGTATGAAAATAGCATCCCCAAACTAAAGACATGGTTGCATGGAGAGAATGAATTACAATAAGAAGATGAAGCATATAAAAGAATGCATCTTTGTGCCATGTCGTGCCCCATTGTGCTGCATTCTTCTTTGCAATGTTTGTTCTCAATCTTGATTCAAATTTTCTTTTGGGTTTTGTTAATTCATTTTATGTTTTGACCAGAATCCTTCCGCGATTGCATTTTGCAAGGCTGGGTTGAACAAAGGTTATGGGGAAAGAAATTCTATGCCATCTAAAAACATAATTAATGGTGTGTAAATTTATAGTTAATTTAATTTAGTTAATAGTTTCTTCAACGCCAATTCTATACAAATTCATGACATAGAATTTCTTCAACGCCAATTCTATTTTTTGGTGTTCAAAGTAAAATGAAATGAAGAGAAATGAGAGAATAACATAACAGGAGGATTTAATACAAGATAACAAGAACAACTAAAAACACATTCTTTAACACACAATAACCATCATTGGTTGAAATTCACGTTGAGTTTCACAACTTTGAAAATGAGATCCACGTGATGTAGTGGGACCTATGCAATATCAACTAATCATAAAAAGAGTGTGTTAAAAAATGTGTTGTGTTACTAGCATTCTTTCGACGTAACACTAGAGAGTAGAAAGTTAAGACTTACCAATGTGATGACTTTGTCCTTGTCAATCTGCGGAGAAGGTTTGCTTTCAACATGAGCCACTGTTTCATGTAGTTGTGGTCGTGACATGTCAATGATATCATTGACTGGAAGTGGGTTCATGATAGGATTGGACCATGAAGCTAATCGATCTTGAAACGAGAAAGGTGTAACCAAACACCTTTGCGTCGGGAATGCCAATGCTCTCTCCATCATCATCTCCCTCCTCACTTCCTCTTCCAACTCTTGTCGCCGCACAATCTCGCCGGTGATTATCTCCCGTCGTATTTTTTCTTTCTCTAGTTCTCGCCACATTTCCACTGGCACTCGAAACGTGTTCGACATTCCGAAAGCTTCGTTGGCACCTGAGAATATAATAATAATAATAATAATAATAATAATAATAATAATAATAATAAAGTATACTTTTGTCAATTATTTTCTAAACCAACACCGTTGGCCCAATGGCTTAATCTACCCTGAGACACAGGAGGTCAACCCGGTGCTCCTGGGTTCGATTCCCGCAGTGGACAAAATCGGTGTTGGCCAGTGTGAAATTTGATTCTAAGCACGAGCAGAGATTAATCTTTCATTGAAAGCGTTGGGATACTCCGTGGGTAGCCAGCGATCGCCCGAACCAAAAAATATGATCTTTTCTATTTAAATTGATGTACAAAGATGACCATGTTGACATAACTTTTGCAAAGTAAGTGACCATATTAGCAGAAAGAAAAGACTATTTAGGGATAATTTTACATAGGGAAATTAAGTTACTAAAGAGGGACCGGTCTACATTGCTATAATTATGCAATACAAGGGACCAATTCGAAACAAATAAAATAAAAAACGTCCTAATTAAAACCTGTAAAAGACCAAAAATTTATTTCTGCATAATAAAATAATAATTAATAATAATAATAATAATAATAATAATAAAATAAATAATAATAATTAAATATATTTTTTGTCCCTGCAAATATAACTGCTTTTTAAATAAGTCCCTGCAATTTTTTTTTTAAATAAGTCCCTACAATTTTTTTTTAAAAATGTCTTTCTGTTAACTCTCTGTTAGCCATCTGCTGATGTGGCTAACAGAGTTCTGATGTGGAATTTTTTTTCATTTATAATTTTTTTTAGATCTGATTTTTTTTTATTAGTATTTTTTAGATCCTGATTTGGCATGCCATGTTAGTGAAAGAGGTAAAAAATAATTAAAACTAAAGCTAAAAAGAAAATAAAAATGGAAAGCTGGAAGAGAAGAACGAAATCAAAGGAAGGAGGTCCCGGGTTCAAACCCCACCCCCACTGACATTTCCGATAAAAAAGAAAACCATAGAAAGAAACACACGCTTGATTTAAATTCACAATTCTCTCACGTTTGTTTGCTTGCTCTGTAACAAACAACATGCGAGCTTCCACTTTCACTGTTCTCCTCTTTTGGTTCACCATTTCACTCACTTTTCTAACCAAATTCTTAACCTCCACAGACACCTTAACCGTATCATAAATCCTCAGAACCAACCAACACAAATATGAGGGATCACAAATCCCATTTTCTCTCTATTTATTTTTTCTGTTTTGCTTCCTGGAAGAAGCACCATTTCTTCCTCCATCTCCCTTTTTCAGTTCAATGGCAAAACAGAGAGAAAGAATTCAAAATCCCATCAAGAGTCATCACCAAAATCCCAATTTTCTCCCTTCCATAAATAACACACTTACTTGTTCTGTTTCTTCACCCTTGGATTCTATACATGGGCAAAATATTCATAAAAAACCATATTCTAATAATTTCTCTATTGAAAAGAGAATCAAATTTTTTTCTGACGGTGAAGAGGCTTTTGGGATGAGGGTGACGATGTGGGTTTGTTTTTGGGGTAGAAATCGATTTGGGGGAGAGAGATGAAGAGCGGGGCATTGATTTGGGGGAGAGATGAAGAGCTGGTGTTGGTATTGATTTGGGGGTGATAGTATTGATTTGGGATTATTGGTTAGGGTTTTTCCGTAAGAAAAAGGTGTCGGAGATGAGAGGTCGATGACAACCATGTAATTCCAAATTAGATTTAAAAATAAAAGAAAAATAAAAAAAATTATAAATCAGCATTTTTGTAACAAATTTAGTAACATAAGGATTTATTTAAAAAAATTTGATTTTGCAGAGATCTTTTTAAACAAATTTTTTTTACAAGAACTTATTTACAAAAACATTATATTTGCAGGAACGAAAAAATATGTAAGCCTAATAATAATGGGATAGGATACATAGACATTAGGTCTAAGTCATTTAGCTTACACTAAATCTAAATCATTAAAATTAATGGTCTAACAGATATGATATTTTACTCAATAAATTAAAAATAAATTAAAAAAATATCATTTCACCCCTGCTTTTTTAGATTCAAGTTCCCTTTTTTTATTGAACATAAAAAATCATTGAATAAATTTTTTTTATGAATTGTCAAAATAATTTTTTTATGAGTCAAAATAAATAAATAAAAAATAAATAATTTAGTCAGAATTGTATTTTTAATTACTGCAAAATTTTAGAATTTTTTCCTATATACATATAATATAAATTTATATAGTGGTGGTGGCAGAGGCGGTCGACAACGGAGCTCTGCTGGCCGATGCGGAGGTCTACGGCGGATCTCCAGTGGCCGACGCGACGGTCGACCGCGGAGCTCCGATGGTCGGCACGGTGGCCGGCGGCGGAGGTCGCTGGTGGCGGTTGGCAGAGCTCCGGTGGACTGCTTTATATATATATATATATATATATATATATATATATATATATATATATATATTTATAAATCTATTTATATATAAATATTGATAAAAAATATTTTTTAAACCAAATCTGAAAAATAATTAATTTTTTTCTAGAAAAAATAATTTTATTAAAAAATGAAAAGTGTTTAAAAAATTTTTTGAAAAAAGTATTTCTTTTCTAAACTTCATTTTTTCTATCCAATGGACTTTTCTAGTTTTTTCAATGTAATCCAACTGATTTGAAAACTTAGTAGATGGACCAAAACCATCCATAAGATTAAATAGATGGACTGAATTCAATCCATTAATTTTTTTTAAATTATAATGGATGAATTGGATGGATTTTGTTATTGATGGACTGAATATCTAGTGGACAAATGAATCTTTTTGACACCCCTATGTACAATAAACATGATTTTTTCCTTTTTTAAATAACATAATTAAAAAGTGATAACATAGTATCATTTAGTATCGGTAAAAAGGGGAAGTTGAACCTAAAAAACAGAGTCAAATGATATTTTCTAAATTTGTTTTTAATTTATTGAGTAAAACATCATAACCGTCATTATTTTCTAAAAAGGTTGGTTCTTTATGCGAAAAGCGTGCGACAAAAAAAAAGGTTATGGATTTAGATTTCTCACCCGCCTGTATTTGCTCAGAGACAGAGGTGGCTGTGGAAGGAGGAGACGTCGTCGTTGTGGATTTGTTATTGACTGCACGATACTTGAACTCCATCGAAAAAGATTGAAACTTGACGAAAGATGATCACGAACGATCTACACGAACATACATGGACATTATTGTTGTACAAACAGATATCAGAAAGAGAAGGAGAGATGCATTTATATAGACTAGAGAGAGAGTTTTTTTTAGAGTTTAATATCTTTAAATTTTTAAAAAATGAATGTTGTGTTTATTTAAACAAATGGCATTAATGACTGGGAATGAAAGTATTGATGGATAGAAATACATTTAATACTACTATTAAATGTTTAAAATTGTTAATAAATACTATCCTGTGTTTTTTATTTATTTTTGGTATAAACCGGGTATCCTCTGCGCGCAAATGCAGAGATAAATCCCTCGAGCCGGGTAGGACCACAATGGGCGACAAAGCTCTTCCTCAAGAGATTTAACACTGCTGCATGCCCAAGGCTGGATTCGAACTCAGGACCTTGGTTAAGCTGGAAAAGACCCCTACCTGTATTTTTTACTTGTCTTCTTCTACCTTCATCCAAAAAAAACTTTTATTTTTGTTTCAAAATAATTTTGCTCTTAAAATTTCATTCTACAATTCACCTAAATTTTTCATACATACCATTTATATTTATTGAGTCTTTTAGAGTCCTGAAGTATGAATTAATTGTCCCAAGACTCTTTTATTTTGGTTTAAATTATCCCCCAAACAAATACAAATGAGTATTTTAGTACTTAGGTAACACAAATTAATTGTACCTTAATTTGTGTCTAACAAACCAAAAATAAAAAAGATTAAGAGCAAATAGAATAGTAATTAATTAATGGTTTTGAAATGGTCAAAAAAATAAAGCTATTAAAGTGAAAAGTACAACCCAAGATCCAAATTCATTAATATCAAAGCTTTTAAGGCTCTTTTAAGGATCTGTTTGGCGCGTCCCATTTGTTGGGGATAGCGGATAAGACTAGCGTATTTGACTAGCGGACAAGTACGGGCGTTTGGTAAGCAGTAGCGTTTAGCTTGTTTCGGGTAGCTTTAGCGTTTTTTTGAAATGCTACTTCAAATTGCGTTTTAGCGGATAGCGTATAACATCTCACTTTTTTTACATTTTTACCCTTATTACTTTTCTTAAATTATTTGTCTTTCCTCATTAAACATTTTGCATCATTAAATAATTCAATCATTAATTAAAGGCTAAAGTGCTCTCGGGGTCCCTTATCTTTATTTAAAGTAACGAATTAGTCCTTTATGTATTTTTTGTCCCAAATAAGTCCTTTATCTTTTAAATTTTTGACACATAAATCCTTTTCCTTTAACAGTGCTGATTTATGTGTCAAAAAAAAGGATTTATGTGTTGAAAATTTAAAACATAAAGGACTGATTTGGGACAGAAAAGGGTTTATGTGTCAAAAATTTAAAACATAAAGGACTGATTTGGGACAAAAAAAAGATAAAGGACCAAATTGTTACTTTAAATAAAGATAAGGGACCCCGGGAGCACTTTAGCCTTAATTAAATATCTTTATGTCATTTTACATTTATCAGCTATTTGTCATTGAAGGTTGGCTCATTTGGTAAGGAGTTGACTTATTCCCCTCAAGTGTGTGGGTTCAACTCTTGTTGTCGATGTGAGGACCTTTTTGGTGGGTGATATGTAAGTATTTCTGTAAGCGTTCAAAGAGCCGTGAGTCCAACCCTCACCCTCTGGTGAGCCCCACAGCCCAACTCACCTAAACTTTCTGGAATAAAAAATATATTTATTAGGTATTTTAACCGGTAGTTTTACCAAACACATAATTTGCTATCAATTAACTTATTCGCTATCTGCTAGCTCGTTCGTTATCCACTATTCGTTCATCCGTTATCTGCTAGCTTATCCGCTATCCATTACTTTTTACCAAACAAAACCTAAATGTATTGATATAAAAATTTAATTTCATAATCAATACTTATGTTACCTTTATACAAACTAGTACTATATCCGTGCATCCGCACAGGCCGATCGCGTTACGTCATACGATTACCTCAAATAGAAACGTTAGTTTGAAATCTCATTAATCTAAAATCAATTGTAAAATATAGATGATGACTTGCATACGGACAGGTGCTGTCGTGTTCTTTTTAGGAATGAATTTAGACAGTATTTAAATAGTCTGAACATTACCCAGTGAAAATAAAGAAAAATTTAAAGTAGATAAACAAGGAGTTTCAAATAAAAAATTGATAAATATTAAAACTAAAAATGTAAAAGTATCATTTAAAAACAACATGTGTGTGACATCCGTGGCTGACGAGGGCGGGGAGTGATCGCCGGTGCCCAAAAAGTTGGCACGGCAAAGAGCGGCTCCTGGCAGCTTCTAGGCGAAGGGTCACGTGAATGAACCGAATACACACCGGAATGAGAGGGATCCTGAGGCTGTGCAGGTATGGGACTGTATAGTTGAAGGAAGGCTTAAAAGAGTTGATTTGGACTACCTATACCAACAAGATGCATCTTCTTTTCGAGAGTCCTTCCCATAAGAACTCCATAGTTAAGCGTGCTTGACTTGGAGTAATAGTGGGATGGGTGACCTTCTGGGAAGTTTCCTAGAAAGCATGCAAGTGAGGACAACGCAAGCTGGAAAGACACGTGTTGGTTTGTGGGGGAAGTTGACAGTTCTGAAAACAGTCTGGGATGTTACAATGTGCATTTATCCCGTGTGTTTTTATATATCAGTGCAGTGTTTTTTTATATATCAGTGTTGTTATCCGATGTTTTTTATATATCAGTGCAACTATCCCGTGTTTTTATATATATCATTGCAATTATCCCCGTATTTTTTTATATATCAGTGCAGTTGCCCAGTGTTTTTTATGTATCAGTGCAGTTATCTCATAGTTTCAATGACTATTTAAACAATAATATTTAATGACTATTTAAACAAATATTTATCCCGTGTTTTTTTATATATCAGTAACAATTATTTGTCCTTTTTTAGGTATTAGTGACAAATATTTGTCGCGTGTGTTTTAAATATTAATCAGTTTAAATAGTCATTAAGCCTTCTTGTTTTTTTAGATAGTAGTTTTCAAAAACTATAATTATCAATGGCAAATATTAATCGCATGTTTTCTTATATATCACTGCAGATATCCCCGTGTTTTTTATATATCCGTGCAGTTATCTGGTAGTTTCAATTGATTATTTTAGTTGATAGTAGATTATAGTAGATTGTAAATTTGTTAGATAGTAGATTATCAATAAGAAATAATTGTTTTAAATATTAATTAGTAATTTAAATAGTCATTAAGTCTGCTTATTTTTTAGATAGTAGGTTTGTAGTAGTAGGTTTCAAAAAATTTAATTATCAATGACAAATATTAATCTCGTGTTTTTTTTTATATATCAGTGCATTTATCTCGTAGTTTCAATTAATTATTTTAGTTGATTAATAGATTATAGTAGATAGTAAAAGAGAGATAGTAGATTATCAATAAGAAATATTTATTTTAAATATTAATCGGTAGTTTAAATAGTCATTAAATACTATTGTTTTTAAGATAGTATGTTTATAATTGTCTTCAAAAAATTTAATTATCAATGACAAATATTAATCCTGTGTCTTTTTATATATTTGTGTAGTTATCCCGTGTGTTTTTATATATCATTGCAGTTATCTCATAGTTTCAATTGATTATTTGAGTTGATTAGTAGATTATTGCAGTTATCCCGTATTTTTATATTAGATTATTTGAGTTGATTAGTAGATTATAGTAAATTATTGCAGTTATCACGTGTTTTTTTAGATAGTAGTTTTATAGTAGTTTTCCAAAATTATAATTATCAATGGTAATATTAATTATAAATTGTCAAAAAAAATTATAAATATCAATGGTAAATATTAATCCCGTGTTTTTTATTTATCAGTGCAGTTATCTCGTAGTTTCAATTGATTATTTTAGTTGATTAGTAGATTATAGTAGATAATAAAAGTTAGATATTAGATTATCAATAAGAGATATTTGTTTTAAATATTAATTACTAATTTAAATAGTCGTTAAGTCTTCTTATTTTTTAGATAGTAGGTTTATAGTAGTAGTCTTCAAAATTTTTAATTAAAGTAGTGTTTGTATAAATTTAGAAATTTAGTTAAAAGAATTAAAGTAAAGTGATAAGAGAAAGAGAATAATTATTTATGGGAAAAGTAAAGTAAAAAGTAAAAAAAGGAAGAAAGAGAGTGTAAAAGAAAAGTGAAAAGGAGGAAAGAGAGTGTAAGAAAAAAGAGAAAAAATGAAGAAAGAGAGTGTAAGAGAAAAGTGAAAAGTAAGAAAGAGAGTGTAAGAATAAAGAGAAAAAAAAAAGAAATAGAGTGTAATGACATTTTTACCCTCAAATATTTGAGGTGTCTTTTAGATAGAACGGGGGTATTGGTAAAATCATATGTGGTGAATTTGTATAAATCTATAGTAGATCTATCTATAAGTCTCAGCTCAATTGGTAACTGCCCAAATTGTTAGATTGTATATCATTGCCCAGGTTCGAACAAAGTACGTTGCAATTGTGTGCGTTGAGTTTGTATATTAAGCCTTTTTGATGATATCAAAATATAATATAATATATATATATATAGAGAGAGAGAGAGAGAAACTCATATCATAAGTTATTGTCAGGCATGACAACAAAACCCATACCCGTGGGTACCAACCCGAACTTCTCCGATTTGACGGTTTTTTTCCCGCTTTGATTGGGTTTGGGTTTGGGTTTTCCCCGATATCAAAATACGGGGACGGGGCTGGTAATGGGGAAATCCGATCTAACTATTAACTTTTTATAATAGTTATAATTAAATAATCCCATTTCGAATAATATATATATATATACATCTTTGGCTGCTTTGCAGTCGGTTATTAATAAAAATCTTTTTGAAAACAAATCATCTTGAAATTTAGTAATACATAATACAATAGCTAAAATTTCTTTCTTAACAGTACTATACTTTAATTGCGTCGTATTCTATGTTCCTGACAGTTATTATTTAATGTTCTCACAATAATCAAGTGTTCTCACCAGTCGTCCTCGATATATATATATATATATATATATATATATATATATATATATATATATATATATATATATATATATATATATTGCATGGGTCAACTCATGCTTATTGTGTGAAATTAATTTTTTTAAGTTATAATAGTTATATTAAAATTAATGGTTCAAATTACCATTGATTACAATATCTAATGTGATCCTTATTTAAAGAGAAAAAAAAACTTAAAAGAAACAATCGAACGAGATCTTAAAATTAATGACGTAACTTGAACCGTTTATATATTGGGTCAACTCTTGCTTATTGTGTGAAATTAATTTTTTTAAGTTATAATAGTTATATTAAAATTAATTGTTCAAATTACCAATGATTACAATATCTAATGTGATCCTTATTTAAAGAGAAAAAAAAACTTAAAAGAAACAATCGAACGAGATCTTAAAATTAATGACGTAACTTAAACCGTTAATTTTAATCTAACGGTTATCATTTAATGTTCTTCTCACAATAACCAAGTGTTCTCATCCGAGTCGTCCCCTATATATATATATATATATATATATATATATATATATATATATATATATATATATATATATATATATAGATACATATTGGGTCAACTCTTGCTTATTGTGTGAAATTAATTTTTTTAAGTTATAACATTTATATTAAAATTAATGGTTCAAATTACCATTGATTACAATATCTAATGTGATCCTTATTTAAAGAGAAAACAATCATACAAGATCTTTAATTAATGACATTATATGAGCCGTTAATTTTAATTTAACAGTTATAACGATTGCTCCCAAAGTCATTTTAGTTATTTTCTTATATCTGATTAGTCTTTTAAGTCTTTTTTTCTCGTTTATAGGTCTTTAATTTTAACTCTTAAAACGTGTACTCCTGTTGTCGTCCAAACTCTTTTTCCTAGTCGCGGTATCGGCCAGAGGTTTCAGACATTCATTGCTCTGTTCCTCAACTATGGGTTCCCTAACTCCTCCGAAGAGTGTTAGGCTAGGTAAGAGGGACGTCGGGGTAGACTATCTAAAGGGAAAAAATATAAAGAAAGCAGTAAAGATCAAGTAAAGACTTTGTGAAAAATAGTAGATTTGATTTGATTGACGTGTCCTTTTGAATGTACAGTCCTACTATATATATAAGCCATGTCTCCTTATGTCTTCATACCGAGCCTTTTCTCCTTTACTTATTGTCAAGGCAAATACTCTTTATCCATATTCCAATGTTTTTATAGCTTGTCTCAGCTTAACCCTAGTCCCCGACTCCTCATTTTCCCTCGCCCAACAACTTAAATTATTTTGGGTGTTAACAAATGCCCCCCTTTTTTTGTCGTTGTCCAGCCAAGTGGAAGGGACTGACGGTGCAAAAATGATACGCCGCGTGTGACAGTTATGATGACTGGTCGTTACATTATTGAATAGACGCGTGACGGCTTATCTTCCACAACTCGATGCAGCGAAATGACGATTCCCTAGGTGGTACTCATTGCAACCTATAGCTATAGATAGCCATCTCACCAAACACGCCAAGGTTACTGTTGACTTCATTCTCTTGCAAACTCAACCTACTTTCCTTACAACTCTCTCTTTCTCCCAATCTATACTCCCCACAGCCATGTCTAACCAAGAGCTCAACCACCCTGTTTCCACTTCTAGGCATAGACAACAACCCTCATCCTCTAGGGTAGTTCCTTTTAACTTGTTCTCCATCGTGGGAACATTGACCACACTTCGTCCTTGTACCTCCGATGCCGACCACTGTTTCAACCAATTTCAAGAGCACTTTAAGTCCGACAATGTTCCCATTACCGAGTTCTGGTTCTATGCGGAAGCCAAACTTCACGACCTTAGAGTTTGGTAAGTGTTCTACCGGATACGCCGAGTGGGCCAAAAGGGTATCTGATGCCAATGGTGACACATGGAAAACCCGGGGCATCTATGACATGGTCATGGTGTCAACCATAGAAGTCTCTCATAATTTTGATATTTTTTCCCTCTAATGAGCTTCTAGTCGACCACCCTGAATTCTTTTGTCTTCCCATGGGGGATTCTGACTCCCACGGTGTTTGATGTCGCAGCCATCTTAGGCCTTCCCGCCGGCGGGGGCGACATCCACGCCGATCATGACTTTTTCCGGCGACGACCTAGAATGCTCCCATGCTCCTGCCTTCGCCAATCTCATGGCTTGGAATGCCCATACTTCTAGGGACGTAATAGAGGCTGAGCACCAAGCCTTCCTATTGTACTTCTTTAACAAGTATTTCTACAACACTAACTCCTTCGGCATGATCAAGGAACATTCCCCTTTCATCCGTATACTGTTGTCTGATCAAGGTTATGCCTGGGGTCCTTTATTCTTGGCCCTTTTCTATAAAGGAATGGATAGCCTCCTGAGGCAAATTAAGGAAAATGGACACTATGCCAAAGCTGAAGGCCCCGTTTGGTTCCTCAAGTTGTGGGCTCAACTCTATTTCCCGAACTTCTCCTCGGCGGATCCCTTTCCATCCTCATGGGTTCCACCCAGGGTCCTGGGAACATACCTCACTTCAACTCCAACCCAGCCCGTGGAATGCTTGGAAGTTCTTCGGATGCTCTTCGACACAGTTTCCACCAATATCAACTGGTGCCCTGTCTTGGAGAAAGATATCAGCCCCTTATGGATTTTCTATCCCCTCAAGGAGGATCTCTCGGTCGACGAGCGTCACCATATGGCTGCCAACTGGATCCACGTTCTCGTGGCTAAGGATCTCACTGCAGGGCATTAATCCCTCCGCACGCAATAATTACTTTACCATTGAACCCTATCATCCAAACTTCGCAGCAAGACAATTTGGTCTTGGGTAGCAGATTCCAATCCCTCATGCCTCACTAGCACCCCTCCATCAAAGAAGGAAGGTTCTCCTGATAGACCTCAAGAGAGTTCTTAAAGACCACGACAATACGACAATAAGTTCTTGCCTTCACCTGGGGCACCTACCACATGCAAGTTGGGGAAACTAGTGGCTACATGAATTGGTGGCCGCTAATCAGGGAATGCATCTTCCCAGATCCTGCATGTAACGCCCCAAAATAATTTAATTAATTATTTAATTAAGTTATTTGAGGCTTACAATATTTATTTAAGCAAATTAAATTAATTTAGAGTTTTATTTTGTTTCAGGAGATGTTTAAGTAATTATGGGAGTGTAAATAAGGCCCATTACCGTTAAGTGGCCCAAGTTAAGTTAGTAAAATTATAGGAGTCTTAGGAGAAGTCTTCACTTGTGCAAAATCAAAAAAATTAGAAAGCGAGAAGAGTGAGAGAGAGGAGGCGCGACGGTGCTAGGGCAAGGGAGGGAGTTTTGCGTGAAGCTTGGAGAAGAAGGAGCTTGGATTGTTGGTGATCTTTGGTGGCTTGATAGAAGTCTGGTGGAATTCTTCAATTTCAAAAGGTTAGGGGGCTCTCTTTTATTCATAATAACCTATAAGATTAGCAATCATATGAGTTAGGATTTAGGAATAATTAGTTGCTTGATTGTGACGTTTGATTGATTTGTGGTGTTGTTTCATGTTATATATGACGTTGAATTTAAATTGGTGATGCTATGTTGATGGGTGTTGAGATGAATTATGATTGCTAATTGCGTATGTAGGGTGTTTGTTATATTGACCCAATGAAATTGAATGGGAAAAATATGAGAGTTGTTAGGTGTTTGTTGAATTGCTTAAATGAATGATGTTGAGGTGTTGTGCGTGTATGTGCTAGTCATGGGCGCCAAAAGTGGCTGCCCATGCGTGTTGTGTGTGCTTCGGGCGTGTGTGTGTGTGGCACGGTGGGGTGTTAACAATTTGGCAAGTGTACCAATTGTCGCAAGTAATACAATTTATCGGTAAGAACCGGTCGATCCACAGGGATTGCGCGTTGACAACAATAGCAAATTTGTAAATTCGTAGATTGTAGATAGGTAATTAATCGAGTATTTGGTAACAGACTACGAACGTGAATTAATAATGCAAGAAAAACGACTAGGGATCGAATCCTCTCACCTCGCCTATCACATGAACCTCAGCCAATTCAAGTTAATTATTCAATTTCTAGATTCAATTCACCAATTTAGGTCAAGGGCAATTCCTTGTCTCAAGACCCCTATTACCCTAAGAGTTACCCTAATTCCTTAGGTGAGTCATGCCAGAGGGTAACGCATTAAGATTAAGAATTAATAAGAATTCACATAAGCTATCACATATTCCTATGGTGATTACTAGCATGTGATCTAAATACCCAATTTCCAGCTACTAATTCATATCCCTATGCAATCACTAGCCTGGATCATCGCAATTATCATATGTAATTGAAAAGCATTAAGAACATAGGTAATTAGACAAGCAAATCGAATAACAACTGAATTAATTAAATCAATGGTTCACATGATAGGTTTGGGAGATTCATCTCTCCCTAATCTAAAGAATTAGTTACAAATCATCCTAAGGGTGGAAACCAACATAGAATAGAAAACAAACATAAAGGGAGACATTTAGAACCTTCAATCCCTTGTTCCCAAGTGGTGAGAAGGCTCCAAATTCGCACCTCCAGCTGCTCCAAATCGTAGCTCCAATCCCCCCAAAACGAAGTGTCTTGCAAAATTCCTGAAACAGCTTTAAAAACCCTAATTTTTACGCACCATCGCGACGCGGCCCGTGGCCGTCGCGTCGCGACAAATGACAGAAACTTCAGGTCTCGCAAAACTGCTCCAGGTCGCGTCGCGAATCCCTCCTGGTCGCGACGCGAGAAATGACAGAAAGTTTTGGCTTGTAAAGACTCCTCCACATCGCGTCGCGAACCCTCCTGGTCGCGACGCGAAGAATGACAGAAAGTTCTGATTTACCAAAATTCCTCTAGATTGCTGCATTTCCGGGCAAGTGTCTGGTTCGCCGAAAGATGCCACAACCAATTAAGAGGTCTTCAAGTCCATTTAGCTCCAAAAGTGAAGGAATAACTTACAATTGAACTTCCTACTACAATGATCTAAAACTGAACTAAATCCCAGATAATGACTGTTATACAATAAAAACCCTGCACAATTGGTCCTAAAAAATGCCTAAGTTACATCATATGATTGGGAGTCAACACAACCCCAAACTTAAACTTTTGCTTGTCCTCAAGCAAACAATCAATTCAGACTGTGGCTGATTTTTTCTATTTAGCTGTTACATGTAATACATCACCTTAAACACATCAGCACATCAATTATCATCATCAATCTAATACAGTGGCAGGACAACTGAATTGGAAATACCGAATCATAAGCAGGCAGCATTCTCAAGTTTTCTCTGTACGCACATCTCACCAGTGTTTCACTCTTGAGGTGTTTCGGGTATTCACTCAATTCACAGTACCTGCATCATCGTTTCATAGGCTTGACAGAGTTCTCTATCATCTTAGACAAATGAAATGCATACACACATTTTGAGGACTTTAAGGGTTATAGCGGGGCTTCGGTAAGGGTGGATACATTTGGATAAGTAGGTTGCACTTGGAGTTAGGCCTACCTCTCTTTTTGTCAATTTCACGCAATATTCACCCATTTTCCCCAAAGCATATAGCAAAACAAGAGAAGGAAATTATTTATTTATTTTTCTCTTTTTTTTTTTTGATATGTATATATATACATATGTATATATATATTTTTTCTTTGTTTTCTTGTTCCTTCTCTTGTATACCACCCCAAACTTAGTAGGTTGCTATTCCACGAGCAACCCCAAACTTAAGACTTTCCCCACTCTCACAGCTTTTGTTACCTAACTCCAAGTTAAGAATTCACTAGGCTATGATTGTCAGAGAAACAACATACAATTTTTTAACAACAGGCTCAGAGGGGCTAGCAGAGGATAAACATTAATAGGTTGGCTTGAAAGGCTCAGGGGTGCCAAAAGAATTGCCTCAGTGTGTATGAAAATCAAATGCAAAAAATAATTAAGCACAATGTCAAGTTCTGCAGACTAATGCAAGCAAGGAATACACACACAATATATAAGAACGTGTTTAGGCTCAAACCTCACAGTTGGGATCATAGAGATGGAACTTGAGAGATGCTGCTTACAGATGATAAGGAACTTCCGCAACGTTTGTCATGACCCCTGCTATTACTTGATGATAAAACTTGAAGTGCGAGCGTCAAAAGGAAAATGCAAACATGCGACCCTAAATGCCACGGGTCATCACTATTGAAGCTGCTTTAACAAGACAAAACAAGATATAGGGCAGTGTTGCCCCACTATCACAGAGTAAGTTATAATCAGTAGTACAGACCAATGTGCGAAATAAAGTCAAAATAGGGCGAAATACAACCAACAGTGCAAAATAAAAATAAAAGATGTCTGAGTAAAACAGGAAAATAAATGAGCCTCCTGCTCATGGGAAGGAAAAGTGGCGCTCACCAGTGGGTTGCCTCCCACCAAGCGCTTCTTTAACGTCACTAGCTTGACGTTTGTCATCCCACTATTAAGGTGGCTGATATGACACAAAGAAAACATCATCCTTCTTCTTTCGCTTCTGGGGCAGGAACATCATGAATTTGAAACATAGTTGTAGATGCTTCCATACCATTTTAAGGTGAAGGGTGATGAATAAGGCATAGAAGGAGTCTAAGTATATGTCAATCTCCTCGCTTCTATCCTCCTTGCTACTTGGAAGAATAATAGGAACCATGATTTGTTGGGTTTTTTCTTGTTGGGTTTTCACCCCTTCCCCACATTGGGAGCTTTGATCTTCCCTCCAAACTACATGCTCCTCCATTTCAATCTTTTCTGCTTCCTCATCTTCCTTATCCTCCCCAGATTCTTCTTTTGTTGGGGCTTGTTCTTCTTGTTCCTCATTGGTAGTGCATAACCATGGGTAATTTTCTGATATAGTTACCCACTCATCCTCACAGTTGCACTCCACAAGATACTCCCCACAAGAATCGCAAAAGGTGCGTGTCACACATTTTCCATTCAAGTGGGGTTCTTCACAAAAATTACCGCTAAGTGAGGGTGGCGTGGACTCTATGTGCTGAGGTTGGTCAATCTGCGGCTCATGTGGCTTCCCCATGTTTATCATTTCTTGTTCTTGGGGCTGGAAGAGAATCTTGGACATATGCATAAACTCGGACAAAGCATCTTCCAACCGAGAAGCTTGCTCTTTAGGCTGGAAGATAGTCTCAGTCATTTGCCTAAACTGGGCCAAAGCATCTTCCAACCGAGAAGTGGATTCCATGATTTTTTTTTTTTCGGGACAAACAGCAATTCTTTCGAACTTTGCCCCTGCTACACAGTTCACTGAAACACTTCAACAAACCGTTAACAAGTCCAACACACTAACTAAGTATCTAAATAAATAAAACAAAAAAACAAATACTAAAATAAAATAAAACAAAATAAAACAACTAAGAATTTACTCAATTGCCTTATTGACAACGAAATCAACAATCCCCGGCAACGGCGCCAAAAACTTGTTAACAATTTGGCAAGTGTACCAATTGTCGCAAGTAATACAATTTATCGGTAAGAACCGGTCGATCCACAGGGATTGCGCGTTGACAACAATAGCAAATTTGTAAATTCGTAGATTGTAGATAGGTAATTAATCGAGTATTTGGTAACAGACTACGAACGTGAATTAATAATGCAAGAAAAACGACTAGGGATCGAATCCTCTCACCTCGCCTATCACATGAACCTCAGCCAATTCAAGTTAATTATTCAATTTCTAGATTCAATTCACCAATTTAGGTCAAGGGTAATTCCTTGTCTCAAGACCCCTATTACCCTAAGAGTTACCCTAATTCCTTAGGTGAGTCATGCCAGAGGGTAACGCATTAAGATTAAGAATTAATAAGAATTCACATAAGCTATCACATATTCCTATGGTGATTACTAGCATGTGATCTAAATACCCAATTTCCAGCTACTAATTCATATCCCTATGCAATCACTAGCCTGGATCATCGCAATTATCATATGTAATTGAAAAGCGTTAAGAACATAGGTAATTAGACAAGCAAATCGAATAACAACTGAATTAACTAAATCAATGGTTCACATGATAGGTTTGGGAGATTCATCTCTCCCTAATCTAAAGAATTAGTTACAAATCATCCTAAGGGTGGAAACCAACATAGAATAGAAAACAAACATAAAGGGAGACATTTAGAACCTTCAATCCCTTGTTCCCAAGTGGTGAGAAGGCTCCAAATTCGCACCTCCAGCTGCTCCAAATCGTAGCTCCAATCCCCCCAAAACGAAGTGTCTTGCAAAATTCCTGAAACAGCTTTAAAAACCCTAATTTTTACGCACCATCGCGACGCGGCCCGTGGCCGTCGCGTCGCGACAAATGACAGAAACTTCAGGTCTCGCAAAACTGCTCCAGGTCGCGTCGCGAATCCCTCCTGGTCGCGACGCGAGAAATGACAGAAAGTTTTGGCTTGTAAAGACTCCTCCACATCGCGTCGCGAACCCTCCTGGTCGCGACGCGAAGAATGACAGAAAGTTCTGATTTACCAAAATTCCTCTAGATTGCTGCATTTCCGGGCAAGTGTCTGGTTCGCCGAAAGATGCCACAACCAATTAAGAGGTCTTCAAGTCCATTTAGCTCCAAAAGTGAAGGAATAACTTACAATTGAACTTCCTACTACAATGATCTAAAACTGAACTAAATCCCAGATAATGACTGTTATACAATAAAAACCCTGCACAATTGGTCCTAAAAAATGCCTAAGTCACATCATATGATTGGGAGTCAACATGGGGCGCCAAGTGTGGCAGCCCCTTGTGCCGTGTCTTGTGCTAGGAGTGAGGGCGCCAAATTGGCTTGCCCTTGTGCTTGGTGCGTGTGGTGTGTTGTGTGTCCGTGTTGTTGGTTAGGCGTGTGACATGGTGCTTGATTTTGTGCGTGTGTGTGTGTTAGGTGGGTGGGCGCCAAAACGTGGCTGCCCCATGGGCGTGTGTGTTGCCGTTTTAAAGTTGCTGTTGCTGGTTTTTTTTCAAAGTTGCTGTTGCTGTTTTTCCAAAGTTGCCCTTGCTGTTTTTCCAAAGTTGCTGTTGCTGTTTTTCCAAAGTTGCTGTTGCTGTTTTTCCAAAGTTGCTGTTGCTGCTTTTCTAAAGTTGCTGTTGCTGTTTTTCCAAAGTTGCTGTTGCTGTTTTTCTAAAGTTGTTGTTGCTGTTTTTCTAAAGTTGCTGTTGCTGTTTTTCTAAAGTTGCTGTTGTTGTTTTTCTAATGTTGCTGTTGCTGTTTTTTTCATGTTGTTGTTGCTGTTATATTGCTGTGCTGTTTTATATTATTGTGGTGTTGTTTTAGTCCTGGTGGTGCTGTTTTAGTCCTTGTGGTGCTGTTTTAGTCCTTTTGTGACAATTTAATCCATATTTACTTGGTGAACGGTGTAATTGGTGTGTTAATGGTGACATATATATAATGGTGAGATAAATTATTGGTGAGTTAATAAAATCATTGGCGAGCTAATTAAATTATTGGTGAGTATGCTATTGCATTATTTTGGTGTGTATGGTGCATTGTTCATGGCGTCACATAATCAAGTGCATTTATTGGTGAGCAGAAGGTTTTGGCCTTATGATAAATGATTGGTGAGCAAAAGGCTTCGGCCTTATTTTGGTGAGGGCCCTCAAGGCTATTATTAAGGTGATGATGGATCCACATGCATATGCCCTAGGAGCTGGGTTGCATTCCATGCACATTTCATACCTTCGGTGTTGATTCTTGATGATATAGAGTGATGGTGTATGTTAATATTGCTGTGATTTGGTGTTGCTAGTTGCTTTCTCTAATATGATGCTTATCTTATTTGTTATTATTTATGTAAAGAGACTCACCCTACTGCTTTTATGTTGCTTCTCATGTCGGCAACATGCAGGTGATAACGAGTGAAGGTGATCTTGTACCTTCTTCTAGTTGGTTGAGTCTGCTCTGATACGTAGCACCGGGGGGGCGTCCTAATTTATTGTCGTTTTATTTGATGTTCCAAAACTTCTATTTTGGTGATGTATTTCGATATTTTAAGACCTGATATATTTTCCGCTGCGATGCTTTTTATATTTGTGTTGATTTAGACTAAACAGGATAATTATGTTGACTGTGGTGCTATGTATCTCGTGCTTCATGACTTTATGAATTAATTTGGCGGTATTATATATGTTGTTGACGTAAATGTGGCACCCTCTTGTGGTTGCATTGAAAAGTTTTTGAAAGCTCTGATTTTAAATTAATTAAATTCTAGTGATTTGAAGGGGGTGTTACACTAGCAGCCGACTACATCAATTGGTATATGGGTGCCGCAGGGGGTCTTCCTGTTCGACAAACATCGGGGGCTTCCAGCACTAGTCCACCAACTACTGCGGTTGCCGACCCTTCCACCCGTCAAGCGGAAAAGAAAAAGAAGAAGAAGATACTCTCAAATCCTTTCCCTCCACAACGTTCTTCCTCTCGATTGAGGTCCACAATTACACCTGCATCTGTCCCACGTAAGTCTATCACTAACCGAGCCTTTATTGTTTGCTTTTCCTATTTTCTACACCCTCGACTAATGATTCCATTTATTCAGCCCAAGAACTACAAATCGTACATCTCGACGGATACAATATTAATGCCCATCGTAGGGAAAAGGTTGGTGTCAACAGTTATTTTAGCCACACCCTTATGAGCCAACTTGAACATCCCCTCCTTGATAGCCTTTTGGATAGCCCTTCGAAATACGATGCAATTGGAAGTGGAATGATTATAGGAGTTATGCCACGTGCAGAATTTCTTCCCTTTTAGCTCCTTAGTGTCATACCCTAATTTTGTCCGACTAATTGGAAAGCATTTTGTTCTAAACGCGGGTGTGTTTGGCACTCTCGTGCGACGATTTTGCTTGACACTCGCTGCTTTAAAATAAAAAGGAGTCCAAAAAATAATAAAAATAATAAGGCGAGCACGCGTTTCGTTTCGAGTCGTGTGAGTCGTTGCATCGCTGCGCGTTATCTTACCGCGTTTTTAGAAAGTGAGGATAAAATAAAATCGGTATTAATAACGTATGCGCGTGCGTATTCAAAACGCGTACGCGTTCATAGCCTTAACGCGAGAGCGTGTTGGTTGCGAATCGTGCGCGAGTGGTTGCGTCGGTTCGTGTTATTTTTACCGCTTCTTTTTTGTTAGTGACATAAAAAAATAGTAATAATAAATTAAAATCAGTTGTCCCTTTATTTATTTTGTTACACATACAAACAAAAATTAAAAAAAGGGAGAATAGTACAAAAAACAGAAGTCAACTCTTTTCTTACAAAAATTAATTAATTAAAAAAAACAACAATACAAAAATTAAGAGACAGGGCGCTGCTGCTGTATGTTGCAACAGAAATACATCTTTAGAATGGGGCTCAAGCTCCTTTCATCTTTCCCCTTTGCTTTTCCCATTTCCAGCAAAAACACTGCTGCCATCCCCTTGCTGCTCCACTATGCCTCTGCTGCTCCAACAACTTAGTCTCCTAGGGGTTTTGATCCCCTGCTCCAACACCACACCTACACCAGAATCCCCTGCATATAAATACCAATGAACAGGAACAGTATGAAAGAAAGAAAAAACACAGGGGATACACACAGTAACAAAAAATCTCAGAAGCGAAAAAGGCAAAACAAAATAAAATAGGGGGGAAGAGGCACCACCGTAACCATCCAGTCACCAAACTATCAAGACAGTCACTACTCCTCCGGCCAACAACCACCACCAACACAACCTCCTCATCACCATCACTGTTTCTCCTTCTCCACGACAACCAAACATCACCATCAACCCTACCGCCCAACACAACAACCGTCCCCCTCCGTTGAACATCACCATCGTAGTTACCACATCCTCACCCCACGGCTACCCTTTTCTCCACCACTGTCCCCTCTCCTTCTCGTTTCTTTCAACCCCATGACCAATATCATCTTCAGCCCAGACCAACAACAACACACAGAGATACCATCCTATTCAGAATGACAGATGCGAAGTTAGGGGATAAAGAAAAACGAACCTCCGGCGAAAACCACCGCCGTGAACTCCCATCGTCGCAAACACCCTCTCCGTTCTCGTGTCACTGTCGCCGGCACCACCACGGTGGTGGTTCTCCTCCGGTGAAGAGCCTCCCCTCACCGTCGCTGACCCCCTTTGAACTCCGGCCACCGTGGACGGTGGTCAGAGGCCGTAAACCACCACCGGACGCCGTCAGCGCTCCCATCACCGTCGCCTATACCCTCTTCCCGCCGCGATCTTCGTGGCCATCATCATTGGAGCCGACTTGTTGTCATCAAGGACGCGACAACACCGCCGTCGTAGCCGTCCCTTGGAGCCTTTGCTCAATTGATCATCATGAAAGCTCAATTTTCACAATTAAACAAGATAAAAAAACAAAAACCTTTTTCTAGACAACCAAGAACTACGTAGCTTTGAATTCTCCATCGCACCGGGAGATACGTAGGAGCGGATACTCTCCGTCAAGCACAACAAACCCAAAACATTTTTCCTTTCAAAAACCAAACACTTTTCCAAAATAAAACATTTTTTCAAAACTTAGAACTACGTCGCTTTGATTCCCATTTGGGATACGTAGGAGCGAGTCACATTCTCGTCAAGCGCAGCCATAAAATTTTTTAGCATTTGCATAACAAAAGAAAAGAGTTATTTTCATAACAAAAAAGAATCACTTTCGTAAGCCAAGATCGTTTTCAGAACAAAAAACATTCTCCATTCAAGAATCATTTTCAAACCATTGCCGCTAGTGGTTAATCAGAACCTTTGTCCGTCTAGCCATTGGTAGCAATGTCTTTTTCCTAAAAGAACAACAAGCGATGATCACTCATAACCTTTGTTAGTTTGATCATTCGTGCCAATCAATCTCTTTCGAAAACCCCTTCTAAAAGAACAAATAAAAACGAGTCGCTACTAACAGTCAATCAGAACCTTTGTTCGTCTGACTGGCGGTAGCGACTCTCATTTTCAAGAGTACTTAGCGGTGATTACCCATAACCTTGGTTAGTTTAATCATTCACTAAATGCTCGTCCTATTTCGAAAACTCACTAAAAAGATAAAAAACAAAAAACCTTTTTCAGGACAAAGAAGAACTACGTAGCTTTGAGTTCTCCATCGCACCGGGAGATACGTAGGAGCGGGCCATGTCCCGTCAAGCGTTTTTTTCTAAAAACCCATTCTTCCCCCTTTTCTTTTTCATAATAAATAAAGTTTTTTATTAAGAATTTTTTCAATGAGAAGTAGAGAGGCAAAATTAAGTATTTTCAAGTCAACACACTAAAACCACACATTTAATTAAAGGTTCCCTCTCAGTAGAGAGGACGTGTGGGGTGCTAACACCTTCCCTGCGCGTAACCGACCCCCGAACCCTATTCTCTAGTTTCGCAAGACCAATCGCTTTCCAAAAAAGGTTTTCCTAATATTTTCCTTAATAAATATTGGTGGTGGCTTCATTGTCTTAGGAAAAGTTGTGAACGAGGAAGGTTCCCCCTCGGGGATTTTTTCGGGCGCAACACTTAGGAGGTAGTATTTTGTGGCCATAAAGTAGTGGAATCTGCTTATCTTTGAGCTGGTAGTCAAATATCTAATCCGCTTTAGATATGTCAAAGGAATACTCGGTCTTACTTTCAGACTCATCATTCTCTTTTCCTTCGGGAGGTTTTAGAGCTGGACATGAATATACTTTCCTTTTATGCTTAAATAGTTATTACCCCCTGCAAATATCCTCATTATCCAGTTACCCCCCTGCAAAAAAAAAGGTTTAAAAAACACCTTGTAAAATGTAACGTTATCCAGTTACCCCCCTGCTGTTAACTTTTCTGTTAAAAAAATGTAAAATGTAACTTTATCCAGTTACCCCCCTGACGTTAGTGCCACGTGTCACCATATTATTGGGCCTCTGTGACACGTGGCACTGACATGCCACGTCAGCATCTATGTCACCACTGCCACGTGGCACTGACATGTGCCACGTCAGCAACCAATGGATGGTTGCCACGTGGCACTAGCATGGCAAAGTGGAGGCACCTTTGTTACTAAAAAAATAAACATTTTGCTGCATATGGGGTTCGATCCTTTGACCTCTAAGTGACCAACCAACCACCTTACCACTGAACCACCAAAATGGTTGTGTATATTATCCCAACGATAAATATATATTACATCATATTAATCTTCTTCATCATCATCAAACGATTCTGTGTATTTTTCCATCCAAAAACTCAATTCATCATCATCCTCAACAACAATAATAAATCCCAGAAATCAAAACGAAATCAATTAGAAACCCAGAAATCAAAACGAAATCAATAATAAACCCAGAAATCAAAACGAAATCCATTAATGAAATTTACGAAATCAAAACGAAATCAAAATTCAAACTCAAACAACTTCGAAACCCATTTCGTTTTCCAGATCGATTTCGTTTTTTGAAACCCAAACAACTTCGTTTTCCATTTCGTTTTCCAGATCGATTTCGTTTTCCATCGTTTCCATTGTTTTCCATTGTTTGTGTTTTGGTTTCCATTTTCGTTTTCAATCATTTCCAGATCTGAGTTTTTGTTTTCATTAATCGTTTTGCGCCATTACCGTTTTGTGTTTAATTTCCAGATCTTCATCTTCAATAAAAATTCGATTTTCATCATCAAATTCAAAACCGTAAGCGTTTTCATTTTCATTTTCGTTTGTAGGAAGATCTGCGTTTTTTTCATCTTCTCTGCGTTTTCATCTTCTCTGCATTTTCCAGATTTTTTTAAAAAAAATTAAGAGGCAATTATGTATTATATATTTGTAGGTGAGTTAACAATGTCAAATATTCATGTGGCTCAATGGTTAGGAGGGGCGTGTGTCACTTGGAGGTCATGGGTTCAATCCTCATTGGCCACCAAAATCTTTATTTTTTAACTAAGCATTTACCTCCACTTAGCCAAGTCAGTGCCACATGGCAATCATCCATTGGTTGCTGACGTGGCATATGTCAGTGCCACGTGGCAGTGGTGACATAGATGCTGACGTGGGATGTCAGTGTCACGTGTCACAGAGGCCCAATAATATGGTGACACGTGGCACTGACGTCCGGGGGGTAACTGGATAAAGTTACATTTTACATTATTTTAACAGAAAAGTTAACAGCAGGGGGTAACTGGATAACGTTACATTTTACAAGGTGTTTTTTAAACCTTTTTTTGCAGGGGGGTAACTGGATAATGAGGATATTTACAGGGGGGTAATAACTATTTAAGCCTTCCTTTTAACTATCTCGGTGGCCATGATGTCTGTTGTGGGCTTGGTTGAATCATAATAGTCGGAATCATCTTCGGCATCGACTACAGCAACCAAATGGGGTCCTCGGCCTCTAGCAGCCCTCTTCTTCTATTTATTTTGTATGAACTGTTCTATCTGAATATCTCTAGATGCTAGGCTACTGAGGTCGGTGTAGGCTTGTCCTACATGCTTTTCTTTCAGTAGTGGGTGCATTCCAGAGATGGCCATAGAAGTCAGTTGAGAATCAGGGAACTGAATTGAGCACTTCCGTCTGTCTTTCTGAATCTTTCAATAAACTCGACCACCGACTCGTCCACCTTTTGCCGTAAGTTCATGAGATCGACAGCGGTGACCCCTGACTGTGGCCAGTAGAATTTGTCATGGAAGCACCTCTCCAAGTCTTCCCAGCTCTGAATAGAATTAGGTAGGAGAGAAGAATACCAGGTAAACGTGGTCCTTGTCAATGACAAAGGGAATAGATGCAGCTTATGGTACTCATTTTGATTGCGTTCCCCACATTGCTCCGTGAATTGGCCTACGTGTTCCATGGATGACTTGCCATCATCTCTGGAAAATGTGGTTAACTCAGGTATTTTAAATCCTCTGGGAAGAGGCACCAATCTATCAACCCACTCGGGGTAAGGCTTCCTATACACTGGCTGTAGCGACCGAAAAATCTGGAGGAGGGAGATTCTTCGACATTTTGCAATGAAGCCAGCATCCATATTTATTAAATAGGAAAACATTGAAAAAACCTTTATTTTTGGGTTCGGGGGTCGATTATGTGTGAGGAATGTATTAGCACCCCACAGCATCCTTTCAAAAGAAAGGTTACAATTTAATTTAATGTGTAGAAAGAAAGTTAATTCAAAGAAGACACTCTAATTTACCCTTTTTATTATTTGAAACATTGAAAAGGAAGACTTAATAAAAATTGTTTTTTTGTGCTTGACATGAGTGGGCCCCTGCTCCTACGTATCCCCAGGTGCGATGGGGAAATCAAAGCTACGTAGTTCTTGGGTAGAAAATGTTTGTGTGTTGGTGTTTTTTAATTATTTTTTTGAAATTGGGAGAGGTATTCGTAACGATAAACAAGTAAAACTCAGAGTGGTCGTCACTCATAGCTTGTTTGAAAACTAAAGCTGTTATTAACGGTCAAACAAGCTAAGCTCAGAGTGACCATTAGCGACAAACCATTTTTATGTTTAGGAAAACATTTATTCGTTATTTGAGAAAAAATAAGGTTTATGAAAGAAAATGTTTATTTATGAATTTTTTTTTAAAAAGTGTAACAGGGGGTGCAGTAGTAAAATGGGGTGTGACTAGCAGAAAATGGTTGTATTTTAAAGTAGTGGGTGTAGAAAACAAGCCTAGTTCATTTTCTGTGAACTGGGCTGCTTTCTAAAAGGTGGGCTTGCGCACGGGGTGCAAGCTATTAAAACGGGGAGTGCGTTTAGAAATAGGGGTTGTATGAGTAAAAAGAAGGGGCGCATTTAGCAGCAGCCCAGCCCAGTATCAGATTGGCTAACCCATGAAATGTGGGCTTTCCTAGGGGGCGTGATGATTAGAATGAGGGGGTGTAGGGTTGTAAACATAAAAAAAAACCTACTATAAAAGCTAACTAAACCGAAACCCTAATTTTCAACCCTAATTCCTCTTCTCTCTCTCACGACCCTCATTTTTCTCTCTCCCTTCTCTTGCGCCGTGTCTTCTCACCCTCTCCCTCCTGGTCTCACTTTCTTCTTTTTCTCAGCAACCTCAATCTCACTTTCTCTTCTCTCAAACCTATTTTTGTTTTTCATCTCCTCCACCGCATCTCAGTTTATCCTCTTGACCCTGGTTTTGTTTCTCTTCTCATGGCGCCGTTCGAACACTCATTTTCCTCTCCTCTAGCTTCGTTCTCTCCTCCCTCACCGAAACACACCGAACTCCAACATCGTTCTCCCTTTCCTCCCTCTTCTCCTCACAAACCGATCTTCAAAAACTCACATCCCGATTTCCAGTTTTTAAACCTCACCTCCGGTTTTAGCAGAGAGAGTGAGATGTCCAGAGAAAGAGAAAGTGAGAGATACAGAGATTTCTGGGTTGGGAAGGAAGAAGACGAAGAACAGTGGAAGAGGGTGGAGGTTGGACGAAGGAGGTTGGCCGTGGGGGGTGCGATTTTGGTCGCGGTTGATGAAGTTTTTAGTGCGAGGGGTGGTGGTTGAGGCGTGGGTTCGGTGTTGGTGGTTTGGTGGTGGTGGGACGAAGAAGCGACGATGGTGAGGTTGCTGTTGTTGACAGTTTGGGGGTACGGTGGCATGGCTAACGACGTGGTGGTTGCGAAGGGGAGGAGAGGATTGGCTACGGTGGTGGAGATGGTGAGGCCATGGCGGTGATGGCTCGTAGAGGGGAGGTGTGGCCGTGAGTTTTAGTTTCTGTGTTGGTGGTTTGCAGCGGCGACGACGGAGGCGCACGGCCAACGGCCACCGTCTATGGTGGCCGGAGCTTACAAAGTGAGCTCTACTATGCTTTTTTTTTGTTTTTCTTTTGTTTCTAGTTATGTTCCTCTTTTTGTTTTCACTGTAACACTGTTTGGGTGCCTTTTTTAAGTATGCTTTGATTTGTTTCTCTTTTAGATGCTTAGACAAAACATGTATAAGACTAGTAAAAAATAAGCAGATGTTAACTAATTTTGATCACATCCTAGAATCAGGTACAGCATGCGTTCGGAAAGAAAGAAACAGAAAAGCTTATGACTCACCCAATTTCCAGCTTCTGCTCCTGTTTGCTTCTGCCACCTGCTGCGCTTTGTTGATCAGGGTTTCAAAGTGAAGCCACTAATCGTTTGGACTGATTCATTTTTCTTCTCTCAGTTTTTGTGTGTATTCGTTACTATCTGTGTATTTTTCAGCCACTGTCCTCTGTCTTCCTATGTTTCTGTGACTGTGTTTGGAGTATTTTTCTGTCTATTTTGCTGTTAATTTTCGTCCACTGTGTGCTCCCCATTTCAATGACTGTGTTGCTGTTATTATAGGTGGATTGATGAGGTGCTGAGGGACTAAAAGGACAGTCAGCAATTAGGGCAAAAATGGCACCAAAAGGACATCACATTTGAGGAGGAATAAAAAGGACAAGAGCTGGCCCCAAGGACAGTCAAAGGAAGGACACGGAATCAAAAGGACAGCCAAGGGGAAACCCTAGCTAGGGCAAGCAGCCAGCTGCTGCGCCCCCTTTCTTCTTTTTTTCCTTTTTATTGAGTTTTGTATTTTTTTTTTTTTGATTTTTTTGTACTATTTTTGCTGTTTGTTTTTTTGGCTCATATTTGTAAAGAAAACTGTATTATATATATATAAAAATTTTCGACTATTCAGCTTTTTTCAATTATTTTTGCATCAATAACAATTGACTAAAATAATAACAACACCGAAATACAATAAAACGAGCGTCAAACAATCGTTATACGAGAGTGCCAAAGACACGCGCGTTTAGAACAATGTGTGACGCGATAAGAATTTTTGGATTTTAATTGATTGGATCAAATTAGGGTATGACACCGGCCTATCGAGTGATTTCAACTGCACACCGAAGAACTTCTTGATGGTGTCAACTATAAGATTCGTGTCCAAGAGTTGGGACTCCGAGGGCCTTGGCTCGGTTGGAACAGCTAGTCGCCACAGTGCTTCTGGGGACCCTGTACTCCTGGTTGAAGGGGTACCTAAGGTGAGCTATTAGCCCAGGGATGCCCAAGAATCGCTTAACCGAGGTTGGCAAGGCCAGCTCCTTGAACAGTTCTTTGGCTATCCTAGAAAGGTGGAATTTGGTTCCATGGCTGCTCGATAGAATTTTCAATCATCTGCGGGTATGGATGTGAACCAACCGGAAATGGCATGAGTTCTTCAAGATAAGGCTGACTAGGTGGTAGTCTAACCGAGCCAGGTGGGTTCGGTACTCGTGACTGCTGATTCGGGTAGTATCCGCTTGATCTACCGAACCCTGATTCTGCGTCGAAGGCTTGCCCCCCCTACGTAGGGTTGATGGTTGGTCGTCAAAGGACATCCATAAGATGACCCATGCGGTAAACCTATTGATCCTATAGCCTCGGACGACCTTTTGGCCATCTGCACCTGTCCATGTTAAAGATTAGCCGTGTTAGTAACATTGGCCATAATTTGCCTCCAGTGTTGGCATTGGCAAAATTACAAAGTTGAGGAAATACAGGGTTAGTGTGTACTTGAGGAGAAAGTGCCTGCTAAGGTCTTGCCACTAGACTTGGTTGGCCTCCCTATTGTTGGCCAGGGACACATAGACTCGTTGCGCTACTAGCTTGTGCAGCACGCCTCTGTTCCAGTTCCTTGGCCCGTTGCACTTCATTGTGCACCATAGGTTTCACTATGTCAACCAATTGCTGGTAGACTTGGTACATATTGTTATGAATGCCCATGTCAATCTGCTGACGAATGAACGACGTCTTCATGACCACGGGAGGTTCCTCATCAATAGGTTGCGACTGATCATTGGGCTCATTGACCATGGTGTCTGATCAGCGGTCGTGCGCAGGATAAAATATTTAAAAAAGGTAAATATAGTATCAAGGTAAGAGACCTTGGTCGTCTCTCGAGGACCTCTAAATACAGAAATTACCAAAATCAGGAACCAAAATAAACAATAAAAAGGGGGGTTTTGAAGAAAAGAGTTTGATGTTTAATGAAGAAAAACAATTAAAGATAGACAATCAGTCCATTGGTTTCAGGTGCGTTTCTTGCATTTCTCATCGGTTTTAAAATAAAGATTTGTGCAAGGTTTGATAATTATTGATTGATCATAAACTAAGTGAACAAGGGCCAGTCAGTTTATACGAATTCACAGCGTTTTAAAGCAACCGTCAAAACAGTGTGTTCAATCAATCGTGATAGCGAACAAGTGCCAGTATCACAATTAACATCATAACTGAATTCTATCAATCCTATAAACAAGCGTCATAGACTCTATCAATTCCTATCTAAACTAAATTAACCAAGCGATAAAATAGTTTGTATAATGAAAGTTGCAAAACAGAATCATGATTAAGTGATTAAGGAAAACTGAATCATAAAACGAATCGCATAAGCAAATCACAGAGTTTGAGTAATTAAGCAAAACACAAACCGAATTTGCAGCAAGAATTACGGAGATGGAATTGATAGAGAAAGAATTAAAACCACAAAAACAAAATAAGCATTAAGCACCGAACCTCAAAATCCTTACAGCAACACCCTTCACAAATAAATTGATCTAGGGCTTTAAGCCTCCATGGAGGTTAAGGCACAAAACATAAAATTGAAAGCAGGAATGAGTAAGAGAGCAAAGACGGCTCTGAAAAGTGTATTTAGTCTTAAGGAAAACGAAATACCTAAATCCCTAAACGGGTTCTATGATAAAAACCAGATAAAAATAGTAAATTGGTCCGTAAACCCGTTTTACACAGTACTGCTTCGGTATTTCGCAGTTTTAATCTCCCAGGCTTCAGAATTGGGTTTTGAGCTCAACAGAAGAATTGTAGCTCTGTTGCTTAGCTTTCAAATTCATGCTTGCACGCATCAATCAGATAAGCACAGCCAAAGTTATGGCTTACAGAGTAGACAGGGGTCCATATGCAATAAAAACAAGAATTAATCAAGAAATTGCTATATTGCTCAATTAAGACCCAAAGTCTAGAAACATGCTAACACTTAAATATTAAGCACAAAGCACAATTAAAATCACCAAGTAAAAAACTATAAATAGTGCATTAAAACACACTGATCAAATTCCCCCACACTTAAGCTTTTGCACTCCGGGAAAAACACACAAAACAAGACACGAAAACAATGGATGAGTTTCCAATGAACCCAAAGAATGCAAAGTCATAAGAGAAATACTTTTCCTAGGCTTCAAGGAGAATGGCAATCAAAGATAGCACTTAATTACAATCATGGCAAACAAGAGGATAGAGCACTAGAGAGTGAATCATAAGTGATGAGCCCTCACAGGATATGTATAAGTAATGCTCTCAATCACTCAAGCTCCTAGGCTTGTGTTTACTCTCATATATATAATAAGCACATAAATGAAAGTTAGCACTACCATATGCTTGAAAAACTTCTAACATCCACACTTAAGAACACATGCACATAAGATCAAAAGATCTTTACAAGGGTTGTAATGGGGCTAAGGTCAATGTGGGATAATCCTAAGGGGGAACTAGGCTAAAAAGAATCAAAGAGGGCAAAGAAGCAATGAAATCAACTGTAAAGTGCTAAGACTTAAATATTAGGCACAAAGCACAATTAAAATCACCAAGTGAAAAGCTATAAATAGTGCCTTAAAATACACTGATCAGTGTCTGGCACCGCCCCCGATGTACCCGCCGACTCTGTATTCCCAGCCTTGGCAGTAACCATCTTTTTGGACTTGAAATTTGGCTTCTGGCTTAGGCTTCGCCCAGAGCGTACGTACATGCACCAATGATAATCTTGCCCAGGCGAATCAAACTCAAACGTTTGTCTGCCTGTGTGCACTACAAGAATAATTGATTTTTCCGGCCAGGACTTTCCGGCGGATATGGATCCGCCGCAAATTTTCCGGTGGATTCTAGGCATTTCCGGCGGATTTTATCCGCCGCAAAGTTACCGGTGGAATAATTGGCATTTGCAGCGGATCAATATTCGACTTGGTTTTTGCGGCGGATTTATCGGTTTTTGCCGCGAATTTGAGATTACAAAAATTTATTTTTTTTACGAGATTTTAACAATCCACCGGTAAGGTTATTTCCGGCGGATATTTGCCAATTTTGAATTTCAAAAACCGCCGCAAATCCCCCTCCGTCCGCCGCAAATCCCCTAATCCGCCGCAAATCCCATAAATCCACCGGTAACTGTCGATTCCGGCGGATCTTGCCTTTTGACCGTTTGACTTCGTTTCTCTTATATAAACCCCTTCTCCCCTTCTTCTTCTTCTTCACACCTCTACCAATACTCTCATTCTCTTGATACGGAACTCTCTTAATACGGCACTCTCTTGAGCATTGTCGGCAGCGGCTCCAATAGAGTGGCGTATGTCTCCATTTCTTTGTTAAGAAATTTCCACATTGTCATGAACACCCCTTCATCTTTTTCGTTAAAAGTAACCCCTTTATCAGAAAAAAGCTCCTCCTCATTATTTCCACCACAAGAGACATATACGCTCATAAAACGCTCGGTATCATCCTCCAACTTAACAATCCGTCCTTGCAGTTCCTCAAACTTTCTATTTAGAGATTCAACCATCTTTTCAAAAGATGGTTTCTTGTGAAACTTTCAATCCGTCCTTGCAGTATGCGCCATTCCATCCATACCAGCAGCAACATCAGTCAGCCTGCCAGCCATACCTGCAGCCCCAACATCAGTCACCCCTGATCCAGCCAAACCAGCAGTACCCCCAGCAGCGGTCACCCCCACTGGACATTGATCTTAATGTCCAAATGTCATCGCTTAGTGTTTTACTTCAAGATGATATATATTATAATAAGGGTAAAATATGTTTTTAGTCCCTACAAAATTGGCTCCTTTTAAGTTTAGTCCCTACATTAACGAAATAGGCGTTTTGGTCCTCATCTTATTTTTCGTTTTCAATTTTAGTCCCTCATGACTTTTAATAGCGCTTCAAAACTTTTAATAGCGCTTATAAAAGGTCAAAAAAGCGCTATTAAAAGTTTTGAAGCGCTATTAAAAGTCACGAGGGACTAAAATTGAAAACAGCAAAATAAGATGAGGACCAAAACGTCTATTTCGTTAATGTAAGGACTAAACTTAGAATGAGCCGATTTTGTAGGGACTAAAAACATATTTAACCCTTATAATAATGTTGATGACATTGACCGGCAGACACCCCAGTAGTTTTAGATTATTTTATTTTTTGTATGGATATTTTATTAATTGTATGGATATTTTTTGGTGATAATATTTTACTGCTATTCCCAATTTTTATTTTTTTAAATTAAAAATTAATTAGTTATTGGATTTTATTTTTTTAACAATAATTAAAAAAATTAATAAAATAATATATTTTTTTAATTAAAACGATTTTTTTTAAAAAATAATATTTATTTTTTAAAAATAATAATTTTTTTTAAAAAAAAAGGGTACTTTGCGGCGGATTTGTGTACTTTGCGGCGGAATTTTAAATAAAACGTTTTTTTTTAAAAAATTATATTTATTTTTTTTAAATAAAACAGGTACTTTGCGGCGGATAACGGGTACTTTGCGGCTGATATTGGGCACTTTCCGGCATATATTTTGCGGCAAAAATTTGTGCCTTTTTCGGCAGATTATCCGCCGCAAAGTTCCGGCGGATTTTGCGGCGCCACTAAATCCGCCCCAAACTTGCGGCGGATAATCCGCCGCAAAGCGTTTGCTTCGAGCTGGCTACCGGCGGCCAAATTCCGCTGCAAAGTCCAAATATCCGCGCCGCAAATTTGGCTTTTGCGGCGGATTTTTCCCGCCGCAAAGTCCAATTTTTCTTGTAGTGGTGTGTCCCACCGGACATGCCAATTTTGTTGTTGTCCAAACTCTTTTTCCTAGCGGCGGTATCGGCCAGAGGTTTGAGACAATGATTCCTCTGTGCTTCAAGCAATTGCGTCGAGGAAAGAACTCTGTTCCTCGACTATGGATTCCCTAACTCCTCCAAAGAGCGTTAGGCTAGGTAAGAGGGACTTGTGGCTAGACTATCTATAGGGCTAAAACATAAAGGAAGCAGTAAAGAAAAAGTAAAGACTTCGCAAAAAATAGTAGATTTGAGTGATGTGTCCTTTTGAATGTACGATCCTGCAACTGCTCACCGTTGGATTAACTAAGATCAACACTTCTCATTACTCTAATCCCTAGAAACTCGGAGATATTTTCCACGACCTTACTTGCACGGGATAGTGAGGTCAAACAGCTTCGCTCCAATTTCCACGGCGTTCCAATCTTCGCCGACCTTAACCACTTCAACGTTGTATCCACGTGTATTGAATGCTTGCGCTCCAAGAAAGCCTTCCTTACTTCGGCTACAACCTCCCCGGCCACGTTGCTTCCTCGACCTTTCGCCGTTGGTGTCCTAGTCGAGCTGTCCATTAAGAGAAGCACTCTCCAACCGAGTTCCATTTCACCTCGGCCTATTTTATCATTCCCTCGGGGCTCAGCCTTCTTGATATACCTCTTATGTCTTCATACCAAGCCTTTTCCCCTTTACTTATTCACTTGGCAAATACTCTTTATCCATATTCCAATGTTTTTATAGCTTGCCTCGGCTGAACCCTAGCCTCAGACTCCTCATTTTCCGTCGGCCAACAACTTAATTTATTTGGGTGTTAACAACACCGTTAACCTTTTTTTTACCGATTCCACTTCAAAAATACTTATATGGCTTTAACGGATATGATGTGCATTAAATGAGACTCGCGTGGCTTTCCATTTCATCTTTTTTCCTATTTATTTTTTTCCGCGTATTTTTTCCCATTAACAAAAATATTTTTCTTCTTTCTCTTTTCATTAGTTCATAAAATCTAAAAAGTCAAATCCGGGAAATTTTGGAAAATTCAAATGCTATGCAATTTAAGGAGAATAATCAACTATGGAAAAAAGGTGAAACAGAACGGATAAGGTGAAAACCAAAATCTGGAAGAATCAAACCAATGTAATACAAGAAATTTGCCTCCCAAATTATGACTCGCAACCATGATTTCTCAACAAAGAACGTAAATCATGCGGTTACTGTAGATCGAATTCATACGATTCAAGGGAACAAGTCCCAAATTATGACTAAGGTAAAAACACACGTCTGTATTTTCTGGAAGCTTGAGGAAGGAGACAAATTTAGTTAACATTTTGAAACTCTGAGGACCAATTTGAGAAGATAAAAGAACACAAAGGACTAACTCAGTATAAACAAATTACTTAAAGGGCGGTATACTTGCTGCATATGAATAATGTTTCCAGCTTCAATTGCTCATTTAACAAAATGTTGAAATATTAAAAAGGGAAAAGCTAGACTGAAGAAGAAATGAATATGTACCAACATTCATCATTCTTCTTCTTTTAAAGTCGCACAAATTTTAGGTTGTAATTTTTGTAGAAATTTAGTTTTGTGTTTAAATATTGAATATGAGTTAGAAGAGTTTGTAGAAATGAGATAGGTTGTAGAAGTGATGAAGGGGTGTGATTAGTGATGGTCTAAGTTAAATACCTAAAACCAAATGGCCCAAGGCTTTAAAAAACGTGAAGCAAATTACTTAGAGTAAAGGGGCGCATGATGCAATAAGAGAGAGGTGTATTTAGTAAGCAGGATTGTAGCAACTGGAAAATTTGAACAGATTCTCCGAGTTTTGAAATGGAGCGTCCACCAAAGTTTAATTATTAGGGAAAACATTGGTAAATCCATTTGGGTTGGATAAAGGTCTTTACGGAGCATATTTGGGTTCAGGAGTTGATTATGCGTGGAGAAAGTATTAGCATCACACAACATCATTTCCAAGAAATGTTGCCTTTTAAATCATTGTGAAAAATAAAATGCTAAGTTTGAAAATATTAATTTTACCCTTTTATTATCAAATGAATTGAGAAGACTTGATAAAAATTTTGTTTAAGTCTTTTCAATGGAGAATCAAAGCGTAAGTCTGAGAAAGGACCCCCCCTCCTACGTATCTTCGTGTTCAATGGAGAATCAAAGCCAACCTAGTTCTTGGATAGAAAAAATTTGTTTGTTGGTGTTTTTTAATCAATGCTTTACGGATGGTTCATAAGGATTTTAGGGTTTTTGAGCTTTACAACTTATTCGTTCTAAAACACAGATGAACTCGATTGGGCGACATACCTAATCCCCTCTTATTATTTTGTTAGGATTGCATTTGTATTTTTATTGAGAATTAAGAAAGAACTGATTTAGAAATGACTTAAACAAAGTTTTTTTTTATCATTTTTAATATTGAGAATTAAGAAAAAAATTAGAAAAGAGTTAGTGTTTTGATCCTACGTATCTGTGGGTAGAGAATAAAGGCAATGTAGTTTTGGGGTAGAAAAAGTTAGTGTGTTGGTAATTTTTTAGTTAATGTTTTAATTTATATTTATAGGAATTTTAAGACTTCTGATCCGTACAACTCATTCGTCCTAAAACAAAGATTAACCCGAATGTACAACAAATTTAATCTCCTATTATTGTTTCGCAAGGATTAATGCACTCCATCTAGGGGGGACTCGTCTAGTACCCGGGTTCGATCCCTGACGATGGAATAAATTGGAGGTAGGCTTTACTTACCTCCCGGTCTGTAACATCCCTAATTTCGGTTAATTTCGTTTTATGAAATTAACTATCGAATATCTATTCGATGAAATAATAATTCGAGTCATGGACATGAGAAAAGCGTGAAAGCAACATTTAGTTGCTAATAGTATGAGTTATTAAGTGCAAGACTGGATAGGATTAAGCTAAGTGAGTGTTAGATGAAGTAAGGGTAGTTTGGTCCTTTTACCCTCATTTAAACCCCAACTGAAACCACAACTCTCCAAACAGTTCTCACCTTGCTGGAAAAACAGAATTGAAATAGAGAGAGAGAGAGAGAGAGAGAGAGAGAGAGAGAGAGAGAGAGAGAGAGAGAGAGAGATAGAACTCGAGAGAGTGAGGGATAAGAGAAGAAGGGCAGCAAGCTCAAATCCTAATGCATGTAAGTGATCCTTATACCATTCTCTTCAGTTTTTCGAACTCTTTCCAATGATACCAATTTCAGTAGCTAAATCTTCCCCTATTTCATTCTACTATTTTTGATTTTGGAGCTCAACCATAGCCAAACCTTGAAGTTTTGTCTTGCATGTTGTTTATGGAAGCTTGTAGGTGGTGTACGTGTTGCAAGGATTCAATTTTAGAACTCATAAGCAAGTTGCATTGTAGCTGTTTCGAGTGAGAAGTAGGAGAGGTGCTGAAGTTGTTCGAATTCAATTTTGGAAGTGAGTTGACGCGTTAGAATCGAGTTCGTGAGGTTTCGGATCGGTTGAACTACGAGAAGTTTCGGTGCTTCGTGATTTTCATCACGATCGGTGAGTTCTATTGGCTTAGGGTTTTTAATATTTGAGCTTTGATTGTTGCTAGTTGCTGGAACCATATGTGCAATATCGTTTTTATGAAATTCGAGTCGAGAAATGCGTTTTCAAAAATGTCTCGTTTTGGCGTCGTTTTAACGATTTAATGAATATGTATCGTGTGATTGTTGTGGAATTGATTGATGTTACTTGTTTGGACTGGAATATTGACTGTGTTTAAGTTGGATTAAGATTGGGTTACGGATTGGACGCGATAGGAAAAGCGAAACGGAACGAAATAAGCGAATTGTGACTCTGCTACAGGCAGCACGGGTCGTGCCACCCTTAGCACAGGTCGTGCCAACCTTTCTGGTTGACTGGAATTACATTTCCAGCCAGTACGAGTCGTGCTAGGTATGGCACGGGTCATGCCAGTTTTTCTGTTCCCGGTTACCAATATTCGTTTCGTCGCTCCTTTCGATTCCAAACCTCTTCTAATCTTCTTCCCAACCATCCCTCATGTTATGAAACCGTTGATACTCTGTTTTTGAACATGATTGCAAGGTTTAAAATGAATTGTTTTGGAAGTCATAATTGTTTCAAAAACCGTAAAGTAGTATACGCGAGAGGGCATGGGTTATGTTTAAGGTTGTGGAACTATATGTTCATCAAATTTATGTTTAAGTATTAACATGAATGACATGTAATGAAAAGGGATGAATAAATATTTTCATCAAAGACTGTTGAGGGTATTATATAAAAGACGGCCCAAAGCGGGTGGATATATAAACTATATCAAAAGGATGGGTGACAACCCAGTAGATTAGTATACTAGGGGAGGGGAAGTCATGAGCCCCAGAACCTAGGCCTCAGAGGTTTGAAGCTAGTGTAAACTAGTGGAGAGGTTCGACGGTAAAGGCGTGGTCATTATCGAAGATGTACTATGGCATGAAAGGAAAAGATATATGCACGTAGGCCCTATATGGACTACGATTAAAGAAAAAGAAATAAATGGACCGAGAGTTATTGTGAGGGGTTACGGTAGGACTCACTGAGATAATGTTTATCTCACCCTTTATATGTTGTTGTTTTACAGAGAAACATGGAAAGAAGAAAGCGACGAGGCACGAGTAGGTGACGTGCTTGAGGAGAAGTTAGAAGACTTGGTTCTTTTATATTAGATATTGAGTTCCCTTGTTGTCTTTGTAACTCGATAGTATAACTTGAATTGTTTTAAGTTATGTAATCGTTTCCGCTTTTCTTGTGATGGTATTGAACACTAGGTTATGAGGATATTGAAAGACATGGAACCTATATGGTTTTAATTAAATTTATGGAATGTTAGACTGTTTGATGTTAATCATCGAGAAAAATTTTAGTTGTGTTCAATATCTAAACAGGAAATATTACTCTGATGTATGCGATTTCGTGCATCTTAGAATTTCTACTTGATAGAAATATTAGGGTGTTACACGGTCGAACTCCGGATTATTCAGGGCCCATTTCCCCTGGGCACCGGAGTGGGGTTAAAGACGCCTAGACCAAAAAAGAGACCAACTTAATGAGAATTGTTTATTTTTGTGTTTGACGGTGTGTGCCCTCGCTCCTACTTGTAGCACCCCAATTTTCTTATTAATATGTGTGTATATATGTGTAGATATTTTAGTAGTTTTATGTGTTCATATTTTAATAATTGACATATCTTAATAGTATGTTATTATTATATTATTTTATTTTTAAATACTTGGCATGAGTTAATATTATTTTAAATTATAAAATTAATGACTTTAAAGCATTATATATCTTTGAAATATTAAAATATATTTTATTAACATTTAATTGTATTTTTATATGATATTAATAATATATTGTTGTTATTGTTTGATGTATTTTGGTAAGGTGAAATGCTTTTTCATTGTTATTGTTATTATTATTATTGTTGTTGTTATTATTATTATTATTATTATTATTATTATTATTATTATTATTATTATTATTATAATAGTAAAATAATAGTCTTTAGTTATTAATATTATTTAGAAAATAATATTCTGCTAAAAATAAATGTGTTTAGAATTAAAGATATTTTAAAGATATAATAAAGACAAGAACTTGGACCTTTTTTATGTAAAGCCTATGCACCCTTTTTCTTGCTAAAGAACCTACAGATGCTTGGAACAAAACAAAATAGGCTAAAGTGCTCCCGGGGTCCCTTCCCTTATCTTTATTTAAAGTAACGAATTAGTCCTTTATGTTTTTTTTTGTCCCAAATAAGTCCTTTATCTTTCAAATTTTTGACACATAAATCCTTTTCCGTTAACAGCACTGATTTATGTGTCAAAAAAAAGATTTATGTGTTAAAAATTTAAAACATAAAGGACTGATTTGGGACAGAAAAGGATTTATGTGTCAAAAATTTAAAACATAAAGGACTGATTTGGGACAAAAAGAAAGATAAAGGACTAAATCGTTACTTTAAATAAAGATAAGAGACCCCGGGAGCACTTTAGCCAACAAAATAACCCTATCTGCCGTGAATTCTTCCATCGTTACTGTCTTGTAGCCGTCTTTTAAAACTGTTATCCTTATTTCAATTTCTTCTCAATTCCTAATTTTGCTTATTTATTTGATCACCAAAAATTACCAAACTTCATATTCGTATACAAAATTATCCACTGAATCGTTTATAGCGTTATTTTGGTCATCAGAGATAGAAATTATACCGTATTTCGTACGCTATATCTGTCATTCTGAACACTACGATAATCGTTTGGAAAAACGGACATAGTATTTGGATTCCCCTCATCGAAACCTTCAAGAAAATGTACTATTTTGGTGAAGTTGAAAAACGACATGTTTTACCCGTGACTACAACTTCTGGTCTCATTTATGGCTACACCAGTGGTCATATTGAAGAAGAGAGACTTTCTTTGGACGGAATCACCGAAAAGAATACTTTCATTATATCCAATTAGATTTGCCAATAGAGATCTTCCAAAAATAGGTCCTATTCTTTGTCGTTCTTGATCGTTCTTGGTTACCGTTGAACATTACTCAATAGGATTCTCAGTTCCTTCATTCAATGGACCTCATGATATGTTCAAATCAATTAAGGATCCTCTCCCTTTCTGTTTTCAGGTATCATTTCGTGGTAAGCAATATCTATCAGGTTCTAGTTCTTCGTTTGAGTTCTTTATACTGTAAAACAGTATTTTTGGCATAACTTTTCCTACCGATGTCAGATTCGCATACCGTTTGAAGCTACACGCTCGTAGCGACATCCTTAACACTATAAAAATAAGTTTTCAGCATTTCAAATCATAACTTCGTGTAAGTTGTAACATCCGCAAAATAATTAATAGAATTATTTGGGTGTTAACCTAATTAAACCAATTTAGTACTTAACGGGTAAATTTATCGAGTGCTAAAATTATTTATTTGTTGTCATCGGATCGTTAACCGGATAATACGGACCAAGGAAGTTTTGGAATCGAAATAGGAGATTTCGATCGATATGGTAATTTGACCGCGTTAAAATTATATATTACTAAATATATATATATGTACGCGTGTAAGTGAGTGAGGGGGAAGGGAAGAATTAAATTAAGAAGGGAAGAAAGAAAGGGGATGCGAGAAACAGAGGGGAGGAGAGAAAAAGAAAAGAAGAGAGAAAGAAAGGGGGAGGAGGAAGAAGAGGAAAAAGGGGGCAATTCCGCTCATCAAAACGACTTCCGTCCAACACGAAAAATGTTCAGCGCTACTTCCTCTTCGATTTGGTACCAAGATTTTCATCATCAACTCACTCTCTCTCACTTTGCCATTTTCGAATTTGAGAGGAAAAATGGAGGTTTTATGGTTCAAGCTCAAAGGAAAGCCTAGAATGGTGGTGAGGAGCGAGCTCAAGGTCGAATACGCGAATATTGAAGTCCGATTTGGAGTTTTTGAAGAATTGAAGGTTAGGGTTCAAATTTGGGTTTTTGGTGAATAGTAACTTTTGGAGGTTAGGGATGATGAATAGTATCCGTGGAGAATTTCGGGGAATTCGGTAGTTCGGTCAAAAGGATGCCTCGAAGTCGAGTGGGAAACTTTGGGAGCGGTTGCGGACGTCGCCGGAGCGTGTAGTTGATTCGGGGAACGTTCGTGCGGTTTTGTCAGAAAAGCGGTGTCGCGGAAAGTCTCGGTGATTTGGCGAAGTCTCGGCGATTTTGAAGTCTCGGTGTCGGCACACGCTTCGAGGGTGAGTTCTACTTACGTTTAGGATTTTTGTTTTTTTCGAATTAATTGATAAACTGTTTTATCGCTTTCGCTGGACTGGAATATTATGTAATACTGTCTGATTCGGGTTAGGAATCGATTGGGGCGAGTCTCGGGTTGCGTCGTGTTAAAAATGGAATTTTTGGTGATTTGATTCGAGAGATTTTGATTTAAAACCGTTATTTGGAAAATCACCGTAATTTGATAAACTTCGATTTGATTAAGATTTTGATTGATTGTTTGATGTTGATTGGGTTTGATTATATGTGTGTGAAAACTGTTTTCGATCGGAACTAAAATCGGAATTGAGCGGAATAGCGGATTTCGCGAAAATCGCAAAATCTGCACCACACAGACCCCCATCGCGTCGCGACCCGCAGGGCATCGCGTCGCGACCCAGTGCAGTGTTGCCACGCAAAATGTTTCTGTCGTTTTTCGCGTCGCGACGGTAGCAGTTCGCGTCGTGACGTTTTGCAGATTTTCAACAGTTTTTCACTGATTTTGTTTTCGCGATAACTTTTGATCCGGGAACCCGATTGAGGTGTTCTAAGATGCGTTGGAAAGCTTATTCAGAGGCCTAACTGAATATTCTATTTTTTAAGGTAAAACTAAACTGTTTTTGATATGGAAAATTGTGTCGAAAAGCGGTCAACTAGAGTGCGAGTGTGAACTTGGATTTTATAAAACGTGGATTAAAGTGTTTCATTGATTGTTTGATTTGATGGACCGTGGGTTCATAGTATTGTAGATATACGTATAAAGTATATCGAGTTGGGTGACGACCCATTATTTAACATACTAGGGGGAGGCAGTCATGATCCTTTTACCTAGGCTCCATGCCAATAGGAGAAGGTACTATTGGTAGGGGGGTTCACCGCCTTGCAGCGTTCGCGTCAGCGGTGTTATGTTGTTTGTAGTACGTTTACCGGGTTCTTCGTTCGCGTCAGCGGTATCGTACTAGACTAACAGGTTACCGGGTTCTTCGTTCGCGTCAGCGGTAATCTGTTAAAATGTTTTATGCGGTCCATCGGGGGTAGCGTTCGCGCAGCCGATGCCGTATTGAATTAATACCGGATTTCATAACTGAACCGAGAGTGTTAGTAGGGGTTTCGGTAGAGCTCACTGAGATTGTATCTCACTGTTTAATTGTTGTTGATTTACAGAGACACAGGGACAGCGGAAATCCAAGAGGCACGAGTAGGTTGAGCTCGGACTGGTTGCTGATAGCCTAGCTTTATGTTTAAGCTTATTTCCCTTCTGTTGTCTGTATACTAAGACATTATGTATTTAAGGTATATCTTTCTTCCGCTTTCTTGTATGATACTGAATACTATAATTGCTGATGGTATATGGTCTGAGAACCATATTGTCTTGTTGTAAATAAGACTGTTTGGGTTTTATTCAGCGAAAAATTTATAGTGATATTCAGTGTCTAAACAGGAAATATATCTCTGATGTGTTACTATGGTGCACTTGGGTATTTTTAGTAGATAGAAATACCGGGGTGTTACAGCTGGTATCAGAGCAGTTCGACCTAGTCGGACTTAGTTTAGGGTTGAGTCGATTCCTTGTTAGTCCTTTTTGTAATTACACTTGTGATGCTAAGAGACATTGAGCCTGATCAACTTAATACTTAGTGCATCATAAGCGGAATTATGACTGGATGATCAAGATGCAATCCTCGACCAAGACCGGAGTCTCCAACCGGTGCATCCTCAGGAAAGGTGACATGACGGTGGAAGAATACACCGCTAAGTTCGAGAAGTTGTCTCAGCTTTACCGAATGGTAAGGTATGTTTCGAATGACGAATGGAGAATGCAGATGTATAAGAAGGGCCTTAGTGCTTTTATGACTTATGGTCTCAGTTCTTATACTGTTACCAATTTTGTTGCCTTAGTGCAGTCAGCCCGTGTCGCCGAGGATGATCTCATAGGAAGTATGGGAAAGGAGAAGGTAGTTGAATTATCAACTCCGAATGCAAAGTCCTAAGATAATTTCATCAAAGGAAAAGCAGATGCAAATCTTTGATTCTTCAAAGGTCAGAAGATGTTCTAACTGGGGAAAGCCTCACAGCGGTGGTTGCAAGCGAAGATCTAATCGGTGCTATTACAGTAATGTAGAGGGTCACTATGGTAAAAAGTGCCCTGCCAGGAAAAGTTCCAAGGAGTCATAAGCAGCTCCAAGGCAAGGACGAGTCAACACTTTGAATGCTTAGACAGTTACGAATGCTGACGGTATACTTAGAAGGATGGGAGTCCTATTCAATGACTCGATCAGTATATTATAAGATTCGGGTGCAACCTATTGCTGTATATCCCGATCGCATGTGAATCGGTTGGGATTAACCTTATCTTCGCTATCCGAGCTGATAACTATCTTAACTGCGGCTAAGGGTCGTGTCCAGACCCAATCTTTGTGTCAGAATTGTCTACGTGTTATAGGAGACAGAACTTTCGTAGAAGGATTATTTGTTTGCCTGTGAGAAGTGTGGACACCATTTTGGGTATGAATTGGATGACTGCAAATCATGTTGCAATCGACTGTATTAATCAGCTATCAGCTTCGCTTCAGAATCAGTTGAATTGTCTAGGACAAATTCTGAAGCGGTTACCTAGTTCACCTTAGACGGTCAATCTTCATTCCAAGGTGCGGAAGCACATGTTAGTAGGTTATCTGCATCCACCGGAACTAGTATTAGATTTATCATCTGTACAAGTTGTGAATGACTTTCTGGATGTTTTCACGATGAAGTTTCTTCTGAACCTCCAGAACGAGAAGTAGAGTTTACTGTAGAATTGATTCCTGGCACGGGATCAATATCTATTGTTTCTTATTGAAGGTTTCTTTAGAGTTAAAGGAAATGGAGTCTCAACTGGAAGAGTTGATCTTAAAGAAATTCCGTCGACCGAGAGTGCTTCTCTAAAGAGTGCTCTGGTGTGATTAGTCAAAAGAAGGTTAGTAGCAAGAGATTGTACATCGGTTATCGACAACTCAATAAAGTGACGATCAAGAATAAATATCCCTTACCAAGGATAGAAGAATTGCTTGAACAATTTGAGGTGCTGCAGTGTTTCAAAAATTGATCTGAGGTCAGGTTATCATCAATTAAAAGTTAGAGCCTTAGATATTCCGAAGACAGCTTTCCGTACTAGGTATGGACATTACGAGTTCGTAGTGATGCCCTTCGGTTTGACTAATGCTCCAACGGTATTCATGGATTACATGAACCGAGTTTTTCATACGTATTAGGATCAGTTCGAAGTCGTTTTCATTGATGGTATCTTGACGTGCTCGAAGACCAATGAGGAGCATGTCCAACATCTCCTCATTGTTCTGAACGTACTCCGAGAAAATAAGTTGTACTTGAAACCCTCGGAATGTGATTTTTGGGTGTCAGAGGTAAAGTCTTTGGGACATGTGATTTCCCAAGTCGGGAGTTTCTGTAGATCCCAGTAAGGTGGAAGCTGTATTGAAATGGGAACGACCAGCGTCAGTCACAGAGATCAGAAGCTTTTGGGTCTAGCCGGTTACTATAAGAGATTTGTTCAAGGGTTCTCACAGTTAGTTTTCCACTTACTCGGTTAACTCGTAAGGGTCATCCGTTTACGTGGGATGCCGATTGTGAAGAATGTTCTCTAGAGTCGAAGATTTTAACTTCTGCTCCAATCCTGATTATTCCGGATCCGTCATTGGAATTTTAAATTTTCAATGACGCTTCAAGGAAGGGTTTGGATGCATTCTAATGCAAAATTAACAAGTGGTAGCATATGCGTCCAGACAATTAAAGTCTCATGAGAAGAGTTATCCGACTCATGATTATGAGTTGGTAGCTATTGTGTATGCACGGAAGATTTGGAGACGTTACCTGTAAGGGTCTCGTTTCGATGTCTTTAGTGATCACAATAGTTTAGGGCATATATCTGTTTGATCACAAAGAACTGAATAGCAGGCAGAGAAGTGTGTTGAGTTTCTGGAGGATTATGAATTTGTGCTGATGTAGCATTCAAGAGAGGTCAGTGTTGTAACTGATGCACTGAGTAGGAAGTCCATCCACATGGCTGAGTTTATTGATGCATGAGATGGAATCATCGGAGTCTTTTAGAGACTTAAATCTGAATTCAAGATCGAGAGGAACCTGTTAGTGTTGAGCCATATGAGGATCTCTAGTTCCCTAAGGGATTCTATACGCTTAGCATAGGAAGTTGATGTGAAGCTACAATCACAAAAGGTATTTCCAGATTTTACCATGGATGGTGATGGAGTCAGTTGTTTCAACGGTAGAATTTGTGCGCCCGATGATGAGAATAATAGAAGGCGAGTGTTAGAGGAAGCACATCGAAGTTTATATTCTGTACACCCTGGATCCACCAAGATGTACGGAGATGTAAAGCCGATGTATTAGTGGCGAGGTATTAGTTTGTTAACCTCTTCTTTGTGAAGGTTGACAATGAGATTGTCTTACGAAATTTCGTTTGACAAGTCGAACGTGAATACGGATATGTAAATGAGGTAAATGCTGACTGTTTTCACGTTGCAAATAACCATCAAAGGATAAATTGATGGATCTGCTCGTAAGTGACTGAAATTTCCGAAGTGAAACTTGGCGTGCGGTGTAATAGTTTTGAAAAATCATTTTTGTGAAAACCCGCATGCTAAAGTTAATTTTTGGAAACGAATTAAGAGGCCAATAGGATATGATTGAGGAGGAAAATCCTAGGAGGATTACTTAGGTTGAGGGGAAGCTCTCAACGCTATTGACTAATTCGGAAAGGAGCTCTGAGTTCTGTTTGATAGTTGTTTGGAGAACAACTGAGGTGATTTTCATTACGTTCAATTTATTTGATGTCCCCATGGTTTACTTCTACGTTTAAGATAAACGTTTCTGGTAAATCCTCATTCCATCTTCTTTCGAAAGATGTTACCTCGAAGACTTGGAAGCGAGTCAAGGAAATTCACAGTGACTTTCCGTCACATTTTTCAATGTGTACAGGAACTGTTATGGATTTTTAGAAAATTTGCGGAGAACGTGTTTACACCCTTTGAGAAAATCGTGTTTGTTTTTACCTCTGCCGAGGAGTACCAGTTTGTGGATCTCGCTTTCAATATATACTTCTATCAAGCGTCTTGTATTAGACCATTTGATTTAGATTAATCAAAGTTGGGGAGCAAGCGAGGATAATTAGAATGAAGCTTCAGAAGTGTTTTCAAATGCGGTGCCGAGCTTACGTAGGCGAAAGAGGAGTTTCTCGTGTCGATTCGTAATAAGAGAGTTCGGACTGTAATCGTAGAAGCGTTCTGGGGTAGTACTGGATCATACCTGGAGATTGATGTGCCAACTTGGGAAGGTTTTCTATCCTCATTTCGTTAATTCAAGAATGTTCTCTAGCAAATTTTGACCTTTCTGAGAATGTCGATTCTCGGTTAGACAGATGAAAGACTTGACGAAATTTTGAGGACAAAATTCTTTTAAGTTGGGGAGAATGTAACATCCGCAAAATAATTAATAGAATTATTTGGGTGTTAACCTAACTAAACCAATTTAGTACTTAACGGGTAAATTTATCGAGTGCTAAAATTATTTATTTGTTGTCATCGGATCGTTAACCGGATAATACGGACCAAGGAAGTTTTGGAATCGAAATAGGAGATTTCGATCGATATGGTAATTTGACCGCGTTACAATTATATATTACTAAATATATATATATGTACGCGTGTAAGTGAGTGAGGGGGAAGGGAAGAATTAAATTAAGAAGGGAAGAAAGAAAGGGGATGCGAGAAACAGAGGGGAGGAGAGAAAAAGAAAAGAAGAGAGAAAGAAAGTGGGAGGAGGAAGAAGAGGAAAAAGGGGGCAATTCCGCTCATCAAAACGACTTCCGTCCAACACGAAAAATGTTCAGCGCTACTTCCTCTTCGATTTGGTACCAAGATTTTCATCATCAACTCACTCTCTCTCACTTTGCCATTTTCGAATTTGAGAGGAAAAATGGAGGTTTTATGGTTCAAGCTCAAAGGAAAGCCTAGAATGGTGGTGAGGAGCGAGCTCAAGGTCGAATACGCGAATATTGAAGTCCGATTTGGAGTTTTTGAAGAATTGAAGGTTAGGGTTCAAATTTGGGTTTTTGGTGAATAGTAACTTTTGGAGGTTAGGGATGATGAATAGTATCCGTGGAGAATTTCGGGGAATTCGGTAATTCGGTCAAAAGGATGCCTCGAAGTCGAGTGGGAAACTTTGGGAGCGGTTGCGGACGTCGCCGGAGCGTGTAGTTGATTCGGGGAACGTTCGTGCGGTTTTGTCAGAAAAGCGGTGTCGCGGAAAGTCTCGGTGATTTGGCGAAGTCTCGGCGATTTTGAAGTCTCGGTGTCGGCACACGCTTCGAGGGTGAGTTCTACTTACGTTTAGGATTTTTGTTTTTTTCGAATTAATTGATAAACTGTTTTATCGCTTTCGCTGGACTGGAATATTATGTAATACTGTCTGATTCGGGTTAGGAATCGATTGGGGCGAGTCTCGGGTTGCGTCGTGTTAAAAATGGAATTTTTGGTGATTTGATTCGAGAGATTTTGATTTAAAACCGTTATTTGGAAAATCACCGTAATTTGATAAACTTCGATTTGATTAAGATTTTGATTGATTGTTTGATGTTGATTGGGTTTGATTATATGTGTGTGAAAACTGTTTTCGATCGGAACTAAAATCGGAATTGAGCGGAATAGCGGATTTCGCGAAAATCGCAAAATCTGCACCACACAGACCCCCATCGCGTCGCGACCCGCAGGGCATCGCGTCGCGACCCAGTGCAGTGTTGCCACGCAAAATGTTTCTGTCGTTTTTCGCGTCGCGACGGTAGCAGTTCGCGTCGCGACGTTTTGCAGATTTTCAACAGTTTTTCACTGATTTTGTTTTCGCGATAACTTTTGATCCGGGAACCCGATTGAGGTGTTCTAAGATGCGTTGGAAAGCTTATTCAGAGGCCTAACTGAATATTCTATTTTTTAAGGTAAAACTAAACTGTTTTTGATATGGAAAATTGTGTCGAAAAGCGGTCAACTAGAGTGCGAGTGTGAACTTGGATTTTATAAAACGTGGATTAAAGTGTTTCATTGATTGTTTGATTTGATGGACCGTGGGTTCATAGTATTGTAGATATACGTATAAAGTATATCGAGTTGGGTAACGACCCATTATTTAACATACTAGGGGGAGGCAGTCATGATCCTTTTACCTAGGCTTCATGCCAATAGGAGAAGGTACTATTGGTAGGGGGTTCACCGCCTTGCAGCGTTCGCGTCAGCGGTGTTATGTTGTTTGTAGTACGTTTACCGGGTTCTTCGTTCGCGTCAGCGGTATCGTACTAGACTAACAGGTTACCGGGTTCTTCGTTCGCGTCAGCGGTAATCTGTTAAAATGTTTTATGCGGTCCATCGGGGGTAGCGTTCGCGCAGCCGATGCCGTATTGAATTAATACCGGATTTCATAACTGAACCGAGAGTGTTAGTAGGGGTTTCGGTAGAGCTCACTGAGATTGTATCTCACTGTTTAATTGTTGTTGATTTACAGAGACACAGGGACAGCGGAAATCCAAGAGGCACGAGTAGGTTGAGCTCGGACTGGTTGCTGATAGCCTAGCTTTATGTTTAAGCTTATTTCCCTTCTGTTGTCTGTATACTAAGACATTATGTATTTAAGGTATATCTTTCTTCCGCTTTCTTGTATGATACTGAATACTATAATTGCTGATGGTATATGGTCTGAGAACCATATTGTCTTGTTGTAAATAAGACTGTTTGGGTTTTATTCAGCGAAAAATTTATAGTGATATTCAGTGTCTAAACAGGAAATATATCTCTGATGTGTTACTATGGTGCACTTGGGTATTTTTAGTAGATAGAAATACCGGGGTGTTACATAAGTTCCCGAGCCCTAGTTTTTTGGCCCTTTTAGTCCCTACGGTCAAGTATTTAACACCGTTCCTTTGTCCTTTTGTTATATGCGACTTCCAGGATTATCAAGGAACTAATATAAGAGTGATATAATTATGTTTGGAGAACTTGAGTCGCTGTTTCCGCTTCACACTCTGGTTCGTGATTGCTTGGATTCGAGGTAAGAGGGTTGATGATAACTAGGTAACATGATAGTTTATGATGCAATTGACATAACTGGGATGTCCCATGATCCCTATGTCTTACGCTGACAATATATTTGTATGTAACCATTGTATGAGCAGTGGGTTTTATGTGTTTAATTCTATAGTTTGGTTATGTCCTTGTAGGAGCAAAGACTCTATTATAATGTGATAATGTTGATGATATGTGTAAATGCTATTGTTTTTGAACATTTTATTCCTATATGTTGTTATTATTGTGTTTGTTATTGTTGTTATGACTGTTGTTGATTATTATTAGAGACCAATTCAATGGAATTGAGTCTCGTTGGGCTAATCTCCTTAGAGGAGATATGATTGTTAATGTTGGTGTAGTTGGGTATTTATTACCGATGAACTCTAGGGTAGTAGACCTTACCTAACCCTTGAATAAGTTAATGGTGAAATTATGTGGTTAGATAGTCTGTAAGTTGAGGATTGATGATGTACTTTTGGTTCAGACCGTATTTAAGTTAAGTAACAAAGTTAAACTCTAGCATATGAAATTGGGTTGATGATATTGAGGTTCCTAGTTGTTTGGTGGTTTAATTGGAAATAGGAATGACTTAGAATGCTTTCTACACATAGAAGAAAATATTAATTGATTAGGTAGATGTTATTGATTGATTAGAGTAGTGTAAATCACCCGGAAAATGTTTAGGACTTGTGTTAATCTATTAGAGGCAAGATGTTAATCAATTAAGTAGTTAATATTACCAAGGATATATTTTAGAGGCGTGTTAATAGATTAGAAAGGACTGTTAATCAATTAGGATAATGAAGTATCACCCAGGAGACAATTTGGAGCTTGTTAGTCGACTAGGACTAAGGTGTAAATGGATTAGGACTATTCTAGGTGTGTTTTGGGTGATGATTGACCATTCCAAAGCTAGTTTTTAGTGACCTTAAACCATAGATGATGATCAAGGATTTAAAACCATATAGAGCCTTAGGAAACACTAAGAAATGGATGAGACCAGAATGATAGAGATAGACACCGTTAATTGGGATGTAGATGTGATTAGAGATGATGACCACATGACAAGTAACCAACCAGTTGATGATGATACCCATGGACTTAGGAATCCTTAGCGACACTGATGATGATGATGATGATGATGTTCAACGAGTTTACTCGTTTAAGGAACCTTGTCGCTGTATGGGCAAGGACTCGTCGCAGTATAGGCCGAGCCGTACCTTAGTAATTTAAGTTGTAGGAGGAACCTTGTCGCAATATGGGCAAGGACTCATCGCAGTATTGGCGAGCCGTACCTCAAAGGATGGTGATGATGATAGATGGGGTGGTAAGCAAACGATTATGGGAGTAGTAATAGAGGCGGCCACGACTCGGCCTTACGGGTAGGCCCAGTGGGGGGGTCCTAAGTGGGGCACTGCTGGGGCGTTCCACAAAACACTGGGGTACCCTGACTAGACTCTATCTTTTGCTCGGGATGTGAGGGTACTTGCATCCGCTTACCTAGAGATAGATGGATCCAGATGTATTGACAGAGTAGTTGACGTTTTGAGTGTTGCGTTGGAGTAGTGGGTATTAGGATCATGTTGACGTTGTAGTCTTAGGACCGTACATGAGGTCGCGACATTGAGGATTAGATGACGATTAGTTGACTATTAGTTGATGATTGTTTGTGTATGTGTGTTACTGTATGTTGTATCCACTACCGTTTATTGTTTCCTATGTCGTGTGATTTCCTCACTCTTCTTTGTGGCAACTCGTGTGCCATTGTATATGTTTCGGTGATGAGAAAGAAGATGGTGATGAACCTGTTGACGTGGACGCCGAGAAGTAGTTCGCGCGAGATGAAGACTTTTGTTATTATGCTTTGATTATTCGTTTGTTCGTCAAAAGTTGTAATAAGTGGTAAAAGTTATTATGCTTTTCACATTTGTTGGTGATACTTGTTATTTCATTTGACTCAATTTTTATAATGACGTATTTTCAGTTAATTCTTTTATTTACGTCACGTTTTCCAAACGGGGTAGCGGGTGTCACACTATGTATCTCCCGGTGCGATGGAGAATTGAAAGACTATGTAGTTCTTGGTAAAAAAGCTTGTGTGTTGGTATTTTAGTTAATGTTTTTTTATTATTTTATACAGATTTTAGGACTTTTGAAACTCGTTAACCCTAAAATGCTAATTGGTTTGATCGTACAACCGACTTAATCACCTATTATTTAGATATTTTATTATGGATATTTATTGTTTTATGTGAGATTTATTTGAATTAAAATGATTAAATGTGGATTAAGTATAGCATTTTAGAAAGAATGAAGCGACCGATGAAAATGAAAATTGAGGTGTTAATTGTAAAACATAATAGGAGTGTGTACTTACCAACAAATAAATAAATGTACGAAAATATGAATGACAAAATAAAAAATTAAGATCACACCTGTCAAAAAATAAAATAAAATAAGATAAAAAGAAATGGTGGGGGCGCTCGCTGGTTTGTGGCTTCCTGGTGTTGTGCGAATATCCGAATAGGGAGGTGCAAGAATCAAACCAAAACAAATATATAATGATAATATAAAAAGGCTAAATTGCACTTTTGATTATTTATTTTCGTCCAAAGTTTCAGTTTCGTACTTATCTTTTTTCCTCATTTTAGTCCTTTACTTTTCATATCCGTGTCAGTTTGGTCCTTTATTTTTGTTTTTTCTCACTTTTGTATTTTATCTTTCATATTTGTTTCTGTTTGGTCCTGAAAATCAAAACACAGAAAAATGAATAACACTATTGTTGAGGCAAAATCTCTTGTATTAGTTTTGATGAAAACAAATCATTTTGACAAGTGGTTAAGTTATCTGATCCATTGTGGATCTAATGTATTTTCTTGAGTGATACAAAGTACAGGGCATAATCAATCACAACTCAAGAAAGCTATCTGCTAAACAAGAGCATAATCTAAAGGTAGGCTTTGAGGATTGATCAAAATACAAATCAAATAAAGAGACAATGATTCCACATGTCAAGCAGATCCTCATGTGAAAAAGCCTGTATACATCATTGAGACATAAACTTATTCCCCAATCAAAGACATGAATGGTGATTAACAAGAAGACATAAAGATAGATCAAATACTTCTCAAGACAAGTGATTCAATTACAATTTCTAGAAGAACTTCAGATAAGGATATTCAGCTATGACAGGATTCAGTAGCTTGCCAAGCTCAAATAAGGATCTTCCTATGACAATAGCAGCTTTTAGCCTGAAACTTCTCACTACTGAGAAGATGTTTTCCAATCACATAAGATGGTAAAGAAAAGAGACTCTTAAACTGACAAGTTGAGATATCCTCATTAACATCTTAAGTTTGGATCAAGTCAAGCTTGCATGATCTAAAGGGAATAAAAGTCAACTGTAGTCACAAGAAGGGGGGAGGGGGGGTTGAATTGTGACCCTTTTAAAACTTTTAATATTGATCAACCAATATCTGTAAGTGATAATTATTTTATACACTTAAGAATAATTAAGAAGCATAGTCAAGAGATGATTTGTATCTTCTGAGCTTATCATTTAAAGGAATGCATATTGGTGAAGGTTAGAGATGAAGGTCAAAGTACTAAGAAGATAGTTTAGGCATGTGCATGAATGATTGAATATATTCTTAGTGACTATAATGTGTAAAGAAGACAGAATGATAACAAATGGTAAGCAAGGTCTTTTTACACTGAGGATAAGGAGTGTGAGAAGATGATGAAAATGTATTTCCAAGTGTTTCAGACTTACTCACACTTTTGATGTTGGTGCATAGTATTGAGTAGAGGTTGAGGTCAGAGAGTTTGTCATGAGTTTAGAAGACATCTCAAAATAATTTATCATTGAGATTGTAAGATGATTCTTACAATAGAGTGGAAGAGGTTTCATTGTGAGAATATAAGCTATGAGGAGTAAGTTATGGGAGTAAATCACACACAGAGATTTATAGTGGTTCACCCAAATCGCCATGGGCTACATCCACTCTTTACAGCCAGTGAGCTTTTCCACTATTTTCCAAATAGTTACAAGCCAAACACATGTTATACACTGATAGTTTTCTTCCACAACTCTATCAACTGACACACTAGTTTTGTCCAAGCTCTAGAAACTTAACCACTAGTTTTTTCAAGCTCTAGCAACTTAAGCACTAGTTTTTTCCAAGTCTAGCAACTTAACCTCGAAGACAACGTCTTAGGCCTCTTACCTCACAATACAGCAACCAATGCTTATTGTTTGGAAGGTATCTAACCCCTAAGAACTATTTAGGCATCTTCATTAACAATCCGACAACCAATGCCTTGTTAACAAGGACAACAGATGAGTTTGGGTTTGTGTTCTGTTTGGGAACTCACTTAGATAGGGTGATTACATGATATATGTCAATATATAACTTCCTAAGCTATTACATACTCAGAATACATCCCCTTCTAAAATGTAAGCTCACTGAGTATGGTTGAGAGAGATCATAGACATTCAGAAGCTTTGATGAGGAGCTTCAGAATCTATGTAGAAGCCATATGATGGGAAGGATTGACTTGGGCCTGTAGTCTTTTCTCACTCCTTTGAATGTGATCATCTGTTGCAAATCCTTCCTCGAGGCTTGAACTAGCCGTTGAGAGCTTCTCGAGTTAATGCAGGTTTCCGTTGGGAGATTTTGGACAGTGAAGCTTCTTAGTGCTTGTAGCTTTTGAACTTCGTCAAGTGCTTTGATAACATCTTCTAGGACTTGAATACCAATCTTCTAGACATTTTATATACCATGTATATATTGCTTGATGAAGAAATTGGTTTGGTGACTGGGTTATACATTACAGCTTGTGATGCATCTCTTGAACATATCTTCTGATTATGTCTTTTTGTCTGTCTACTGAACTCTGTCTTTTGAACTCCGTGAAGAGTCTTCTGAATGCCTTCTGAAGATCTTCTGAGTTACTGATGCCTAAGCAACAAGCTTGATCTTGTTGCTTACTTTTCTTTCTTTAAATGTCTCTTTGACACAAGACCTTTGAGCTCATTTGAGTGTTCCAGGGATTTAATATTAGATGACTACGTGTTCTGAACAGAATTATACATGCAGACATGTATCTTCTGAAGATTTGAACTGTCTGAATACTGATGGGCTTTTATGCACAGTTCTTTATTACATCATTTGTCACTTCAAGAATGAAGAGCTTTTGAGCACATGCCTTTTCTTTAACATAAGATACTTCAGAGGATATCTCACCGTAGTTTGAGAGTCCTTTTTCTTTCATACCTTAGGTATAAGGTATTCTTCTTCTCACATTGAGAAGCTTCCGGCTAAAACTGCTATTGTCATAAGAAGATCCTTATTTGAGCTTTGCAAGCTACTGAAGGTTGTCTTCTTACTGAATAGAGTTTTTCAGCTTGATTAACTATCTGAAGTCTATCTAGGCTTTTCACAGTGAATTCCATTGTCATGAGGGAAATGCTTGTAAGGCTTCTTCCTTACTGAAGATGTATCTTCTCATGCTGTAAGAAGCATTTGATCTATCTTTGTGTCTTCTTGTTGATCACCATTCATTCCTTGATTGAGACAGTAATTATGTCTCTTTGACGTAGGATTTTTCACATGAGATTTTTCTTGACATGTGAGACTGTGGTCACTTCGTTTGATATGTATTCTGATATATCCTCAAAGCCTTTCTTTAGAACATGCTCTTGTTTAGCATATATCTTCTTGAGTTTGAGAGTGATTATGCCCTTTACTTTAGATCACTCAAGAAAACACATTAAATCCACAATGGATCAGATAACTTAATCACTTGTCAAAATGATTTGTTTTTATCAAAACTAGTGCTAGGGATTTTGCCTCAACAATTTCCCCCTTTTTGATGATGACAAACATTTTGAGAAGCTTTTAAGTTGTCTGATATATCAGTTGTTCTATATGTTTTAATATATGCTCCCCTGAGAGCACGCTTATGCTCCCACTCACTTTGTGCATTCTTTCTAATGTAGTAGAATAATTTCTTAAACCAAACAGTAAATCTTATATCATAGATATTGCTTTGGTATTAAGGCATATATGTAAAAAAAACAACTGAAAGAAGCAAAAGCTTGTTTGTTCTGACAGATGCTCTTAGTAGCATAGATATATCAAGATATGGAACATAGAAAATGCTCTAATTAATTTAGCATAGATATATCAACAAGACACACATATATCATAATGCAACAGAAATATATTAATCGAAGAGAGCATGGTTACATATGATTTGATTTGATTTCACTCTCTCTCATGGTTACATATGATTTGATTTGATTTCACTCTCTTTCTCTCTCTCTCTCCCCTAGACTATTTTTTACTCTCTCTTTCTTACTAGAATAGACTTAAACAACTTAAACTTACTCAAACCTACTTCTCCCCCTTTTGTCATTACTCAAAAAGGGGGGTGTTATCCAACTTTCTTAACCGTAGGAAGGATATTAGGATACCTAGGTGAGTTAGTTGAAGATGATCTGGATATTGACTCGGATGAAGTTTCTTGTGGAAAGATCCAGTGTTGAAGAGCATTGATTTTGGCTGTTTGAACATTTTGTCTAGTGATGGTTTGACTTTGATTGAGCATTGTTTGATGGAGTTTTGCCTTGATCTTTATAATCTGTTTTTCAAGCTTGGAGATTCTAGAGGAAAGGTTTGACTCAGAGGGATTTGTAGATGATTGTTGAGTCCTGGTGTATCTAGGGTATGAGTAGCCAAATGTTTTGAAGAATTTCGAGTCTTCAAAGGAAGTATTTGGAGGATCAGGAGATGAATTGAACAGATAGTTGATGAATGTTAGTCTTTCTGGACTAAGAGTAGGAGGACTTGTTTCTTGTGAAGACACTTCTTCCTCTTTCTCAGAAGAATGTGTTTCTTCTGAGCTACTCAGATGGCTTTCTTAGATTTTTTCTTTTCCCTTGAAGCCTTTGCCTATCTTGTTGTGTTCTAAGCTTCTATTTTTGGGATAAGTGAGCATGAGTTGTGGATGATCACAGAAACATCCTTCAGATGGATTCTATGTTGGGAAGTGGCTCCAAAGAACACGTGTTCATAATCTCTTTCTTGAGTAGGTTTTCTTGCATGTTCATGATCCTTTTCTCTAAAGAGATCACTAGCATCCCCAAATTTTTCTTCTAGGTCTTTTCTTAGTTTGGCTTCATATTTAAGCTTTCTTCTTGCTCTCTCTACTCTCCTTTCTTCTTCATCATCAAATCTGTCAGATTGTTTTGGAATGATTGGGTTTAGTTCTATTCCCATTTGTATCAAATTTTGGGAATCAAATGATGCTATGTCATCATAATAGGGTTGAGAAGATAAGTCTATACCTAGAGACTAGAAGCCTGAAAACGTTGTGTGAGAGCCATACCATAAGGTAGACATATTTTGTTTCTGAAAGGTTGCATGATGTTCAGGATGTGATTTAGAATCAAGTAGAGAAGGCTTATTGGTTCCATTCTAAGAAGATGATAGATGGCAAGAAGATCAGTTTTGGTGACTTCTTCATGATATGCACTTCTTGGAACTAGGTATATTCTAATAAGCTTCTTAAGGGATTGAGTTTATGAATATACCTCTTTTAGTAGTTTTTCTTACCACCAGGATGTTGTGATGACTTCTTATCCTTTCTTTCTCAGTAGAGTACTTCTATGATAGCTTGAGGATCCTTGAGCTATATGAGAAGATAGATCTTTGTAGCATAGTAGCTTGAGATTATTCTCAGAAGCTTTAATAGCTTTCTCTTGACATTGGATACTGCATCTTCTTGAGTGTTGCTTTGTAGATCATAATTATCTTGAGATTTTATCAGTAACCTTCTTAGTAGAAGATTAAGGTCAAAAACCTTGAAGGGGACTTGAACTTGAGAGAATTGATTTGCAGCATGGTGAGTGCAAACTTGCATCCTTAGCTTAGTTCATTTTGATCAAAATATATCTTTTGAGTGAAGATATTTCTTTGTATTGTCTTGATCTGGGTTGGTGACAACTCACGAACCATTTCACTTTTTTCTGTTCAGCTTATTTCTTCTCATCTCTTTGCCATTTGCAACTTCATTGTGAGCTTTTGCTCTGCTAGGGTTTTCCCCATGAGCCACCATGGGTCTCTCCCCTCCCTTTTTGGAGGCTGTTCCCCTCCCTCTGTGGAGGTCACTCCTTTCGTTTCCCTGGTCCTTCCCCCAGCCTTCCCCTCCTGCCCAGTTAACAACCTAGCCTCCTCCATCACCATTCATCACTCAACCCAGCCTTCATCCCTTAACCTCAACCATCATTTCCATGCTATCTCCCCTCATCAACCCACACCCCGACACCGCCATCCACCACCACCCCACCCCTCCCTGACTTTCGATCCACTGAAACCCGCTCTCCTCGGGACTACTGCCACTGATTCTGTTGGTCTGTTACCCTCTCCGAAGGCTCCGACCACTAAGGGGATCCTCTTCTTCAACGAAATCTCACTCACCACCACTCATCTTTTATCTCTGGAAGTTAGACCCCCACCGAAGGCTTCACCTTCGCCTTACCCCTTCAGTGAAGCAATGCCTCGCACAGACTTGGACCTTCCACGACCAGCGCCAAAGCCACCATGGAATCGCGTTCACCCTAGCGCTTCAGTTTCCTTCTGGCTCAGGTTCACCTTTCCTGCTCTGTTGCTTCTGTGTCTGTTTTGTGTCTGTGTACTGTCGCTGTGCTTTTGCTTCTAGGTTTTGTTTGTATTAAGGTTGCATTTAAGGTGTTTGTTGAAAAGTCTGTGTATCTTTGGGTTTTATTGTCTGTTTTGATATGGTCACATTTTAGTGGGGCAATCACCAGGTTTCAGTTTCTTCTCGGCCCTTCTAATGGATGCTACACATGTGATGAGCCTGGCTAACATCGAGACCACTTATAGTCGAAATGAGCCTGTAGAAGTCAAAAAAATGATCCTTAATTGGATGTGTCTAAAGACTGAAGGTCCCCCTTGACATTGTTTGTGTGTGGATGAATTTAGTTTGGCTGTTTGGGTTCTGTTATTGGCTTGTCTATCAGGAGATTTTAATTGCAAAGAAGCACAAGGTTGGAGTTAGGATTCTCGTCAACCTCATTTTCTCCTCCGACGGGCAAGCGATTACCGTGCTTGTGTTTGAAGCGGACCAATCTGAGACATGTCATAGTCGATTCGAGCTTGCATCAGTCCAAAAAATGATCCGTAACTGGATAGATTCAACGACCATGGTCTCTTCACCTCTATGTATGGAAGTTGTTGGCTTTGTTGATGGGTTTAGATGACTGGCTTGATGTAGTTTTACTCTGGCCTAAACTTCACTTATGTAATGATACCTTGGATTTGGATACTAGGACTATTAGGATCACCTCTAATGTGCGGTTTGAGAATGCCCTAGCACTAGTTGTTGTTTATCTCAAGTGTAATATGATTGTTTTTATCTATTGAATGAAGATATTTACCTTTCAAAAAAAAAAACTTCATTACTCATTTCTTCTTTGATGATCTTGCATTTTCTTTCATCATTACATTCTTCAATTTGAGCTTACTTTGTTCATGGTTTTTGATTGGAAATCCTTCAAGAGAAGAGACAAATAATTTTGGTCCCCAAGACTTATTGGGTCCTTGAATTGTTAGTGTACCTCCTCTCAAGATCAGTGTGATATCATTATATGCACTCAATCAAAATGATATAATATGAACATACATTATTGGCCTTTTTTGATGCATGACATATAAACATGAATAAATATGTATGAGTATGTTTGCATTTTCTCTCTTTAACTCCTGATACTCATTATGATCAACTTTGGAAGAATTTAGCATAATGATCATATTCATTTCTAAGATTACATACAACCCAATATCAAAATTTTAATTTTGTTTTTAACTTAATGAAATGACATCTTAGAAAGCATTTTTGGGCTTGATTCAATATAAGATGCTTAGCACATTTCAAAACAATTAATACACATACAACTTTAAATCCAAATCAGAAGATACTAATTGATGTCTGCAATCGAAAGATGTAAGCCATTTTTACAATCACATGAAGGTCAATATCTACTAATATTTAAAGAGTGTATCATGATGTTTATCCACTGTTCATATGAAAACTGTTTTAATGTGGATAAGATACATGTTCTTTGCCTTAAAGATTTTACTAAAAATATCTGAAAGGGGAAACATCTATAGACATGAAGATTATCTTTCAGAAATTGTTAGTTTTAGATATGTAGCATTTTAGGCATTAATCTCACATACTTAATTCCTAGTCTTTTTAATTTTGATTTGGCATATGAATAAACATGAAAAACAGCCAAACAACAAACAATAGCATTTCAATGTAAAATATTAAGCTTTTACCTTGTTTGCCTTACCAGTTTCTTCTGAAATTTCATCTTTGCCAGTTGTATGTATTGGAAGCCTTTAGATAGGTTGTAAGAAGGAGTACTTCTGACTTTCCAATATTAATTCATGTTGAGTTCTTGCTTTTTGAGACTTTCCCTTTTTGAGCTTCTGCAACCTTGCTCAGTAACTTGCCCATCTCATTCTTGTCTTGTTTGTTTCCCTTCTAGAGTTCATTCAGATCAACAGTGGCTCTGTTGTAAGCTTTGATAGATAATGTATTCAGTAATGTACAAGCCTTTGTAGCAATTGCTAACTTCTTGCTTCCACTGATTGTTTTCATCTCTTTTTAGCAGCATTTATATTATGGTAGATCAGACTTTCCAAACTGCTTTTGATAAATTTTCCAGTCAATCTTCTGAAACACATCTGATCCTACTTTTTGTACTGAGAGGGATGGAAGCTTTTGAGAGCAGCCTTCTAAACTATTTTCCATATATGGTTGATCATCACCTTATCCAAAATTTTTTTCTCTTCACACTGTTAAGGGTCTTTTAACCCTAAGAGCCCTCGCTCTGATACCAATTGAAGTGAATAAAAGTCAACTGGAGTCACAAGAAAGGAGGGGGGGATTTGAATTGTGACCCTTTTAAAACTTTTAATATTGACCAACCAATATCTGTAAGTGATAATTATGTTATACACTTAAGAATAATTAAGAAGCATAGTCAGAAGATGATTTGTATCTTCTGAGCTTATCATTCAGAGGAATGCATATTGGTGAGGGTCAAAGATGAAGGTCAAAGTACTAAGAAGATAGTTTAGGCATGTGGATGAAGGGTTGAATATCTTCTTAGTGACTAGAATGTGTAGAGAAGACAGAATGATAACAAATGGTAAGCAAGGTCTTAAGTCTTTATACACTAAGGATAAGGAGTGTGAGAAGATGATGAAAATGTATTTCCAAGTGTTTCAGACTTACTCACACTTTTGATGTTGGTGCATAGTATTGAGTAGAGGTTGAGGTCAGAGAGTTTGTCATGAGTTTAGAAGATAGCTCAAGATAATTTATCATTGAGATTGTAAGATGATTCTTACAATAGAGTGGAAGAGGTTTCATTATGAGAACTTAAGCTGTGAGGAGTAAGTTATGGGAAAGCAGTAAATCACACACAAAGATTTAAAGTGGTTCACCCAAATCACCATGAGCTACATCCACTCCTCACATCCAGTGAGCTTTTCCACTATTTTCCAAATAGTTACAAGCCAAACACAGGCTGTACACTGATAGTTTTCTTCCACAGCTCTATCAATTGACACACTAGTTTTGTCCAAGCTTTAGAAACTTAACCACTAGTTTTTTCAAGCTCTAGCAACTCAACCACTAGTTTTTTTCCAAGTCTAGCAACTTAATTCCCTTCTAAAATGTAAGCTCACTGAGTATGGTTGAGAGAGATCATAGACACTTAGAAGCTTTGATGAGGAGCTTCAGAAGCTATATAGAAGCCATATGACAGAAAGGATTGACTTGGGTTGTAGTCTACTCTCACACCTTTGAATGTGATCACCTATTGGATATTTATAGAATTTCCATCCAATAGATCCGTTGCAAATCCTTCCTCGAGGCTTGAACTAGCCGTTGAGAGCTTCTCAAGTTAACCGGGTTGACTTTTATGCGCCTGTGCAGAGTCTGTACACTCTCACGCAGGTTTCCATTGGGAGCTTCTAAACAGTGAAGCTTCTGAGCGCTTGAAGCTTCTGAACTTCGTCAAGTGCTTTGATAACATCTTTTAGGACTTGAATACCAATCTTCTGAACATTTAATATACCATGTATATATTGCTTGATGAAGAAATTGGTTTGGTTGTGATGCATCTTCTAAACATGTCTTCTAATTATGTCTTTCTGTCTCTGTCTACTGAACTCTGTGTTCTGAACTCTGTGAAGAGTCTTCTAAAGATCTTCTGCATTACTGATGCCTAAGCAACAAGCTTGATCTTGTTGCTTACTTTTCTTTCTTTAGCTGTCTCTTTGACACAAGACCTTTGAGCTCATTTGAGTGTTTCAGGGATTTCTTCTTAGATGACTATGTCTTCTGAACACATCATACATGCAGACATGTATCTTCTGAAGATTTGAACTTTCTGAATACTGATGGGCTTTTATGCACCGTTCTTTGTTGCATCATTTGTCACTTGAAGAATGAAGAGGTTTTAAGCACATGTCTTGCCTTTAACATAAGATACTTCAGGGGGTATCTCACAGTAGTTTGAGAGTCCTTTTTCTTTCATATATTAGGTATAAGATATTCTTCTTCTCACATTGATAAGCTTCTGGCTAAAACTTCTATTGTCATAGGAAGATCCTTATTTGAGCTTTGCAAGCCACTGAAGGTTGTCTTCCACCCCCTAAACTTAATAGCTTTTTCATTTTTCTATCTCCCCCTTTGTCATCAATCAAAGAGGGGGTCTGGATACTAAACATGCTATGTAGGGATAGATGAATCAGGGAAATTGGAGACAGACTCTGACAAAACAAGAATTGAATCAAATTATGACAACTAGCTTAAGGATAGACTATACTTTCCTCACTTTTTCTCAATTTTTGTGAGCCTATAACTCTTAGTTGAAGGGTTACCAGAGTTTGTGCAGCAGGCTGCTGAGGAATAGCAGTTGGATTTTTCTTGGTGGATTAAGAGCTAGATGGTGGAGCAGTTGAAGAATGAAACATGTTATTCAAAACGGAGGTTTCAATGGACTTTGGAGGTTCAGAGGTAAACTGATATGATCTTGAATATATTTCAATCTGGTGGGGCTTGATGAAGTATGAGTGTGTTCAGTAGAAGATATATATATATATATATATGTATGAGGAGACATAACAGTACCTTTGCATTGATCATGGATAGCTTTATGAGCTATTTGTTCATCAGAGAAGCCAAAAAATACTCATTGGTAGCTGCTCCCCTTGAGAAGATGCTTTACTTTCATGCTTCTGAGAAGACTATGTCTTCTGAGAAGATTCCCTATATCCAAATGCCTCAGAACTACTGAGATAGTCTTTCTCAAATCTTTAATCCTCAAATTCTTTTTACTAGTTGTTCATCCCCTTGATTAGTTTTTTCACACACATGATCCCTTATGGAGCTTATTTCTTCTTCCATAGAGGCTATGTCTTGAGTGGACTGCAGATATTCAGAATTTTTTGTAGTAATAGCTTCTGGAGCGATATCCAGTTTCACAATTTTATCTAGAGTAGTTTCTCCAAAAGTGACCATTGTTGGAATTATCTTGGCACATGTTTTCGTTGTTCTTTTTCCCTTAAGTGCTTCCTTTTCATTTTCCTTTTCACTGATAGCGACAACAGTCCATTCTGTTGGCTTTCTTATCTTTCCTTTTTGTTTCTCCTTATTCATTGGGATTCACTTCCAGTTTCATCTGCTTCAAGTTCTTTGAATAGAAATCTTTTCTCTTATCAGAACAGTTGTAGTTCTCTAGTAGTATTCTTTCATGTCTTCTCAATTAAGACTGCTTCTGGCACAAAGTTGTGAACACAGATTTTGTGTTGAATTCTCACATGATCTAAAAGGTTTGGCGCTATAACTTTTGACTCCGGATCTTTGAGAATGTGAGCATATGGATGTTCTAGAGTGATGTGGGCATCTGTAAGCCATTGTTCTCTAAACCTTTTCTTGTCTTTGATATGAATTTTCAAATGACTGTAAAAGCCATTTCTGAATACTAGAGAGGATTGGATTTATGTAGATAAACACAATAATGGAAGGAGATAGACATGGAAGACTTATGACTATTTCCAACAACTAGTAACTGTTGTTACTCACGTGGAAGTTCTAACTTCTTTCTTCTAATATGAACATTTAAGCACTTAAAACTAGTATTTACAAAGCACGTGTAAAAGGAAACATAACATTAAATCATGAAAACATCTTGTCATGAACAGAAAGTGTGTTCTATCTTTAGAGGGCACATGGCTAAGTGGATCTCACATCTAATTCCACACAAATGATGCAAGAATTTCATGTATTTAATTTAAGTCATACTATTCTTGCTTAGGATCTAATAGTCAAATAATCAATAACACAAGTATGCATATATCATTCCCCACATATTAAAATGAGAAACATTTTCAAGACGGCAACTGCGTTGGCATGAAAAAACCAAAATGAGAAACATTTTTGTGATCCTTCAAAAATAAGTCCAACATTGGACATTAGTTATAGAACATGTTGAAGAAGAATATTTTGCAATCAGCATATTAGAATCTCAAATTTTTGTAAAACCAAGTTCACATTCCTATAGTTAAGATCAATCAAGGAATAGGCTTCTCAAGATATGCAAACCGAGTTTGATGCAACCAAACTTTTGTTTTTATATCCATATGTGCATAAGGGACATTTGAAAACCAGATATAGCATTGAATATGCACAACAAGTCATATATGATTAGTTATAGAACATGTTGAAGAAGAATCTTTTGCAATCAGCATATTAGAAGTTCTTGTTGAATTCTCTTGACATTGGATAATGCATCTTCTTTGAGTGTTGCTGGGAGAAGATCATCCTCTTGTAGGAATTCTTTGTAATCTTCTTAGTAGAGGATTACAATGAATTCTTTGTAGGAGACAAGACTTGAGTGAGTTTAGTTGCTGGAGGATAGTGAGTGATCATTTTGCATCCTCAGCTTGTACATCTTCTAAATGAAGATTCTCATTTATCTTGCTCTTCTTGAGTTGGTGGCAACTCATGAACTACTTCACTTCTTTCTGTTTAGCTCATTTCTCCTCATCTCTTTGTCACTTGCAACTTCATTACTCATTTCTTCTTTGATGATCTTGCATTTTCTTTATCTTCACATATTTCTTTTGAGCTTATCTTGTTCATGGCATTTGATTGGTAATCCTTCATGAGAAGAAACAAATAAATTTGGTACCCAAGACTTATTGGGTCCTTCACTGTTAGCATACCTCTTCTCAAGATCAGTGTGGTAACATTATACGAACTCAATCAAAATGATATAACATGAACATACATTATTGGTCATCTGATGCATGACATGGAATTATGAATAAATATGTATGAATGTATGTCTGCATTTACACTTTTATGACTCTTAACACTCATTATAATCACTTTGGAGAAATTAAGCATAATGATCATATTTACTTCCATGATTACATACAACTCGATATCAAAATTTCAATTTCCTTTTCAAATTAATGAGTTAACATCTTAGAGGATAATTTTTGGGCTTGATTCAATATACGATGCTTAGCACATTTCAAATCAATTAATACGCGTACAACTTTAAATCCAAATCAGAAGATACTATTTGATGTTTAAACATATGATTCATTTTTTCAATCACATCACTATCAACTAATATTAAAAGTGCATTATGAAGTTTATCCACTGTTCATATGAAAACTGTTTTAATGTGCAAGAGATACATGATATTTTTCCTTTAAGATTTTGCTAAAAATATCTGAAAAAAGAAACATCTAACATGAAGATTATATTTCAGAAATTGTTAATTTTAGATATGTAGCATTTTAGGCATTAATCACATGTACTTAGTTCCTAGCCTTTTTAATTTTGATTTGTCATATGAATAAACATGAAAAATAGCCAAACAATAGACATTAGCATTTTAATGTAAAATATTAAGCTTTTACCTCATTTGCTCCAATATTATCTCTGAGCTCACCATATTTTGCAACACATATGTTTTAGGAAGCATTTGGATGAGTACGGTGAAATGTGTTAGATTTCCAAAATTCTGAGTGATTTGATTCTTGCTCCCATATGTGTTCTCTATACTTTTGCTGCAACAGCTGTTTGATGATAGATCATTCTTTTTCCAATTTGCTCTTGTTGACTATTCTAGTCAATCTTCTTAACCCTTTCCTTATCACATCATGTTATGCATGAGGTATATATTCTTTGAAAAGCAACCTTATGAAACATGTTCTCTGGCATCATGGTTGATCATCACTTCTTGCAGAATCTTTTTCTCTTCACACTGTTAAGTGTGTTTAATCCCAAGAGCCTGATGCTTTGATACCAATTAAAGTGAATTAATGTCAACTGGAGTCACAAGAAAGGGGGGTTTGAACTGGGACCCTTTTAAAACCTTTGAAGCTGATCAACTAATCCTGTTAAGTAATTAAGATGATAATTCTTGTACACTTAAGAGTAGCTAATGGGCATGGTCAAAAGATGATCTGTATCTTCTGAGTTTATCATTCACTGGAATGCATATTGGCGAAGGTTGGTAATATAGGTCAAGTAGCTAAGAAGATGATGAGGATACATATGGATAATTGAACATCTTCTTAGTACCAAGGTTCTATAAAGAAGATAGGATATTTGGAATGTGAAGGCTTATTATTCTTACACAAAGGATAAGGAGTGTGAGAGAGTATTGAGTAGCTGTTTCTATGTGTTTCAGGCTTCTCACACATGTGATGGTGCTGCATTGCATTGTATGGGTGTTTGAGATTTCAGTGACTATTAGGTGTTTAGAAGATAGCTCAACCTGTCTTGATGTGAGATTGTAGAATCATTTCTACAATAGAGTGAAAGAGGGTTTTCTTTAAGCACAGGTTGTTAGTTAAAGCAAACTATGAAGCAAAGCAGTAAAGAACACATGAGATTTATAGTGGTTCACCCAAATCACCAAGGGCTACTCCACTCCTCACACCCAATGAGATTTTCCACTATTTTCCAAATAGTTTACAAGCCAATCACAGGCTACAACACTGATAGTTTTCTTCCACAGCTCTATCAACTGTCACACAAGTTTTTTCCAAGTTTTAGCAACTTAAACCTCTAAGAAAACTTCTTAGCCCCCTTCCCTAACAATATAGCAACCAATGCCTATTGTTTTGAATGTATCGAACCCCTAAGACCTACTTAGGCATCTTCATTAACAATATGGCAACCAATGCCTTGTTAAGAAGATTAACAAATGAGACTGTGTTTGTGTTCTGTTTGGGAACTACCCTTGCTTGGATGATTACGTGATGTATATCATTCTATGCTTTCCTAAGCTATTACATACTCAGAATAATATTTTCATATTAGTTTGTAAGCTCCCTTAGTATGGTTGAGAGAGATTATAGACATTCAGAAACTATGTGTGAAGCCATATGCTGGGAGGAATTAGTTACCCTTTGAATGTGATCATCTATTGGATATTTATAGAGTTTTCCATCCAATAGGTCCGTTGAAAATCCTTTCCCAAGGCTTGAACTAGCCGTTGAAGGCTTCTAAAGTAAACCGGGTTTACTTTCTGCGCATTTATAGATCCGTACACTGACAAAACAGGTTTCCGTTGGAGTCTTCTGAGTAGTGTAGCTTCTGAACTTCTTCAAATACTTGAATATTAACTTCAATAGCTTGAACGAAAATTTTCTGAGCATTGACTAAGTCAATGTATGTGTAGTTTATGAAGAGTTGGTCTGGTGACATAAATGTACCTTTATGTCCTTGATGTATCTTCTGAACATGTCTTCTTTGTAGCTTCTCAACTCTGTCTTCTGAAGTGCTTTTAGGAAGGATCTTCTAAAAGTCTTCTGAAGATCTTCTGAGTCACTTATATTGTGATAACTAGCTTGTCCTTGTTATTTATTTCTCTTTCCTTAATTGTGTCATTGACACAAGACCTTTTGAGCTCATTTGAGTGTTCTAGGGGTTTCATCTTTGATGATTGTATCTTCTGAACACATTTGTATCTTGACATGTTCCTTTTGAAGGTCTGAGCCTAACAAAATGATTTGTTCTTGTTATTGAGTAGGCTTCTATGTTCTGTTCACATGATCTGTCACATCAAGAATGAAGAGCTTTGTGCACATGTCTTGACTTAAACATAAGATGCTTCAAGGGATATATCACTGTTGTTTGAGAGTCCTCTTTCTTTCTCATCTTAAGCATAAGGTTTCTTCTCACAATGAGAAGCTTCTGGCTAAAACTGCTATAGCATAAGAAGATCCTTATTTAAGCTTTGCAGGCATCTGAAGGGTGTCTTCTTACTAGTTAGAGTTTCTCAGCAGATTATATCTTTCGAAGTTCTTCTGGCATGGTCATTTATTTCCATAGTCTTGAGTGTATTACTTGTAAGGCTTCTTCCTTAGTAAAGAGCATATCTTCTCATGCTTGAGAAGCATTTAGATAGTCTTAATCTTTGGTCTTCTTGTTGATCATCATTCATTTCATATTGAGACACATGTTTGTGCCTTTCTTGATCTATTTAGGATAGTTGACTAAGGATGGTGTTGTTCAAAAATGAAGCTTTTGATTCTTCTTCAAAGCCTTATAGATAATGCTCTTCTTAGCTAGATATCTTCTTGAGATGAGTTTCAATGTTCCATGTTCTTAAGATCACTTCAAGAAGAACTGTTAGATCCACAATGAATCAGATAACTTAACCACTTGTCAAAATGGTTTGTGTTCATCAAAACTATTACAAGGGATTTTGCCTCAACACTTCGAATACAGGAGTTGGTACTTCGAGATTTAACCATATAAACTCCCAAAACATGGCCTTAAAGAATGTACTTAATGCCCCAGTAACTAATACGGTCATGCAGTCATTCAGACAACAAATGGATGAGAGAATTCATGATATGGTAAACATGATGACTCAGCAGATAGCCACAGTGTTTAATCCTATAAGAAAACACCAATTACACATATCAAGAACTGGCTACCCAAATGAGAAGGATTGCTGATTTTTTGGTGCACCCCATGAGGAAAATGAAAAAGATGATCAAAATAATAATGAAATTACACCAAAACAAGATGTTATTCAACCGCTTCGAAATGCGTTGGTTTCTCGAAATGTTGCTATTGTCAACGGGAATTAAAATGCTGACGAGATGTTGCAGCAAATTCGACAAAATGCTGGGGGGCATCATGTCGAAAATGTATTAGAAATGGTGCTTAATATACACAGATTCAACGTTGGCTGTGCAAATAGGCCATATTTCGTGTCTGATTTTCCCCCCACGGTTCTGCAAACAGAACTGCCTAGAGGGGTTAAGATCCCACAATTTTCGAAATTCACTGGTGGGGCTGGAGAATCAACAGTGGAACATGTGGCTAGATAACAAACTGAATGTGGTGATTTAGCCAATTATGAATTTCTAAAAATGAAATACTTTCTGTGTTCCTTGACGAAGGATGCTTTCACTTGGTTCACCACTTTACCTGCTAATTCGATTCCGAATTGGGTACATCTCGAGAATATCTTCCATCAACAATTCTTTCGAGGAGAGAACAACATCAATGTAATCGATCTTGGGGATATTCGAAGAAATAATAAAGAATCAATTGATGACAATATCAGTAGATTCAGGAAAATGAAAGCCAGATACCTAACAACCATCCCTGAGTACGAACTCGTACAAATGGCTGCACCAAGTTTCGATTATAATGTTCAAAAGAAAATGATCAATCAATAGTTGAGAGATATGTCTCAAATGGAAGATATAGTGCTAGACAAATCGAAAAACTGAATTCGAAAAAAAAAATATACTTAAGAAAAACGAAAGAGGTTATAAGAAAGAGAGCTTTTCTAGGAAAAATGATGATTATTTGAAAAAAGAAAATGCTCGTTTTTCTCGAGATAATGAAGGAAAGTTTGTAGCCCTAGTCGAAAAAGATTCCGAAGGCGAAAGAAGGCCTGAAGAAGAATCTAGTGGTGTTCATTTGGCTGAATTAAAGCCAGGACCCCCTTATGTTTGTTCAGGATTAAAACCTTTATTGGTCAAAGAAAGCTCTAATTTTCTTAAGAAAGTCTATGACTTCGATATAAACAAAGCTGGCCAAATTTATGATATCTTGTTAAAATATAAACAGTTGGTCTTAACTAATGACCATAAAATGCCTTCTCTTAATCAATTGAAAGGGAAATTATACTGCAAATACCACAATGTATTCGGACATACTACTAACTTGTGTGTTCGTTTTAGGGATCTCATTCAGAAGGCAATCGAAGAGGGACGCCTGATTTTCGAAGAAAAGAAAAGGGCTCAAATGAAAGTGGATACTGATCCATTTCAAGTGGTTGTGAATTATTTTGAGCCAGAAAATTTGGATAACTGCATGGTAGATATCAAACAGATGGATTCATTCCCAAGAATGCCTATGGGTGTGTCTAAGAAGGGTAACTTCAAAATTACTCCAATGGCTTCCAGAAAGCCTCCAATGGCAAGTGATGTCGATGATGTTGTGGTCAAACCTGCCTCCAAAATAGACCATTTGGAACACTAGAAATTATCATTCAAAAGAATTAAGTTATGTGGATTAAAAATGAATCCTGTTAATTGTTCATTTGGTGTGACTGTAGGAAAATTCCTTGGCTTTCTGATACAAGAAAAAGGGGGGGGGGGGGAGGTAGAAACGAAAAAGACAAAAGCTATCATGGAGCCCCCTCTCCAAGAAACAAAAAGGAACTACAGTCCTTCTTGGGCAAGATTAACTTCCTTCGAAGGTTCATTTCGAACTTATCTGGAAGAACCCAAGTGTTTTCTCAACTTCTGAAGTTAAAGAAAGAAGATGAATTCAGGTGGGAACCTGAACATCAAGAGGCGTTCAAGCAGATCAAAAGATACCTGATAAATCTGCCTATCATGATGCCTCCAATTAGAGGAAGACCCTTGATGCTTTACATCTCCTCTTCAGATGAGACAATTGGGAGCTTACTTTCTCAAGAAGATCAAGATGGCCATGAAAGGACTATTTACTCTCTAAGTAGGACGCTAATAGATGCTGAGACTAGATATAGTGCTATCGAGAAGTTGTCTTTGACCTTGTATTTCTCTTGTACTAAATTGAAATATTATTTTAAAACCTCATGAGGTCTATGCAATTTCTCATTTCGATATAATACAACACATGTTGACCAAATCTATTTTGCATTCTCGAATAGGCAAGTGGGCATTAGCGTTAACAGAGTTCTCTTTGACTTATGTTCCTCTAAAAGCCATAAAAGGTAGTGGTATTGGCTTAATGATTGTTTCTCCCGATGGTTGTCCTACGAAATTTCTATATCAATTGACGACCAAATGTTCGAATAACGGGGCCGAATACGAGGGCCTTGAATTACTCTTGGAATTTAGAGCTCGAAATTTTTTAATCCGGGGCGATTAACTTTTCGTAATTAATCAATTGACGGGAGAATATAAATGCGAAAGTACTGGTTTGGTAAAATATTTTAATTTAGCCAAAGCTTTAATTGATAATTTCGAGGAGGTCGAATTAGAATATATTTTGAGGGTTCAAAACTTCCAAGCCAATGAATTAGCCCAAGCTGCTTCTAGATATAAGGTCTTAAGTAAAAATAGACAAAAGCTTATTGAAATTAGGAGACCTATTTCAGAATGTGACTTTGAAGTTTGCCAGGTCGATGAAATCAAACTAGATGATTGGCGCAAAGTAATAGTGGATTATCTTCTGAATCCATCCTCGAATCATGATAGAAAATTGAAGTACAGAGCAATGTTTATATACTATTTTAGGAGGTGAGTTGTATAAGCAACTTTCCAATGGTACTCTGGTAAGGTGTTTAGGCGATCATGAAGCCTATATGGCCCCAGCCGAAGTACATGAAGGAATATGTGGAGCCCATCAAGTTGTAGAGAAAATCAAATGGGTGTTGCAGAGGGAAAATTTATTCTGGCCTACAATGATGAATGATTGTTTGACCTTTTCGAAAGGTTGTGAGCAATGCCAGAAACATGCCCTTATCCAACATGTTCCAGGAGATGAATTGCACTCTATTATTAAGCCATGGCCTTTTCGGGGTTGGGTTTTAGACCTGATAGGTCAAATTAGTCATGTTTCCTCGAATGGACATCAATACATCTTAGTGGCTATTGATTGTTTTTCGAAATGGGTAGAGGCAATACCTTTCTGAAAGGTAGATCAAGTTGGTGTTATAAATTTAATTGAGGACAACATTGTTTGTAGATTCGGAATCCCTAAAACATTGACCACCGATAAGATAACAGTGTTCGTCGGAACCAAAATGCAGAAATATGCTGAATCTCGAAACATAGAGTTGGTAACATCTACATTTTATTATGCCCAAGTAAATGGCCAAGTTGAGGCTGCCAACAAAATATTAATTGATTTAATAAGCAATTATACAAATCAAAAGCCTAAGAGTTGGCATGAAACTCTTACTCAAATCTCGTGGGCTTATAGAAATTCCCTAAAGGACACACATGTACTACTCCCTTCAAGTTAGTCTATGGTCAAGATGTTGTACTACCTATAGAAATTAATCTTCAATCCTTAAGAGTTCAGAGGCAAAATGACTTGCCTATAGAGGATTTTTGGAACCTTATGTACGATCAGCTTAATGATCTAGATGAGGAAAAGCTTATAGCGTCAGACAACATTATTAGATAGAAGCAAAAAGAGTGAGTCGCTTTTCCAACAAAAGGTTGAAACGAAAAAGCTTTCAAGTGGGATACTGGGTTTGGAAATCGATCTTTCCTATGGATACTAAACCTCGAATCTTAGGTAAATGGTCTCCGAATTGGGAAGGACCATTCGTTGTGGAGAAAATGTTTTCGAATAATGCCTATCTAATTTGAGAAATAAATGTTAGTGGTTAAATGCTATTTATCAATGTTTGTGTTGCGGCTCCAACACCGTCCTTTTAAGATGCCTTGAGATCAGAATCCTCCAATTCAATGATTTCAATGTCTTTTGGATTAGGATCATCCTCTTTCCAATATTCATCTTAGGGACAACCCCTACAATCGAACGGCTTCCAATCTCGAGAAACTTGTTGATAGCCATGGCTTCACTTGTGCATGCTTTTTTTCTCTAAAACAATTGAAATGGCTTTAGAGGCGGTGATCCTTCTTACCTCTTTGAGCGCTTCTGAAAGAGGTTCACTGTTTGGAATTACTGAAGGGAACACCACACTGAGTGGTACAACCTCTGTAATGGCTGTTGGTTGCTGATCCTGTTCAATAATTTTTTTGGAAAGGTTAAACATATATCCTAGAAAACAAAAAATCGTAGAGGATTGTTCAGAATAAATACCCCAGTTATGACATCGAAAGAGGGAGGCTGGAAGAGTTCTGTTCAAGGCATTTGTTCCAAAACAGCTTCAGAAATAAGCATATAATCATCCTCAAATTCTATGCTCTCCTTTTGTTTCTTCGACCTTTTGGAGGTCTATGAAGTCCCGAAAGAGGAACTTTTGCGTTTTGGAGTATCCTTTGCCTAAGAACGAAAAGGAGACATATGAGGAAAAGAGAACATTTGTTAGAAGTGAAGAAATAAGTCGTGCTAATGAGCTTACTTTCGTTCGAAGTCTAGTAGAGACGTTATTGCAAGATTTGGCAGGAGAAACATAGGAAGACTTATTATGCCTAGGAGGGCGTTTGAAACAGGTAGGCTTATCCCCTTTAGAATCTTCACTTTCTTCGACTTTCTTTCCTTGTTCAGCTTGGGCAGGGCCAGCAATGTGGATTGGAATGGCTTCTGAGAAGATAGGAGAAAGCAAAGTTAGAAAAGAAAGGAACATTAAACAATTTCAGAAGATAGAAATCCATACCTGCTTCGATTTCCACCGATCGAGTTGAGTAAGTCAGTAGTTTGAAGGAAAAAGTTTCTTGATAAGTGGCTATGGTGATTTGTTTTCCTTAGGATGTTTATAAACTGAATCGATTTTAAAAGGAAGGAACCATTTGGGACCGGGAATAGGTTTAGCCAGACCGAATGGTGTGTTTGGTACAGGGGAAAAATATGGATAAGGTGGTTCAGTCTGTGGTAATTTCAGCAAGGAAGTTTGTTTGGGTTTGGCATTAAGCTGTTCTAAGACTTGCTGATATTTCTCCTTTAAAGCCTCTGAAGCTTCTCTAAATGTCCTCTCCATGGGAATGGGTCGTAAGGAATCTTCAAATACTTCTCGAAATTAAAAAAGTTCAGAGTAATGCTTACCTTGAGTCTTTGTTCTTGGATCTCCTATCTGCATCAAAAAAGCACTATCAGATGTTTCCAAGAAACATTTTTCAAATGATTTTTGGACTGAAGCAAATTAGCCTGACCACCAGTCATCGAAGGCAACAGTGGTCAAATAGGAACGTTCAAACTTGAAAAGGGTAAGAGCAGGAGCATGTCTCCTAATTAAGTGCGCTATTAATTGCTTCAAAGTTGTCATGAGAAAGATTGGCAACTCCCATGGGATGTTTCATGAAGTGATATCCAGGGCATGAGAGGACTTAACTAACACCGAATTGTCTAGCCACCAAGTTCGGTTGGTATAACGTGACAGATACCCCCTCAGTTCGAGGAATGGAATAACTAAGCTGACAAGTCATAAATTGATACCAAGTTTCGAATGATTCGTATTGCTGTTTTGGGTCACAACATAGAATTTTTCCAGTAAACCACTCGGGACTGCTTTTTCGAAGGGACATGAAAGAAAAGATGGCCTGATGAACTTTAAGATTTAAAAACCAGTGGAAATATGTTCGAAAGGTTGAAACATAATCTTCCTTATGAATATGGCGAGTGATAGGGACAAGGAAAATTCCATAAATAGCTCTTGAACCAATTGTTCTAGATGGAGTGGCGAAACTGGGTGTATAAGTCACATTGAGCCAGAGTTGTAAGAGCCATAAAGGACCAGTCATATTGGATGGAATGGAATTCGAGTTCTTTAGAGATTTACAAGTCGCACCTAAAGACTCATATAATCTCGAAAGAAGAGTTTTACTGAGGCAAACAATTTTACCCTCATGTAACAAGTTGGCCAGAGGAATATTACTAGCATTTATGCGACACGACTTTTCTCAAAGAAAAGAGTGGTGTAGCCAAAAGAGTAAAAAGGCTATATTTTCTTCATCAGAGACAATAACAGTAGACTTTATGTTATTCTCGATAAACTTCCCGTAATTTGTTGAAGACATACCGGGAATAATTTTAAGAGTTGGTTGAAACTCTGCAGTAAGAAGGTTACCAATAGGTTTCAGACCAACAATACCAGCTACATCGATTGAGGTAATGGTCATCATGCCATAAGAGAAGTGAAAAGAAGAGGTATAAGGATTCCAAAAAAAAAGGAGGAACTAACTATCCGAGAAACATTATAAAACAAGTTTTGTTTGCTAATATGAATGGCATCATAAATACTAATCTCTTTCCAAAAATTCATATTTTGGGTTTCAATCCTTTTGAGCCATAAAAGGAACCGACTCCGAATAGATTCTTCGGAAAGAGGAACTTCACCTGGCATAGTACACCAAGCATTAGCAGGTGCACGGGTTAGAAATCCAAGGTCAATCGGTGTTCTAAATGCTAAATGGGGGATTTCTACTAGTCAACAAATGCGTTGAAAGATGTTCCTCACAATAAAGGGCGGAGGTGAGCTGTCCCAAATGGGCAAAAGAATTCCGCGAAGTTTGGAAGGGGATTAATACCTGAGATCTCCAGGTAGCATGGGGTATGCCGTCATGATTAACAACAGTGCCGAGTTATTTTGAGGCAGTGATAGATAAGAAGAACTTCGAGTGTGTGATAAAGATATGCTTAATTTGTAACCCTTTTTGAATCCCTTAGGCCTTTTTGTAGAGAAAGTTTAGACCGAAATGACGGTTGAGTTATATTGATGTGACTAAAATGACATGAGTTAGTGGTGTGGAAGTTGCGCAAAGATCTCGGAAAACATGTCAGAATGATAAGACCTACACGCGCCATCAATGGAATTTAAACTGAATAACGATTATTTCTAACATTTGTTTTCAGTGCATTGGCCATCTATAAATTAGAAACATTTCGGAAGTTTAGAAAGGTTAACACAAAATGCATAAACCGAAATAATCAAAAAGGGCATGCATTTATTAAAAGGTGAATGACATGAACTACATTAAAAATTTGAATTAACGGATTACGGAAGATATTTATAGAAGGGTGAGTAACTCCACTTGAGTCCCCTTTAAGTGCTTCTTCCGCAATGCCTTCTCCGCATCCAATTCAGCGCTTTGAGCGAGAATTTCCTCTTTGTGCTTCCCAAGATCATCGAACAGATGAGAAGCATGGCATTTCGCCGCAAAGACTGGCGGCATCTGCTCCCCAATATGTTTTATTCGAGCGATAAACTTGTTCTTCTGTCAATCGAGGTGTTCGGGTCTATGTGTTTGACTAGTGATTAAGTTCTTAAAAGCTTCCATTTGAAACCGCAATTCGGAAATTTGGTTCTGACCATCTTGGAGAAGTTCATCAGCAATAGCTATTTTCTGACGAAATTTGAGATTGTCAGCATCCCATCGAAGATTTTCAAATTCACAAATTTCAGCTTCAGTCTCAAGATTTTCTAAGCAAGTATGAACCCTTACTAGTTGGACGAGGAGTGAAGAAATTTTTTGAAATTCTATACGTGCGCGTAGGGAAAAACTTCTTGACACACATAAATTTCGTTAATCAAACCACGAAGCTGTTGTTTGAATTCTGGTACTATGGTAAAAGAATAAAAAATGTCGTTCCTGTGAGGTTCAAGAATCCTCTTCAAATTGTCGAAAAGAGAAACCATAATATTTTCATAATCTGTTGAAACAAGAAAGGCTCTTAAAGGCGACATTTGAGTAGTCTGACGGCAAGGAACCAAAGAAGATGAAACATCCCCTTTTGGGACACTCTTGTTAGATCCGTTTTGGGCCGTTGGTTTTATGAGAGGCTTTGGGAGTAATTTTCAGGAGCAAGTGAAGGGAAGGAGATGTGAACGAGTACCTAAGTCATCTTGAAACCCAACTATTTATACGATTAAGAGGTTGAAATGCTAACTGTGAACTGAAAATATCCAGAGATAATCAACACGGTTTTCGAAAAATGATGCTGAGAACGTGGGAAGTTGGGAAAATTGCCCAACGCAGTTAATAAAAAGTAAGTTGTCAATAATGACATCGCGCTAAAGAAGACTGGCATTTTCCCTTGGAAATAGTGCTAGAAGCATGGAGCACCGTGCGCACTATTGAGGTGACTAATAACGGCTATCTCTATAATTATAAGAGGGGACGTTTCGCCTGAATTGCAAATTTAATTTATCAAAATGTTTACCCTTCAAACGAGACTAAACATTTGGGGGGCATCTCTTACAACAAAATTTTGGATTCGAAATTACCTGCAAGGAGACGTCAGCATGGCGTTAAAAGAAAGTTCGAAAGTTTCACAAAGGGAATAATATTCGAGGAATGATACTCAAGTAATACATATATCTAGCTTAGAGGAAACTTTAGAGGCAAGGCTCGAAGGTTGGAGTGTCGCGTGCGAAAACTCAACAAGCAGTTAGGGAAGCTTCTTTCGAGAGGATTCAAACGCAGGGACAGGTGCAAAGCATCTAGACGCCAGAAGACATGTGGCATCAATCATGATCGACCAATAGTTAGTTTAATTTTTATTCGCTTTCAATAAGGACACACGTCCATCATGCAGTGCATCAGTTTCTTCTTTGTAAATCTATAAATAGTAGTACGGACGAAGTATTGGGGGCGATTTCATAACATTCAGTAACCCATTACGCCTAACATATCCGATCACACAGGATTTTAGGTTATAGCGGTGAACAATGTATGTCCCCGCCAACACCATTGTATTTTCAAACTATTTTCAATTCAATGCAATTTCTTTTCGACAATCGAGTGCCTCACTCTTGTCTCTTTTTATCTTACCTTAACAATTTGTTTTTACTTCTTTGATCTTTGCACTCGAGGGATTCGTGATGTACTTTCCTTCTTAGGATTGATTTTCGTGAATTTCTTGAGTTTGTCTTTACTTTATTTACATTTTGATAACCACCGTACAAAGTACTCGAAGGATTCGCGATGTTCTACATACTCGCTCTGGGTGTGATTCCTGTGTTTTGTTCAAGTGCCTAGTACTTCGAATTCCAGCGATAATCACCTAGAATCTCTGATGCATTTGGTTGTATGGCTGATTCCCTCTCGAAACCATTTTCCTTCTAGAAAAGCACACAATTGGGGCTGACAGTGTAAACCTGTCAACTGGTGAACCCAAGATCTAATTCGAGTCCTTTTATCTAATCCTTTTGAATTTATTTGTTTAACAGAAAATACTAACGAAAAATACTGGAAAACACTCACACACGCAATAGAAAATATCCGGCCTAACAACGGTTGTGCTATGCCTTACATTTTCACCAACCAAGTTTTAAAAAAAAATATAAGACTAGGAGAAATAAAAAATAATTGCAGTAAAATAGGAAAATTACAAAATTTAAATTGAAATATACGTATTCGTTAACTTTTATAGTTTTATACGAAGATAATTTCTGATCAGGCATGACATGATTTTGAAAATATGTTGTGTTGGGTCATTATGTAATTATGAAAACCCCACGCCGAGTCAAAAAAAATGAAAACCCCACGCCACCATCTAGCTTTTATTCAATCTCTCTTATCCTAATTTCCTTCCTCACACAAACACACACAGACCACAAAAGTAAAGCATGTCTTTGTCCCTTTCTTGTGGTGCTATCACAAAGCCATTTTTGAAGTTCCAGTTCCACAGCGGTTCAACAGCAACATTATTGGTGAGGTGTGAATTATCAAATGATGAGTTTCCAGAAAAACGCTCAAAGTTGGAAAAAGGGTCTCCCATTATTATTACTGAAGCTCCCAAAATGATCAAGACTGCAGCTTCTGTCCCATGCCTCAGAGTTAACAATGGTTTGGTCAAACCTGGTGATGTTGGAAGGTATTATTTCATCTCATTCACCTCACCCGTGTTTACCTCTTGCTATCTTTGGTTTACTTCAATTTTTCTTCAAATTTACTTACTACTTCCTCAGGCAGCGTACGTACCAGGGGTGTTCGCGGTGTGGTTTTGGTTTGGGTTTTGAGACAAAAATTGAACAAACCGCAAGGTAAAACTACATGCGGTTTGGTTTGGTTCACTTGACTTCCTAAAATAAAACCGAACCAAACCAAACCAAACTAATGCGGTTTGGATTGGTTCGGTTGGATCGGTTTTTTCCAAGACAAAACATAATTTAAAACGAAGTTAAAATTAACTAGCATAAAAATTGGCTAACATAAATCTTTAAGAAAACATTTACTCAAATATATGTAGTATATAAATTACGCTCTTTTAATTCTTTTAAGATAGCTAAAACAATGTTTAAAAAAATTTGAATTAAATATTTTATTATAATTTTTAAAAATAGCATAACAATATGGATTGTTTGTAAGTGAGTCAAAGAATTAATTGGATTTGGACTAGTAAGTGAGTGAGAGTTGGATTTTAGTTGCATTTGGGCTTGTAAGTTAGTAAATAATCTTATAAGTCAATAAGTCTTATAGTGTTACTTGCGGCTTGGATTTCTGTAATCAAAACCGCGAACCGAACCAGATCGCACTGTGCAATGAAAAAAAAGAACTGAATAGAACCAATAAGAAGCGGTTTTTTGCGGTTTTCGATTTGGTTTGGTACGATTTGCGGTTTTCTATTGGTTTGGTTCGGTTTTGAACACCCCTAGTACGTACCGTATATAAAAGCAAAAGAAAAAAAATTATCTAGCATCTCATAAGAAAATAAAATTAAATTGATCTCATTTAATTTTCTTATAATAAAAAAAGGGATTACATGCTTTAAGTTGTCTTTAATGATAACTTGATTTATGAAAATAAAAGAATTACCAAAAAGTAAAATCTAAATTAATTGATGGGTAGTTTAGATAGAGTATTATTACCTACAAAGTGTCTCAACGCTTTCAACAAAAAAGTATTCTTTACTTGTTCTTAGAGGTGAATTTCGCACTAGGTCAATAACAAATTTGTCACGATGGGAATCAAAAATGAAAGCACAAGGTCTACCCCGTGTGCCAGGGTAGTTGATGCCACTTAGCCAACAATGTTGTTTATATTTGCTTATAGGTTATATATATATATATATATATATATATATATATATATATATATATATATAAAAAGAAAACTTGTTTAAAGTATATAGGAAATTCAATTATTTTCTCCTTTTATTTGTTGAGCTGTGTTTGTGAGTTTTATTAATTAATCTTTAGGAAATTAAAGATCTATAAATATATATCTTAATTGTTTATATACAAGCTATGTGCTATTTGTCTACTAACTAGTTTCTATTACATATACACGGAGAACCAATTAACTAGATGGCTAGTAGTTAACTAAAGAGGTTGAGCAAGAAGCTTAAGCTTCGTGATGAGATGATTGAAGGGTTAGGGCCCCAAAGCCTTTGTGAAGAGTTCTGCTACCTGATTTTTCGTGGAGAGAGGAAGATGTTTCATGAGACCGGTTGTGACTTTCTCTCGAACAACGTGACAATCGATCTCAAGGTGTTTGGTGCGCTCATGGAACACCGGGTTGACAGCAATGTGTAATGCTCTCTTGTTGTCGCAGTAAAGGGGATGAGGTTTTGGGGTGCTGGATGCCCAAATCAGTCAATAAGTAGCAGAGCCATTAGATGTCAAGAAGCTTGAGCAAGAAGCTTGAGCTTCGTGATGAGATGAATGAAGGGTTGGGGCCCCAAAGCCTTTGTGAAGAGTTCTGCTACCTGATTTTTCGTGGAGAGAGGAAGAAGTTTCATGAGACCAGTTGTGACTTTCTCTCGAACAACGTGACGATCAATCTCAAGGTGTTTGGTGCGCTCATGGAACACCGGGTTGGCAGCAATGTGTAATGCACTCTTGTTGTCGCAGTAAAGGGATGAGGTTTTGGGGTGTTGGATGCCCAAATCAGTCAATAAGTAGCAGAGCCATTGTAATTCACATCACTACAAGAATTTCGTACATTTCCGGCGGCCAAAATCCGCCGGTAATGGCCAAAATCGACGACATTACCGGCGGATTTTGTCCGCCAGAAATTCATCCGCAGGTAACGGTCACCGGCGGATTTTCCGCCGGTAATTTCCGACGGATTTTCCGTCGGAAAAATCCGCCGGTAATTACCTGCGGAAAATCCGCCGGTAATTATTTTTAAAAAAAATTTTTTTTTTAGAAATTCGCCGGTAATCACCCAAAATCCGCCGGTAATCACCCGAAATCCGCCGGTAATTATTTAATTTTTTTTTAAAAAAAATGTTTTTTAAATACGTTAATTTAAAAAATTAATATTATTTAATTTTTTTTGTTTTTTTAAATTTATTTCTATTTTTAAATTCGTTTATTTTAATTTATTTATTTATTTATTATTTAATTTATTTCTTTTTTAAAATTCGTTTATTTAAAAAATTAATATTATTTTAATTATTTATGTGAAGAGATTGAGAAAAATAAAGTGTATGTATGTGAGATTGAGAAGAAAGTGTATAAATGTATAAATGTGTGAAGATTTTGAGAAGAGATTGAAAAAAATGAAGTGTATGTATGTGAGATTGAGAAGAAAGTGTATAAATGTATAAATGTGTGAAGATTTTGAGTAGAGATTGAGAAAAATGAAGTGTATGTATGTATGTGAGAAGATTTGATAAGAGATTGAATGAGAATGAAGAAGAAAGAGGAAATAAAGATTTGAGAGAAATATGAAAGAGAGATATGTAGAGAAATTTATGGAGATTGGAGAGTATGAGAAGGAAATAAAGAGTGAAATGAGAGAATGAGAAGAGTGTAGGAGAAAGTTGTATTTATAGGAAATGAGAAAGAGTGTAAAAAAATTAAATAAATAATTTTTTAAAAATAATCCGCCGGAAATTGCTATTACCGGCGGATTTTTAAAAAAATTTATTATTTTTTTTAAAAAAAAATAATAAATTTTTTTAAAAATCCGCCGGTAATAGCCATTTCCGGCGGATTATTTTAAAAAAAAAAAAATTAATTCCGCCGGTAACGCTCAAAATCCGCTGATAACGCTCAAAATCCTCCGGTAATTTACTGGGGGATTAAATCCGCCGGTAACGCCCAAAATCCGCCGGTAATTTACGGGCGGATATAATCCCCCGAAAATGCCCCGCCGGAAATGGGCAAAATTCTTGTAGTGCATGTGGTAGATCCTAAGGCGCGATACCCCGCCTCTGAACTGGAGCGGGCAATGGTAGATTGCTTCTTGGAGCGCCATGTGATGAGTGAATCCCCACGAAAGAAGTAGTAGCCTTGATAGAGCGGCAAGAATTTGGACAACCAGCCCAATCAGAGTCACTGAAGCCGTGGAGACCAAGAAAGCTTGCTTGCTGAAGAATAATCCATGGCCTGGTGAATCATTGAGATACTAGAGGACTCATTGGGCAGCTTTGAAGTGACAAGTTGTTGGTTTGGAAAGAAACTGAGACAATTGTTGAACTGGAAATGTAATGTCTAGTCTCGTAGTAGTTAAGTAGATGAGCTTACCAACCAAGTGCCTATAACAAGCAATGTGATGGAAGGGAACACTGTCATCATTGTGATGTGAACCAGGCTCCATGGGAGTAGAAACGGGCTTGCTGCCAAAATTGCCAGAATCTTCTAGAAGATTTAAGCAATACTATCTTTGACATAGAGATATACCCAAAGGGGAATGCGCTACTTCAAGTCCACAAAAACATTTCAAAATGCCAAGATGTTTGATTCCAAATTCTCATCAAGTTTGGATTTGATGTGAGAAAATTCTGAAAGATGGTCTCCAACAAGAACAATATCATCCACATAGATAAGAAGTGCCACATATGAGGAATCAGTAATGCGAGTGAAAAGAGTACGATAAGCATGTCCTTGCTTAAACCCAAGGTTCATTAAGAGATTAGATAAGCGATCATACCATTGTCTGCTAGCCTGCTTGGGCCCATAGAAGGACTTGAGGAGTTTACAAACCTGTGAAGGAGAGGAAGAGGGAACCCTAAGGCATTGTCATATACGCATCTTACTTTAATTTACCATGAAGAAAAGCCTAGATTACATTCAATTGATGGATGTGCCAGCCCTTGATTTCAGTCACAGCAATGAGAGTTCTAACAGTGGCCATCTTGGCAACTGGTGAGAAGGTGTTAAAGAAGTCAATACGTTCAGTTTGAGTGTAACCATTGGTTACAAGTCTAGCCTTGTATCGTTCAAGAGTGCCATCAGCCTTGTGCCTAACCTTGTACACCCATTTGCAACCAATGGGAGTGACACCAGCAGGTTTATCAACAACACCCCTGGTCTCATTGGCAGCTAAAGCTTGAAGCTCTTTGTTCATAGCATCAACCCAACAAGGGTGTTTGCTAGCAGCAGTATAGTTGGAGGGTTCAACAATGGCATCTATGGAGGCTACAAATGCTCGATGAGTGGGTTAAAGGCAGTCATATGAGAGGTATTGGTGGATAGGGTAGGCACAAGAGGTTGTAGTCTGGTTACAAATGTAGTCTTGTAGGTGCATGGGAGGTTTGTGGGGACGATCAGATTGGCAAGGGATTGAAGCAGAGTGGTCAGAGCTCAGAGGGAGAGGGTCTGTTTGATTAGTTGGTGAGGGAAGTGATGCAGCAGGTGTGATGGAGGTGGCTGGGTCAGTGACAGTGGCAGTGGGAGGTGCTATGATAGAAGGCGTAGGGTGATTTTTGGTAGAGGAGAGGTCCCAACATTGATGTGAAGAAGTTGGGGCATGATAAGGAAAAATAGTTTCATGGTGGACTACTTGCCTTGAGACAAAGATGTTCTTACTAGAAATATCATAAATCACAACACCTTTAGTATGAGATTGAAAAGCAAGAAAAATACCTTTTCTGGCACGGGAATCAAACTTAGTTCTCCCACTAATGAGAGAGGTAGCATAGCAAAGGCTACCAAATACCTTGAGGACACCTAGGTCAGGTAGTGTATTGTAGAGAAGCTGGTATGTGGAGCATTTCTGTAGAACCAGAGAAGGCATTCTATTAATAAAAATTACAGCCTGTAGTATAGCATAGGACCAGAGGTATTTGGGAACAGAGGATTGCAAGAGGAGAGCTCTAGCCACTGATAAGATGTGCTGGTGCTTCCTTTCTACCCTGGCATTTTGTTCTGAAGTTTCAACACAGCTGAACTGGTGTATAATGCCTTCTTTGTTGCATATATCTTGCAACTGAAACTCCGTTCCATTATCACTGCGAAATGTTTTAACTGTCCTGCCAAAATGATTGGCAACCATCTTGATGAAGTTCAGTACAGTTTGTTTAACATCAGGCTTAGATTTTAAGAGAAATACCCAAGTTAAACTGGAATAATCATCAACGATTGTCAAAAAATACTTATAATCATCCAAATGAATAAGATCAAAAGTACTTGTTGCTCTGCTGCTACTTAAAGGAAATGAAAGTGTGTGTTGCCTAGCAAAGTGAAAAATATCACAAACCAAGTCTTTATTTGCAATAATTGAGGGAAAATCTTTACACAACATATCTAGCTTTGAATGAGAAGCATGGCCAAACTTGTAATGCCAAAGAGCAGCGTTTGGTAGTACAAAACCAGAGTTACAATTACTAGAAATGCTACATATAACAGCATGAGTATCCGTAGTCTCAGATGCAACGTGTACCAATCTACCTTGCAGTAAGACGAAGTTGTTTGATGGAAGGTTCCTCGATAGTTCTGGCAGTAGTAGTAGGCAGAGAATGAGATTGAAGATTGCATTTCTTCAAGATATCCATGAGTTGTTTGTAATCCTCTGGAGAGATAGCTGAAGTAGGTGTAGACCTAGCAGAATCACCCTGATTGTCAACCTCAGCAGAAATGAGGCTAGGTTTTCTATCTTTCTTGGAACCAAAGGGAAACTGTGTTTCATGTAACATGTATCAACGATGTGGGCTTGGCTATTGCAAAATGTGCACTGCCTGGGTCTGAGAGCTTATTCTTGTTGAAATAACGCTTGCCATCAATGGCATTGATCTGAGGCGTAGAGTCATCTTGAACGGGCGAGAGGCCATTTTGTCTCTCATGCTCAACTACAATAGAAAAGACAGTAGTAATTGACGGTAAAGTAGTCATCAGAAGGATTTGGGATGGGAGCGTACCATGGCAAAATTATCGTTGAGACCATTGAGAAAGCACATGATTATGTCTTCATCATGGAAAAGCCTTGAACTGCGCATTGCGTCGCAAGTACATTTGACATGGAAGGTGCACTGTTGGCGAGGACGGTAGTTCTCCAATTCCTCAATCAAAACGCTCATTTCAGTGTAGAAATCAGTGACTCAAAGTGAATCTTGCTTTAATTGGTAAAGATCATATTTCAAATCAGCAACGCGCACACGATCGAAAAACCCGAATTGTGATTTGAGATTGCTCCAGGCTTCAGGAGGTGAGTTCCTTGTAGATGATGCTTTGAGCAATTGTCGGTAAAACCGAGTTGATGATCCAAGAATGGACAAGGTTGTCGCAGCACCCCAAGCATCGTATAAAGAATCAAAAAAATCAGGTACAGAAATGGACCCATCAACAAATTTGAATTTGTTCTTGCCAGTTAGGGCTTTTCGCATCAATCGCGGCCAAGAATGGTAATTATTCGGTGTAAGATGCTTCGTGACCAAAGAAATGGCCTGGGTTTTCAGTGGGACGAACGTAATAGGGACTCGCACTGTTTGTAGGATCAAGAGAAGTCTGCTGTGAGACAGTGGTGGAGGAAGAAGGTCGTGTCGCGTGGCGAGGCGGCATGATGGCGACGACAGCTGAAATGATGAGAATTGATCAAGAGTCTACTGATACCATGATATGAGCAGAAACCAGAATCAGTTTCATGAAGAAAAAGGTAGTTGCAACTGAATTGAGAAGGAAAATTATTATTCCAATTTTGAGAACAAAATGAGATACATTGGAATAATAATTTGGTTTACTAGATACATTGGAATATGTAATGAGATACAACTGAAAGGTAGTTTCTATTACATATACATAGAGAACCAATTAACTAGATGGCTAGTAGTTAACTAAAGAGCTTGCTCTGCTAACTATTTAGCCGCGTATTAGTTAATATTTTTTATCAATGGATATATTATTAATATAAATTGTTAATATTTTGAGTTCCTAAAATGGCAAATGGGAACTTTATTGAGTATCTCTTTCTGCAGAATTCTTTCAAGAAAGCCCAAAGATGTATGGGCAGTGCGACTCAGCATTGGAAGTTATCTTATTGATGGGAAATATTTCAAGCCCTTGGATTTGGCTGAGTAGAGCTGAACGGGTTACATGGCTACTTATCAGACCTCAATACCAGTCAGCGGACGTGACAACTTATCAGACCTCAATCCATATATGTAAACAACTTGAGTGTTGATAATGTGAATCATTTGCCCAGTGTTCTATTGTGAACAGCCAAACATGTTTTGCGTCTACTTCTATAATTAACATGAAATGGTTATCTTAGTGTTGATCTAATAGCATATTTTGATCTAATTACATGTAGCGTAGTTTAAAATATTTCTCATATTCTCATTTACCGTAGCGTAATGTCTCAGTCGTGTACCCAGGTTCTCTGTGGCATTGCCCTGTAATTCACCTATGGTGCTGATAAATCGTAGTTGCGTACAACTTTCTGAATATACCACTACTGCAACTTTTTTTGCAAGTACAGTATACTTTTCTGAACAAGACACTACAAGAAAATTGACATATACCAACGGAGATCTATAGCGATGGTAAATAAAACTGTAGGTATAAGTATCCTATACCTACAACAAGTTAAAAAAAACTGTGGGTATAGGTTCACGAGAAAAATTGTGGAAAAATAACTGTGGGTATAGGTATTAGCGGGAATTGTTCTCACTTTCACCAAAAGTTCCCTCTTTTTTTTTTACCAAAATAATTCCCTCTCACACGTTTTTCCCTCATCCCTCTCAAACCGTTCTCATCCCTCTCAAGCGCAGCTCCAAATCCCTCTCACTCGTTCTCATCCCATATTTCTCCTTCTCTCTCAAATCGCACCTCTTCTCTCTGTCTTCCTTCATCTTCATCTTCAGCGATGAAATGCAAAAAAATTGCAACACAAGATTGTCGATCCAAAAACTAATCCCTAATTTTTCTCAAACATAACTCTCCCTCCGCTTCCTATTTTCTCAAAACCAAAATGAGCTCTTCATTTTTCGTTCTCAGTTTGAAGAAACCCTTCCTTCTGTAATCGCAAAAACCCTTCCATCCATGAATCCTTTCTTTCCATCGTGTCCCTCCACACTCACACACGTCTCTCTATCCTCCTCTCTATCTTTTTCTTTTCTTTTATTGTTACTGTTAGGATTCCAGGAGGAAGGCTGGTTGGATTGGTGTTGGCATTGGGGACAACTTCTTCGACTGCCAAGGTAACACACTTTTAATCTTTCTCTCAAAAAATTCTAATGCTTAAACTGCATAAACTATTAGTTCACAAGGATTATTATTTATTGGGTTGTGTGGGATTAGGGTTTTTTTATTTAGAAAAGAGGGGTTTTGCATAACTTGGTTACTGATAAGGAAAAGACTAGGTTTTTTTTTTGTTTGATTATGCATTTTTTTATGTTCTATACCTATTTCTAGAGACTAACGACATTACTGATTTGTTTTGCAAAATCAAGTGCCAACATGAAGGCCGCTGGTGTGAATGGTATCTTTAATTTTTGCCCCTAAGTACATGCGACGTGCCTTGCACTTCCCTCTGTTGTGAATGGTATCTTTAATTTTTGTCTCCTGGTTTCCTATCCCAAGCTAGTGCCACATCCGCTTGCAGTATCTTCAAGGTTTTAGGTTTGGTGTGGAGCTTTTGCCTAGTTTTCTCACATGCCACATGAAACTGGCTCTAATTGAGGAGTGCTTGCTTGTGTTGCCTTTGAAGGCTTTGCTTGCTTCTGGAGTCCAGGTTGTTTATAACAATGTTCTTGGTTTTTTGGCCTCTTCCTATTGGCTAACTATAGCTATTTTGGTTGTGGATTTGAGACACAAATTTGATCAATTTTTTTATTGTGTTGCAGATAAACACGGTATAATCTTAATCCGAAAATTGGGAAAGCTGTCATGCAAGAAGCACAAGTTGCTGAGGGAAAAGTAAATGATAATTTCCTCTCATTGTATAGCAATCTAGCAGTGACACTCAAAGCAATATGCATGTTAACGAGGTTAGTACTTTGTACCAAACCTGAAGTTGTTCTGCCTATATAAACAAATTATTATACCTCATGTTTAAGAATCTATATAGTTCTTTTCTGCTTTTTTTAGATAGTTTTTTCTGCTTTCAAAGAATTAATGTTGGACGAATTTTACAATTACAGGATTGATTGTAGTTTTTAGTTTGTTGGCACAATTGGCAGTGAGAATAACTTGGCTTAAAAAGACATTTTTGATGGTTGTGGTTATTTAGCATTAGCATGTCAGTGAATAATCAACGAATGGATCTTCTTGGAAGGCTAGCTTCAGGTATTCTTATTATGCTTAATAATATTAATGTGAATGAGGTGTTTCCAATTGAGAATTCTATAGTTGCCTCAGAAGAAGTGAGGTAGTTATACTCATGTTTGAGTTGTTCATCTACAGGTGAGAAGCTTGATGGAATTGATAGTGAAGGTGCAGCACAGAGGCTTAGAGGGAATGCTGGAACAACTGTTACAGTAAAGGTTCGTTCTAAATTATCATATTTTGATAGAGTTCAATTTTCAACTTTCAGTTTCTTTTCTTGGGGTAGGGGCCATTTCACACTGCTTTGAAATAAAATTACAATTATGTATTCAGTTAAAATAGAACATATATAAACCAACTATCGTTTTGTTCTCCAACTGCTTTCCATACAAACTTTTCTTGTTCCATATTGACAGTCTGCTGCTGAAGACATGAAGAATGCTATTCATGAAATGAAAAATCAAGGAGTCCACTCATACATACTAGATCTACAGAACAATCCGGTAATTTACCATTTTCATGAAAAATTTCATAACTAGTGTTACCTTATCTCTTGATAGTGTAACATACAATCATACCCTTTATCTCAGGTACAGTATTTTAATCATGTTATTGAACAAATATTTCCAAAAGAAGCATGGCATGTGTGTATTGTAAACATGAAGTGGATATATTACTCTGAGTGCGTCCCATTTTCAGTTTCAAAGACATGTACCAAGCATATATATATATATATATATATATATATATATATATATATGTGTGTGTGTGTGTGTGTATATATTCTGATTTTGAATGATGTTGTTTCATTTTATAGCATATTAACCATGCATTCTTCGAAATAATTCATAGTCAAAAGGTGCTATTGTAGTTAAAATTGGCTGGTTAATATAGTTCACACCAGTAGTTAATGTAGTGCTGAACTTGGTTAATGCCTATACCAAAATGTCGCAATTTATTAGAATTTCGTAGTATATGCACTAGTGCAAAAATGACATTAGAATTAGACATTTAAAGTCAGGCGCCCAGATGCCTGACTACATAGGTAGACACGGTGGCAAACTTGTAAATAAGTGGCAAAACTCGCGAGTATTAAGGTCAAGCGGATACACGCCTGACGTCTAAAGTGAAGAAATAGGGAAAAAATAAGACTTCAGAAGTCAGGCATGTATGCGCCTGACTACATAAGTGACACGGTGGCAAACTTGTAATTAGGGGTGAATTTTTTTTTCTGTTCTAATACTTTAGACGTCAGGCGTTTATTCTCGCTTGACCTCTAAAGTCCAAAAATAGAAAAAAAAAATAATATTCACTCTCTCTCTCTCAACCCTTCGTTCTCCACTCTCAGATCTCACACTCTCTCTCTCTCAGAACCCTTCGTGTTCTCGTTCTCCACTCTCAGATCTCACTCTCTCTCAGAACCCTTCGTTCTCCACTCTCAGATCTCATTCTCTCTCTCAACCCTTCGTCCTCCACTCTCAGATCTCACTCTCTCTCTCTATCTCAAAACCCTTCGTGTTCTCGTTCTCCACTCTCAGATCTCACTCTCTCTCAGAACCCTTCGTGTTCCCGTTCTCCACTCTCAGATCTCACCCTCTCTCTCAGAACCTTCGTGTTCTCGTTTTCACTCTCAGATCTCACGCCGTTTTCACTCTCAGATCTCACTCCTAGAACACGAAGCTCAGATCTCACGCCGTTCTCCGCCACGCCTCGCCGTGCACTTCGTTCGTGGCTCACAGTTTCGTGCTGTTTGTCTTCTCTACCAGGTAAATCACCTTCCCTTTTCTCTTAGTTTCTCTTCCCTTTTCGTCACGAGTTCCCTGTTCTCTGAAAAACAAAAACCCTAAAATCCTCATCTTTTACCCACACGCTCACTTTTATGTCTGTTAATGGCCATGGATATTAATTAGTTATGGCTCTTTTTCTCATTTTCTTATAATCCTAATGGTTTTTTTTTCTCTACCAGGCACTGGAAATACCACTCTTTCTACTGACCACAATAGGTATTTAACTGGAGATGCTGAACACTGTTGGAGTGAGAATGGTGTCTCCAACATTGAAGGTGGTTGTTATGCCAAATGTATTGATCTGTCCAGGGAGAAAGAGCCTGATATCTGGAATGCAATTAGGTTTGGTACAGGTATTTATTTATCTTTGACTAATTTTTTTTATCAGGAGTATCTTTAACTTATTTTAATTTAACACATTTGGTATTCACCCCTTAATAAAAAAATGCACACTGAATGTTTTTTGTTTTGTTCCTCTCATATGATTATCAGTAGTGGAAAATGTGGTGTTCGATGAGCATACTCGAGAAGTTGATTACTCGGACAAATCAGTTACAGGTAAATACTGATTTTCTTAAGATGAATTTGGTTTCTTATGCTTTTGTTTCAAGATTGACCTCAAATTTGTGTAATGACTTGGATGGTTTCATTTTGAGTTTTTTTTAAGATAGCTGACAGCAAGAGGACTCAGCTGTGACTTGGTCTTGCTAATAAACAGTTGACTTCATACATGCTTAAAAGATCATCTTGAATTCTTGCTCAACAACTTATTTTTTATTTTGAGAGATCACTTTCTATTTTATACAAAAAAAAATTAGAGGTGATTTGTTCATTAGTAGGTAGAGGCTTACCAATTCATAAGAAGCCCTTAAAATTTTATTTTGAAGAGCCGGATGAGCATTGATTGGTCCATATAGCCAACCTGAGCCATTTAGCTATCAATTCATGTATTTGTGTTTCATCTATGTTGTTTCAGAGTTTAATGATTTTGTGTGATCCTAACTCCACAGCCACTACATTTTTGATTTATTTGTATCTGCATGAAGTTCTGACTGCATACATCTAACATTTTGATTCATTTTATTATAATTTGCAGAGATCTGTTTAACATTTTTGGCTGCTTGCTGGAACCTACTACTGTAAGTGTTCCTATTGTGTCTTGAAAATTTTAAGTAACTTTGTCTTTTAAGAGCAATCTATAAAATTTGTTCTTTCTTTACCTTATTATATTAACATTCACATCACAGTACTGCTAAACAAAATATAAGGGACATGGCAAATGAGCCTTAGCCATATAACTCAATTCATAACTCAAATGCATCCATTAGAGAAAATAAAATTTATACAAGGTCTTTTGAATTTTGATTATGCCTTTTTCTGTTGACCTCATTCTGAAGTGAAAAAATTACTTGAAATACAATGAAGTTTCCCCCCACTTCTTGACAACCCTCTTACCCGCACAAATGATTTAAAAACTGCTATTTTTCCAGTTGGAAAGCAAGATGAAAAGAAGCAAGAACCCTCTTTACTACTTATGTTTGATTCTGTAGAATGTAGATTGCATCAAACACAAGACAAATGTTAGATTGTGTAATTAGTCAGTTATAATGAATGTAGATTGCATCAAACACAAGACAAATGGTTGCATGACTTTTTGTTTTGTGGTACTTTTTATGAATCCAATACTTTGACTACTCTCTTAAATGCAACAACTGATGGTACCTTGTCTTAGATGGCTTTGCAAATCAAACAAACCAAATACACTGCTGAACAGCTTCCGGAGAACCTTCTCAAAGTGATTTTTCTGCTGCTACACCAGTAATCTCTTCTGGTTTAGATGCATGTGATGGTCCCAGCAATTCAAATCAAACTCTTTGTGAAAGCTCGTGGAAACAAGTGGGAGTGAGTCAAAGTTTAGAAAGCACTCAAAATAGAGTTAAAGGTAATATAACTAAGTAACAAACACATGATGATGGAATTGCATTATTTACCTAAATCAATATTCTTGATTCTTTAAATATTCTAAAAATGTCCATTTAATTTTACTACATTGTAATGCTGCTTTTATGGAAATGCAGGTTTCAGAGATCAGATAATGGATATTCTGAAAGATGATAAAAAGGTATAATAACCTACTCTTTTAGTAACATATAATATAAGGTCTAGAAGTATTGTTTTACTTTTACCTAGGGATTTTCGCTATTTTTAATAATCTGAGGGTTGATCTGGCTAAATTGTGCAGAGGAAAAGTCTAGAAAGATATGGATCAGTAACATCAGTTGTTTCAGGTAGCCATTTATTTCAATATTAAAAGGAGTTATTGTGCTCAAAAGATTATTTCAATATTAATAGTTCTAGCTTCTACATACTATATTGATTTGGGTAATTGTAAATCAATAATCCTAATCATCTTCTCCAAATGATTGTGCAGAGATGACAAAGTGGACACCACAAAAAAAACGTAGGGTGGAGCGTTCAAGAAAGTACGTAAACGTATCCTTAGAAACAGAATAAAAAAGGGATCTTCCTATCTAATGCTGTATTAGATGCATGTTTCTAATTTAATAAGCTTCTGGTGCAGAATGGCCGGGGCAAAGGAAAGAAACTTGACACCAACAGTTCCCTCAGATATGCAAGCTGTCTTGAAGCGGTGTGAAAACCTTGAGAAGGAAGTTGCAAAGGTATCCAATACTTTGACTACTCTCTTAAATGCAAGAACAGTGTGCAAAGAACTAGTTTTTTTTTTGTAACTTAACATTTTATTATCACTACTTTGTCATATGATTTTGTACCCATCTCACTTTTCTTCCCCTTATTGTTTATGAGTCTCAATTCCTGCATTACCCTTCTTTTTGGTGTCCACCTTAGTGATCGGCGGCTGCCTAACACAATTATGGAGTGTATTAGAAAATTTGGCTGTTAAGGATCTTGAACTAAATGTGGACTTTCAGTTTAGACATTGTAGTTCATTTTTTTCTCTCTTTAGCTGAGTGGGAGTGAAGTATGAACATCATATATGTAGTTCTATAATGACAATAATCTTGTATGATGGTGGACCATTGAAGACTATCTAGTCTTTTGACTTAATCACTTTTTCTTTTACATGTCCCAATACTGTTTTTGATCCTTGCTTGATCCCTTTTCAATACAATATTATTGGTTTTGTATTTTAGAGATGGGTGGTTTACTAACTAAACAAGCTCAATGTGATAGAATCCCTTGCATTATGTCAATTTGGAAATATGTCAATTTGGATGTTCTGATTCATTGCATTATCTCAATTTGGAAATCACGATTCGGAAATAGATATTTTGATTCATTATTTGAATGTTGATTGGATAACCATGACATATGTCAATTTGATTTATTTTTCTTGTTAAGTTTCTTTTTCTAGTAGATGTTCTTTACTATAGTTAATAATGTATATGCATTACAGGCTTACAGCTCTCTTATATATGCAGTGAATAAGAGATGTTCTTATACTAGACTGGTGTTTTTGCAGGCTGTTTCACTTATAGCCTCGTACTTGCAAGTTACTTTGCGGTATCATATACGGTTGGGTGCCTCTCATTCATACATTATTGACAATGCACCTTCAATAGAGCTAACATCTTCTGAAGCATCATCAAGTGCAATGTCTTTCACAAATGCCAAGCATGTAGAGTTCCCCTTGTTTTTAGAAGGTCAAGACACAACAAGAGCAGCTTATGCCGTATTTTTGCTAAACAAGGTATATATTTACATTTACTTTTATATTCGCCCTGTAGCTGTTCTCCAGCTTTGAATATAATGCTTAGTTTGAATATAATGCTTACTTTTATATTCTCCCTGTAGCTGTTCTCCAGCTGTGGTTTTTGATCGCATATTGGAGGTGGCTGTCAATGGGAATCTAAAGGCGGATCAGATGATTAAGAGGGTGTTTGTATTCAGTTGCATGTAGTTTGACGAAGCCTCTATGAACCCTTGGGAGACTGATTATCAAGCAATCACTAGTTGTGTTAGATTAGCTTCCTTCCGTACTGTCTAACAGTTTGTTTAGTTTTATGATATATCAGATGTCACTTATCAGATTTTTTTAAACAAATTTATGATATTCTTTTGTTTATATGCTTCTGTCCTCCTTCTGTACTGCTTGTATTGTGTGTGTGACTGCTTGTGTCATTTATTTGTGCAATGCTTATACTAGGGAATTGCATATTCACCTCTTCATGCTTGTCTGAAGACACACATTATAGGAGGATTTGATTTTCTGATATGATGATTTCTTTCAGCTACCACTGAATGTTTTTTTTATAATTGTTTTGTTCTACTAATTTTGAAATGTTTGTTTTGTTGATTTGTTGGCAATCAATTAGTGGTATCTGTAATTTGGATTGGCCATATTCCAAGTTACAGATGATTAGAGTGATGAATTTCGTATAAACAGGGTGTAACCAAAATTTTAAAAAAAAAAAATTTTAAGGTCAGGCGCAATAAAGCTTGATTTTAAATCATACTTACGAAGTCAGGCAAGAATTAATGTGCTTGACTTCGTAAGTATGATTTAAAGTCAAGCATTTATTCTTGCTTGACTTTAAATCATACTTACGAAGTCAGGCAAGAATAAAATGCTTGACTTTAAATCATACTTGCGAAGTTAGGCAAGAATTAATGCTTGACTTCGTAAGTATGATTTAAAGTCAAGCATTTATTCTTGCTTGACTTTAAATCATACTTATGAAGTCAGGCAAGAATAAAATGTTTGACTTTAAATCATACTTACGAAGTCAGGCAATAATAAATGCTTGACTTTAAAACAGACTTACGAAGTCAGGCGCAATAAATGCTTGACTTTAAATCTGACTTACGAAGTCAGGCTATCGCTTGACTTTAAAACTCCAGACATACAAAGTCGACTTAATAAAAGTCAAGCGCCCGCCTGACTTTAAATCCCCTTTTCGCCTGACTTTAAATCCCTTTTTTGCACTAGTGATGTCTGCCCTGTACCTAGAATTTTTATAGCATTTTATGATCCCATGTACTTCACTTTATTTTCAGAGTATTGAAACTAATATATCTGCTTGATGCAGAGTCCAAAGTTTCAATTTTATGATCCCAAGACACCCATTTAATTCATATAAATGATGACTATTGAATAATGATCATTTGTGTTTCGGAAACCTTTGCGGAATATACAGCAAGGACAGCATTTGAACGGCCATTACTGAGTGGTGTGGCCTATGCTCAAAGAGTGGTTGGTCATGAAAGAGAGAGATTTGAGAAGCAACATGGTTGGGTTATAAAGACAATGGAAAGAGAACCTTCACAAGTTAGGGATGAGTATGCGCCAGTTATTTTTGCTCAAGAAACTGTCTGTTATCTTGAGTCTATTGATATGATGTCTGGGGAGGTAAATAACAACACGTATGAACAATTTTTGTCTCTGGTTGTATTATGTTTGGAACTTCTTTTAACTGCAATTTCTTGTTTGCACGATGCAGGAGGACCGAGAGAACATTTTGAGGGCTAGGGCCACTGGAAAAGCTGTTTTGACTAGCCCTTTTAGGTTGTTGGGTTCTCATCACCTTGGTGTTGTTTTAACATTTCCTGTTTACAAATCTAAGCTCCCCCGAACCCAACAGCAGAAGAGGTTTGTACTCGTTTCACTTACTTTGATTCAATCTGGTGGCTTTATGATTGCTGTAAGCTTTTTAATAACATGACATGTTTAATGTTTAATGAACTTATTAATTGGAATCAGATATGTTGGAGGATAGTAAATACTATGCAAGAGACCAAAATTTGAACTTCAATTGTGTGATTTTTTGTTGCAACAGGAGGTTGAAATTGTTCTCACATCCCACACAAATTAATTGTCGTACATTACAGTACAAACACATTGGAATTGCTGTGAGTTTTGGCCTTGTTTGCCCAAAATTTTCTGAAAATGTGTATTAGAAATACAGATTGATTGCCATAGACATACTGGGATTTGGAAAGAGTCCAAAGCCAAGAGATTGTTTGTACACATTGAAGGAACATGTGGAAATGATTGAGAAATCTGTAATTCAACCATTGGAGTTAGGTACTTTCCATTTGGTTGCACACTCTATGGGTTGTTTAATTGCATTGGCATTGGCTGCTGAGTACCCCAACTGTGTGAAATCAATCACCCTTGTTGCACCGGTAAGTACCTCACACCAAAACATCATATTAATTCTTTCAAGTTTTAAGAATTGAACTGCTAAGAACTAAATTAAATTTTTTTGTGTAACACTTTTAATAGGAGTATTTGGTAATATCATCTGAATTTCTCTGTTTTCGTTATGGTGTTGGTGGCAGCCATATTCTTCTTCTGAGGGAAATGATGCTTGTTTAAATGCACTTGCAATGTTTGCTGGAATGAAATTGTGGCCTATGCTATCAGCTGGTACTGCATTTATGTCATGGTATGAGCATTTGGGTTGAACTGTCTGCCTTATCTATTGTAGAAATCACAGGATTTGGGAGAAGATTCTCAAATTCATTACTTGCAAGAGGTAAGGTAACACATATTTACTGAAATAACTATAGTGTAATAGCACCAATCTTTCTAGTTACTTTCTTATATTTCTAAGCAACGTTTTAAATTGTGGTTGCACAACCACAATAGAGGACCAATTTTATAACTTTGTTTCTAAGGACACAGAGATGGTAAGCATGGCTTTATTTTTTACCTTTTTCAGGGAACTTCATTTCTTGATCACAGATATGACTAGGCATACCCATCAATCAGGTTGGAGGTCTATGAATAATGTGGTTTGTAAGATTTTCTTTCATCCATTGCATTCTGGAATTTTGCAATTCTGAAATGTGAAAATTTTAACCTCAAGGTTTATATAAATGAGGTATGGAAAAATCAACTAAGCTGGGTTGTATTTATTTTATTTTCAATAGGCTCCAACTGCTTCTAGTGCCCCGGAGCAAATGAATTCTCCAAGTCCAGACACTAATGGAGATAATGGCGTCAATGAAGATTCGAAGTTGATTTTATGTTGTCAAACTTAGCTTTTACATTAATTTTATGCAATTTGTTTTCTTTGTAACTTTTGAGATTATCCTAAAAGTTGGATGTAGTAGACATGTTAATTTACAATATGCTAACATGCTTTTGAGAATATCGTAAGAGTTGATGTAAGAGTATATGTTAATTTGCAATATGTTGAAATGCTTGTAAGACGTGATTAATTTTCAATATGATTTGAGTTTTATTTTATTTTATTGTTTCATAAATGTATTTATTTTATATTTAGCTTTTAATTGATTATCGTAAGTGCTAATGACAAGAGGTGTCACCAAAATCTACAAATAAATTCTTTACAAGTGGTGGGTATAGCATATTAGGAGCTACAACTAAAACCAATACCGATGGAGAATTTGGCGTGGGTATAGCGAAATTAAAACCTATACCGATGGAGAATTTGGCGTGGGTATAGCGAAATTAAGTGTCATGTTAAAACCTATACCAACAGAAGCGTGACCGTGGGTATAGCTATTAGGTTTTGTCCATCGGTCAGAAAACTGTCACTATAGGCTATAGCGACGCCATTTATCCGTGGGTATAGCCAAATAAAGACGACGTCAAAATGTTCCGTCGGTATAGGTTTTCAGTGCTATACTCGCGGTTTTTAACCCTTTACCCACGGTGATTTGTCGTTGCTATAGGTCAATTTTCTTGTAGTGAGAGAATAATTTTATTGTCCACAAAACTTTTTCCTCGCGCAACGCACGTGCAATGGTTTAGTGAATTCAAAAGATACCGAAGTTAATGGTGCAATGGTATGTCCCTACTATACTTGTGCAGGTTAGCTATTTTTTTTTTGGCGCAGGTCAGACTACTAATCATGCTAATTTGACATATTTTTTGTTGCTTTGAAATTGGAAAAAAAAAATTAGAGAACCACATGTAGTCGTGGGCATGGATACATTTTGAACCAATTCAACCAGCCCACAACCCAATCCATGCAATTGTTTATAGAAGAAAAAGTAATATTAAACTTTTAATTGTCTTAGAAACGTCAAATGGTTCCACGAATAATTATTAGGACTTCATTCCAAGACTTTAATTATGAGTCCCAACTCTTTATATTGATAGTGAATGAGAATTGAATAAAAAATTTGAAATTTGGTTTGACTAGACCATTACCGGTGTGATGCACGTGGCAATAGTACATGTCATATGCATGACTAAAATGGATAACAATAGTATTATTATCGATTGACATCGTGACAAAAAGACAACAATATCATAAAATCACTCCATTGGATTAGCATAAATGAGAACATGAATTATATTCGCAGTCATGTTACATGACAAAATAAATCTAGAATGATTAAAGAGAAATGTTGCGGAACAAGTTAAAGTTAAATACATCTGATGTACATATTCAAGAAGAATTTGATTTCTCATATGAACTACCAAAGACCCTCCTTGGACATCTTTCCACCGGATTGCGTCAAATATTAATCAATTGGATTCGTGAAGACAATAATAACCTGTAGCAAATTAAAAATAAATTAAACTTCAGTCGTAAAAGTCATAATTAACAACCGCAAAGATATTGGAGCTTTGTAAATTAAACATGACAACTTGTGTTAGAATATGTACTATACTATTTAAGAAACAAAGATATTGGATTTTTCAGTTCAGGAACCCTCCATGTATGCGGAACACGTACCTTAAGCCTCCTATCGGCCTTGCTCGGGGATATGTCAGAAATTAGAGTATACCTTGAAGCCATGTATGTGAACACCATGAGGGACAGGTAAATCAAGAAACTATCCTTGCACCCGAAAGAGTGCACCAAAGGAGTGCAATAGGAGGTCTCGGGTTCAAACCCGAGAAACTAACATTCCTCCATCCCCCACTAACATTGCTTATAAAAAAAAATCACTACAACATCTAAACCACCCTCTTCAGCAATAGCCTGGTCGAACTCATTAATCTCGGTTGTCAATCTATCAATACAGAGATCCATGAAACCATACACCTCCTTATTCCGCACATTTAGCTTAGATTTCAACAAATTCATTTTTTCCTTCAAGATAAACCCCTTTTTACCCTTAACCACAAATCCACCCCACTGTTGGTCCACAAAGTCTTCAAATTCATAATGATCTAACTAGCCATTACACACCTTGAAGGGTTTCAGACCTCAATCCTTACGAGAATACATAAGCCAAATGGGACAATGACCTGAAATGTCCCTATCACCCACCCACTAGCCAGAAATATTCCAAGCAGAAATCAAACCATCAGAAACCAAAAAGCAATCCAATCTGCTTTTAGAGATGCCATAAGAATAGAATCAGGTAAAACGCTTCCCATTCAAAGGAACATCAGGCAACTCCATCTCATCAGTGAAATCAATAAAATCTTACATATCTTACCTGCGAAGATGTGCGCTAGATCCATGCCTTTCCTCCATAGAAGCTACAACATTAGAATCCCCCACAACACACCACTCACCCTTCTCCCTCTGACTCTTCAACCTCAGCAATTCCTCCCACACTTGATGTTTACCAACTGTGTTGCTCGACATGTAGACATTAATGACATAAATAAAAAGCTTATTCCATTCTAAACAAACAATCACAAAACCCGACCCAACTAACCTACTTTTGACAATCACAAAGTCCTTCTTCCACATAAACAAAATACCCCCAGAAAGACCATTGGATGGCTTTGCAACCAAATCAAAATCAACGCCCCCCCCCCCCCAACAACCACGTAACATCAAATCGCTAGTCTCCTCTCTCTTTGTTTCGTGAATGCAAATAAAATTAAAACTACATTTCTTGATGAGAGCAGTCAAACGTCTCCTCTTGGCGCTATCACCCAACCCTCTGATATTAAGAGAACAAATATTCATGATGCACCCATTTCATTTTCCCTCCTAACCTTTGCTTTATGATCCCTAACTTCACATTTTTCAATTAAATCATTATAAACTAAATCATTACAAGCACCCTCCACACCTAAAGCTTGAGCTGCCTTCCAAACTTTCTGTCTAGTTGCCTTGTTCTGTAAAGCCTCAAAACGATTATTACAACACCTTGCCTCAGAGTCGCCAAACGAAGTCCCACATATAGCTGAGCCTCCTAAGAGCTAAGAGTTATTATCACAGCCCAACTCTAAAGTAGACCCACCCGTTTTCAACACCTATCCATCCATTAATGAGTCACTCACACGTGACTCGGAATTAAAACCTCCAGCTCCCAATCCGCTAGTCAAAGACCGTGATCCATTCCCATCAAATCCTCCATTTTCCCCAGAAAAACTGCAACCATCCTTATCATATATATTGGCTCTATTTGAATTTGAAACCACATTAAACCAATCCCCGACCTCGTCAACAAAACCTTGAAAATCTCTATCTTCTCTTCCTTCTAGTAAATCCAAGTGTGCTCCAAGAGGTGTGACCTTCACCGAAAACACACATTGTCTAGAGAATTCGTGTTTTAATAGATAGGTATTTCCTGAATGAATCACCTACCCTACCATAGCCTTATCACGCTTAAGCATCACTTCCTCCCCTACTTCTGTCTCTATTGTCTGTGCCTGATCTTGTTTATGCAACTCGTGCCCTAACTTTATCGCCCCGCTATTCTCTAAATTAGAGACATTCTTGACTCTCTATTTTTAGTTTTAACTGAACTCGTACCTCCCTTCAAAACCACGATGTGTTTCACTGCTGGTCCACCACCATCATGCCTCTCAAAGATGGGTTGGTTGACAAACAACTTCATATTGTCAACGAAAATGTTATCAAGCTGTTGCGCCCGAAAAAGTCCCCGAGGGGATCTTTCTTCGTTTACAACTTTTTCTAAGACAATGAAGCCGCCACCAATATTTATTAAGGAAAATATTAGGAAAACCTTTTTTGGAAAGCGACTAGTCTTGCGAAAACTGAGAGGTTTGGGTTCGGGGGCCGGTTACGCGCGGGGAAGGTGTTAGCACCCCACACGTCCTCTCTACTGAGAGGGAACCTTTAATTAAATGTGTGGTTTTAGTGTGTTGATTTGAAAATACTTAATTTTGCCTCTCTACTTCTTATTGAAAAATTCTTAATGAAAATCTTTATTTATTATGAAAAAGAAAAGGGGGAAGAATGGGTTTTTAGAAAAAAAAAACGCTTGACGGGACAAGGCCCGCTCCTACGTATCTCCCGGTGCGATGGAGAACTCAAAGCTACGTAGTTCTTCTTTGTCCTGAAAAAGGTTTTTTTCGTTTTTTTATATTTTTAGTGAGTTTTCGAAATAGGACGAGTATTTAGTGAATGATTAAACTAACCAAGGTTATGAGTAATCACCGCTAAGTACTCTTGAAAATGAGAGTCACTACCGCCAGTCAGACGAACAAAGGTTCTGATTGACTATTAGTAGCGACTCGTTTTATTTGTTCTTTTGAAAGGGGTTTTCGAAAGAGATTGATTGGCACGAATGATCAAACTAACAAAGGTTATGAGTGATCATCGCTTGTTGTTCTTTTGGGAAAAAGACATCGCCACCAATGGCTAGACGAACAAAGGTTCTGATTAGCCACTAGCGGCGATGGGTTGAAAATGTTTTTAGAAAGGAGAAGGTTTTCGTTCTGAAAATGATCTTGGTTTGCAAAAGTGACTCTTTTTTGTTATGAAAATAACTCTTTTCTTTTTGTTATGCAAATACTAAACTTTTTATGATTGCGCTTGACGAGAATGTGACTCGCTCCTACGTATCCCAAATGGGAATCAAAGCGACGTAGTTCTAAGGGGCCTTGAAAGTGAAAGTCTTTTTGCTTTGGTTTTGAAAAGTAAAGGGCATTCGTAATGATCAAACTAACAAAAGTTATGGGTGATCACTACTAAAACCCACTTAAGTGCATGTAAAAATCTCTTTTGAAAGATGAAAGCCTTCATGATGACCAAACTAACAAAGGTTATGGGTGGTCAACACTAACACTTGCTATGACTTTTGACACTTAGGAAAATATCTTTTGAAATCGAAAGCGTTCATGATAATCAAACTAACAAAGGTTATGGGTGATTATCACTAGTAGCTTATGCATATGAAAACATCTTTTTTTTTTAAAAATTTAGGCTCTTAGGACAACCAAACTGACAAAGGTTATGGGTAGTTGTCACTAGTCACCATTTTCATGCTAAGCTATTTAGAAAAGAAAACAATGAATGCAAGAAGATTTGGAGATTCAAGCATGGCACAATCATTGAAATCGAATCCTTAGGCAAACAATAACATGGACATAACTTTACAACTAATCTCATTTGAATCCTTGAGCGAATATTAGCCTAGACTACGCATATTAGACCACAACACATAGATAGGCAAAAAAGAACTTGAATTGGGCATTAAGCAAAAATGCAAGAGTAGGCAAGATTGAACCTAAATGCACATCTAGTGGAAGATGCTAGGTGAGGACCATACTCAAATATTTCTACAAAACGCAAGGGAATCTAAATGCACATCTAGTGGAAGATGTAATGTATGTAATGGACCTATCTAAGTATTGATGATACAATATGTGAGTAAACAAGGAGATTACAAAGCACAAGCGAATTCAAAAGAGTAGCCTCAAGCATGATCATTGGCATAGAATGATCTAGGTTAGATGGATGAACATGCAAGCAATGATGTGCATGATTAGGCAAATATGCAAATGCGTGAGCATACAAGACTATGCATGAATGAATAAGCATATAAGACTATGCATGAATGAAAGATTGAGCATACAAGACTATGAATGCATGAGCATAATTATTGTGTAAGGTATGAACATTTGAGTATGCATGGACATGTGAATATGTAAGTTAGAAATGAATATGGAAGAATAAGTAAGAGGATGCATGAAGTATGCGAAGTGTCTTTGGGTTTTTAGGTAAATGATTCATGGTTCAAAGTGGTAAAAGGTTAGATGAGTTATGGTAAGAAGTTTTGATGCAATGTAGTAAAAGAAAAGAATGCAAAGTGGTAAAAAGTTTAATGAAATAAGTGATAAAAAGTGAATGATGCGAAGTGGCAAAATGCTTTAATGAAATGTGGTAAAAAGTTTTGATGCAAAGTGGTAAAATGCTTTAATGAAATGTGGTAAAAAGTTTTGATGCAAAGTGGTAAAATGCTTTAATGAAATGAGGTAAAAAGTTTTGATGCAAAGTGGTAAAATGCTTTAATGAAATGAGGTAAAAAGTTTGATGAAATGCTTTGGTAAAAAGTTAAAAAAGTGGTAAAAGTAAAGTGGTAAAAAGTGAACAAACACAATGACACAACTCACATTTACACAAACACAATCAAATGACAACTTTCAAGCAAACAAGAGGGCAAAAATATGGGCTCATGGCCGAATGCTATGCGAGCCATCATCATCATTTTATTTCATGCAAATCTTGACAACAACACATAGAACAACACAAGATAAAAAGACCTAATCTATCATGCATGTTTCTAAGGTAAAACATCAACTAAATCATGCTTTTATTCACACAAAATCAAAGATTGCAAGAGAGGAGTATAAACCCTAATTTTTGATGTTAAAACCTAGAAACATACATACCTTAAATCAACCGTTATTCATCCCCAAATCATGAAATAAACAAGAGCACACAAGAACCCTAAAAATAGGCTCATGGCCGAATACTAACAAGCATGAAATGGGTCTCTTACTTGGTGAAAACTATGCAAACAAGAGTGAATATGCAAGGAAATATGAGAAAACACAAGAAGAACTTCTTCAAAGCCAAGGAGCCACCTCAAACACCCAAGCCTCCCTAAGTGCTTGTCAATAATGTTTGAGATGGCTCCTCAAAGCAACAACAACAAGATATGAAGGAGTTGAGATGAGGAGAAGAGAGTTTATGCAAGAAATTTAAAGATGATGCAAAGTTTTAGGGTTTTTACCTCCCATCCAAGCTAGGAAATGCAATGAGATGAAGAAAATAGAACAAAAATCAACAAAAACCTCCAAGGAACTTCAACTCCAACCCACGAAGACTTGATGAAAACCTTCCTTGATGATGATGTTTGAACTTGAACGGAAAATGGAGAAGATATGTGAAAGAGGGATGAGAGTGAGGTGAGATGGTGGTGTTTGGGTGAAGAGAAAATCAAAAATGGATGAAGGAGGAGGATGATAGTGGCTTCGACCTTGAGAGGAAAAGGGAGAGGTTTTTGGTGTCCTAGGGTGAAATGAGGCCTCCTCCTTGTTATTTTGGAGTGTAGGCTTATATATGGGTCTAGGTGAAAATAGGGTTAAGGGTAGAATGGGGATGGAATGTTCTATTTCAAGTAAGTTTGCATTTTCTAATGAAGAGGTGAGTGTGAGAGTGTGGGGTTATTTACAAAAAAGGGCATGAATCCATGTAGGAGTGAGTGATGGTCACCAAAAGTTAAGGATAGTACAAAGCATATTCTTAAGGAATAAGGAATAAAAGAGTGTGGAAGAAATTGTGGAGAGAGAGAGAGAGAGAGGGAATTTCGAAATTGTGGGGGGGGGGGGGGAGAGAGAGAGAGAGAGAGAGAGAGAGAGAAAAAAACTTGTTTTTGGTCTTTTGTCTTATTGAGGACACTTCCTTCTTTTGAATTTTGAATTTTGAATTTTTGGGCATGGAAGTGAAAGTGCACCTATTAAAAATGTGTCATATATACTTGAGCACCATAAAATATTCCCTTTAACTAATCTAGACAATAAAAATTGTCATTTAATAATTTGGGAATATTTAATGGTCTTTTTTGGGTTTTTTATGCACTAAAAATGGGGAAAATGCATTTTTAATTATTTTAGACTAGGATTTTCTTTCCAAAAATTATACAAAAATTACCCTTAGTAGAGTAACATGTATGCCACGTCCTTGACCTGGTCTTGGTCTAAAAATAATTAATTTGCTTTTATTTAAATGCCCAAAAAATGCAAAAATATGCACTATTTTATTTTCTAAAATTCCTGAAAATTAAGAAAAATGTTTTTGGGTGCCAAAAATTAATAATGGCCTTTTTGAAAATAAAAGCACGTGCCAAATGACAAGGGCACAGGGCAGCTCACGCAGTTACGACTGACGCGCGCGCATAATTCAAATAAAAAAATGTGAAATAGGGGATGAATGTAACACCCTAAATATTTAATTAATTTATTTAATTAAGTATTTAGGAATTTAAAATTAATTAAGTGGATATAAGTTAATTATTAGAAATTATATTATTTTGTGTAGGTGGCGTTAGAAGATGGAGGTGCCAAATTAGATGGACTTGGGCTTAAGTGAGAAGCCCAAGCCCATGAAATCTAGTCATATGCGAAGTAGCAAGGCGCCTAGGGGTTAGGGTTCCTTGCTATCATTTGCGAAAAATTGAGAAAGAGAGAAAGGAAGGAAGGGCGCGCCGTAGAGAGGGAGAGGGAGAAGAGAAGAGTCGCAAGCTTCAAGGGAAAAGAGGAGGCGTGATCCTGTTGCCGTAGTTCCGTTCGTGATCATCTCTAGAGATCCTATTCTTCTAATTCGAGGTAAGGGGATGTCTTTTTCAATTCCTATAATGACTCCTATGATGGATCCTAAGTAGTGATAGCCTAGATGTTAATTTCGATTGTATGATGTTTACGAAATTCATGTCTTGATTGTTGCCATGTGCGTGATTATATGTTGATGCTTTGCGAATTCATGTTTGTGACCTTAGATATATGCGTGATGCTATGTGGTGCTTGGGATGTGTGAAATTCGATGTTTGATAGGTGGTATTGGATGAATTCATACGTGATTATGAAAGATTGTAATATGGGTTGTGTTGGTCATGTGAAAAATTTTGAGAAAAATGATGTTTTGTGCTGAAATTGGGCTAAAATCTGGTGCTGGGACTGTTCTGGGCGCCAGGCGCCCTGTGCTGGGCGCCAAGGGCGCCAGTGCGTGTTGCTGTGCGTGTGTGGCTGGGCGCTGGGTGCCAGCGCTGGGCGCTGAGCGCCCGTGCGCGTGTGTGTGTGCGTAGCGCTGGGGCGCTGGGTGCCAGCGCTGGGCGCTGAGCGCCCGTGTGCGTGTGTTGTGTGTTGCGCCAAGGCGCTGGGCGCTGAGCGCCCGGGTGTGTGCATGCGTGTGTTGCTTCTTGCTAGGCGCTGGGCGCCCATGGCGCCAGTTTTCAGGATGTTCCAAATTATTTTCGAAAACTGTTTTCGCTATATCTTTTGACTCGAATATCCGTTTTGAACGATTCAAAAAGCGTTGTGAGTGGTGCATGTCATAGTGTCTCATGCCCATATGCATAAACCCAGTGACGTTTTGAGGCCTGAGTGGCTAAGTGACGATGAGGCCTTAAGGGCTAAGCGACGTTTTGTGAAAAGGTACCTCATGCATATACCCGCGAGTGGGTTGCATTTCATAAGCCTACATGACATGATATGAGTTATTGTGAGATGAGTTATTGTACGTGATGTGAATGATGACTGTGATGTGGATATTTAGTGTTTTGGATGATGATTGTTCTAGTGTGTAGCCTATGATTAGTACTTATCATATTTTCTATTATATGGATTGAAATGATGCTCACCCTTTCCTGTTTGAATGTTACCCCCGTGTTGGTAACGTGCAGGTGATTCCCAGTGAATGCCTTAGCTTCACTTCTTGAGTCGAGTCGTCATGCTCTGATACGTAGCACTCAGGGGGGGAAAAACGAACTCGATATTTATTAATGATTTTTGGTTGTTATGTCCATGTGGACTCTTCTGTTATGTTTTATTAATTTCCGCTGCGTAGTTGGTTTTGTTATGTTGAGTTTTATAAGCGACGTTAAATTGAGGCTTGAGATTCTTTTATTTGTGACGTGCTACGTGAATGCATAATTATTGAGTTGAACTGTTTTAAATTGATAAGCGACGTTTTACTGAAGTATGTGTAACATTCCCTATGAACGAAATTTTTTTTAACTCTGATTTTTATAAATAAAGTGACGGGTAGAAAGGGGTGTTACATTAGTGGTATCAGAGCAGTTCGGTCTGTCCGGCCAATGTTGTCCTGTCATAGTGTCTTATGACAATAGATTAGTTCTGAATCTTTGGTTTGTGCTGCAGTGATAGTTCATAATGGCTGGGAGGAACGACGCTGCTCTTGCTGCTGCATTGCAAGCTATGGCTCAGGCTGTGCAGGGTCAGCAGAATGCTGGAGATAATGCTGGTTTTCGGAGTCTGACTACCTTCCAGAGAGAGAATCCGCCCACCTTTAAGGGCAAATATGATCCAGATGGTGCTATGGCTTGGTTGAAGGAGATCGAGAGGATTTTCAGGGTGATGGACTGTACTGTTGAGCAGAAGGTCCGTTTTGGTACCCACATGTTAGCCGAGGAGGCCGACGACTGGTGGTTGGCTACTAGGCAGAGGTTAGAGGCTGTGCAGGAAGAGATCACTTGGGAGGTATTCAGCAGGGAATTTCTGAGAAAATATTTTCCTGAAGACGTCAGAGGGAAGAAAGAGATAGAGTTCTTGGAGCTGAAGCAGGGTGGTATGTCTGTGACTGCCTATGCGGCAAAATTTGTGGAATTAGCAAAATTTTATCCACACTACAGTGAGGCTACAGCTGAATTTTCGAAATGCATCAAATTTGAGAATGGGTTGAGGCCTGATATTAAAAAGGCCATTGGTTATCAGAAGATTCGTGTGTTCGCAGATCTGGTTGACAGTTGCAGAATCTTTGAAGAAGACAGCACTGCTCATTACAAAGCTACTTCTGAGAAAAAGGGCAAGTTTCAGAGTCGAAGCAAGCCGTATGAGGTTCCTGCGGGTAAGAGTTATCAGAGGGCTGCTGGAGGTAAGGGTTCTAGTGGGGGAGATGCCCCTGCTAGTATTGTCTGTTATAAGTGTGGCAAGCCTGGCCACAAGAGTACTACATGCAGGTCTGATGAGAGGGTTTGCTACCGTTGTGGTAAAAAGGGTCATATGGCAGCCGAGTGTAAGGTCAAGGATGTGGTGTGTTTCAACTGTGGTGAGTCTGGGCATATCAGTACAAAGTGTACAAAGCCGAAGAAGGAAAGGTCTACTGGGAAGGTATTTGCATTGGCGGGAGAGGAGCCTGATGATGATGATGGTCTGATTAGAGGTACGTGTTTTATTAATGGCACTTCTCTGAAATCTCTTATTGATACTGGTGCTACCCATTGTTTTATATCTGTTGATTGTTGTAAGAGATTGGGTTTTGTTTTGTCTGCTATGTGTGGGGATATGGTTGTCGATACTCCTGCGAAGGGGTCGGTGATTACGTCCCAGGTGTGTTCTCAGTGTCCCGTGTCGATCTTCGGCAGGGACTTTATTGTGAATTTTGTCTGCTTGCCGTTGAGAGGTCTGGATGTAATCTTAGGCATGGACTGGTTAGAGAATAATCACGTTCATATCAACTGCCGTAGCAAGTCGGTTAGTTTCGGTGAAGAAAGTTCTGTTTTGGTATCTGCTGGTCAGTTGAAGAAGTTGAAGAAAGAAGGAGTCCAGTTATTTGCGTTGATGGCTTCGTTGTCTGCTGAGAGTCAGGCTGTTATTGAAGAACTGGAAGTGGTACGCGAGTTTCCTGAAGTTTTTCCTGAAGAAATTCCGGGTGTGCCACCGAAAGAGAAGTTGAGTTTTCGATTGATCTTGTACCTGGTACGAGGCCTGTGTCTATGGCACCGTACAGAATGTCGGCGTCGGAATTGTCTGAGTTAAAGACGCAACTTGAAGAATTACTTGAGAAAAAGTTTGTGAGACCGAGTGTGTCACCGTGGGGAGCTCCGGTATTGTTAGTGAAGAAGAAAGATGGGAGCATGAGGTTATGTGTGGACTATCGTCAGTTGAATAAGGTAACTATCAAGAATAAGTATCCGCTTCGGAGGATCGACGATCTGATGGATCAGTTAGTGGGTGCCCGTGTTTTCAGCAAAATTGATTTGAGGTCCGGATATCATTAGATTAAAGTAAAGGATGAGGATGTTCAGAAAACAGCGTTCAGGACAAGGTATGGGCATTATGAGTATTCAGTGATGCCGTTCGGTGTGACCAATGCTCCTGGTGTATTTATGGAATATATGAACCGTATTTTCCATAATTACCTAGATCGGTTTGTGGTGATCTTCATAGATGACATTCTAGTTTATTCTAAGTCAGAGGAAGAGCATGCTGAGCACCTGAAGTCAGTATTGGAAGTTTTAAAAGAGAAAAAGTTGTACGCTAAGTTATCGAAGTGTGAGTTCTGGCTGAAAGAGGTGAGTTTCCTTGGGCACGTGATTTCTGGTAATGGTATTGCGGTTGATCCGGCAAAAGTTGAAGCAGTGTTGGAGTGGGAGTCTCCGAAGTCCGTAACAGAGATTAGGAGCTTTTTGGGTTTGGCTGGGTACTACAGGAGGTTCATCGAGGGTTTTTCCAAGTTGGCCCTTCCGTTGACTCAGTTGACTTGCAAGGGTAAAGTTTTTGTTTGGGATGCCCGGTGTGAGGAAAGTTTTATGGAACTGAAAAAGAGATTGACGACGTCGCCTGTTTTGACGTTGCCTAATCCAGAGGAACCGTTCGTTGTATATTGTGACGCTTCGAAGATGGGTCTCGGTGGTGTGTTGATGCAAGATGGGAAAGTCGTTGCGTATGCGTCGAGGCAGTTGCGGGTTCATGAGAAAAATTACCCTACGCATGATTTGGAATTGGTTGCTGTGGTATTTGTGCTCAAGATTTGGAGGCACTACCTTTATGGTTCGAGGTTCGAAGTGTTCAGTGATCATAAGAGTCTAAAGTATCTGTTCGATCAGAAGGAGTTGAATATGAGACAGCGTCGGTGGTTGGAGCTCTTGAAAGATTATGACTTTGGTTTGAATTATCATCCCGGCAAAGCTAATGTCGTGGCTGATGCTTTAAGCAGAAAGTCTTTGCATATGTCGGCAATGATGGTGAAAGAATTAGAGCTGATCGAGGAATTCAGGGATTTGAGTTTGGTTTGTAAAATGACACCTCGCAGTGTCAAGCTGGGGATGTTAAGGATCGATAATGATTTCCTGGGCAGCATCAGGGAAGCTCAGAAGACAGATGTCAAGTTAGTGGATTTAATTAATGGGGTCGGTCAATCTGAAGATGAAGATTTCAAATTAGATTCCAGTGGTGTGTTGAGGTTCCGGGGTAGGATCTGTGTTCCGGACGACGAAGAGATCGAGGAATTCAGGGATTTGAGTTTGGTTTGCACTTGTGAAGGTGGTTTGGCTAGGAGCTGCCGGCGAGAGTATGACTTGGGAGTTGGAAAGCAATATGCGGGAGTCTTACCCGGAGTTATTTGATCAGGTAAATTTCGAGGACGAAATATTCTAAGTGGGGGAGAGTTGTAACACCCTAAAATATTTAATTAATTCATTTAATTAAGTATTCGAGAATTTAAATTAGTTTATTTGATATAATTTAATTTTATTAATTTTGGTGGTATTAGGAGGGAGTGGAGGCGCCACTTGCATGACTTGGGCTTGAGTGGAAGGCCCAAGCCCATGATCCACAAGTATGCGAAGTGAACTAGTGAGTAGGGGTTAGGGTTGTGGTGGCCAATTACGAAATTTTGGAGACAAGAGAGAAAGGAAAGAGAGGAGCGTGAGAAAGAGAGAGGAAGAGGCGGCCAAGAGGAGAAAGAGAAGAGGAAATTCGAAGAGCAAGGAGAGAAGAGATCTCCATTGTAGCTGAGGTTCTGTTGGTGATTGCATCCTAGGGCATCGAATTCTTCTTCTTGAAAAGGTTAGGGGAGCTCTATCCTTCCATCTAATAGATCTCATGATAGGTCCTAGATCTAAGGTTTATACTAGATCCATGATGTTCTTGATGTTCTTTTGCGTTTCTTGATGTTCTTGATGTTAACTTTTATATATGTTCATTATGAGTATATGCGAATTTGATTCATTGCTTGGGTATGATCTATGAATTTGCCTTATTGATGGTGATATGCGCATGTGTTGTGAACCATAATTTTGATCTATGTGTTTGGCTTGTTGGAGATGAGGTCGCATAGGGGTTGTAGGTGTTTGGGCGCCTAGGGCGCCATGATGATGTTGGTGATGTTTTTCAATTGAGTTTTGGTAAATTGAGTTTTGGTGATCTTGAATAAAATGAGTGCATTTTTGGTTGCTGGAAAAATATGAATTTTTACACTTTTAAATTGTTAGGAATCAATTTTAGTGTTGAAAAGTTGTTGGAAAAATTCTGGGTTGTGTTGCTGCTGTGCTGGGCGCCAAGGGCGCTGTGCGTTGTGTCTGTGCGTGTTGCTGGGCGCTGGGTGCCAGCGCTGGGCGCTGGGTGCCCATGCGTGTGTGGGTGTGTTGCGCCAAGGCGCTGGGCGCTGAGCGCCCGTGTGTGTTGCCTGCGTGTTGCGCGCCTGGGCGCTGGGCGCCTGTGGCGTGTGCGTGTGTGCGTGTGTTGCGCGCCTGGGCGCTGGGCGCCAGTGCGCGTGTTGCCTGGTTGCCTGGGCGCCTAAGGCGCCAATTTTCAGAATGTTGCTTAATTTTGTCCAAACTTATTTTTAACATAACTTTCGACTCAGACCTCCGTTTTGAACGATTCAAAAAGCGTTGTGAAGCATTTTCCGTTGCCTATCTGTGTGTTCCCTTTTTAAAAATAAAAATTATCAATTTCAGAAGGTTGCTGGGGCGCCCCATGTGGCTGTTCCTGGTGATCGTTGCTGCGACAATGCGAAGGTATTTTTGGTGTTTTAAAAACCCCTTTTGAGTACGACCAGTGATTTTTAACGAAGTGGTGTCAAAAATGATGATTTTGACGATGATGCCCCTAGTGGCTAGTTAAATGACTGTTTTGCCCTTAGTGGCTAATATTAATTGTAATGACGTTTTTGCCCTCAGTGGCTATTGTTTGAGTTGATTGATATTTATGTGTAAGTGACGATGAAAACCCAGTGACGTTTGAGGCCTGAAGGGCTAAGTGATGTTAAGGTCTAAATGGCCAAGTGACGTTGTGTGCTGATTATGAATTTGACAGGTGCTGTGCTCTTTGCGAGCAAACCGGTAAGTGACGGGTCACATAGTTGACTATGATTTGAGCAATTGTGTGTTTGTGTGTTGTGAGTGGTGCATGTCATAGTGTCTCATGCCCATATGCATAAACCCAGTGACGTTTTGAGGCCTGAGTGGCTAAGTGACGATGAGGCCTTAAGGGCTAAGCGACGTTTTGTGAAAAGGTACCTCATGCATATACCCGCGAGTGGGTTGCATTTCATAAGCCTACATGACATGATATGAGTTATTGTGAGATGAGTTATTGTACGTGATGTGAATGATGACTGTGATGTGGATATTTAGTGTTTTGGATGATGATTGTTCTAGTGTGTAGCCTATGATTAGTACTTATCATATTTTCTATTATATGGATTGAAATGATGCTCACCCTTTCCTGTTTGAATGTTACCCCCGTGTTGGTAACGTGCAGGTGATTCCCAGTGAATGCCTTAGCTTCACTTCTTGAGTCGAGTCGTCATGCTCTGATACGTAGCACTCAGGGGGGGAAAAACGAACTCGATATTTATTAATGATTTTTGGTTGTTATGTCCATGTGGACTCTTCTGTTATGTTTTATTAATTTTCGCTGCGTAGTTGGTTTTGTTATGTTGAGTTTTATAAGCGACGTTAAATTGAGGCTTGAGATTCTTTTATTTGTGACGTGCTACGTAAATGCATAATTATTGAGTTGAACTGTTTTAAATTGATAAGCGACGTTTTACTGAAGTATGTGTAACATTCCCTATGAACGAAATTTTTTTTAACTCTGATTTTTATAAATAAAGTGACGGGTAGAAAGGGGTGTTACATTAGTGGTATCAGAGCAGTTCGGTCTGTCCGGCCAATGTTGTCCTGTCATAGTGTCTTATGACAATAGATTAGTTCTGAATCTTTGGTTTGTGCTGCAGTGATAGTTCATAATGGCTGGGAGGAACGACGCTGCTCTTGCTGCTGCATTGCAAGCTATGGCTCAGGCTGTGCAGGGTCAGCAGAATGCTGGAGATAATGCTGGTTTTCGGAGTCTGACTACCTTCCAGAGAGAGAATCCGCCCACCTTTAAGGGCAAATATGATCCAGATGGTGCTATGGCTTGGTTGAAGGAGATCGAGAGGATTTTCAGGGTGATGGACTGTACTGTTGAGCAGAAGGTCCGTTTTGGTACCCACATGTTAGCCGAGGAGGCCGACGACTGGTGGTTGGCTACTAGGCAGAGGTTAGAGGCTGTGCAGGAAGAGATCACTTGGGAGGTATTCAGCAGGGAATTTCTGAGAAAATATTTTCCTGAAGACGTCAGAGGGAAGAAAGAGATAGAGTTCTTGGAGCTGAAGCAGGGTGGTATGTCTGTGACTGCCTATGCGGCAAAATTTGTGGAATTAGCAAAATTTTATCCACACTACAGTGAGGCTACAGCTGAATTTTCGAAATGCATCAAATTTGAGAATGGGTTGAGGCCTGATATTAAAAAGGCCATTGGTTATCAGAAGATTCGTGTGTTCGCAGATCTGGTTGACAGTTGCAGAATCTTTGAAGAAGACAGCACTGCTCATTACAAAGCTACTTCTGAGAAAAAGGGCAAGTTTCAGAGTCGAAGCAAGCCGTATGAGGTTCCTGCGGGTAAGAGTTATCAGAGGGCTGCTGGAGGTAAGGGTTCTAGTGGGGGAGATGCCCCTGCTAGTATTGTCTGTTATAAGTGTGGCAAGCCTGGCCACAAGAGTACTACATGCAGGTCTGATGAGAGGGTTTGCTACCGTTGTGGTAAAAAGGGTCATATGGCAGCCGAGTGTAAGGTCAAGGATGTGGTGTGTTTCAACTGTGGTGAGTCTGGGCATATCAGTACAAAGTGTACAAAGCCGAAGAAGGAAAGGTCTACTGGGAAGGTATTTGCATTGGCGGGAGAGGAGCCTGATGATGATGATGGTCTGATTAGAGGTACGTGTTTTATTAATGGCACTTCTCTGAAATCTCTTATTGATACTGGTGCTACCCATTGTTTTATATCTGTTGATTGTTGTAAGAGATTGGGTCTTGTTTTGTCTGCTATGTGTGGGGATATGGTTGTCGATACTCCTGCGAAGGGGTCGGTGATTACGTCCCAGGTGTGTTCTCAGTGTCCCGTGTCGATCTTCGGCAGGGACTTTATTGTGAATTTTGTCTGCTTGCCGTTGAGAGGTCTGGATGTAATCTTAGGCATGGACTGGTTAGAGAATAATCACGTTCATATCAACTGCCGTAGCAAGTCGGTTAGTTTCGGTGAAGAAAGTTCTGTTTTGGTATCTGCTGGTCAGTTGAAGAAGTTGAAGAAAGAAGGAGTCCAATTATTTGCGTTGATGGCTTCGTTGTCTGCTGAGAGTCAGGCTGTTATTGAAGAACTGGAAGTGGTACGCGAGTTTCCTGAAGTTTTTCCTGAAGAAATTCCGGGTGTGCCACCGAAAGAGAAGTTGAGTTTTCGATTGATCTTGTACCTGGTACGAGGCCTGTGTCTATGGCACCGTACAGAATGTCGGCGTCGGAATTGTCTGAGTTAAAGACGCAACTTGAAGAATTACTTGAGAAAAAGTTTGTGAGACCGAGTGTGTCACCGTGGGGAGCTCCGGTATTGTTAGTGAAGAAGAAAGATGGGAGCATGAGGTTATGCGTGGACTATCGTCAGTTGAATAAGGTAACTATCAAGAATAAGTATCCGCTTCCGAGGATCGACGATCTGATGGATCAGTTAGTGGGTGCCCGTGTTTTCAGCAAAATTGATTTGAGGTCCGGATATCATCAGATTAAAGTAAAGGATGAAGATGTTCAGAAGACAGCGTTCAGGACAAGGTATGGGCATTATGAATATTCAGTGATGCCGTTCGGTGTGACCAATGCTCCTGGTGTATTTATGGAATATATGAACCGTATTTTCCATAATTACCTAGATCGTTTTGTGGTGATCTTCATAGATGACATTCTAGTTTATTCTAAGTCAGAGGAAGAACATGATGAGCATCTGAAGACAGTGTTAGAAGTTCTGAAAGAGAAAAAGTTGTATGCTATATAAGTTATCGAAGTGTGAGTTCTGGCTGAAAGAGGTGAGTTTCCTTGGGCACGTGATTTCTGGTGATGGTATTGCGGTTGATCCGGCAAAAGTAAAAGCAGTCTTGGAGTGGGAGGCTCCGAAGTCCGCAACAGAGATTAGAAGCTTTTTGGGTTTGGCTGGGTACTACAGGAGGTTCATCGAGGGTTTTTCCAAGTTGGCCCTTCCGTTGACTCAGTTGACTTGTAAGGGTAAAGTTTTTGTTTGGGATGCTCGGTGTGAGGAAAGTTTTATGGAACTGAAAAAGAGATTGACGACGTCACCTGTTTTGACGTTGCCTAATCCAGAGGATCCGTTTGTTGTGTATTGTGACGCTTCGAAGATGGGTCTGGGTGGTGTGCTGGTGCAAGATGGAAAGGTTGTTGCGTATGCGTCGGGCAATTGCGGGTTCATGAGAAAAATTACCCTACGCATGATTTGGAATTGGCTGCTGTGGTATTTGTGCTTAAGATTTAGAGGCACTACCTTTATGGTTCGAGGTTCGAAGTGTTCAGTGATCATAAGAGCCTAAAGTATCTGTTCGATCAGAAAGAGTTGAATATGAGACAGCGTCGGTGGTTGGAGCTCTTGAAGGATTATGACTTTGGTTTGAATTATCATCCCGGCAAAGCTAATGTCGTGGCTGATGCTTTAAGCAGAAAGTCTTTGCATATGTCGGCAATGATGGTGAAAGAATTAGAGTTGATCGAGGAATTCAGAGATTTGAGTTTGGTTTGTAAAATGACACCTCGCAGTGTCAAGCTGGGAATGTTAAAGGTCGATAATGATTTCCTGGGCAGCATCAGGGAAGCTCAGAAGACAGATGTCAAGTTAGTAGATTTAATTAATGGGGTTAGTCAATCTAAAGATGAAGATTTCAAATTAGATTCTAGTGGTGTGTTGAGGTTCCGGGGTAGGATCTGTGTTCCGGATGATGAGGAGATGAGAAAAGCAATTTTAGAGGAGGGTCACCGTAGTAAGTTGAGTATCCATCCTGGAGCGACGAAAATGTATCAAGATCTGAAAAAGATGTTTTGGTGGTATGGTATGAAGAGAGATGTGGCACAGTTTGTGTATGCCTATTTGACCTGTCAGAAATCTAAGGTTGAGCATCAGAAGCCTGCAGGGTTAATGCAACCGTTGGAAGTTCCAGAGTGGAAGTGGGATAGCATTGCGATGGACTTTGTGACGGGATTGCCGAATACAGTTAAGGGTCATGACGCTATTTGGGTGATCGTTGATAGGTTAACGAAGTCTGCTCACTTTATTCCTATTAATATCACTTATCCGGTGTCGAGGTTGGCAGAGGTCTATGTCAAAGAAATTGTGAAGTTACACGGCATTCCGAAGAGTATTGTGTCAGATAGGGATCCGAGGTTCACTTCTGAGTTTTGGACGGGTTTGCAGAAGGAATTGGGTTCAAAGTTAAAAATGAGTTCGGCGTATCATCCTCAGACAGATGGTCAGTCAGAGAGAACAATTCAGTCGTTAGAAGATTTGTTGAGGGCTTGTGTATTGGAACAGCGGGGTTCATGGGATTCCTACCTTGCGTTGATTGAGTTTACCTATAACAGCAGTTACCATTCCAGTATCGGGATGGCACCATTTGAAGCGTTGTATGGCCGAAAGTGTAGAACGCCATTGTGTTGGTATGAGTCGGGAGAGAGTGTAGTGTTGGGACCGGAGATTGTCCGGGAGACTACAGAGAAGATCAAGATGATCCGTGAAAAGATGAAGGCTTCGCAGAGTCGTCAGAAGAGTTATCATGATAAGCGGAGGAAAGATTTAGAATTTCAGGAGGGTGAGCATGTGTTCTTAAGGGTTTCTCCTATTACCGGTGTTGGTCGAGCGTTGAAATCGAAGAAGCTCACTCCTCGATTTGTTGGTCCTTATCAGATTTCTGAAAGAATCGGAAATGTGGCTTATAGAGTGGCTTTACCGCCAAATCTTTCGAATTTGCATGACGTATTTCATGTGTCGCAACTTCGGAAGTATGTGTCGGATCCATCTCATGTGATCCATATGGATGATGTAGAGGTGCGGGATAATCTCACTGTGGAGACGATGCCCGTACGGATTGAGGATCGGGAAGTGAAAGCGCTTAGAGGCAAAGAGATTGCATTAGTGAAAGTGGTCTGGCTAGGAGCTGCCGGCGAGAGTATGACTTGGGAGCTGGAGAGCAAGATGCGAGAGTCCTACCCAGAGTTATTTGATCAGGTAAATTTCGAGGACGAAATATTCTAAGTGGGGGAGAGTTGTAACACCCTAAATATTTAATTAATTTATTTAATTAAGTATTTAGGAATTTAAAATTAATTAAGTGGATATAAGTTAATTATTAGAAATTATATTATTTTGTGTAGGTGGCGTTAGAAGATGGAGGTGCCAAATTAGATGGACTTGGGCTTAAGTGAGAAGCCCAAGCCCATGAAATCTAGTCATATGCGAAGTAGCAAGGCGCCTAGGGGTTAGGGTTCCTTGCTATCATTTGCGAAAAATTGAGAAAGAGAGAAAGGAAGGAAGGGCGCGCCGTAGAGAGGGAGAGGGAGAAGAGAAGAGTCGCAAGCTTCAAGGGAAAAGAGGAGGCGTGATCCGGTTGCCGTAGTTCCGTTCGTGATCATCTCTAGAGATCCTATTCTTCTAATTCGAGGTAAGGGGATGTCTTTTTCAATTCCTATAATGACTCCTATGATGGATCCTAAGTAGTGATAGCCTAGATGTTAATTTCGATTGTATGATGTTTACGAAATTCATGTCTTGATTGTTGCCATGTGCGTGATTATATGTTGATGCTTTGCGAATTCATGTTTGTGACCTTAGATATATGCGTGATGCTATGTGGTGCTTGGGATGTGTGAAATTCGATGTTTGATAGGTGGTATTGGATGAATTCATACGTGATTATGAAAGATTGTAATATGGGTTGTGTTGGTCATGTGAAAAATTTTGAGAAAAATGATGTTTTGTGCTGAAATTGGGTTAAAATCTGGTGCTGGGACTGTTCTGGGCGCCAGGCGCCCTGTGCTGGGCGCCAAGGGCGCCAGTGCGTGTTTCTGTGCGTGTGTGGCTGGGCGCTGGGTGCCAGCGCTGGGCGCTGAGCGCCCGTGCGCGTGTGTGTGTGCGTAGCGCTGGGGCGTTGGGTGCCAGCGCTGGGCGCTGAGCGCCCGTGTGCGTGTGTTGTGTGTTGCGCCAAGGCGCTGGGCGCTGAGCGCCCGGGTGTGTGCGTGCGTGTGTTGCTTCTTGCTAGGCGCTGGGCGCCAGGTGCCTGGGCGCTGGGCGCCCATGGCGCCAGTTTTCAGGATGTTCCAAATTATTTTCGAAAACTGTTTTCGCTATATCTTTTGACTCGAATATCCGTTTTGAACGATTCAAAAAGCGTTGTGAAGCATTTTCAGTTGTCTATCTGTGTGTTCCATTTTTAAAAATAAAAACTTATAATTTCAGAAGCTTGCTGGGCGCCCAAGTGGCTGTCCCCTGTGGTTGTTGCTGTGATATTGAAAACCCGTTTGGTGCCTTTAAAAATTCTCTTTTGCGTACGACCAGTGGTTTTTAACGAAGTAATGTCAAAAATGATGATTTTGACGATGATGCCCCTAGTGGCTAGTTAAATGACCGTTTTGCCCTTAGTGGCTATTATTATTTATAATGACGTGTAAATGACTGTCTTGCCCTTAGTGGCTATTATTATTTACAATGACGTGTAAATGACTGTTTTGCCCTTAGTGGCTATTATTAATTATAATGACGTGTATATGACGATGATTCCCTTGGTGGCTAGTAAATGACGTTTTTGCCCTCAGTGGCTATTGTTTGAGCTGATGATATTTATGTATAAGTGACGATGAAAACCCAGTGACGTTTGAGGCCCGAAAGGCTAAACGATGTTAAGGTCTAAAGGGCCAAGTGACGTTGTGTGTTGATTGTGAATTTGACAGGTGCTGAGCTTCTTGTGAGCAAACCGGTAAGTGACGGGTCACATAGTTGACTATGATTTGGGTATTTGTGTATTTGTGTGTTTGTGAGTGGTGCATGTCATAGTGTCTCATGCCCATATGCATAAACCCAGTGACGTTTTTGAGGCCCATGTGGCTAAGTGACGATGAGGCCTTAAGGGCTAAGCGACGTTTGTGAAAAGGTACCTCATGCATATGCCCGTGAGTGGGTTGCATTTCACATGCCTACATGACATAGTGATGAATTATTGTGGTGATATGATCGATGATTGTGATGTGATTCATTTTGAGCTGTGAACTGACTTATTATTTATCATATGACTTATTATATGAATTGAATTGGACTCACCCTTCTGTTTGAATGTTACCCCTCATGCGGTAACGTGCAGGTGATTGCGAGTGAAGGACTAGGTACCTTCACTAATTCGAGTCGAGTCGTCACGCTCTGATACGTAGCACTCAGGGGGTGAGGCGAACTTATATCATGAATGTTTTTGGTTGTTAAGTTTTATTGACAGTTCTGTTTTATTTTATTATTCCGCTGCTTAGATGATTTTTATTGACGTTGAATATTATTGCGATGATAACTGTGGTTTTGAGATTCGCCTTTTTGTGATGTGCTACGTAATACCTGGATAATATGTTTTGAGCCTGTTTATTTGAGAAGTGTGGTTTTTATTGAAGTATGTGTAACATCCTTTGCGATGAAAAGAAATTTTGAAAACTCTGATATTTTCCAATTAAATTAACGGGTAGAAAAGGGGTGTTACAATGAATACACATAAATGCACAAATCCACTATTTTCCACACATTATGAATTACCTTATTGTTCTACTTTTTCTGAAAAAAATGTTTTTGACTTGGGCGGACGAAATTGGGGTATGACACAAGCTTCACCGAGAGATGAGTCGTCTCAGGTACCTCCCTAAAACAGACGAAACCAAACCTATTACCCAACTTGTCCCGTCTTGGAGGAATGAAAAACTCTTGGACCTCCCCATAACTCTTGAAGATAGTAAGCAGGTTTTAGCATGATACTTATCTGGGAAGTTAGTCAAGAAGAACGACGAAACAAGTCTCGGTGCAACACCTACACGGGACGTAACCACCACGACGTTCACCCTTGCTGATTTCTGATTACCAACGCCCTTTTTCCCTCATTGTCAATTTGTTACCAACCGCCACCTCTCATTATCACATCCTTGTCTGCTGTTCTCCTTCTCCTTCGCCTAATAACGATTCAACCTATTCTCCCATCTCCCTCCCCGATGACCACTCTTTCCCATCCCTCCCATGTCATACAAAGCTCTCCCTCCATCGTGATCTGGCACGCTCTACCACCTTATCTACCCACCATGACGTACCTCGCTCGTCCTCTTTTCAACACCCTCTTGATCTCTCTCCCTCTCTCCCTGTCTCTCTCATCTCATTGATAATTCATCTAAAATAATAAAAGAAATAGTAATAATAATAAAAATAAAACTTTTATTATTATTTATCACATCATTTATCACTTTTTAACATTTTTACTTTAAATATTTGTAAAAACTTTAGCTCTACTTCCCTAAATAAAGTCTTGTCATTTCTTCAGCTTTGAGTATTGTTATTCAGCCAAAATGTTTCGGCCAAAAATAGCCAAAAACCAAGTTACAACATCAATTAATCAAGTTTTATAAGTCATTAACCAACATGTTTTTTCACAATTTTCTAGGCCATTGACTAAAAACTGGAAAAAAGCAGGTTGGTTAATGGCTTATAAAACTTGGTTAATTGGTGTTGTAACTTGGTTTTTGGCTATTTTTGGTTAGAACATTTTGGCTAAATAACGTTACTCTTTAGTTTTTTACTGCATCTTCATCATCATGACTCCATCTCCATTTTTTACATTTCTAAATCTCCATTTTTCATGTTAGAGACAACTACTCTATTTTTCTTCTCTCGTCTATTATTCTCATGAGTAACTGCAAGTTAAACCGCACGCTTCAAGTACACAACACAAGATCTCGAACATGCAACAAGCTCTACTTCTATCTTCAGAAGCCACTACAACACCGGACTGCAACACTCAACCAACCAACCAAGAGACAACTTGTTCCTCCTTCACCCTTTCTTCTCCTTGTCACAAACTTATTCTATGAACAGATGCAACCCATTAGTAGTATATTAAAAAAATTCTATTTTTTCATGAGTGTCGTGGCTTCTCTTCACTACTGAGAAACTCCACCATTGCATGGTATGTTGTTGCTTCAGATTAGTCACATTAATATATTCAATAATTAGAAATGAGAGCTTTTGTTTCTTTGACTTTTGATTTTTATTCTAAGATTCTTCTTGTCTTAAAGCAAGGAAATCGCTCAAACCTAACTACCTAAGCATTCAGTTTTACCAGTTTGATTTATTTTTTTTAGAACAAAGAAGATATATTTTTGTAAAAGAAATAAAAACAAGGAGCAGATATTTCCTCAGGAAAAAAAAAAGAATTATCATTCATGTACAGGGAATGTCAAAAAGTTTTCACTATTTTTTATGTTAATAATTTTCTAATTCTTATCTTTCGTTTCGTAACATAGAGTGTTTCTCAAGCTTTTACATCGACAACTAGTGGCAGAACTAGGTAATGATTTATGAGGGGGATAAATATAAAAAAAAAAAGACTAAATAGCACTTTTGGTCCTTTATGTTTGCTCCAGATTTCACTTTGGTCCTTTATCTTTTTTTGGGTTCCGTTTTGGTCCCTCATGTTTCATTTTTGTTTCATTTTGGTTCCTGACGTTAGTTTTGACTAACAGACGCCACGCTGGCAGTTAACTGCTGACGTGGCGTCCATATTTAATTCTAAAATAATTACCACATCATTATTTATGTTATTTAAATTTTGAAAACATAAAAAATAATTTAACAAATAATTAAAAACAATAACCCATCCCCAGCCACCGTCAAACCCATCACTCCTATGTTAGCCACCGTTTCTCTCCCCTCGTCAGCCACCATCACCATCACCATCCCCAGCTGTCAACCACCGTCAGCCACCATCACCATCACCATCACTCCTCCCTCATGGCCAAACGACCACCACACTCCCTCTGTCTCTTCGCGCAACCACCGTGCACCGCCCCACAACCGCCAACAACAACCAACAACAGTGAACAACAACCAGAACCCAACAATAGTGAAGAACCCAGAAACATAACCAAGTGAAGAACCCAACCATAACAAAGAAAACTCCAGATCTCCCTCTTTCGTACTCTCTCTCGCACCGAAAATTTCTTTCTCTCTCACCGTAACACAGATCCAGATCTCTCTCCCACCCGGCGTCCTCCCCGTCGCACCACCCTTCGCACCAAGAAGACGAAGTGATGAACATGGTGAACGCAGATCTGGATGAATTACGAAGACGAAGTGATGAAGATACGTTGAAGAAAAAGAAACCCAGATTTGGTAGATGAAGAAATGATTTGGTAGATTTGGTGTTTGCAGAGAACGTTGGATTTGGTGTTTGCTAGATTCGGTAGAAATTAGGATTGGGTAGAAATTAGGGATTTGATTTAATTGTTTTATTGATTTTAATGTTTTTAGTTTTTGTTGATTTAATTAGAGATGATGTGTAATTATTTTAGAATTAAATAAAACATTTAATGGACGCCGCGTCAGCAGTTAACTGCCAGCGTGGCGTCCGTTACTCAAAACTAACGTCAGGGACCAAAATGAAACAAAAATGAAACATGAGGGACCAAAACAGACCAAAAAAAAAAGATAAAGGACCAAAGTGAAATCTGAAGCAAACATAAAGGACCAAAAGTGCTATTTAGCCTAAAAAAAATTATAGAAAAAATAAACTTCATCAAAATAGAACTAAAAGTCTTAAGAAAATTTTATCGTCAAACATTTTATTCCTAGTCGTGGAACTGGCCAGAGGTTTGAACAATTTTGATTCATATGTTCTTCAAGCAATTGCGTCGGGGGAGGAACCATGTTCCTCGACTATGGGTTCTCTAACTCTTCCAAAGAGTGTTAGGTTAGGGTGTGAGGGGGACGTGTAACTTGGATTATCTACGAACTAAGAAAACATAAAGAAAAACGATAAAGATAAAGTAAAATGCGAGAAAATAGTAGTTTGATTGATTGATGTGTGTTTCGAAAATGTACAAGTGTTACTATATATACATAGCCTTCATTGGCCACTATCTAAGCCTACATCTGCTCACCGTTGGATTAACTAAGATCAACGATTACAATAAATCTTAATCCCTAGAAACTCAGAGTCTTCTCTCCACGACCTCACTAGCACGGGTTAGTGGGGTAAACCTTAGTGACTCTTATTTCCACGGCGTCTTCTGTTCATTGCCCTTAACCGCTCCAACGTTGTATGTCCACGTGCATTGATTACTTGCGCTCCAAGCAAGTATCCTTTGCCTCGGCCACAGCCTTCCTCGGTCATGCCTCACTCCCGGCCTTCGACCATTGGTGCCTTAGCCGAGTCACCTTGTGGTCGAGGTACCCTCCAACCCAGCCTCATTGTACCTTGGTGGTCTTTCTTATTCCCTCGGGGCCTTAGTCTCTCTAGATATTCATCCACATGTTTCCAAATTGAGTTTTCCTCGTGTTATGGCAAGTATTAAATTATCCCTGCCCTAGTGCCTTTAAAGCTGCTTCAGCCTGTCCTTGCCTTGAATTCCTCGTTTTCCCTCGGCCAACAAATTAACTTATTTTGGGTGTTAACAGAAAACCAAAAGAATTTTTTTCCATAACAAAGAACAACTAAGATATTATAAATTAAAGTTTGGGAGATGAAAGACACTTTTAATAAACAATTATGATAGAAGAGATATGAAAGTTTAGCTAAATAGTAGAAGATTTTTTTTGACAAATATATAAATAAATAGTTAGAACTAAGGATATAATAAGTTATTATTATACCTTATTTCATTTTTTATTTTATTTTTGGGTAACCATATTTTATAATTATACCTTGTTATTTTACTTTTGGATAGCAATGACAACCCCAATAAATCGGAGGATCCACCCCTGTGGCAACCAATCACAATTCATAAGTATCAATTTTCATGTATCAGGAGGATAAAGGATAAATGGTGTCTGAAATTGGTATACAACGTGGTATAATATGAATTGTGCTCTAGTCTTTGGTGGCTTTGTGGCCCGAAATGTGTATTTAATAAAACACTTGCGTTATGTAGCAGCAATTGACCACGTGGCCTAATGGATAAGGCGCTCGCCTCCGGAGCGGGAGATTGTGGGTTCGAGTCCCATCGCGGTCGTTTACACTTTTGTTACTTGGTTCCACATCTTTTAATAGTTTGTAATGTTTCCATATTCATTTTTACTTTTTAGATGTATTCAATAATTAAATAGTTTATTTTGGTCAAAAAAAATAATTAAATAGTTTATTTGTCAAAAAAATAATTAAATGGTATAAAACTGTAATAAAAAGAAAGTTGAATTATATTTTGTTAAATTGTGATTAGCTCTTATTTTACTTTTGGTTTTAATGCTTTTTCTACTAGCAATATACTCTTGTACACGCACGAGTCGTACCGTATTACTTGATACGAATAATTCTATAATTAATTCTATAAAAAATAAAATATTCTGGCAACATATAATATTATTCTATTTGAATGTTCCAAAAAAATATTATTCTATTTGATCTTAAAAACAAAGTATATAGCGATGTAAACGAGGCGGGGCGGGCATGGATACCAACTACCCGCTACCCGCCCCGCGAGATATAAGTGAGACCCGTGCCTGCCCCGTACCCGCGTATCGGGTATTAAATGGGTATTATCTTCTCGTGGGTACCCACGGATACTTGTTAGTTATAAAAATATTTTTTTATAAAATAAAAGTTGAAATACTATACAAAATTAATCTTTTAAACACTGTTTGTTTGGTTCATTTATATAAGAAAATTATTTATTTAGTTAGGCATTTATCTTATCAATTACTTACTAACTTATTAACAAATGGAGATAAAAAATACTGGAATTACAATAAAAGGAAACTTTGAAAATAACAACTCACTAATTATCCAAAATATTATGATAAAAGATATAACCACAAGTTTCTATTTTAAACTATATATATATAAGGGTAATTAGGTATATATGTTACGGGTACGGGTACCCGCGAGCACGGGTATTTCATTACCCAACCCCGCCCCGTTTATTGACGGGTATTTTTATTGACTGTTTATTTTACCCGTGGGTACCCGTTAAGAGACCCGCCTCGTGCCCGTCGGGGGTTTTACCCTCGGGTGCGGGTTTTTTTGCACCCCTAAAAGTATATATAGAAAAAGGCAATGTTTCCCCCTTAGAACTCAAAAACAAAGTATACGTATAAAAAAAGTAAAAGATAAGAGTTAATTATTTTGAACCATTGTTGGCTATTCACAAAGTGTCTCAAGCCTTTCAATGAAAGACTTATGTCACTCATGTTTAGGGCAAATCTCACATTGACCAACACCGAGCTTGTCCGCAGCGAGAATCGAACTCGGGAGCACCGAGTCGACCCCCATGTCTTAGAGTAGCTTATGTCACCGTGTTGGTTTATAAAATATATAGTCTAATAAATGTGAATAAAAATTAAATTATAAACTATAAATTAAATAAGAAGATAATAAAATCAAAATGGAATAATAACAATGACATTGAAATTGAACATCCGTGGATAATAAGAAGAAAAAGTCTAAAAGCTTAACCCATAATTAGAAACAAAGAAGACAAAATAATTAGAAAGTGAGACATGTGGGTATCATGGAGGATTGAATGAAAAAACACCAATAAAATAGAAGCAGTTAGACAAAGTTGAAAGAAGATGATGTGATCAGTTCTATTGCAAACGTAGTTGAAGTTCCCACGAGAGTAAATGCTGCAAATGTGGCTGAAGTTCCTGCAGGAGTAGTATCTGTGACATATTATACATTGCAAGACAAAAAAGCAACTCTCAGTTATGATGGATCCAATCAAACACGAAGAGAGGAGTTATTACTATAAATCGTAAATAATAAAATATTTAAAAAATATATATTTGTGATTTGATAGTGACGGAACTAAATGGATTTAATAAAATATGGTTCTAAAAAATATAAAGAGAAAAAATATAAAAAAAAAACTGATTTTTTAAAGTGGTGAAATTATTAAAAGGTGAGTTGCACGGTTTAGTGTAATGAAATTATTTTCTTTTTCACCAAACCGGTTATTGTAGAACAAACTGTGATTATTTGAACAGTTAAAAAAAATTTCAAACGTAAAGTACCTCAAAATACATTGCTTAGCATCGCACCTTACGTATTTTGTCACGAACTTTTTTAACCAAACCGGTTATTGAGGAAGAAACTTTACCTATTTAAACAATTAGAATTTTTCTAAACTCTAAAGTACACTAAAACACACTGTTTAGCATCACACTTTGCGGATCTTTTCATGAATTTATTATTTTTTGTTCACCAAACCAGTTATTGAGGAACAAACTTTGCGTATTTGAACAGTTTTAATTTTTTTCGAACGCTAAAGTAACACAAAACACACTGATTAGCATCGCACTTTACGTATTTTGCGATGAGATTATTTTTTTTCACCAAACTCGTTATTAAATGAAAACCACTAATAAAATAGAAGCAGTTATACAAAGTTAAAAGAATATAACTTGGGTTCTATTGTAAATATGATTGAAGTTCCCGCCGAAGTAAATGCTGCAACGAGCTACTTGAATATGAAAGTTAGATAAAAATATAAACACCAATTAAGTATGCTTCTAATACCTGTTGGTGCAAAATGATCAAATAAAGAAGACAACACAAATAGAAAGTGAAATATGTTGGTATTAAAATAGAAACACCTAAATAAAGTTGAAAGAATATGATAGGGTTCTATCGTAAATGTGGCTGATGTTCCCGCGGGAGTAGGTATCTACGCATAATTGAACAGTTGAATTTTGTTCCCGAACCCTAAAATACCTCAAAACACACACTTAAAATATGAAAACGAGAAAAAACCAAAAACAAAAAAAGGAAACATAGCTGAATATGAAAAAGGAAAAAAAATTGCTAAACTTCGCGCGCTATACTGCCAAGCCGCATATAATATAAAGATATAAGAATTAATTATTTTGACAGTAATTAGTATTTTCTCATCAGGACTCCATCGTAAAAAAATGGTTTATAAATGTTGGAACCAGAACACACTACAACACGCGAATGCACCAAAGAACACAAAGACAGACCAAGATCAAAGATGGCACTTCAATCTTGGTTGATTGCAGAATTCAGACAAGCAGGATAATCCACGCACAAGAACGATTTCAATTGAGATTGAAAGATCAAAGAAACGGGAAAGACATGCGCTCACTGTCTCACAGATGAAGAACACTCACGATAACAGGTAAAGAGCAAAATTAAGATCACATACACACACAGTTTGTTCACCCAGTTCAGAATCAGTGTGATTCCTACATCTGGGGGACTAAGCGAATGCTTAGGTCCATCTTGATGGAATCAATTTCGTTGAAGTGTTTACAATTTGTGATTATCCCCAAATTGAACCCCCTCACTTCCCTGAAACCTTAGATTCCCGTGTACCACTCTTCTCACAACCCTGAGAGTTTGATCATGCTTCAAAGTTGGTTATGCAGCAATATATATACCTGCTGATAACCTGAAACTGAAAGAGTACAACTGCTAACAGACTTACTAACAGATTCTGTTAGATGACAATTATACACAAAACTAACGGATACACGTGTAGGATAGGAAATGATAGATATAATTGATTTGTGTGCCACATCAGCAACAATAAAAAACATATGTTTATTTATGAAGGCAAAATATAAAATACAATTATATCTGTTATCCATCACATTCTCCTTATCACTGCAAACATTTTCAGGATTTCATTTGTTTTTGTTTCATTTTGTTGAAGCCGCAAAAGGACACATCTTTAAAGGACGTCTTATCTCTAAAGTTGGTTTTCCACTTCTTGAGGGTTTTTTTGTCCCTGTTCTTTGTTTCATTTGTCTTTGTTTCACGATGTCTAACAAGTACGGTACTATAGTATCCTACTGGTTTGGTACTATAGTGTCGTACTAGTTTGGTACTAAGGTACCGAACCAAGCCAAAAGTAGTGTGAGGGGTTTGGTACTATTGCACTTTGGTTGTCACAATATACCTTTACATTATCTTGAGCTATTCCTAGCTTATTCACAAACCCTTTCAGCCATAGAGCTTCCTTCACAGCCTCTGTAACTCCTATGTACTCAGCTTCTGTGGTAGATAGAGCTACAACATGTTGGAGAGATGCTTTCCAACTTACTGTGTTGCCATATAGAGTAAATACATAACCAGTAAGAGACCTCCTCTTATCACGATCACCAGCAAAATCAGAGTCTACATACCCCATGACTCCACCTGAGTTCTGATCCTCTTTGCTGTAGCTGAGACCCATTCTTACACTTCCCTTTAGGTACCTTAGAACCCGTTTGACTGCCAACCAGTGGTGTTGGCCTGGATTAGCCGAATATCTGCTTACTAGACTTAAAGCATATGCAAGGCCAGGTCTAGTACACACCATATCATACATGAGACTGCCAACAACACTTGCATATGGAATTTTCTCCATTTGCTTCTGTTCCTCCTCAGAATCAGGACAGTCAGATTTAGACAGCTTAAATTGAGAACCAATAGGAATGTTTGTAGTCTTAGCATCAGTCATGTTAAACCTGCGTAGGACTTTCCTTGAGTAGCTCTCCTGTGTTACTAGGAGCCTGTCAGAGTTATGTTTCATGTGGATCTCCATTCCCAAGATTTTCTTGACTGGTCCTAAATCTTTCATCTCAAATTCCTTTCCTAGAAGTCCTTTTAGTGTGTCAATTTCATGCATACTCTTGCTTGCTATAAGCATATCATCCACATACAGGAGTAGATAGATGTAGTCTCCATTATTCAACTCCTTGTAGTACACACAACTGTCACAGTTGCTTCTTTTGTATTTGATATCCATCATGTAATTGTCAAACCTTTTATACCATTGCCATGGTGATTGTTTCAGACCATATAAGGACTTTTGCAGCAGACAGACAAGTTCCCCCTTTCGTACTTCTTCAAACCCTTTAGGTTGAGACATGTAGATCTTTTCTTCAAGTACACCATGTAAGAAGGCTGTCTTAACATCCATTTGCTCTAGATATAGGTTATACCGAGCAACTAGTGCTAGAAGCACTCTGATAGAAGTGTGTTTAACCACTGGAGAGAAGATTTCATTGAAATCAACTCCCTCTCTCCTTTTGCAACAAGCCTTGCTTTGAACCTAGGTGGGTCCTTCTTTGAATTTCCCTCCTTTTTCTTATAGATCCACTTACAACCTACTCGCTTGGCTCCAGTAGGTTTCTTGACAAGAATCCATGTTTTATTCTTGTGCAGGGCATCTATTTCTTCATTCATAGCTTTTTGCCACTCCTTACTTTGTTCACTTCTTAGGGCTTCCTGATAAGTGCATGGTTCTTCATTTATCAGAGATTCTGCAGTGTTCAAGGCATATGCAGTGACTTGCTCATAACCAACTCTATTTGGTGGTTTGATCAGTCTTCTTTCTCTGTCTCTGCATAACATGTACTCCTGTTCTGATTTATCTTGTTCAGAGTCAGAACTTGTGTCTGTTTCTCTTGCTTGTTCATCAGCATGATTGTCAACTGTTTCATCATCTGTCGATTGGTTTTTCAACTCCACCTCAAGCTGGAATTCCTTGTTCTGGTCACCTTTTTCAAGTACCTCACTAACTGTTCCCCCTCTGTCAGTTTTGACTCATGAAAGATAACATCTCTACTGATAATACTCTTCTTTTCATCAACTGGCCATATTCTATATCCCTTCACACCTTCAGGATAGCCCATAAATAGACCCTTCTTAGACCTTGGTTCAAGCTTGGCTTCATTCACATGAAAGCATGCAGGACACCCAAATACTCTTAGGTGCTTGAGATTTGTGCCTTGCCAGTCCACACCTCTTGTGGAGTCTTAAAATTCAAAGCTATTGAAGGACTCCTATTGACTAGATAGCAAGCAGTATGCACTGCCTCACCCCAGAAGCTCTTAGGTAGCTTTGCACATGAGAGCATACATCTAACTTTCTCCAATAGGGTTCTATTTAACCTTTCAGCCAGACGATTTGTTGGGGAGTACCTCTCACAGTGAGATTCCTATAGATTCCATGTTCTTTACAAAATCTATTAAATTCTTCATTACAAAATTCTAGACCATTATCAGTTCTAAGTGCTTTTACTTTTAAACCACATTGTGTTTCTACTTTCTTTTTCCATTCAACAAAGGTACTAAAAGCCTCATCTTTTGTTTTTAACAAATAAATCCAAACCTTCCTACTATAGTCATCAGTGAAGGTTGTGAAGTACCCTTTTCCACCATGTGAAGGTGTCTGAGTTGGCCCCCACAGGTCTGAATGTATATATCCAAGCATCTCCTCTGTTTTGTGTACCCCTGTAGCAAACTTAACTCTTGTCTGCTTGCCAAAAACACAATGTTCACAGAACCCAAAGTCAGAGATTTTATATCCACAGAGTAGCCCTTGCTTGTCCAGCTCCTTGAGTCCCTTTTCACTCATATGTCCTAGTCTTTGATGCCACATGAGTGTTTTGTAATTAGAGGAGCTTACAACATGTGTTCTCCTGTCCAAGTGTTTCCAAGAAGCACATAAAGATTGTTCTTTACTCTGGTACCCTTCATCACTACCCTAGAGCCTTTCATAACTTTTAGGATTGAGTCTTCACCTCTAAAAGTGAAACATGCAGCCTCTAAAGTGCCTAGAGATATCGGTGATCTTTTAAGGTCAGGAACATGCCTCACATTAGTTAGCTTCTTCACTGTACATCAGCTAAAACTAATTTTACGGTTCCAATTCCTATGACTTTACAAGCTTTGTTGTTTCCCATCATGACTTGACCTCCATTGTAGGGTTTGTAATCTACAAAACTATCTCTTCTTGGACACATATGGTAGGAGCAACCAGAATCTAGTACCCAATCATCATTTCCAGAGGTTGAGGTTGCAGCATTGGACTCACTTCTCCCATCATCTTCAGCAACCAAAACATCAGCCCTGTTGTCATCATCAGTGCTCAATGTTTGATTTTGTGTCACTGGCAGTGTCCAGTTCTTCACAGCATTCTTCTCCTGCAGCAAACAACAGTTCACACTACAAGAAAATCGACGATTTCCGACGACAATTTTCGTCGCAAATGCAGCATTTTTCGTCGCAAATGCAGCATTTTTCGTCGCAAATTGACGTTTCCGACGAACTTTCCGACGGACAAAAATCTGTCGCAAAATCGCTCGTCGCAAATCATTTTCCGACGGATTTTTTCGTCGCAAATATCTCCGTCGCAAAGTCGTCGGAAATCCGTCGCAAATTTTCGTCGCAAAATCGTCGCAAATCCGTCACAAATGTTTGTCGCAAATTCGTCACAAAAAACCATTTCCGACGAATATGTCCGTCGGAAATTTAAAAAAAAAAATCATACATCCAAAATACTATTTAATAGTGCCAAAATGAATCAAGCCTTAAGAGAAAGAATCTGTGACACAATTGTAAGTTCTAGTAACAACAACAACAAAAACAACCCCATCATCAAATGAAAAGTAATGAACAAATTAATACAAAGTCTACCACAACACTAATAAAAAAATTGACCTAAATTAGTAATGGCACAACCAAGGACAACACCAATGGCACAACCAAGGGATGTGACTGAGGGAGACTCCTAAAGCCTTCTCTTGATAAATTATAGGTAAAGAAGGCCACCAATAATTTATCATTGGAACTACCAAAGCTGCTCCCGATAATCTGCTACAAAATAATATCTTACATTATGAAGAGCAAGAATAGAAAAAATCAAAAGTATATTGAAGCTACAAGTTATAGAAATTACTATAATATATCAAACAATGGTATATAATAATGTGTGTTTTCTAAAGTATAGTGAAGCTATAAGTTATAGAAATTACCATAATCTGCTCTGTCGAAGTGGAGGAAATATATCCCTAGTTCTTCGATAAGTTCCTACAACAAACAAAATTTCTGAAATTATTCAGTAAAGTTCAACACTCAAGTCAAGGCCTTAAAAAAGGGTCTGCAATTGCAATTAGTGTCGCGCTATTAAGGTTTTTGATGTTTTTGTGACTTTTTGAGAATTGGTCTCACATTGCACAAAATTAAGAGGAGAGTAAACAAGAGGAGCAAGTTTGTACCTGAGAAGCAGGAAAATGTATATCTTTGGAGTCACCATATCCATGAATGACAATGATCTTGTGCTTAGCTTTTTCCTTTGGAACACCAAATTCGCGGTAGGCAAAATGCCTTCCATCACTGAGTTTGACTCTAGGTGAAGTAACTAGAGGACCATTAGCAGATCCACATATTTTAGGAGTTGGAGGCTTTATGAACATATAAGCCTATCCTATGAGAATCACCACCAATGCCACTACTACTGCTATTTGATTAACCATTTCTAGAAATAAACTACTATATCAATAGATAGCAATGTAAACAAAATTAAAAGAAGTAATGTTGTATTGTTGTTTGTATTAACACAGTCAATCTGAACTGAAGGGTCAAGAACATTTGTCACATTAATAATTTAATCAAGGGAAAAAAAAGCCAGAGCATATGCTTCATTATAGTAGATAGACATCAAAGTTCTGCATTCACAACTATTTACTGCTTTAACCCCCAAAATTACTATTAAAATTTATGTTTAATTAGTTGGTAGGTCGCTAAACTATTTGGTAATTCCAGAATCATCGTTGAGAATCCGATCCTAACAAAGAAAACAAGACTAGGCTAACTGGTAATTCCAGAATCATCGTTGAACAACCATTGCTTTTAATTTCTATTTTAGAGACAATAGTTGCATAAGGCAAATGATTCAAGCTAACACTATAGATTCAAATGAACAACCATTGCTTTTAATTTCTAAAAGAAGCAGGGATTAAAAATAATAACTATAATGTTGTACTGATAACTATCAACTCAAAGAAGCCAGCTACTCAATGAATTCATCATCCTTACTAACCATGGATAGTGAAGTGTCGTATCACATACTTTCTAAATATGATTCCAAATAGCAAAGCACAAAACATATCAAAGAAAGGGCTTCAAAAAAGCTTACATTGCAGCATCACCTATCATTGCAGCATTGAGGGATTTGTTAGCAGATGCAGCTGAACTTCCAGATCCCCCAGCAACTGCAGCAGCTTGGAATGCATGTATCAGATCAGGATGTGTCTGCCATATAAAATCCGGTTTCAGTAAAAATTACACCAGAAAATAAGCAAAAAAATAGAGTACTGTAGAATTATATATCACACACACACACCTCATCTTTTTCTAGCTTTGTAAACCCGAAGTTGCTGTTGGTCCACATGGATTCAGCTTCCTTTGCAGCTGGTAGGACATACTGTCCCACTTTTAATGAAGTAAGTTTCCTCTCAATCAAGAAATGCAGGCAACGGAAGTAACCCTAAACAAAAAAACAAGGAATTTTTAGGCACATATATAATTGCTCAAATTTAATAACACTAAGGACTTAATTCTGAAGTAAATAAACTAAATAACCTGTCCTTCGACCGAAGAAAATAACACACATTCAATCAGTTTAACAAAACGATCATATAGATCAGAGAGAGCACTCAGATTCAATTCGTTGAGCAGGTTTCTGCTTTCTATGTGCTCATCAACTCTGAAAAATATTCGGTAAGACTCTGCATTATTGGAACCATAATGTAACGATGTCAGTGTATGAAACATTGAAACTTACAATTCCCTCTTGATGTATATTTCAGTTAAAACTTAAAATGAACTTACATTTTCTCACGCTCTCCTAGAACCAAGAAGTTAATAATATTTCTGAAAGAAGAATAGCATTCAAGAACAGCAGAGTTCATGTACTTGTCCCTTGATAATCTCTTTTCCAGCTCCTGCCCTTTTCCAGTACTGTCTTTGGCCATAGACACTGCTATTGGGATCTGTACAACAAATGCAAAGTTATAAATGAATATAAACAGGATACTGATTATTCTTTACACAAACTCACAAAACAATTGGACAAAAATAGATGAACCTTTTTTTTTTGGTGCGCTAAAAACAATTGGACAAAAATAGATGAACCTTGCTAGCAACTCAGACTCATTAGCAAAGAATCATAAATACCTTTAACGAAAACAAGAAAATCTCAATATTGTAATTATTGAAGGCTCGCCATAGAATTACAATATTTAGATATGTTCAGTCACAGTACTACCTGTTGTCAATTAGATCCTCCTCCCTCAAGCTAGTGATTATTTTGTTCCACAACTGTACAAACCTTGCAGCTTCCTTCTCTTTATTGGAACTTTCGGAAGAGACCTGAAAACAACCGGTTCTCCCAAAATTAAATATAGGTTGATAGATTATACAAGAAGTGTACATTAAAAGGAAACAAATGCAAAACAGGTAGATCAGGAATTATATCAACAAAGAAAACAATAAAAGAAAATAATCAGTTGTAAGAGAAAACCAGTATCCCCGCACATTTGACAAAGAAACACTCTATAAAATAATGATTAACACCTAATTAAGATGTGTATCGCAAAAATCATGAGATAAGGATAACACTGATTGATATAAGAATTAGCATTGGTAATAGATTCCATTGCAGAACAAGAAAACTGAGGACGAATTTTGTATTAAAAGAAAATGAATCAAAGATCCTTCTCTTTATTACATCCAATCCTATTTACAATGTACAAATAGTTCACTAACTAACAAAAGTTAAGTCTAATAGAAAACAGAATAGATAATTGTCATTACAAAGTAAAACAATTAAACTGTCATTCGTTTGGTAGTTTGCAATGTTTGCATAGAAATAGAACTGTCAGTTAAATAATAATAATAATAATAATAATAGGTATTTTGATAGTGTCCAGATGTATTTTGGAACTTCTAAAATAATTTCTACAGATTGGGCAGGGGAGTGTAAAAGCTTACATTTTTTGCTGCCTCTGCCGACTCAAATTCAACATGCCCAAAGCCCTTAAACCTCCCATCCGCATCTGAAGCGAGATGAACATCAACAACATCTCCAGCATCTTTGAAGAAATTTTCTCTGAATAATTTCAAAAATGGATAAGTAATTATACATCAAGAACCAAAAATGCACAAGAAGAGTAGTAGATAATACATACATGTCAGCTCGCTGCACACTTCAACAGTTCGAAGTAGATGCTCCACAATTCTTCAGTTACAGTTTGCGGTGGTTCTTCACAAAAAACCCAGTGATGTTCGATTCTGCCATTGCAATCTTCGATTAGGATTCGCGTTTGTAGAGGGAGCGATTTGAGGATAGGTTCGCGTTTGAAGAGGAAGGGATTAGGGATTAGGGCTCGCGATTTCAGATTTACAGATTGGGGACTAGGGTTTTTGGTTTGGAGAGGAAGGGATTAGGCGCTGAGTTTGATTTTTGGTTCACTTGAAGAGGGTGGGACGAAATGGTGGTGGTGAACGGCGGAGGACGAGCTGAGCAATGGCGGAGGCAGATGGAGGGTGAATGACGAGAGGGGGGACGACTGAGAGAGAGGGCGACTGAGAGAGAAGTGAGAGTGGAATGCGTGGAATGAGCTTCCCTTTAATTTGGGATCTGTTACTTTGCGACGGACTTTTAGAGGTTTCAGAAGAAAATATCCGTCGGAAATTTGCGCCTCTTTTGCTGAACATTTGCGACGACGTTTTCATCATAAATCCGTCGGAAATTGCGACGGATAAGAGTTCGTCGGAAAGTTTTGTAGGAAACGGGGCTTATTCTTGTTGTGTCACAACTGTCATACCCATCTGATGCCACTGATGCAGTTCCTGCATCATCACTGTTCTGTTTCTTCTTGTTGTTTTTGTCACGACAATTTCTTTTGTAATGACCTTCTTTATTGCAAACTAGGACAAAAACCCGTGCGATGCACGAGATTGGGTAGTGAGTAATACGATGATTAATTGTTATAGCGTAATTGTTAGGCCTTGTATTGCGTCGCCGGCTGGATGAAGTGGTGATATTGCTAGGTGATTTCCTCTTTAAAATTAAATATGTCTTTCGGGACCAACCGGACGATTTTCGTTGACACTGTTTCGTTGTGCTAGAATATATAATTTATGTTATTATATAAACTTTATTTGGAAAAAATGATCTAGTAAGGAAAAAATTATCTTAGTATACATTCATCGTCACACACATGAATTGGTGTTGTAACTTGGTTTTTGGTTATTTTTGGCTAAATAACATTATTCTTTTTTAATACCTTTCGAGGAGAGGTTAGCAAAAGGTTTAAGGAAGGATTATATTTTTTAGAGTGTTTAAGGGCAAATGGTTAAACATGAAATGATATTTTATTATATTGTTTTGATTTAAGGTAGTACTTGAAATATTGATGGTCTGATTGTGGATGAGTTATTTTATTATTGAAATAGACAGTTTAAGGGTGAATGAGTTAAAAAAAAGTTTTGAGCAAATATTCGTAAAAATATATCCTACCTATCTTTTAAATATATTCCTATATAATGAGATATAGCCATGGTAGTATAAAATTGGGAAAATTTTGAGAAGGTTGTGAAAAGATTGCAATGAATTGATAAATAAATTTTGCAACTGTTAAAATGCATTAAATGATTAGTGTTTATACAGTCTTGTTGCGATGCAAGTCTTGTTGCTCTTGCAGAAGTGGGCTCATTTGGAAATGATAATCATTCATATGGATAGGCCTCTCTTTTTTTAAATTAGAGAATGGAAAGAAACTGCAATAAGGATGAGGATGAATAACTAAAACTAATTTTAAAACTAATAAAGTCAAAATTACACGAGGATAACTATTACATCAATTTTTTTCTCTATAATTAAAACTATCTATTACATCATCATAATTATTCCTCCTTATATATTAGCTGCCGCAGTACAGAAACCATCATCACTCGATTGGCGGAAATAATGACGGGAATTAGATGGTTGATGAGAACCTAACAACTTTATAATAATGGGATAACATTTAAAACAAAAATTATAAAAATAGGAGGAATAAATATAACTACTCAGACGTCCATAGCAATAACACTCATGAGGTTGGGGTTTGAAACTGGGACACCCAATTAAACTCGCAAGCCTTCGAAATACCATTTGGCTGTACAAAACTGTTGCCAATCTTCAGTAATACCGCATAGGTTTGGGTGGTTGCTGCGGAAATCGACCACACAAGATGTTTGGAGACCATATTCATCAAATAAAATTATGTTGGCACCACTTCGTCGAAATGCTAGCTGGCAGAATTCGAGTGGAATATGCTGTTTTTTAGAAACAAGATCACAACATTAAAATGTAACAAAAACTACTAAAATAAATAAATGCATTTTTATCATGTAAGATTAAGATATTTACCAGGAAGCCTACGTGGAGGCCATAAAATCGAGCATTATTACCCCGGATGAAGTATGCTTCGAAATAACGAACTTCAACTGCTACTTGGAAAATGTTACCAGCTGGGTCACAAAGCATATTACCTTAGGCTGGATTTCGCTACTATGCCGGTTGTTGAAGAGTCTTGGCAAGTTGACTCTTTCCTAAACATTTATGAATATGAAAAAAAAATTGATATCATAATGATTAAAAACATTGGGTTTTAATTTTAGGCGAATAAACTAAAGGAAATATAATATTACTGAACTAACCTGGTCTGGATGTAGCTCAAAGTCGAATGGTTCAAACATCATTTTGAGGTCATAACCATAGTGTTGAATGATGTTGTCGAGGTAGGACTCCATGAGTATCTTGGTAAATATAGTGCGTGAGGGGAAAACAATGAGAGATTGGTAGTTTGTAATAAAAACTGATACCGTGTGGGAAACTATGGAGAAATATGTTGTTTTATACCCGTAGGAAAGTAACGTGTATGTAATTTCGTAATTAAAGAGCAAAATGAAGGGCAAAATTGTTGGGTGGATTGTATATTAGAATCTGAAGTGAGGTATTTCCCATGACCTATGTTATCGTTACAAGCCTTTGTACTGGCAGGCGTACGGAACTGGTTATTTGAAATTCGATTGTGTATGGGATATGGCAACCGCGTAGCTGGCAATTTTTATTGTTTGCAGTGTACTTGCAAAACGCGTTAATGCATTAAAAATGTGTTGACAATTGTGGCAAGTTAACCGTTCCACTTGTAAACTTCAAGTGTACTTGGGATATAGTGCCATAGTACTACCTAGGAAGGAGTGTTTCATTCTTAAATATATAAAAATAAGATGAAGACAAAATGGGGGGTATGGATGTTGCTATTACCAGATTATTAGTAACTGTATGCGTAAAAAACACAATTATTTGTATGCCTAAACTATTGCGTTTATAGTCATTGTCCCCAAAAGTAACGTATCCGGGGAGTCAAGGAAACTGCTGCGAAAATCTACAGAATCTAATGTAGGTAAATAATACCATTGACTGACTTTTGTGGAGAATTGCTAGATTGCTACATATAATAATAGGATGAAAAGGATATCACATCTCTTACAATTATAAATTAGATGATATTTTAAATCCTACATTCAAACCTGGTTAGGACGAACTTCCAAGTGGAAAACGTGTGGCTTATAGGTTGGATGAGGTTGTTCGATCTGAAAATTATTCTGACCTGCCTGTTGCATCTGTTTGCGAAAAAAGTGAGATGGTTACAAGTGTGAGAGATGTGTGTACGCAAAACCGGTATATTTTGTGTTGAAAAGAAGTAAAACTAATGCTATAAAACAAACATTGGGTGACTTGAAACTTTAAAGAAGCTCGAGGGCTGTGGAGTACTTCATATGAGGATCTTCGTTTATGGTGGTCCGCACGAGTGATTGAGGTGGGTTAAATAGATATGGATGAGCTGCAGACCACATGTTGCCTAGTTATTAATGAACTATATTTGGTTTGTATTCCACTTCTTAAAAATAGAGTTATGCAAATTTTTTTAAATTTTTTATAATTCATGAAAAATTCAAAACAGAACAAAAAGACAATCAATAATCATATCTATTTTATTATTTTTTTAAAAAATTATTTTAATTTTTTAACAAATTTATCACTTGTATTTATTAATTATTTTAAAAACGGATTTATCGATTTATTAGATAAATCTGTTATTAAAAAATAACAAAAACGGATTTAAGTATTTCTTAGGTAAATCCGTTTAGGTAAATCCGTTTTGTTATTTTTGAAAACCGGATTTATTTAATTAAATATAAATCCATTTTTGGTATTTTCCAAAAACGGATTTATATTTAATTAGATAAATCCGTTAAGTGGCTTTACTGTGGGGGTAAAAAAAAACCTAAAAATAATAGAAAAGATGAACTACTTTGCATTTGCAACAAGATTTTTTTTAATTAAAAATAAAAACAAAAAACAAGTAACCAAAATGTTAAAGAGACAAAAAAAAAATTTAAAAATAGTTCTAGAGTGTTCTTGAAAGCTCACATGTTACCCCATTGTTTTCTTCTTCTCAGATGTCACTGATAATCACCAACAAGTCTCCCATACTCTCACCTTCTCATCACTCTCAACTTCCTTTGCATCTCTACATCACCAACAATATTTATTTCATCTTTGTCTATCTCTGCATGTCTCCAATCAGTTTTAATTTGGCCACTATTACTCAGATCCAGCCTGAAACTGGGTTTATTTACTTAGATTGAGTTTGAAACTGGCCTTAAAGCCCCGGTCCGATTTGATATGCTCCGATCAGATTCCTTCTCAAGCTACGGTAGATTTTCTCGATCTTTCTTTTCATGAACCTCTCTTACTACCAATTCAGCCCACACCAACGTTGCAATACATTTAGGAAACAACAATCAATTGAAATGAGAACCTACCACGACGCTCGTTGATGGCGACAAGGAGACAGTAGTTGTCTTGGTTGCTGGTAGCGAGCGCCTTCTTGATGATGCCGTTAGCCTTCGAATCCTCGCGGCAACGACGATGAATTCGAATCGTTAGATCTGACAGTGGTTTGGTGGATGTAGGCTTCATTGCCGTCAACAGATGCAAATATCGTCAAGGCTTGTTTTGTCCTCCTTTTGCTTGTCTCTCTCTGCTGCAAAACAAAAGAAAAGGAAAAATTTCTTTTTGAAATTTCAAAGCTAACCATGCTGCAAAACAAAAGAAAAGGAAAAATTTCTTTTTGAAATTTCAAAGCTAACCATTTGAAGGAAGGAGGTAATATGTGTATGTAATTTCAATTTTCACAACGATATTTTAGCATATAAAATTTGTAAGTAACCTTTCTGATATAAATCTTTGCATCAGCACAATCTTCACCGGTCTCACCACTTGTTGAAAACCAAGCATGATATCTTTTAGGTAGAATCCAGTGCTCTAAAAGTTCATTCCTGAGCTGAACTAAAGACCTCTGGCATGGCCCCGCAGACAGAAAATGCATAAGTAAGAAATAAACTTATGAGGTTGGACTGATTTGCAGCAATGAAATATAAAAGACTAAACCTTTTTTTTATGATTCAGGGACCATAAAAAAGATGAAATCCACATATAATATAAAAGTAATTTAAATACCTAAATAAATGGTGTTATTGCTGAACCAAATGGATGACGAGGGAGTGTTTTGGCCGCATCCAGAAGGATCAGAAGAAACTGGGGAGGATGAGAACGCGACTCGATGAGATGGCGGCGTCGGTGAGTGGGCGGGCGCTGCGGAGAAAGAGGCCGGCAACAATGGTGGTTTTAGAGAAGGACGAGGAAAATAAAGATGCAAGATGTGAAGGAGGGAGGTTGGGAGGAGTGGTTGAAGGACAGATGGTTGAGTGTGAATGATCGAAAGCATGAACGGAGAGGATAAGAGTTGACAATCACTGTTTTTACAATTTGAAAATAGGTCACTTTGTGTCTTTTTTTCAACAAGCTCTGCTACACAGCAGAAAATATATGTTGCTTGGGTAGTCAGCCGAATATGCAACGTGAACTCTACCTTTTTTGTCAACATAGCCATTAGACTTTAATGCGGTGCAACAGTAGGCTAGAAACAAGTTATTATATTGGATCATTTTAACAATGTAGCTCACTACATATGAAATTTTGTGAATAGGATACGTAGTAAAATGCATGGATTTTTGTTTGCCGCTCAAATTGGGTAAAAAGCTACGTAAATTGTTTGCATGGCTGGAACATTGCCGCCCAATAGGATGAAATTGGATCTAGCATTAATAAGAAGAGATGTAACACCTGTTATGCTTAGGTTTAGATCTGGATCTAGACCTATTCTTTCCTTTCCCTTCTTTCTTTTCAGTTCTTCCCCTTACCATCAGATTTTCACTTTGATCTGCATCCTTATGATCAGTCTTCTTGGAGAGTTCTTTTGACAATAAAGCACTCTGCACTTCATCAAGACTAAGTGATTCTCTCCCATAGATGAGAGTATCAGCCAAGGTATCATAGGAACTAGATAAGGATCAAATTAACAGTAGGGCCTCATCTTCATATTCTATTTTTATATCTATATTTTCATGATCTAAAATCAGTCTATTGAATTCATCAATATGGTCTCCAATGGATGTTCCTTGACTCATCTTGAAGGTGTATAGTTTCTGTTTGAGATAGAGCCTATTTGCTAGGGTCTTGGTCATATATAGGCTTTCTAGTTTCAACCAAACAGCAGTAGTGGATTTCTCTAAGAACTTTATCTCCCAAACACAAAATTATAGCACTATAAGCTTTATTCAACATATCTTTCTTTTCTTTTGCAGATAGTGTATCGGGAAGTCTGTTCTCACCTTCAAATGCTTCCTCCAGACCTTGCAGCACAAGAACAACACACATCTTCATTCGCCATAGGCCAAAGTCATTTTTACCATTGAATTTTCAACATTAAACTTTGCCATCTCCATTGAATTGCAGCTTTCTTCTCCAACGATGCTCTGATACCAATTGTTGGAACCAGAACACACTACAACACGCGAATGCACCAAAGAACACGAAGACAGACCGTGATCAAAGATGGCACTTCAATCTTGGTTGATTGCAGAATTCAGACAAGCAGAACAATCCACGCACAAGAACAATTTCAATTGAGGTTGAAAGATCAAAGAAATGGGAAAGACATGCGCTCACTGTCTCACAAATGAAGAACACTCACGATAACAGGTAAAGAGCAAAATTAAGATCACATACACACACACAGTTTGTTCACCCAGTTCAGAATCAGCGTGATTCCTACATCTGGGAGACTAAGCGAATGCTTAGGTCCATCTTGATTGAATCAATTTTGTTGAAGTGTTTACAATTTGTGATTATCCCCAAATTGAACCCCCTCACTTCCCTGAAACCTTAGATTCCCGTGTATCACTCTTCTCACAACCCTGAGAGTTTGATCATGCTTCAGAGTTGGTTATGCAGCAACATATATACCTGCTGATAACTTGAAACTGAAAGAGTACAACTGCTAACAGACTTACTAACAGATTCTGGTAGATGACAGTTATACAAAAAACTAACTGATACGCGTATACGATAGGAAATGATGGATATAACTGATTTGTGTGCCACATCAGCAACAATAAAAAATATATGTTTATTTATGATGGCAAAATATAAAATACAATTATATCTGTTATCCATCACATTCTCCTTATCACTGCAAACATTTTCAGGATTTCATTTGTCTTTGTTTCATTTTGTTGAAGCCGCAAAAGGACATCTTTAAAGGTATGCATCATTTTCCCTCTCTTTCGTTGCTTCTTTCTGTATTTTTTTTGGATCTGACTTTGGTTCGGTACTAGAGTATCGAACCCGTAGAAAATTTGAAAAAAATGTGAGCCCGACAACATATCACTGAACCGGTCCGACAACATATCACCAGACCCATTTTACCATTTTTTTTTTCTAAAACACCGTCTGACACTATAATACCAAACCTGTATGGTGCTATAGTGCCGTACCAGTCTTGTTTTCCCTGCTCCCACACAATGCTGGTTTAATGTTTTTTTAATTTTAACATATGTTTAATATGTTGTTTAATGATTGCCTTAGGTATGACGAAGACTAGAGGTGGTCACTCACAGGCAGAGTCCCAGCGCGAGCCCGTTAGACATCGGCGACCACCATCTACTGCTTCTCTCCGAAAAAGAAAGGAGGTTGAACGAGCTGAACCTAGCCACATGCACGTGGACCCGGACCCAGTACACATTATTGGGACTGATATTGAGCATGATGTTGCTCATCCTCCAGATAAGCAACACCTTGCTAACGCTCCTATTGGTCAGCCCTCCAACAGACGGAGTCTTGGAAAATGGGAATCCCCTAGCGAATACTACTGTTGTCTCCATAACTGGGCTTGCGGTAAACTATACTAGTTACCTGTTTAGAGAATCCCCTCTCGAACCTTCCTCTATGGATGTGATATCCATTTTCATCATACAAAAGACAAGTTTGGGTATTGAAACCAAACACCATCATCCTTGGAGGTGATACTTCCATGGTGATGTAGGATAGTCAGGAAGGCTTCATTTGAGAACTGGATTGATGTCAACTCCATTTCAGAGGGAGGGGGTGTTTGTGAAGAAGTAGAGACGTTAGGGTGTTTGTGAAGAAGCAGGGATGTTGGTGGAAGTTGGTGTGAAAGAGATAGGTAAAACTAAGACACTATTTATAATGGGTGTCGTCGAATGTGAGCCGTTGATTCTAACTTTTGATCATAGATCTGAACCGTGGAAATTCTATCTGTTATGACACGTTTTCCAAAAAAATGTCATCCACTATTTTTTCTGACACATTTTACTGACTATAGGTCATTGGTAAAATTGGTAGGTAGAATCTGAGTCGTTGAAACACACAAAATATCTGTCAAAAATTCTGCAAAATTTTTAACGGGATACGACACTATGGTACCGTACCGGTTCAGTTCTATAATGTCGAACCTGTTAAACATTAAACAAAGGGGGTGTCTGCCAAGACATAAGACATGATACTATGGAACCGAACAAGTACGGTACCATAGTGCCGTACTTGTTGAATCCCCAAAAAAAAAGACGCGCTGTGAATTTTTTTTTCATTAATGACATTTTGGTCTTTTCACATGTTTTCGGAGTGTGTGGTGAGTTGAGGGGAGCCTTAAGAAGTATGAGCCCTTTTTTCTTCATCGTAGAACAAACCGCCACAACACAAGCCCAGGTCCAACAAAAACCAGGCACAGTCCGGGAACAACACAAACTAGGAATAGAACACCGTAAAACAGGCTCTTCTTCCACACGTGGGCCCTCTACACTCCGGACGTCGCCGGTCTCAGATTGAGCCCCATCCTTCCGCCATTCATCTCTTCCGCCAAGCAGCACCGAGGCAACACAGGTAAACCCACAAAAGCTTCGTTAGCAGCTTCACCGCTAGATTTCGCGAAGCTGTACGGCGAGCCACCCAGTTAGCAGCTTCGTTTCCCTCTCAATTACTCATTTAACTTTGAGTGTTCTGCTTTTGTCAAAAAAAGTTTTGAGTGTTCTGTTGTTTGTCAAAAAAAACTTTGAGTGTTCTGTTTGTTAAAATAGCGCTTCACTCTAATTTTCCCTTCTTCCTGTCCCAGTCGTACAGAGGCGATGTCGGTGCTGATCGTGACGAGCTTAGGCGACATTGTCATCGATTTACACACTCAAAAATGTCCCCTGACCTGCAAGAACTTCTTGAAGCTTTGCAAGTATGTCTTCAATTCCTCATACCCTAACTGTTTATCGTTATTGTTCACATATTAACATTCACTCTCTTTTTTGTTTCTCTAAACGTTTCAGGATTAAGTACTATAATGGATGTCTATTTCACAACATTCAAAAGGATTTCACTGCCCAGACTGGCGATCCAACTGGCACCGGAACTGGTGGTGATTCCATATACAAGTACGTAACCCTAATTCCTTCTGTTTTACATTCTCATCAATGTGTATGTGTTTATGTAGGGTTAACATTAGAATAAAATACATCCTCAATTTAGTTTGTCTCTAAGTTATAAAAACTCATTGACTAGTGTCTAAAGTTAATCTCCATCCATAAGTTTCAATTTAGTTGACAAACTTTAGGTTTAATTTAATGGACGAAGACACACTCTAGGGATGATTTAATAGGTTTTCATAATTTAGGGACTAAATAAATAAGAGAGTGATATTTTTTTAGGGACTAAATTGAGGGTTTACTCTATTTAAATATAAGATAACTGAGCCTGTATAGTCTGTGTTGACTTTAGCTGAGTTAAGTTTCTGTTTTGATTTTCTGTCGCTGTTTGAATGTAAGTTAGCTGTTGATTTCTGATGTAATTGACTCATTAATAACTAGAAACTCCAACTTCATAGTGTTAGCAAGCCTCCAATTGATAGGGTCTATGTTATAGAGGATTAGGGTTTAGGAGTTAGGACCCTTGGGCCTTGGATGTTATTGACAGCAAGCAACTGTCTAACAGTCTGTTCAGTTTGCACACGGAATGTGAATAAAAATGGGAACTCGGGCACATGGGATTATATGGGATAGTTTTGCATTTGAGAAAAGTGGATGGGACGGAGAGACAAGACTTTTCAATATCCTGGTCAAAGGTAAAATTCTTTGTAGAGACAAGACTCTTCAATATCCTGGTCAAAGGTAAAATTCCTTGTAGTATCAATCGTTGTATATTCATCTTGAATTTTGGGCTGTGCCTCAAGGAAAATTTCACCAATAACATTTTGTTTCTTCTCTATACTTGCAAAAGAGTTATAACTGTCTCTGAATTGGAGAGTTAGTATTTGTAATCTCTTTTCCCTCCATCTCTCTCTATAGTAAATTCTCGCCACAATGTTTTGCTGAGATTTTCCTCGTCTTTCTCTCAATTTCTTGGGTCATTGTTTTGCAATAGATAGAGAGCATATGTAAGAGTGTGAGAGCACGAGAAGAACTAATGTTGATTGGAAAGTTTCTGACACAATGGTTTCATTTTGAGCCGACCTGCTTTTTCAGGTTCCTTTATGGTGATCAAGCTCGTTTTTTCAACGATGAAATTCATATTGATCTGAAGCATTCTAAGATTGGAACAGTTGCCATGGCAAGTGCAGGAGAGAATCTGAATGCTTCACAGGTTTGGCGTTTTTTTTTCCGCTTGATGATTGTTCTCCTGTTACATGATGTACTTGTCTTCTTCCTTGATATCTTGTATAAAGCATGAATAATCAAAGCACCACATAAAATAAGTTTTCAATTAATATTGTTTTTTCTTATTTGTTTCATTTTTCAGTTTTATATCACTCTGCGTGATGACCTGGATTACCTTGACGGAAAGCACACAGTAAGTATTGTAGGCATCCTTGCTTTATTGTTTCACAGGGCATATGTGCATCATCACATTGAATACACTGAGAATTGATAAATAGTTTAGTTGTGGATAAGAACTGGCCAGTTGTTGAACTGTCTATGGGACTATTTAAGGAACATAAACTAGAGAAAACTGAAAACCTAAATGTGATCTGAAACTCAATTAACTGAATTATTATTAACCTGAATAATAAAGTTAGTGAACACGTTTATATTTATAGATTAGTAACTCCACTGTTATGACAAGACAGAGAACTAGAGAGTTAGTTATTCAGTTACGACAACAACTGAATAGCTAACTTCAACTAACCAAGCATTAAGCGAGTGGTAACAGAAAATCTGAACAATGCAAATACAAGGAAACATGACTAAACCAGGACACTGTTACAATTGAAAACAGTAGTAAGCTCTTAGGTATTGTGTCACGGTCAAGACTATAACTAAACATAAAGCATGTCATCTTGAGCACTATAAGTTTTGAGCATTTATATGTGTGTAATGTAAGTTATTTGCACTCTATCTGCTATCTTATTGTATAATCACCGCTTCACTGTTTTCTTTACTGTTAAAGCATTGTTGGAATCCTTTGCTCTGCACCACTATCAAGGATCCCCACTGAATCTTGATGAAAAGTCTCGGAGGGTGGTGTTGGTCTTTTTTTTTGAAGGGATTTATATGTTAGACAATGGAAAGCATTGTAATTATATGCTTTGTTAGGGAACAATTATTTTATGAATGACATGTTTTCTTTGCCAAGAGAAAGCAAAACTATAGAAGAACTAAGAAGGTCATCAAGCACAAAATATTAGCCAGTTCTATTAGACATTTATTTTTAGTGTTACAATTAGTCGCATGTTATTAGAATTAATCCCATGTTATTATTCCTTTGGTGCACTATTAGGATATGTAAATATGTAATAAAGATTGTTAATGAGTTGTTAGTAATAAAATAGGATTAGGGATACAGGGTTGTTAGTTAGTTAGGATAAAGATGAGTCGGTTAGTGGGAAGTTACATCCCTCTCATCTATAAATAGAAGGCTAGGGAGTTACAAGGATCATGGATTGAATATTGTAATCATTTGCTGGGTTAAGCCAGTGTAGTTGAGTATTCTCTCGTGTGTATCATTTTGGAGATAACCTCTCCTATTCTTTCTCGATAAACAGCATACTTTTCTATATTCTTGGTTCCTATCATGCACAATATCATTGATTAGGCTTAGATCAAGCAATCATATATTATCAATTAGCGTTTATCATGTTGATAGCTATCCTATTATAAATGTAGGCTAGTGTGATGCGTTTTGGACACAAGTCACAAATTCAAACAGTTAGATTGGTAGAATGAGCTAAAATGAATTTTGGAACTGACAATGTGTTTCTGATTGGTAGTGCCAGGGAGCATTTAGCTTGTACTTATTGGATAGACTTTTAAATTAGACCTAACGGCTATGCAATTATGAAACTGCACTAACTCTCTAGCGGAAACTAACTATATAAGAGAACCATACAACAAATGCGCATGTATATTACAGAAGCAGATTGAAGCTAGACTAGCAGATGCAACTATTATAACACAGACAGCTTTCTAAGATACTTTCATCTTTTCAGGTTTTTGGTGAGCTAGCTGAAGGATTTGAGACTTTGACTCGAATAAATGAGGCTTATGTGGATGAAAAGGGCAAACCTTATAAAAATATCCGGTTTGTACTCTTTTCTCTACTAAAAAATGTTGATTGGAAGTAGTATTTTAGTATTTGTCTTTTTAGGAAGAATGTAATGCATTCATTTTTTTGAATTACTTGTACTACAGAATCAAGCACACTTACATCCTGGAGGATCCTTTTGATGATCCTCCTCAGCTACCTGAGTTCATTCCTGAAGCTTCACCAGAAGGAAAACCTAAAGATGAGGTAATGGTTGATTGCAGCACTGGATTTCATAGCTTGAAACTAAGGAAAATTTTAACATTGATTATCTCTCAACATTGCCATTGAGATGCTTAATTTAGATACAGACATTTGTAATAATAGATGGGAAAAAGTTTTTTGAGGTTATTTGGTCAGTAAAATACCCGGCATGACATTTGTCCTGCTGTGCTTTTTAGTATTTGGTGATTTCTGTATTTGTCAAACATAATTGTCAATAGATATTAATATGATATGTCAGTATCTAGTGTTTCCTTCGTGTTTTCTTTGAGGGTTTGCCTGACAGATGTGCAGAAGGATAGGATCATAGGAGAGTTAGTTATCTTAATTTGTATTGATGCATTTGTTAAATATCAGTACTTTATTTTATCTTAGTTCATGCGATGAGGGTATCTTATCCTCCCCTATGTTTTTTGATTCTTCCCTTTTAAAATAAATTGTTTTTTTGAAAAAAAAGGTTTGGTTAGACCAAGTTTTTTCTGCTACTTTTGCAAATTACAACAGCAAGTCAAGAATTAATTACCTGATGATCGGATTCTTATGAAATGTGATATTACAAATTAATTTCTCATTGGAGTCGCCGTATTACTAATTTGGAGATGAATGATAGCATCATATATATATATATATATATATGGATGAATATATTGGGTTTAACTTTTTATGCATTCATTATCATATCAGATATTACAGTGAGCAATCCATTTTTACAGCCTTCAGTTCGCATACCTGTTCAAACTTCAAATCAAAGTCATGATGACTCATAACATAGTGCAATTTTACTAGGTTGATAATGATGTGAGACTTGAAGATGATTGGGTCCCCATGGATGAACAATTAAACCCAGGAGAGCTTGAAGAGGTTATTAGAACAAAGGAAGCACATTCTAGGGCAGTTGTGCTTGAAAGTGTAAGTATATGTTGCATTAAGTTTTACTATGAAATATGCGACTATGATTCCTTTGTATAACTCCTTTTCTTCCTTATTTTAGATTGGGGATATTCCTGATGCTGAGATTAAGCCTCCAGATAATGTACTATTTGTCTGTAAATTGAACCCGGTTACTGAGGTGGGTGACATTTTTTGCTGTGTTATGGATCTATATCATTTTCTTCTTTACCCCCTTATTTCTACTGAGGTGACATTCAGTGATTTCTTAACTACTACTAATTTTCCCTTGAAATTATAGGATGAGGACTTGCATACAATATTTTCACGCTTTGGAACTGTAACATCGTGAGTAATACTGAAGTGTTGAATCATTAAGTCATTTAGCAATATCATATTGTACACTTTTGTGCTCACCCAAAATATTTGATGATAGGGCTGAAATCATCCGTGATCAAAAGACTGGTGACAGTTTATGCTATGCTTTTATAGGTCAGTGTGTTTCCGTGTTAAATGTTTTGCAATTTAAAGCGCTTGCAGGAACTATAGTGTTCAGCAGTTTTAATGGAATATTTTATTTTTTCCATTTTTAAATAATGGATATGCTTAAATTATATGCATCTGTAAATAATAATATGCCTTTCATGAGATTTCTTTCTGAAAATTTTCGTCTTCCTAGTTTTAAGAAGAATTGAAAGAATATCTTGGTGGTTAGATATTCTGTTAAGATATCATAATGTAAATGTAAATATTTTGTTGTAAGATAGGATAAAAGCTATGATTTGAATTTGATTTTTGGTTAGGATTTGGTTGCATATTTTTCATAATGGTTATTGTCAACTGTTATATCATTTTTATTTAGAATTTGTGGCAATTAGTTGGTTGTGCCGAGGTGTGGCAACTGGTTGCTATGATTCTCAAGCATAACTAAATGGGAGACTTTACAAAAAGATGTTTTTGTTAGATTTCCAAATACTGTTCTCTAAAACTACTTTAGAGAACATTTGTTCTCTTAAATATTGTTAGATTTCCAAATATTGTTTTCTTTTGGAAAGGGAGGAATGTTGCTTAATTTTCTATTTGGATTTGGAGTTTTGAAAGAGGTACTTTCCAAAATGTCTTTAGAAATAACATGCTTCTTGGAAAAAACGTATTTGTTTCAAATGACTTGATTTGATTTCTATGGAGCGATCTCGTATAATATCATAGCATTCTTTAAAAAGATATTAAAGACAAACTATTTCTCATTGATTAGCTTTGAGTGTTCTACCTTCTTAAAATGATGAAGTTTTGTTAAGATCTTATAAAAGACTCAGGAACTGTGTTTTGATTATATGGACTACTACGTGAGGGATTTAATGCACTATATGATGTGCCTAGTGCTTCGTGCTGAGAGTGGACTTACTGTTCCGTAATTAAAGACTAGACTTTGTGACCTGTGTTTCGAATCCGTATTATTTAGTTGTAATTGCTAATACTTTGACGGTTTGTATTGTACAAGCCTACTCTGCAATTGTAAAATGAGTAGTTACTTTTGATATTATTGCAATCAACAGTATCTAATGTTTACTCCTCACGACAGAGTTTGAGGACAAACCGGCGTGTGAGCAGGCATATTTTAAGGTATGCTGGAGATCTTGAAGTATCGTTTCCCTAAAGAATATTATCTTTCTTTTTCTAGAATCTGTTTAGCTTCATGTACACTGGTTGTTTTAGTAGGTTTGTTTTACATAATCTTCCTTGGTTAGCATTATCCATCTTATGTAATATTGCATTTTATCTCCTAAAGATAATCATAATTGTAATTTTGCTAGTAGTGTTTAAGCTGCTTGCTACCTGTTTTATTTACTGTGTTATCCCGATTTAATTTTGATTTGCCTTTAAGATTTAATTTTTTATACATTTGTTCTATAACATAAGTATAAAAAATTGCTCGGAGATTAATAAACTAATTTTTGCCACAAAAATAAAAATAGAAAAGTAATTTCACTAACCAGTTCTCTTTCATGACCTCGTAATTAACTGCAGATGGATAATGCTTTGATTGATGATCGAAGGATACATGTGGATTTTAGTCAAAGTGTTTCAAAATTGTGGTTACAATACAAGCGGAAAGATAATAAGGGTACAGGTAAGGATAAAGATATAACTAGTAACTACATGCAAGAATTTGTTTTATGCTTCTCTTATGGCATTGTGCAGAATGCCAATGTTCGGTTGTAAATGATTGTACCTTACCCTCTATGATAATACAATAATTTATGACTGCAGGTGGTGGTGGTTGCTTCAAATGTGGTTCTACAGATCATATTGCCAAGGATTGTACTGGAGATGCTACAATGAAACAACCCACGAAATACATCTTGAAAGACAATAATACCCAACGTGGCGGAGATAATGCGAGGTTTGTGCTTCTGATTGCATGTGTCTGTCTTTTACTGCTTGTGATTATGTCTGTCCAAATGAATGACTACAATTTCATGGTGTAGATACGAAATGGTTTTCGAGGGAGATAACAGGGAAAGTCCGAATCGAGATACGAAACACCATAGGCATGACAGGGATGACCGAGACGAAAAACATGGTAGGAAGGACAGTTTTAAAGGGCCTAGTTATAGAGGTCGTAGGGATCAGGAAATGGCAGGCTCAAACAATAGAGATAGGTATGTTGAAAGAAACAAAGGGCATCAAACAAATGAAGATGATAAAGCACGGTATGAAAGACGTTCAAGAGATACAAGAGATTTAGATTCCCATGTTGACAAGAAAGACAGAGAAAGGCATATAGGAAGACATAAAGATGATGATAACCACAGACAGAAAGATGAGCTAGACTTGCGGAAACATGACTTGGATGATAGGAGAAAAACAGATACTAGCCATTGGGAGGGAAGGAGTGACCGCGATTATAGGAAGAAAACTGAAGACAGTGGAAGAGAAGATATTGTAAAGATTGATTCTAGACGAAGAAAACCAGAAGATGAAGATTACAAACATAGAAGGGATAGTGAGGATTACAAACGTAGAAGGGATGATGAGGATTACAAACGTAGAAGGGATGATGAGGATTACAGACATACGAAGGAACAACGTGGACATAGAAGACAAGATACTGAATCTTATCGCTATCCTCATAGAAGGCATCACAGTGACAGAAGATGATTTTTTGGTGTCACTATTGCAACTATATGTTTCTAGCATCAGTGACAGAAGATGATTCTAATTCTAATCATATATGCAGAGTTTTTGTCAGTGCAAGTGTAAGGTAGCGTTTGGTGCACAATGAATTCAACTATATGTTTTGTTTTCTCCGGTTCTTCTAAACTTTTGTTGGTGGAATCAGAAAGTATTGTTTATTTAATTTTTGAAAAAGAATGTGAGATGTTGTATGTTTAATTAAAATGAGAGATGTTATAAAAAAAACATATTTGCAATTACATCCCAGCAGTGTCACTAGAGTATTGGTTGGAGCGTAGGGAAGTGAAGACCAAGTACATCATCAATCATGCACCATAAAATAAATTAATTGGTTTAAGTATCAAAATAACTAATTTAATTATTTTGGGGATCTAGATAAGCATATAGTCTATTTGGTACTCTCTTTGGTCTTTTAATTAATTAAATAATAATTGGACTTTTGCAAAAAACTCAAAACAGATGCATTTACTTGGCCCGAGTTGATGACATAAGCATCGGTTCAGTGCATATCCGATCCAACTAGCAACTCGACTCGGTTACCCCTCCGGTTCCCGGTCGGATCGGTTCAACCGGCCGGTCCAAGCTAGGTTTTACCCCCCACATTTTTCTAAATTTACCATTTTGCCCCTAACTACATTACATAATTCTGGAAAGTGTTTTTAATATACATTTCAGAATTATCTTTGAAACAGAATTTCGGAACGTGTATTTGTTGCATTTCGAATTATGTCTTTTTTTTGTTACCATGTCATTGTTGTGTAGTTTCCACCAGCAAAGCCGGTGACTAATCTACACCCAAGTTTCGAACCCGAGACCTTGGGGTGGGATCCAAGTCTAGTTACCACTTGGACCAACCCTTGTTAGTATGTCTAACACATAATTTTGGAAGTCAATTTTAAAAAATTAAAAAAATGCAATTTAAAATGTTAATACATTTTTAATTTTAAAAAATATATTATATAATAAAGCTACAAAACACAAGATTTAATATTTACATCAATAAGCATTTAAGTCTTCGGATTCGAAGTCTATAAAATCAATGGGATCGGTGTGTGCACTGGGAATAGGAGCTAAACCACTCTATAAAATCAATAAGCATTTATCCATGACCTAGCAACAGGAGGTAATGGACTTCCAGAATTCAATTTAACCTGTATTTAAAAAAAGTTAGAACATATGATAACGCCATTTTAATTATTAATATAACACTCAAAAGAGAAAATAATGTAATTACCTGCACCCAGTGATTCCCATTCACAAACCTAATCATGATCAAGAGGGTACTGCTGTCACATGCTAAATATGAGTCTCTCAACGGTAAAAAAGTGAATGAGCCTCCATCTCCAAGCAATATCGCAACTAGGACGACATTATATTCGGTCGCTATAACGTACCTCATATCAGGCATCGTCATCCACTTCTCTACCGGCTGCTCCCCCAAAGTACTAACATAAAATGAATCCCTCATAGATTGCAGCGAGTTACCATACAAGGAACCCTATAGCTCAAGATGTCCGTTTATTTCATGAATTAGGTCTGCCTGATTAAACTCCAACTATCCTGTCCAAAATCAAATGAGGCAACAACAGACCGGTAACCACAGTTTCCATCCCCGACTACATTAATAATGTCATCAACATAGGGGTGGATTTGTGGAGGAAACCACCGTATAAAATGCATGTCATGCTGTGAGAGTTGCTTTGCTGGCCACTGTGAGGATGACCGTTGTGATGGCCACTGGGAGGGTTGCTTTGTTGATTGTTGTGTTGGTGGTTTGACAGAGTTTTGGGTGTTGTTCTTCATTTCCTCGTCCACATGCTCAAAATAGGAAGGGTTGTGTGCAACATCATAATCTCTCCGCTTCTTGTAACACCCCGGTATTTTTATCGAGTAAAAATACCCAAGTGTACCATCATAAAATAATCAGAGATATTTTTCCTGTTTTAGATATTGAACATAAATAGAAACAGCTCATAACCTAGAGTCCAATATCCAAATACCAAGAAATAGCGGAAACGATTTTACAACTTTTACTGGTACAAGTTATACAATCGGAAATACAAAAATCTCGAGGGAAAGACATTAACAATGAAAACTAAGTCTTCACCGTCTTCATAAGCACCCACCTAGCTGTGCTTCTTCACCTTTACTTTTTCTCCTGCTTCTCTGTAAAAACCACAAAATATAAACAGTGAGATACAATCTTAGTGAGTTCTACCGAGACCCCTACTAACACTCTCGGTTCAATTATGAAATTCTGTTTAACTTAACACGACATTGACTGCGCGAACGCTACTCCCGATGAACCGCATTATTTTACACATAGCATTCCACCGACTGCGCGAACGCTACTCCCGGCGAACCTGCTATAATTCAGTACGACACCGACTGCGCGAACGCTACTCCCGGTGACTCGTGTCTCATGACCTTTGATACGACACCGACTGCGCGAACGCTACTCCCGGTGACCCGTATCGTTTAACTTTTATTACACACTGACTGCGCGAACGCTACTCCCGGTGAACCGCATTATAAGACCTTTTTACGTACCACCGACTGCATGAATGCTACTCCTGGTGAACCGCGTTATTTTTCACATAGCATTCCCCCGACTGCGCGAACGCTACTCCCGGCGAACCTACTATAACTCAGTATAACACGACACAACTCGAGACTCGCTCCGATCGATTCCTAACCCGAAACAGACAATATCAAGTAATATTCCAGACCAGCGAAAGCAATAAAACGATCAATCAATTAATTCGAAAAACAAAAATCCTAAACGTGAGTAGAACTCACCCTTGAAGCGTGAACTACGATCGAGCCGAATTCACCGAGTAACCACACGAACATTCCCCGCATAAACTTTACGTTCCGACGACGCTCAAATCTGCTTCCTAAGCTTTCCACTCGATCACGAAACCTCTTTTTGACCGAAATACCGAATTCCATGAAATCTTCCATGAACACTATTCATCATCCCTAACCTCCAAAACTACTATTCATCCATAACCCCAAATCTTTGATTTTCAACCCCAAATCACCCAACTAGCATCCAATCTTTCAATCGAACATCCTTCACTGATCCATCATCCTTGGGTTCGCGCCAAACACAATCCTAAGCTATCCTTAAGCTTCAACCATCGAAACCTCACTTTTGAACTCAAATTCGAAAATGGTGGATTTGAGGAGAGTGAGTTGATGATGAAGATTTTGGTACCAAATCGAAGAGGAAGTAACGCTGAACGTTTTTCGTGTTGAAAAGAAGTCGTTTTGATGAACGGAACTATCCCACTTTTCCTCTTCTTCCTCCTTACCTTTTCTTTTCTCTTCTTTCCTTTTCCTCTCTTTTCTCTCTGTTTCTCGCTGCCTTCTTTCCTTCTTTTCTTTCTTTTTATTCTTTCCTTTCTCCTACACACACACACATATATATATATATATATATTTATTAATATATAAGTGGTAACGTGGTCCAATTACCATATTGATCCAAATCTCTCATTTCGATTCCAAAACTTCTTTGACCCGTATTATCCGGTTAACGATCCGATGACAACCAAGAATTAATTTTAGCACTCAATAAATTTACCAGTCAAGTACTAAGATAATTCAATTGTGTTAACATCCAAATAATTCTATTAATTATTTTGCGGATGTTACACTTCTCTGGTGCACCATTTGTCTTCATTTTAGAGACTGGTGGAACCATAGATGTTGTTGTAGAAAGTGCACGTTCATCGATCTATTTCTTGTATACAACCCTGCCGGTAATATCCATACTATTAAAAGGCTTCCAAATCGTCTCCATCGAATAAGTGATGTAACAATCTGCATATGCTTGATTCAAGTGATCCTCATGAAGTCAATGAGTGTCACAAGGAAGGGGGGTTGGAATTGTGACCCTTTTAAAATAGGATCCTAAAACAAGATAAACAACTTCACAAGTTTGATTAGACATTGTGAGCGTGAGTGCTGAGTTGAGAAGGGTGATTGAAAACAGTCGTCTCAACTGTGACAGTGAATAGAGAATGGTAGAATGAAACTGTCTTCTCAATATGCTTCATTGTAGGAATGCTTCAAGATAGCTCCTTGTTGACTCCCAATCACATGATGTAAGTTAGGCATTTTTAGGACCAATTGTGCAGGGTTTTTATTGTATCACAGTCATTATCTGGGATTTAGTTCAGTTTTAGATAATTGTAGTAGGAAGTTCAATTGTAAGTAATTCCTTCACTTTTGGAGCTGAATGGGACTTGAAGACCTCTTAAGTGGTTGTGGCATCTTTCGGCGAACCAGACACTTGCCCGGAAATGCAGCAATATGGAGGAATTTGCATAGTCAGAACTTTCTGTTGATTTTCGCGTCGCGACCAGGAGGGTTCGCAACGCGATCTGGAGGAATTTTACAAGCCAGAACTTTCTGTCATTTTTCGCGTCGCGACCAGGAGGGTTCGCGACGCGACCTGGAGCAGTTTTGCGAGGCCTGAAGTTTCTGTCATTTGTCGCGACGCGACGGACACGGGCCGCGCCGCGATGGTGCGTGAAAATTAGGGTTTTTAAAGCAGTTTCAGGAATTTTTGAGGGGACTTCGTCTTGGGATCTGAGCCACACTTTGGAGCAGCAGCTGGGGGCGTTTTTGGGAGCTTCTAATCACTTGGGAACAAGGTTTTGAAGACTTCTCATGGATTCCTCTATGTGTAACTTCTCCTTATTTCTATCTTCTCTTTCCTTGATGTTGTCCATGTAGTTTGTTTTGATTAGGGAGAGATGACTCTCCCCAAACCTATCTATTGATTACTTTGTTATGGTTGATTCAGTTGTTTGGTTAATTTATCATAAGTCTATGCCTCTTTGTGTAATGCTTTACTTCTACATATGCTAGTTGTAATGAATTAGGGTTTGTGATCACATAGGGATATGGGTTACATTCTTGATATGGGGTAGTAGATCACATACTTGTGATCACCATAGGAATATGGGATTGGATATGTGAATTCTCTATTTCTTGCGTTTATTGCTTTACCTGTTGGCATGAATCACCTAAGGGATTAGGGTTTCTCAATTAGGTAAAAGGGGTTTTGAGGCAAGGGATTGTCCTTAACCTAATTTTGTGAATTGAATCTGGTAATTTAAACAACCAATTTGAGATTAACTGAAGGATCATAGGATAGGTGAGGGGAGAATATTCGACCCCTAATCGCTTTTATTTTATTGTTTACAGACGTTTGCTTTATTTTACCGTTACTTCACTTTTTGTCCAACTATTACGTCTAAGGATTAATTTACTTGCCTATTGATAATAAAACACAATCCCTGTGGAATCGACCGGTTACTTTCCGTATTTTATTACTTGCGACGACATTTGGTACACTTGCCAAAAGTCCTAACACTCCTCCTGAAGATGCATCCAACATTAGTCTAGATTGAGGAACTAGACCATTGTAGAAGAATGTCTCCATTTGGATACAAACAGGAATGCCGCGGTGTGGGCATTTCCTAAGGACTTCCTTGAATCTTTCCCAAGCTTCAAACAATGACTCATCTTCAAGTTGCCTAAAAGATGTGATCTCATTTCTCATTCTAGCATTCTTGATAGGAGGGAAGTATTTGACCAAGAATTTCTCAGCCATTTTGTTCCAGCTATCCACAGAATTGGGTTCCAAAGAATTCAACCAAACTTTGGCTTTGTCCTTAAGAGAATAGGGAAAAAGCCTCAGTCTGAAAGAATCCTCAGTAACCCCTGACATTCTAAAATTACTGCACACTTCAAGATGTTGCCTCAAATGCAAGTGGGGATCTTTAGAGGGTTCACCTCCAAATTGTCCTATTGCTTGCACCATTTGAAACATCATAGGGTTGAATTCAAAATGTGTAGCATTGATAGGTGGTGTAACAATGCCAGTGTCCATAGTAGTGGGATCAAAGACATCATAATCCCTCGTAGGCCTGTCCTTTTCATTTGCCATTTCAATGTTTGTGGGAGTAGGGACAATAATTGCTTGACCATGTTCATCAACTTGAATGACCTGCTGGCCATTAATGATTTCTGCCATTGCAACTTCTCTGACAGCTGCTATTCTTTCTCTAGCCTCTCTTCTAACCTTCTAGTTGTCCTTTCAATTTCAGGATCTAATGGAAATTCTGGTTCGTGGTTTCTGTTCATAAACAGTTACCTAAACTAAAAATTTCACAACAGAAAGGTGAGAAGCAAAAACTTACTAAGATAAGTACTAATTTAAAGATTTTAGAAGTTAAATCTAATAATCTCCAGCAAAGGCCCCAAAAACTTGTTGTGTAAAAACGTGTGCAAAGTATACACAATCAAATAAGTAATAAAGGGATAAGTAGAGATCGTTCCCACGAGAATTATGTAGTTTAAATTCCAGATCTATTCACTAGTACTTGAGTTAGTAAGGGAAAAATAAAAAGTAAAGCATGGTAAAATCTCATAGTGTTGAAAAGTAATTAAATTGCAATTGGTAGTAAAAACAGTAACACGAAGTACTAAATCAGAGAGATGGTATTAGTCAAGACCAGGATCCGTAATTACTTCACTATGACTCAGTGCTGTGATCAGTGATGTGATAACATTCAGTGTGCAGAATTGAAATTAAACTTTCCAATTTTAAGATCAGAATATTGCAAAGGTTCCCTTATTCCTAAGCTCCCACACTATGGCCCTAGCTTGATATTCCTATTCTTCACTAGGAAAAGCAATATTCCTATTAACTTTTTAACCATATTAACCCATGAAATTAGCACTTTAATTCTTTCTAGAAATTAAAACACATTACCCTAATTAAAGTGATCAAGTTCAAAAGGAGTATATAACATTAAATCGCATGAGTTAATGAAGCATCAAGCATTAATCACATCATTTATCATTGATCCATAATTACATCTCCATAGTCTTGACTAAAAAGGAAATTAGCTCATGACGAGCTTAGACATGACGAAAGCGTACGAAAACATCGTAAATGGAGTCATGAAAATAGCAATTACAACTGAGATCAAATGTACACAAAGGAATATAGAAATTACAAACAATGAGAAACTAAAAGTAAGCTCTCAGTGCTGCAGATTTACTACAGAGCCTCTGTGCTTCAGAGATGAAGAACTGTGCTGCAGATTGCGAATTTCCAGCTTCAGAAATGAGCTTCAGCACAAAAAATGGTGGAAAGATGGTTGGGGAAGATGATGGAATAATGTTTGGAAGGTGGAAGGTGTACTTTCTGACCTAGGGATTCGTGGAGGCTGAATTGTGTGCACTTCTAGGGTAAAGTACCTATTTATAGTACATTCTCTCTCCAAGTTCCAATTGGGCCCTTTTTGTTTCGCTGCCAAGTGCTGACAATCCTAAAATCGAGGACGTTTTGTGCTTTTGCGGCCCAATAAATGCGCAGATTGCAATATGACTTTGCCACTAAAGACAAAACACCTCTTTCCTTATTATACCACCTGCGAAGACTTTAATTCTTTTCCTCACGCCAGCCAGCTACCACGATGCTACCACAACACTGCCCCCAGCATTAAAACTAACAAATTCCTGCACAACTAGCACACAGGTGAACTCTCACAAAATGGCACCTAAAGTGCCCAAAACACAATTTCCACAACAAAACATACTTATATTTAATTATGCACAAATTTCACATTTATTTACACTAATTACCCTCAAACAAGATTAATTCACGTTGTTTTTGAGCGTAGATAACTCTCATTTCTAAGAGTTATCAACGGGTCGTGCTAAAATACGCACGGTCCATGCTCTTTTCGCATATACAAAGTTTTAAATTTTTAAATGACTTTTCTCCTCTCTTTTGGCTTCCCAATTCCACCATTAACCCAACACCATAGTTCAGCACATAAATTCAGTGGCAACAACGTCAAGGTCGATACAACACATTATGTAGAATCATCATTTACAATCACCAATCCATAAATTGAGGGGTAGTGGGAAGGGGGTTTAACTTGCACTTATGCCTCAGGTGCAAGGTTCGATTCCCACGGAAGGCAAAAATTCTACAAGAGGGGTAGAGAAGACCGTGAGGTAACAGTGGGACCGGGGTGGCCACTGCGGTGGACCTGGGCTGTTACACTGTGAAGGTCTATCTATGATGAACAATAATGGAAATGGAACTATTACTAGTGTTAGCTTTTAGTGTTAATTGACTGTTCTTAGCTTTAATTTGTGTAATGATGTTGTGCATTTTGGTCAAGAAGTGGAAAATTTGATATTTGTTCAAGTTAAGATTATAATGTTGAATTTTGATGTAATCTGTGTATGAATAATTTCTTCAAGTTAAGATTTTAATGTTGAATTTTGATGTAATCTGTGTATGAATAATTTGTTTAAAATATTGGATTAAAAATGAACAACATATAAAAAGAAACTAGACATTTAGCATCGGTTGTTTCAAACAAGCGATGCTAAATGTCATTTTTTGTATCAAAAATGACTTTTAGCATCGGTTATTTGGAACAACCGATGCTAAATGTATCAATAAATGACATTTAGCATCAGTTGTTTCAAACAAGCGATGCTAAATGTCATTTCCAGGACATTTAGCATCGGTTGTTTCAAATAACCGATGCTAAAAGTCATTTCCAGGACATTTAGCATCGGTTGTTTCAAACACCCGATGCTAAATGTCATTTTTCAGGACATTTAGCATTGGTTGTTCCAAATAATCGATGCTAAAAATCATTTCCAAGACATTTAGCATCGGTTGTTTCAAACAACCGATGCTAACTGTCATTTATTGATACATTTAGCATCGGTTGTTCTAAATAACCGATGCTAAATGTCATTTTCAGGACATTTAGTATCGGTCGTTTCAAACACCCGATGCTAAATGTCATTTTTCAAGACATTTAGCATCGGTTGTTTCAAACAACCGATGCTAAAAGTCACTTTTAGCATCGGTTCAATAACCAATGCTAAATGTCCCACATTTAGCATCAGGGGATTTAGCATCGTCGGATAACCGATGCTAAATGTCCAAAACAGCCGATGCTAAATAACTTTTCTGCACTAGTGTTAGTACCCTATTGTGATGAACATTGAGTTGGACGGACTCGATATCCCATAATAGCGTACTTAAAATTTTTAACAATGGACTCCCAAAGTCCCTCCATAATATAGGTTAACCTCCACAGTCCGATAGGCTCAAACTGCTCTGATACCAAAATGTAACATCCCTAATCTTTTAGTCGACTTCAAAAATTAATATTTACCTTCGATTGAATATCAGAGAACGCGTAAGCGTTTTTGGACCGAACAAATTAAATTTAACTCTCACAGACTCCACAAAACAACCCTGAGTACCATTGTGATACTAAACTAGAAATCCTTTTCAGGAATTCGTAGGAGTCATTAGGTTCCATTAAGTATGAATATAACATACTTATAAAACTCTTTATAGATAGAAATATCTATATAATAAATAAGAAAACTTCTTTAGGTGTTTGATTAACCAGTTACCAAATACCTTTGAGGAATATAGCTTGAAATAGATTACAAAAGTTACTCAAATCCATAATGTTACTTAAAATACTAGTATAGAGTTTTCAAAACAATTAGTACTAATAAAATATCTTTGTTAACAACTTTAGAGTGAAAACACCTTAAAACAGTAAAACTATAATTTTTAGAAAATACCTAAGTTTAGGATCCATTGACGCGTGTCATAGCCCTTGCTTCTATTTAATATACAAAAGCTTTTTTTTATACAAGAGTTGGCATAATATCAAATGATCTTTTGGGTCAAACTCGGTGTTGGCCAGTGCGAAATTTGATCCTAAGCACGAGCGGAGATTAATATTTCGTTGAAAGCGTTGGGACACTCCGTGGGTAGCCAGCAATGGTCTGAACCAAAAAAAAATATCAAATGATCTTTTGGGACTTCAAGAGACCCCTTTTCAAAGTTAGTAGCAATACATTTTTTTTATGACAATACATAACATAAATGTATATCCTTCCTTTCAAAAGTTCATAACTATAGAGGAAATACCCTTTTTGCTTTGGAAAATCCATCATGGAACTTAAATAACCTCTTTGAAATATATGGACACTTTCATGTATCAAAACTCTTAAAAGCTTACAATACATATACTCAAAAAATACATATTATATTATACACATATTTTTCCAAATACATTGTACAAAATCTTTCACTTTCATTATCATGGGCCATAACCTCTTCACTTCGAGTACCTCGACTATATTGGCGTATCTGAAAAACCACAACATAATAAAGGATGAGATTACAATAATCTCAGTGAGTTCCTCGGCGGTACCTCACTATACATATACTCACAGTGTCTTTTAATTGTATTACCTAGAATGCATCCCCCTAACGCAATAGACTTACGTATCTTGAATGCCATTAACGTACACTTTGGGGAACCCTCACTCAACATATTATTTGAGTAAAAACCTTTGGGCCTTGAGATTAGGTTCATCACACCCAACCCAAGTTCCTTTTCCGTTACTTAGTTTATTTACGGTGTACTTATGTATGTACTAAATAGTTCTTTGCTCACAAGGTTCTAACAAACGAATAGATTTCGAAGCCAATTCGTATCACAACCAAGTATATCAAGCTTTAGGGGTTAGGATAGGTTAAGAAGGTTTCTGGGAGTGATTTAAAAATACAATTAATGTTTACTTATAGTTGTAGATCTTCTTGTTAGCTTTCTAACGCATCCAAGAACCCCAAAATCGGAGTTCCGGATCAAAAGATACGAAAAAAACAGTCGGAAGGCTATCGAGAAGTCTTCACAGTCAGAGACTTGCACGACCGGTGCGTAACATAGCACGACCGGCACATGTACTGCAGATTATAAAACTCATGTTTTGCGTTTTTAACTCATTCCCAAGGCCTTCTAACCGGTCCTAACTAACATACGACCAATTTACACATTACAAATCATTAAGTAACAATCCAACTAAGATCAACCATCAATCACAACATAATAAATTACCAATTATCAAACATTCAATCAAAGTCAACTTTACTCCGTTTGAGCTTAAAGTTCAATCACCCATTTGTGCAAATGGGTGGGGGTGCATCCCACAATCAACATATTCAGCATCCAGTGGGTACAAACACATTAATGTGTTCAAAACCCTAACTTTGGAGATAATGGGAAGGAGGAAACTCACTTGTTTGAAGCACACTTCTTGCTAGCAACTATAGTTGTTCTTCACTAAACCAAAATGAACTCAGACTTCAAATTAGCATTGTTGACCCCAAGGGAAACTCTCTAAACTTCAATCCCTAGCTCAACCCCCCACATGCAAACTCCAATCTTGTTAATTTCAGCTCCTTAAATTCTCATGCAAAGCCAAACTCAAGTGTATGGGTAGATAGTTTCAAAACTCTGTTTTTGGAAGGTGAATGTGGTTGTATTTCTGTTTGTGGTTGACACCATGGTGAGGAAAAGAAGTATTATTGAGTGAAGAATATTGTGGAACAATGGTGGGATGTAAAAGGAAGGGGAGCTTCAACTTTCACTCACTCTATTTTTTCTCTCATCGTATTCTCCCTCTTTTTCTCACTTCCCTCTTATTTTTTTGTTTTTTAGATTATCAGCTGAAGGGAAAAATCAAGATGTTTCCCTTTCTTATTAATCTATATATCACTAAATAGGATATAGAGATTAATCCTTGCCCAGTAAAGTGGAGTGAAAGGAATTTACTAACACCATCCCCCTTTTCTAATGTAGTTTAATCCTTACTTTATAATAAATAATAAAACTAATCAAACACCATAATGCATAATCCTGTTACATTTTCACAACAATTAAACCAAGGAAATAAACATAAAATTAAGCAAACAAGTAACTTGGGACACAGAGATGTAATGACAACAGTAGACACAGTTTGACTACTATTACTATTACAATCCTTAGTCAAGGATACCTTTTTTTGAGGGAGGTAAACACGAAAAGAAGTCAGAAACCCTAAAAGACTCTTCAATTCTAGTGCCAATAAGGTTTTTTTTTGAAACAAAAGGAACATCGAAAGAGGACTAAAGTCTTACGGAAGCTGAAACATAAATTTTCGGTTAACTCGAGTCACAAGATAGGATTGACAAGAAAGAAATGTGAATACAAGCACAAGACATCTCCTCATTAATTGAGGGAGTGCTTGAATCAGGACCTGGTTCTCAAGAATACCCAACAATTATGAAACAAATCTAGGAGACTGACACTTCCTAACGGAAGGTTTTCGCAACCTTACAACTCCCTAGGTGACAATCTACGAATTGCAATAGTCGAATCAACTTCGTTGACTAGACGACATCACACAATCCTTCGAACCAGCACAGATTCCCATCCCTTCGATCCACAACATCATCTGTAGCCCCCTGCTTTCGCTGCACGCTCTGATAAAAGGAGAAAGCCGGGAATCCTATGGTTCAGTGTTTCAAAAGTTTTTGGGGCCAAGGCAACCAATTGTCGTTATTCTCAATACCTTGCATTAAATATTGAGTTGATCAGGCTCAATGCTTCACACAATATGCTGAGAGGTTCTAACAATTACTTGTCACAGTCCCTAGTTGACTCGATCTATCTAAGTGATTTACCGCAGAATTATTAAGCCTGATTAGGTCGAACTGCTCTGATACCAAAATGTAACATCCTAGATTTAGTCGACGATAAAATCCGGAAACGTTACTTTTTAGGCCTTTTAGAGATACGCATTCATAGTTTGGATTACAATCTGGATTAATAAACCTCCATAAAAGACTTACTTTGATAGGGTTTTCTTAAAATAAGTACTTAATTAAAACTTATTACAACAATCCGGTTCAAAAAGACCTATCGGAGGCATCTCCCTAACGCAATAGACTTACACATCCGAATGCTATTAGCGCACACTTTGGAGCCCACGCTCAACATATTATTTGAGCAAAAACCTCTAGGCCTTGAGATTAGGTTCATGACACCCACCCCAAGTACATTCAACTATTTCGAAAAGAATTGGAAACGACACAAAACCGTTCAACCGTGACCTCCGAACACATCAGAATCAATGAAAATGGGTTCTAACAATTGCATTAGGCATAGCATTATAGATAGAACTCCCCAAATGTGTTCAACAATTCAAGCAATAAGAATGAATAACTAAAAATCATAGAAACCAACCCATTTCCAAACAGTTCTAACTCAAACCTGACATGCATAGACAATTATAGTGCAGAACTTTTCTGCAGCTATACGGTAAATTTGGAAAACTTATAAAAATACCAAACGTTGTCCGATTTAGACAAATAAATACTCTTTGAAAATATTTATAAGTCTAGTTTCCAGAATAACAAAAACCATTTCAGTCTAATCTCTACACAGAGAGATATCTTCAAAATACTGCAACAGGGTCTTTATGAGTTTATAGTTTCTTCCTGCAGTTTGTTACCACAATGTCTCTACCAATTCTTAATGAATTTCCGTGCTTCCAGTGTCCATTGTGAAGGAAATTTAGTCTACCTTCTAATGAAGCAAAAACCAACTTAAAACCGTTTCTGTGGAGGAAGTTACGACCAAAACATCAGACTGGTGTAAAAACCGGTTTGAGGAATTAATAACACATCACCCGTTTACTTTTTCAACTTAATTTTTCAATCCATCACTAGTGCTCAACAACAACTAGAACACCTTAAATACATGCAACCAGAATTTCCACCAATCAAGCATACAATTCAAAATTTCATTTTTACCAAATCAACATTTAACAAGCAACAAAACGAAATGGAGATAAAGAACTCACATTGACAATCCAATGGCACAACACACAAACAAGAAGGATTCAAACGCACCAACAAGCTATCCCACCAGCTTCTCACTCTCGAACCAACACCCAAAACCTCCCAATAAACAATCTCTAGCTCTCCAACCTCAAAGGTTCTGAGCTAAACCCACGCGCAAGCTCCAATCAAGCATCCATGACCATCAAAACCCACATGCAAAGAAAATGGAAGGCCACATTGTAGATTCTACCCAAAGTTGGTGCTCAAACCCGCCAAGGAAATTTCAAATATGGTGATGAGAATGAAGGAGAAATGGTGTCTTCTAAAGATGTAAATGAAGATTAGGATTCATTGAGAAAGTTATGGAGAAGTGATGAGTAGTGGTTTTCCTCTCTTCTTCTACTCTCCCTCACCTGGATGATTTCCTCTCTTCCCCTCTCAATGTTCTAAATTCTGAAATGTGTTGTGTTATTGTGTTTGTGTGGGAGTGAGGGTGTTTCTACCCCTTTTATAGAGAGATTTAATGAAGGGCAATATGGGTAAATTGGTATTCAGCTGAAGGTAAAAAGATGAAATAGTAGAGATTTGGTTTAATGAGAATGGGTTTAAAACGAAAAGAAATTTCCACTAATACCCCCTCCTCTAACTTACTAGCACTCAAACTTAATTAATCCACTACTTTTACCCGTAAAACTTCTAATAAATCCTAAAATCACCAATCATTCACAAGTCACAAACAACCATGTATAATTAGATACATCAAAATAAATCAATAATCAATCAAAGTAATCTAAGATTACTTTGGCGTTACAAAATGAGTTAAAAGAAAAGTCTTAACACAACATATGTATATGCAACATCACAAGTATATATGCAACATCTTGATATATATAAGGAAACATTACGGAATGACGATCCCAGGATTGTAGCATACTTGGAGAGGGATGCCATATATGAGTCCGAGTCCAAGGCCCGTTCGTGCCATCTTCTAAATATTGAGTGGTGGTTCTCAATTGAGATTGGCAATTGCCGGAATCTCTTTTGGATTATGCTATGGATTAAAAGATATTAAAAGAAACTTTGGGACGTATTAGTGAGGTGCGTGTTAGGAATTCACTGATATTTCTTTGAAATCTCATCCTTTATGTGTTTCGTGGTGTTCAGATAAGCAAGGATGTCAGGCTATCTAAAGAAATGAAAAGATCGATGTTACGGTTTTTGAAGAAAATGTACCGGCATACGCTATTGGTTGTAAAATGATACATCTATTTTTGTGTACTTGATTTTGTAAGGAGGTTTAGGGGGTTTAACCCTATATTTGTATTTTAGTAACACTATGGATATGAATAAATTTTTATAATGTATTTCAAGCTATAATTTCAAGAGTGTTTGGTATTATGGTTAATCAAGGGATACACCTAATATTGTGAATTTTGTAATAAATTTTATTGTATCTTAGTATATTTAACATTATGGAATTACCACTGATTTTTCCTTTGACGAAATAATAGTACTATATATAGTCCATTTTCTATTTGAAAAGCTTATGTCATTATCTATTTGAAATATTTATGGCTTTGTTAGAAATCAAAGTTTTACATGAATGATCACTCTTTTCAAGTTAAATAAATTTTCTTATTTGTTTTGCAGATGTTTTTATTATAGATGAGTTATATGAATATACTTGTCGGTATCTATCTACATGTATACTTTGTTGGACTTGGTGACTCTTACGATTTCCTAAAAAGGATTTCAATTCTAGTATCTTGAAAGGATACTCATGGTTGTTTTATGGAGTCATTTAGAGTCGAATTTAATTCCTCGGTCCAAAAACGCTTACGCTTTTTTTGATATTCAATAGAAAAGTAAATACTAATCTTTGATGTCGACTAAAAGATTATGGATGTTACAGTTGTTATCGGACAAGTAGATATAACGACAATATCATAGTAATAACCGGCGAGATCCATGTTTCCTATAGGATCTCCATGGTTTTTGATTTTTCCATAAGTGTGTGTGGCTAGGGAAGAGTTTTACTGTGGCCTCCCGGTGGGCGCCAATGTTCTGATCTATTTCCGTGAGAGGAACTACACCGAACACAACTAATATGAATATGATGATAATCGTAAAAAAATATGAGTAAAAGAATGAGAGGATAAGTTTGGGATCCCTTTAGTTGGCATCTGAGGGCGATATATATATATAGTACAAAGGGTAATTATTGACATTTTTATACATTATGGTTGTTGTGGCCGTTACAGGACATAGGGAGGAACTATAAGGATCGAAATAACTGCATTAACTGTCATTACTGTAGAGCTGGCAGAACATATCTAGGAGTCGACCAAATGTGGAATGTGGGCCAACTGAATAAGGAATGTAGGCTGACCGAATGAGGAATGTAGGCTGACCGAATGAGATGTGGGCCGAGCGTCTGAGGAATGTGGGCCGACCGATGAAGAGCTTATGTTGTGTTCTTCTTTCTTTGAGTGCCGTATATCGTCCTAGGGAACAACATCTTTGATCCTTATGGGTTTGGATGTTTCTTCTTCCAGCATTATTCAGACATTGTTGCTAGAGATGTTTATAATGTTGTCCTGGAATTTTTTCAACAAGGTTGGATGCTCCATAATTTTAATTCTAATATTGTAGCTTTGATTCTTAAAATAGGTGGTGATGATAAAATTAAGCATTATAGACATGTAGCTCTAGCTAATTTAAAATTTAAAATTATTACTAATGTTATATCTTATAGACTTGCTCTAGTTGCTTTCTAATAATCAGAGGGAATTTTGGAAAGATAGAAATATGTCTGACTGTATTCGCGCTACCTTTGAATCTATTAATTTAGTTTAGAAAAAGCATTTTGCTGGTTAATTCGCCGTGAAAATTGACTATAGATTGAAACTTTTTACTTCAAGTTCTGGCTCATTTTGGCTTCAATGATAAATTTTGTTCTTGGATAAATATAATTCTTCACTCGCTGTTGGATAAATACAAGTTCTAAGCTCTCTTTTTCTGTTAATGGATCTACTGTTGGTTTTTTTCTTGCAAGAGGTGTATTAGACAAGGTGATTCTTCGTCCCCTCTTCTCTTCTGTTTGGCTGAAGATGTTCCGTAGAAGCATTTCCAGGCCATAGTGAACTGCAGTGAACCATATGATGTAATGCTAGTGGTTGACTCTTTTCCATGTTGTTTTTTTTGTTCGAACTATTGCTGGCTATCCACGAAGTGTCCCAACGCTTCTAACGAATGACTAATCTCCGCTCGTGCATAAAATCAAAATTTGCACTAGCCAACAGAGCCTGTTCATTGCAGAACACAAGAGCACCAGGTCGACCCCTCGGGTCACAGGGTAGATTAAGCCATTGGGCCAACAGTGTTGGTTGCTCTTTTCCATGTTTGTTCTAATTCAATCAACTTGAATTTTTTTATAAAAAAAAGACATTCTATACAAATAAAAATTTGCTTCAACACTTCCATATCTGAGAGCCTCCTTCAATGCTCCAACTTAAATATAACTTGCAAAATTTATCAAAATACTAGAAAATCTTCAATATATGACTATCAAAGCTAGAAGACGGTCAAAACTTGACTAAATAACAAAACATCAGCAACAAAACTTTACATACTAAATCCATGTTTACTTATAAGATAAAATGAAGCTAAAGACAAAATAATATAATTGCAAACAGACACATGGTTCAACAATGAAGAGCAATATAATTGCAAATTTTATTGAAGTCCTTTTTGCATTATAATGAGTTACAACTTGCTCTTCCTCTAGTAGGTTAAGTCCCTAAAGGTTTAAGGCAAGAGGTGATGAATCTAGTGTTTGGAGTAAAACAGAAGGACCATTTCTGGAAGTTGCAGATGTAATATCATCCCTCTGACTTATGAGACCTCTATGCATTGTGCGGGGAAATTTCGTTGATTAGATTCGGCACGACCATATATCATAAATTAAAAGATATGGAAATAGAATGAAAAGATATGAAAGAGGAATTACAGCGAACAACTTTTTCCTCTCATATCTATCATAGTAACATTGTCAAATAGTTGGTCTTCTCTATATGCGCGTACGATAATTTTCAAAAGCTAGTAATTGTACAACAACAACCTCCACTATGAAGCTTGTACAAACTAATAAAAGTAAATCTATATAAATTGTGTTATTTGTTTCATGCTTCTCATCACCAACAAAATGACTGCAAAGATGTCTTACATATCAGTGCAACTTGCGTTTCATGTGGTTATCATCTTCGCCATTGTGGCGAATTCCGAACATCATCTAGTACTAGATCCTACGGATCCTAAATATAAGTGGCTTATGTACAAACCACCAGCCAGTGATCCACCAATCTTCGTCCCAAAACCACCACACATAAAGCCTCGTCAGCAACCAATCCGAGGTCATCCGCCTCCTACGATGTAAAAGAAGAATATTTCAAGAAGGACTCTACAAGTCCTAGAACAAGAAGGAGCAACATATTATATAAGTCTCAATATTCATACAGTTTTAAGTAAATTGGAACCTTTTAAAAGTATGCTACACTTGTAAGTTGTAACTTGTAACTCATCCTTCATGTTTATGTATGTGAATTTCCAATGTATTTTATGTATCTTGTGGGTGTCGTTTAATTTGAATATCTTCCATGTACTTTGATTTTTATCGACAACTAGTATTTTACATGTGCATACGCACGGGTGATACTGTATTTGTTATAATTTTCTATGAAAATATAAATACGTTGAAAGTTGCAAAATGTAATAAAAGAAAAAGGAAAAACTCGATAAAAGGCGATATTTCAAATTTATTAAAATAGTTTTGTTGCAAAAAAAGTTTAAAAAAAGGCGAAATTTCATAATGATATTTATATATATTTGTATAATTTTTTTATTGCAGATATAGAACACAAATAGAAAAATAGGTTAATTAAGTTCCAATTTTCCATGCTACGTATTATACCCAAAAGAAATGTCAACAACACCCTTTTTTACACACTCTTTTTAACACTCACACGCTCCAATAGACTCTCTCTTTTACCCCAATTTCGCCGGCTCACTTTTTAATTTAACACACGTTGAGAAAATGAGTCTGACTTAGAGTATTAACAAATTCCTTAATATATTGCTACTACATGGGCATAATAGTCATTTCCCCATCAATGAAAAAATTCGGTGATTACACCAACACTAAATTGTGGTTAGTATGTACTAACCAGTGTTTTCATTTACCCGCTCACTCACCACACAAACAATAAATTGTTGTTAGTATGTACTAACCATTGGATTGTTGTATAATGATAACTGAAAAATTTAGTAATCGTTACTAAGAAATTCTTTTGTATAAGTCATTGATCGAGAAAGGTTGACCGAAACAGGTTGGTGGTTGGCTCTGTTACCTTTTATTATTGGGTTCTGATTCATTATGGCCTAGCTCGTTCAGTGTGTATCATCAAGTTCCAATTCTTTTGGGTATAACTGTAGCCCAATTACAATAAATATAAAAAAAATTCTATGATACCCTTAGAGTGCGTTTGGATGGCGCGATTGAAAATTCTGGGGAAATTGAAATGCTAGGAAATCCAATTGTTTCAATTAAATTCCCTTCATTTATAAAATTTGTTGTTTGGATGAAGTTATAGAATTGCTTCATTTGTAAAATACCATGTTTGGATAGAGTTACTAAATTGAATCATTTTTGTAATTTATTTTACTTTAAATTGCATTTTAAATTAATTATGATAATCTATAATACATAATATATTATATAAATACCTAACAAATTATCATAATAAAAATTATATAAATTAACATAAATTTATTTTGTCTTTTAGTACAAAGAACAAAAAATATTTAAACGAAATAATTATAGTAAAACTAAAATTAGTATTAAATGAATATACCACATACAAATATAAACCATGTACCTATAAACTCTATCTTGTTTTCTACGTAGAATGTCATATACAAAAAATATAGTTCACATTGAAAATGTCATATACACAAATATAAACCGTATATCTATTAATCCTTCATATTTTTTTTGACAAACATAAATCCTTCATAAGGAGAATATATTTTACACAAATATAAACTATATATATCTACTATGTAATCTTTCACAAGAAATGTGTTGTCTGGAACAATATAGTTGCATGGTCCAACTCTGAGCTTTGCCAACACGATCACAACAATGCCGGTGTCTGCAACAACAATGATCACAACCTATGAGATTCATCATACCTAATGGCACACGAGCATCAAAATATCAATTATGAAGTACAGGAACAAAGAACCAATAGTTATAAATTTTTGAATGGAAACAATCTTAGCAATAGCATGTACGTACCATAGGAGTAGCATATTCAAAATAAAGTTTAAAACATCTAGCATAGCAATATATTCAGCTAAACATTTTTCACCCTGATTGTGTCATCTCAGATCAAATTATCTTTGATATATATGCAGAGCCAAGCAAAAATCTATCATAGCAATATATTCAGCTAAACATTATTCACCCTGATTGAATCTTTCAGATATACGTTAACATCATTCACTACAAGAAAATCGACGATTTCCGACGGCAATTTTCGTCGGAAATTGACGTTTTCGACGAACTTTCCGACGGACAAAAAGTCGTCGCAAAATCGCTCGTCGGAAATCGTTTCCGACGGATTTTTTCGTCGCAAATGTCTCCGTCGCAAAGTCGTCGGAAACCCGTCGCAAATATCCGTGGCAAAGTCGTCGCAAACGCTGACACGTTTTCGTCGCAAATCCGTCGAAAATCCGTCGGAAATTTTTAAAAAAAATTAAAAAAAAATTAAATCCAACAGTCGTCCTTATACCCTCACTAAACCAAACTTCTATTGGAGAGTAAAAACTACCAATCACTCCATTTATGCATATATAAACCATCAGTTCATATACTAGAAAACAATATATAAAGATTCAAGAATGTACAAACTACCAATCACTCCACAACACTTATAGGAGAGTAAACTGAAATTATTTGTTACATAAACCTAGTAAAGTAAGGTTCTCACAGACTTCTTGTTTTCATTTTTATCTAGTACTAGTACATACACACTACAGGGGAAAAAAGAAACAAAATACAATTGGGATATCTAGTATGTTTTCTTGGAGGTTCCTGCATATCAGTATGTTTTCTTGGAGGTCCATGTCTGTCAGCTTGTTTCTTCTTGTACATCTTTCCCATCACTGCTTGGAAAACTGAAAGAAATAAAATGGTTAAGGAGGGAAAGCCACAATTACAATAAAATATGAAACTACAAACACAAAATTAGAGAACAAATATAAATGCTTGGGTCTAAATGTTTGGGCCTCTTCATATAAGCATAATAGTAAAATATAATCATCAGCTGCAAACTCTGAAGCTGCAAAATCTTTCAGCTGCAAACTCTGAAGCTGCAAAATCTTTGGGTGGACATCCTTTATTGTGCTGATCCTTCCAGCCATGTGAAAGCGTTCCCCGGTTTCCTGTAAGTGTGACATTTGGGCTAGTAAAGCAACTAATTTATTGAGAGCATGAAGGAGTTAAACAACACAACTAAGACTAATGAACTGAGACAAAAAACTTGAAGGACAAAGCAACATATAACCAATGACTCATAACCCACAGCAAAGCATCAGCATCATTATAGAATATAACAGATTATTCATTGTCACCATAATCATGACAGCCTTAGTTTAAGGGGCACAACATACCAAATTAGAAGAGACAACAATTATCTGCTTCTCCAGCATAACTCCGGCAAAGAATGTTAATACCTGTAGAGTCAAGAACAGACAAACAATCGGCTATGAGACAATTACACTTGGATCACTACAGCATTTCAGCTTCAGGAGAAAACTACCATGACTTAATTAATGATTCATATCTGATCTTCATTTTAAATGAAGATGAAAAAGCTATTAATAAATCTCCATAATTAACAGATATCTCACTTATAGCCAATCTGTATCCAAGTAAAAGAATTTAGCATTTTTATGCTTCATAAATCCTCAAATCATGCAGCACCACTCATGGTACAGCTAGAGCAGAAGTGCACCATCCCAACGACAACAAAATAAAAAAAAATAAAAAAAACTTCTCAGAGTAAAACAAAATGAATCCACCCAAATGCAGTCAAATCTTCCATAGAAAAAATAAACACAATCCACGTATAGGGAAGAACAAACATGATATTAATAACATATCGAAAAAACGATTTATAAAATATGAGACCAAAGCTTAAAGCATACATTTTCAAGTCTCAAGGTACCGCATAAGCAAGCTATAGTCCATACAGATAATGAAGTTGTCTCTTCCACCATAAGAGCATTATGTGCCTGAGAAGAACAAACAACAATGTAGTACTGTTTTCGCTACAAGCATATGACTATCAAACTGAATGCTGCCAGAAGAATCAAATTTTAAATCTAAGTGAACAAAAGCAAGCTCATCCATTCAAAAGTTACTATGAAAGCATACATCTGCTAATTCCAGATCAGTACTGCAATTTTTCAATTCAGCTGTTGAACCAGCAAAATATGTAACTGCCTCGGGCGGTCTACAATATTCCAAGGGATGCAGGTTTCCCCAGAATAAAACACTTTAACACTACTTATATGCAGTGTTTACTGCTAGATCTTGCTATAGTCTATCAGCAAGATACAAGAAAGGGAAGACGATCAACACAAACACTAAATGGTAAGATTTTTTAAATCAATAAGCCCAGCAACCAGAAAGCAGCACAGTTTCAGTAATTACTGAGCACCCGCACTAACAAAATCTTCAAAAAAATTACAATTGAGAATTATGCAATTCATCCTACAACACAAACAATGTAATAGATCGTGGTACCTGAGCAAGGTGCTTCGTAGTGATTAGTTCAACCATGACAAACGATGCATGCCATCCTTGCTTTAAACCAAATACTTCCAAGAGCCCATCAGCGACATCAGCTTCAACAAAGCCTTTCTGGAAATACATAAAAAGCCTATTCAGTCAAACATAGCTAAATTTGAATGCACAAGACTCGTACAAAATGCACAAGAATTTAATAAATAAATAAGTGGCGAAGTGCATTGCGAAAGTATATCATGATTAACATGTAGAGTATAAAACAGATATTATGAGTTAATCCATCAGAAACAGATATCACCGAACCTACAGTCAAGCATTCAGAGAAAACTTGAAACATCACCAGAGACTACTACTTGCTAACTGTGTATGAGGTATATGCATTTGGACCCAAATATCCTATGCTGTAGGAAACACTATCAATAGGAAAAAAAAACAACCATTCATACTACAGTGATAAAACAAATTAATGACACAAAACCAACCTGATCAAGAGTTACATCAAAAAAAGCCTGATCAAGATTGAACTCTTCTGCATGCTTCAAACAATGTGGTGGCTTCACAGGTGTGCCTTCTGGCATTAAAACTGAAACTCGCCAACTACATTGAAAGAAAAAAAAGACATTAGCAAAGAGAACTGAATGAAAATCTCCTTATAAAACCAAAATCTACATGACACAGGCCAAGTATAGATTAATTTTTAACTTCTGGAATTCAGAGTGTGAGAGTGAAATTTGATTTGCATATTAATAGGCTTAATTTTAGGATTAATGGGGATTATGGGAAGATTAAAATCTGTGGAAAATTAACTGTATCTGGATAAATAAAAAATCATTTCAAATTAAAACAACACGTTTCATGTGTTTCAGAGGCAAACAAAAAGGTTTCAATTCACGATTCTGCAAGGGAACCGACATGGAGATGAGGAGCAGATTTACGTAATCGTTCAATATTACGATGCAAATTGCGATCTTTACTACCATGTCTACAACAATGAAAAATCATGGAAGAGGGGTTAGGGTTTTGAATCAACCAAACATTTGGGGATTTCACTCAAATAGAAGTAGATTAGAAGAAAACCACTTACCCTTTAAGAAGAAGAGAGAGGAGAGGCTACTGAGAGGAGAACAACAGTGGTTTTCTTCGCTGTGAGGTTTCCGCCGCGGTGGTTGTCGCGGAGACGCTGCGGTGGTCGTCGTAGGGAATTGGAGAGCAACAGTCACGGAGGTGAAGGTGGTGGTGAAGGCAGAGAGTGAGAGTGAGGGCGGAGAGTGAGGGCTGAGAAGGGCGGAGGAGAATGAGGGAGAGAACGAGGGAGAGAACGAGGGTTTGCTTTTTTTTTTTATATAAGCGTGAGGTTTGCTGAATGAGAGGGTTCGAGGGGATGGGGTTCTCTTTTAATTGGGTATTTTCGTTTCCGATGGATTTTAAGCGTTTTCCGACGAAAATATCCGTCGGAAATTTGCGACGGAAAACAACTTCGTCGCAAATGTAAGCGGGAATTTTAGCGCCTCTTTTGCTGAACATTTGCGACGACCTTTTCGTCGGAAATCCGTCGGAAATTACGACGGACTAGAGTTTGTCGGAAAGTTTCGCAGGAAACGAGGCTTATTCTTGTAGTGATTATCTATTTTGGATAATATATATAGGTGAAGCTTTGCTTGAACTTTTAATGGGGCCTCAATGATTCCAACAATCAAATTAGAGACTGGGATAGTCATTTTGTGAGCCCATGCTATAGTTGGTCAAATGTCACTTGTAACAACAAACATGTTATATCTCTGTGAGTTCATCCCTGCATGTTATAACAAAACTAAAAACATGTGAACAAAAAGTATATAACAAAACTAAAATCATTCCCAAACAGCCCAGATTAGTAGAATTACCTCAAATGGTAGAATCTATGAAGGCCAAGATATAATCTTTCTTGTCACCCGGTGGAATAGCTTTAACAATCTCTAAGTCGTTCGGATTTTTCGTCAACCAAGCAATTGGTTTGAGTCGCAGTCCATTATCAAGATCAAGTAACACCTTCAATTCATTCATCACTTCTTGCACCACTTCTCGTTTAATTCCTTCCATCCTTTTTTTAGTTATTTGTACAAACTCTTTGAATGATTCAGCGACTTCTTTCATAGAGCTCGCTACCCCCTCTTTATCCCTCCGTTTTTTGCACGATTAATTTGTACCTTTTTTTGTTGTTGCGGAGCTTGGTTCCTCTAAGTCAATAATATTCGCATGGGGAACTTCTTCCTCTTCATGTGCTTCTTTGCTCATGACATCATCCGCATCCAATGCACTCTCTTCCCCAATTCCAATTGCTCTATCTTTGGCACATAAGTCTACAATGTCATCCCAATTCGGAATGACCTTATATCGGAATCGTTTGGCTTCATCATGTGACTTCAAAACAAAAAGAAACATGTTAGTAATAGCATAAATAATAATATTTAATGAAATCAATTAAGTAATAATTAACATTAAATATGACTACCTTGACATATTCTTTCCATGCATTTTCGTTCTCAACGGTGATCATATACTTGGTGCCATCCCAATCAAATCCACTTTGACTAAGAATGTCACTAACGATTCCGTACCATCCTCGCCAAAGTTTGATACGGTTTTTGACATTCTCCCCCATAAGTTGAATATTGAAACGTGTAGACAACACTTGAGCTGCAGTGTTGTATGCCACTGATTTCCAAGCTCCGTCACTCTGGTTGCCCAAACTTCTTTGGTCTCTAAGTATGTCAGCTAATGCACGTTCCATTTCCAAATTCCATGCAAAATAACTTCTTGTATCCTCTTCCATCTTTCTCTTTCCTTTTGCCTTGCTCATAACTTTGGATGCCTCCATTTCTCTAAGTACTGCAATAATTAGGGGTTGAAAAGTATGATGATGCCTATAAACTGAACAAAACAGGGGTTGAAAAGTATGACCTTATAAACTGCAATGACAATGAAACTATTATAAACAGAAAAACTGAAACTACTGAATCAACAACAAGAACATACTGTTAGATTATTAAAATCAAAGAAGAAGTTAATACATTAGAATTTATCCAATCTTGCTTTTCTTTTTTCTTGAAGTAGTAGTTAACAACAAAAGTCCTGATCAGTAACATTCTATAAGGACTCCCCCCTGATCAGTAGCATACTGATAATCATCAAACACATGTCTTAGGCAATTACAACAAAGATAAAAGAGACAACTACAATGTATTAGGCAGTTATACAGTGCCTGCCCATAGTCAAAAACATGAAGGACTCCCCCCTAATTAATGTTTCTTCTAGCTTGATAATCAACAAACATGTTCATTGCTAAAATCTCGCGAAATTGTGTCCATTCCTCGGACACTTGAACAGTTGTAACCACATCTATAGCACCGGTTATTACCCCTTCCCTTTGATGATTGGCTAACTCTCCATCGGTAGTGGATAGAAGCTGCAAGTCTTCAACCTCTAAAATTGGGTCACTCTTTTTTTCATCTATTATAAAATTTTGCAATATGAAACAAGCATTAAAAATTCTTATTTGTGTTTTTATATCAAAAAATGAAGGAGTTCTTAGTATACTCCATCTTTTTTTTCAATACCCCAAATGATCTTTCAATTACATTCCTTGCAATTGTATGACGAAGATTGAACAACTCCTTGTAATTTTGAGGGGTGTTTCCAATCCATTCATTGAGATGATATCTAGTCCCTCGATAAGGTGCCAAAAACCCCGGGCCATTTGCATACCCCGCATCCACAAGAAAGTATTTACCTACAATGGTTTTCCCAGAGCAAAGAACAAAAATCATATAGTTGTATTCTATGCACTAAACAAATAAAGTATCACCATTTTCATGATATTACCATTGGGAACTTGAAGGCAGTTTTGACGACGTAAAGCGTCTCGCAATACTCGAGAATCTCCTGCAGACCCTTCCCATCCAGGTAACACATAAATGTACCTTAAATCCGGACCACAAACTCCTAACACATTCGTAGTTATATCACCCTTTCTATTACGATATCTAGGCCTATCTTCTGCAGCAACTGTTACAGGAATATGTGTCCCATCAAGTGCTCCAATTGAATTCTAAAAACATTCCAAAATTACACCAAATTACAACAGCTATAGTTAATTCCATTGCCTTATAATTACTTAAAAAAATGATAAAATTACCTCAAACCATCTCCATTTATATGCCTCTGAGTCCTCTAAATTATAATCATGAAACATCAAATATTCCTTGCTCACTTTCATAACAGCTCGTAGGACATTATTGAATTGCCTACTTATTGTTTCTTTAGATCTGCAATAACTAAACTCCACAACTCTATACTTTAGGTTGTGAGCAAGGATATGCAAAAACATCGTCACGGCCTCAGTTGTAGGGACATTTTTTGTTCTCACTAACCCCCCTTTCTCTTGTAAAATTCTACAAAGCTTAGAAAATGCTCTTTTACTAACTCTTAGTTGATCAATGCGATCGCTTTCCTTTCCCCTATATAGGCGATTAAGGAAATCGCGTCTTTCCAATTCCCAATTCCGAGCAGGTTCTTTAACTAGATATGTGTCATGATACCAAGCCATAAAACACAACAACCTAATAATGATGCAAACAACGACGAATATTTCCTCAAGCTCTACCAACTCTTCATCTTGTTTACGTTTTCTTGAAGCATTAACTACACTAGTGTCCATTTCTTGAAATCAACAGCTACTTAACAAAGGTTTCATATATTAATTGATTTCATCTACAGTACACATAAGGAATCAAAGCAATCTATTTAAAGCTGAGAAAATAATGCAGAAATAGGAACAGAAACATATCCAAAGGTTTCATATGTTAATTCATTTCAGTTGTTGCACATACAAGGATTCAAAGCAATTTATTTAAAGCTAAGAACATACTACAGAAATAGGAACAGAAACAGATTGCAAGATTTATGCACCTATTTAGATGTAATCTTTTTTTTTATGAAACCAAACCTATTTAGATGTAATCACTACAAATTGAAAGTGAAAAAAGCATTATAGAACTGACAAATAAACTAATGAGCATTAAGCTGGAAAATACAAACAAGGTACCAATATACAGCAAATAACACAAACAGCAAAAACAAGTGTAAAATTAGGGATCAATGAAACTCAAATTGATTCCGAAATTGATTCAGAAATGGATTGATCTAGAAATTGATTGAGAAATTGAATGCATCATTTTAGCGATAGGGCAGAACCAAATTGAATGATCGAAAGAAAATAAACTGGATGAAACAAATCGAAATTACCTTCTCAATTGATTCAGTGTCTCTTTGATTGATTCATAAATCAATTCAGGATGAAGCAGAAGTGGGTTGAGAGCATGAGTAGGGAAGATGCAAGTTGATTCGGCGCAGAATCGGGTTGAGAGCCGCGAAGAAAGGTGCTTCGGCGAGAGAGAAAGAGCAAGAGCGAGAGTGATGAACGTGAGCGAGAGTGACGACGAGCGTGAGGGTGAGTCTGATCGTGAGTGTGGGAATTAAAATTCTCCCTAATTAGGTGGAATTTCAATTGCATCATTTTTAAGAGTAATGAAATACTTCTTAAAGAAACTTAATTGATTTGACACTTGTGTAAGGAATCAAACCAAAAGAAACTTCATTGGGATTAACTTCTTCAAGAACATGGTTTTCCTTGGAAACTTGCAACTTGGGAGTAGCACCATAAAGCACCAAACCATGGGGTACCTTTCTTGAATATTTATCCCTATGCATGCTCAAAAAGAGATCAACAACACTGGCGAAATTGTTAGCATAAGAAGACAAACCATTAAATGGACCTTCAAGTTTAAGCATAGGTCTTACCAACAATGCTCTATTGACCTCAACCCCCCTTTTTAAGAGATTTTTATTTTTCCTCACTTCTTTCTTTTCATTCCTTTTATGGTCTATCTTTGCTTCTCTTTTACCACACTCCTTTTCATTTTCTTTCAATTCTTTTTTTTTCTTTCTATTTTAAGTTTCAAAGCCAACATGTCCTCTTTAGCCTTATTTGGACTAAGAGGGTGAAGAGTGAATTTTGTCCTATTGTGAACAAAAGTGTATTTGTTGGATTCACCATCATGGATAACTTTCCTATCAAATTGCCAAGGTCTCCCTAGCAATATGTGACTAGCCTCCATGGGTGCCACATCACATAAAACCGCATCACAATATTTATCAATGGAAAATGATATCTTTACTTGTCTATTTATCTCTAATTCTCCATGATCACTTAACCATTGCACTTTATATGGACTAGGATGTGGAGTAGTTTTAAGATTGAGCTTTGACACTAACCTATTGCTAGCCACATTTGCACAACTACCTCCATCAACTATCAAAGAACATATATTTCCTAGAATGAGACACCTAGTTTGGAAAATATTAGTTCTTTGTGAATCATTCTCATTTTTCTCATAAGCTCCAACAAATTTATTAACCATGAACAAATCTCTCTCTTGATGTTTTTACTTACATTCACTCTCATGTGAACTAATGCAACCATTTTTCCTTAGGACCAAAAGTCTCTTAGTTGGGCAATTTAATGCAATGTGCCCATACTCCAAACACTTAAAACATTTCATGTTCTTTAACTTAGGGTTTAAAGAAGAAGAGTTAGAATTTGTACCTTTACCCTTGGAGGTTGTTACATCATGTCTTTTGGATGAAGGCCCCTCCTTCTTGGAATTGACCTTCCAACTTGAAGAGTCGTATTTTGAAGGAGATTTCTTGTAGAAATTCTTTCTTTGCAAGTGTTTTTCCACTTTTATGGCTTGGTAGACCAGATCTTCAATGTTTACAAAATGGTGACACTCCACTTCTTCCCTTATATCTTCATTAAGACCATCAAGAAACCTATCAATAGTATCCTCCAAATTCTCCTCAACATTAGCTTTAGTCATAGCCACCTCTAACTGCTCAAAGCTCAAAGTACTCATTAACACTTTTACTTCCGTGAGTAAGTCTATGCAATATGTCACACAAATGCTTATGGGTATGGGAAGGAACTTGCCTCCTCCTCATCATGGCCTTCAAATCCTTCCATTTTTCTATAGGCTCAACTTCACAATTCCTCCTAAGCTTTTTTTCTTGATCCCACCAAATAAGTGCATAATCTCTAAACTCCAACACAACAAACTTCAACATTTGCTCTTCACTAACATCATAACAAGAGAAAATTTGTTCTACTTGAAGCTCCCAATCAAGATATGCTTCGGGGTCACTCTTCCCATGAAAGTTTGGAATGCTAGCTTTTTCTTTCAACTCATTTTCTCTCAAATAATCTCTATATTTTCTCTCCTTTTCCCTATCTCTCCTTTCATAGCTCCTTTCTTTTTTATACTTTATATGCTTTTCTCTCACATTCTTTTCATACCTCTCATGCATCTTCCGAATCAAATCACCAACCTTATAATTCTTAAGAGTGTTTGTAACACATTCTTTTTTATAGTCCAAACTACTCATGATTCCAACAAGCTAACAAGTACCACAATGATAAAAAAAAGCAACAAAAACAAAAGTCCTCACCACTCACTAAGTGTTTACGCTCAAGAAATGTATCACTCGTGTATGTCACTCAATTATGGCTTTTTCTATAATGTTCACTCTAGCCTTTTTCCACTCCCTAATGCAACTCTTCAAGTTCTTAAAACAAACTAAACAAGTCTCAATCAAGTTTGTGGAAAACCTCTACACAACTGTAACAAAACACACATGAAAGTTATCATTCAAGAGGCCAACAAAGACAAGAGAAATTTCAAAGACAAAACAAAGGAATTTAAAAGACGCAAAAGAAAGAAAGGCAAAGGAAGACACACTCAAATAGATAAACAAGAAGACGACTAAAAAAAAAGAATAAAACTAAATGACTAAGTGGTTCAAATATGTGGATGGTAAGTTACTAAAATCAATTTGAAATGTTTATTAGAAGCAACAAAGATGCAAAAATGATTGATGTATCAAAATGAACAATTCTGGATTTTTTTTTTGGTATATGCTTTTTTTATATGTGCTTTTGTGTAGAATCACTTTTTTCAGCACTTATCTTTTCAGTTTTTTTTTGAATACCTGAATTCTTTTCTTTTTTTTTTCTAATCAATTTTGGCTTTTGAATTTCCAGAATCGGACATGTGTGGAAGAAATAACATCAAAAACAAGTTTGCATATAAAATTTTGGATCAAACTATTTCAAGTTAAAAAAAATAAAGTTGCAGAATTTTTTTTTCAGAAAAACTCCAGCAACAACAGAACTCGAGATTCACGAAGATACTCACCAAAGTAAACAAGAATGAAAAGCTAGAGTAACTCAAATCGGTGACTTAGACTCTAGAAAAAAAATGAACGCAACAATACTGCTAAACAAGCCAAGGCATTCATCCATTAGAAAATTAACGTGCCCAGCAACAATGATGCTATTTGCCGATGGAATTTTTTTTCTTTCAAACGAGCCAGCAAAATCTTGTTGCCAAGAACAATTAATTCAAAGAACAACCTGATACGAAACGCGGAGAAAGAAAAAAAAAAGAAAGCACAGATTTATTTTTTTGAATTTTATTTTATTTTATTCAAGAACACAATAACATTTGGTAATGGCTCTGAATACCACTTGATGTGAATCTAATTGATTCCATAACAAAATAAAGGATCTAACCAAGTGATTTCTTGAATCAAATAAGACTAAAAGATAAAGGGGAAAAGAAACATACAAATGGGATTAGGCAAGAAGACGGAGAAATCGCCACATCCAAGAGGATGATAAGATGAACCCTAGAGAAGCACTCTCTATTCTCACAATATCATAAAATGATCAAAATGTCCCTTACATGAAGCAACACCAACCCTTATTTAGGTTGGGTTTGGCCATGGCATCACTAGCAAATTAAGGCCTACATACAAGCCCAAAACATGGCCCACTAGTTTAACACATGCCTACATATTTAAAACCTAAGTTTTAAACTTAAAGTATAGTCTATTACAATTAAAAATAAAATAACGTTCATCCTATTTTTAATAAAAAATTAGATTATCGCGATGCTCTTGTGGTCAGCATCAGTAACAAAATTAGTTTTTTTAAAATGAAATTGGTTATTGAGGAACAAACTTTGCGTATTTGACCAATTAAATTTTTTTCCGGAACTTAAAGTAACCCAGAACACGCTGCGTAGTGTCACACTTTATATAATTTGTCACGAAATTAATTTTCTTTTTCACCAATATTGAGTGACAACCTCATGATACTAGATTGTTTTCTTCGTATTATGACATAAAGAATAGCGAACCTGAATAATGTTGTATGTTTCTTGACTTTCACTTTCATTACTCATCCTTTATGCTTATAACCTTGTTCCCATATCCTCTCGATGTTGAGGTGTGTTGCACCCGAAAAAGTCCCTGAGGGAGAACCTTCCTCGTTCACAACTTTTCCTAAGACAATGAAGCCGCCACCAATATTTATTAAGGAAAATATTAGGAAAACCTTTTTTGGAAAGCGATTGGTCTTGCGAAACTAGAGAATAGGGTTCGGGGGTCGGTTACGCGCAGGGAAGGTGTTAGCACCCCACACGTCCTCTCTACTGAGAGGGAACCTTTAATTAAATGTGTGGTTTTAGGGTGTTGACTTGAAAATACTTAATTTTGCCTCTCTACTTCTTATCGAAAAAAGTCTTAATGAAAATCTTTATTTATTAGGAAAAAGGGTTTTTAGAAAAAACGCGCTTGACGGGACAAGGCCCGCTCCTACGTATCTCCCGGTGCGATGGAGAACTCAAAGCTACGTAGTTCTTCTTTATCCTGAAAAAGGTTTTTGTCTTTTATCTTTTTAGTGAGTTTTCGAAATAGGACGAGCATTTAGTGAATGATTAAACTAACCAAGGTTATGGGTAATCATTGCTAAGTACTCTTAAAAATGAGAGTCACTACCACCAGTCAGACGAACAAAGGTTCTGATTGACTATTAGTAGCAACCCGTTTTTTATTTGCCTTTTTGAAAGTGGTTTTCAAAAGAGATTGATTGGCACGAATGATCAGACTAACAAAGGTTATGAGTGATCATCGCTTGTTGTTCTTTGGGGAAAAAGACATCGCCACCAATGGCTAGACGAACAAAGGTTCTGATTAACCACTAGCGACGATGGGTTGAAAATGATTTTAGAAAGGAAAAGGTTTTTGTTCTGAAAATGATCTTGGTTTGCGAAAGTGACTAGTCAAAGGTTATGGGTAGTTGTCACTAGTCACCATTTTCATGCTAAGCTATTTAGAAAAAAAAAACAATGAATGCAAGAAGATTTGGAGATTCAAGCATGGCACAATCATTGAAATCGAATCCTTAGGCAAACAACAACATGGACATAACTTTACAACTAATCTCATTTGAATCCTTGAGCGAATATTAGCCTAGACTACGCATATTAGACCACAACACATAGATAGGCAAAAAAAGAACTTGAATTGGGCATTAAGCAAAAATGCAAGAGTAGGCAAGATTGAACCTAAAATGCACATCTAACGGAAGATGCTAGGCGAGGACCATACTCAAATATTTCTACAAAACGCAAGGGAATCTAAATGCACATCTAGTGGAAGATGTAATGTATGTAATGGACCTATCTAAGTATTGATGATACAATATGTGAGTAAACAACGAGATTACAAAGCACAAGCGAATTCAAAAGAGTAGCCTCAAGCATGATCATTGGCATAGAATGATCTAGGTTAGATGGATGAACATGCAAGCAATGATGTGCATGATTAGGCAAATATGCAAATGCGTGAGCATACAAGACTATGCATGAATGAATAAGCATATAAGACTATGCATGAATGAAAGATTGAGCATACAAGACTATGAATGCATGAGCATAATTATTGTGTAAGGTATGAACATTTGAGTATGCATGGACTTGTGAATATGTAAGTTAGAAATGAATATGGAAGAATAAGTAAGAGGATGCATGAAGTATGCGAAGTGTCTTTGGGTTTTTAGGTAAATGATTCATGGTTCAAAGTGGTAAAAGGTTAGATGAGTTATGGTAAGAAGTTTTGATGCAATGTAGTAAAAGAAAAGAATGCAAAGTGGTAAAAAGTTTAATGAAATAAGTGATAAAAAGTGAATGATGCGAAGTGGTAAAATGCTTTAAGGAAATGTGGTAAAAAGTTTTGATGCAAAGTGATAAAATGCTTTAATGAAATGTGGTAAAAAGTTTTGATGCAAAGTGGTAAAATGCTTTAATGAAATGAGGTAAAAATGTTTTGATGCAAAGTGGTAGAATGCTTTAATGAAATGAGGTAAACATGTTTGATGAAATGCTTTGGTAAAAAGTTAATGAAGTGGTAAAAGTAAAGTGGTAAAAAGTGAACAAACACAATAACACAACTCACATTTACACAAGCACAATCAAATGACAACTTTCAAGCAAACAAGAGTGCAAAAATATGGGTTCATGGCCGAATGCTATGCGAGCCATCATCATCATTTTATTTCATGCAAATCTTGACAACAACACATAGAACAACACAAGATAAAAAGACCTAATCTATCATGCATGTTCCTAAGGTAAAAAATCAACTAAATCATGCTTTTATTCACACAAAATAGGCTCATGGCCGAATACTAACAAGCATGAAATGGGTCTCTTACTTGGTGAAAACTATGCAAACAAGAGTGAATATGCAAGGAAATATGAGAAAACACAAGAACAACTTCTTCAAAGCCAAGGAGCCACCTCAAACACCCAAGCCTCCCTAAGTGCTTGTCAATAATGTTTGAGATGGCTCCTCAAAGCAACAACAACAAGATATGAAGGAGTTGAGATGAGGAGAAGAGAGTTTATGCAAGAAATTTAAAGATGATGCAAAGTTTCAGGGTTTTTACCTCCAATCCAAGCTAGGAAATGCAATGAGATGAAGAAAATAGAACACAAATCAACAAAAACCTCCAAGGAACTTCAACTCCAACCCACGAAAACTTGATGAAAACCTTCCTTGATGATGATGTTTGAACTTGAACGAAAAATGGAGAAGATATGTGAAAGAGGGATGAGAGTGGGGTGAGATGGTGGTGTTTGGGTGAAGAGAAAATCAAAAATGGATGAAGGAGGAGGGTGGTAGTGGCTTCGACCTTGAGAGGAAAAGGGAGAGGTTTTTGGTGTGCTCGGGTGAAATGAGGCCTCCTCATTGTTATTTTGGAGTGTAGGCTTATATATGGGTCTAGGTGAAAATAGGGTTAAGGGTAGAATGGGGATGGAATGTTCTATTTCAAGTAAGTTTGCATTTTCTAATGAAGAGGTGAGTGTGAGAGTGTGGGGTTATTTACAAAAAAGGGCATGAATCCATGTAGGAGTGAGTGATGGTCACCAAAAGTTAAGGATAGTACAAAGCATATTCTTAAGGAATAAGGAATAAAAGAGTGTGGAAGAAATTGTGGAGAGAGAGAGATAGAGGGAATTTCGAAATTGTGGGGGGGGGGGGGGGGGAGAGAGAGAGACAAAAAAAACTTGTTTTTGGTCTTTTGTCTTATTGAGGACACTTCCTTCTTTTGAATTTTGAATTTTGAATTTTTGGGTATGGAAGTGAAAGTGCACCTATTAAAAATGTGTCATATATACTTGAGCACCATAAAATATTCCCTTTAATTAATCTAGACAATAAAAATTGTCATTTAATAATAGGGGAATATTTAATGGTCTTTTTTGGGTTTTTTATGCACTAAAAATGGGGAAAATGCATTTTTAATTATTTTAGACTAGGATTTTCTTTCCAAAAATTATACAAAAATTACCCTTAGTAGAGTAACATGTATGCCACGTCCTTGACCTGGTCTTGTTCCAAAAATAATTAATTTGCTTTTATTTAAATGCCCAAAAAATGCAAAAATATGCACTATTTTATTTTCTAAAATTCCTGAAAATTAAGAAAAATGTTTTTGGGTGCCAAAAATTAATAATGGCCTTTTTGAAAATAAAAACACGTGCCAAATGACAAGGGCACAGGGCAGCTCACGCAGTTACGACTGACGCGCGCGCATAATTCAAATAAAAAAAATGTGAAATAGGGGATGAATACACATAAATGCACAAATCCACTATTTTCCACACATTATGAATTACCTTATTGTTCTATTTTTTTGAAAAAAATGTTTTTGACTTGGGCGGACAAAATTGGGGTATGACAGCTGCCCCTCTTTATTTAGATTTTGGCAAGAAATATGAATTGACCGAGACATATTTCGAGGCAAAATAGAAATAAAGAATTCAGAAATTATACCAATTTTGTCTCCTTGGAAAAACCCGAATTTTTTCATTTTTTCTATTTTTCTCTTCTCCTTTCCTTTTTTTGGAAAGATAGACACTTTCGTGCCGATGCGAAAACAGTAAATGAACACTGACGTGGGGACAGAAAAGGTAAAATGGGCACTTGCGTGCGGACAGAAAAAGTAAAATGGGCACTTGCGTGCAGAAAGCGGTAAAATGCCCAGGCTGCCTAAAACCTGTAATCCTTAAACGAATTCTTGACGAATCCGAGTTTGCACGTGGCTTTGAGGAGCACGCTTCCTGTTGGCCTTTTCGAGCGACCGGGGGGATCGTTATCAGCTCCGGAACTGATATACCGATCAATGCACGGCGTCCACTGTATCTTAGGCTGATACAACTATTCCGTTGAACCTCACATGGGGCTGCGGTCCATCGCGTTGCTCGTACACGATGTGAGACCTGGGCAGAAGGGAGCGAGGATCTCTCTGGGCTCCAATCCGCAATGCGCGCCTGAGCGCTCTCTTTTCTTTTCTTTCTTTCCTTTCTTTTCTGTTTCTCTCTTTTCTTTTTTTCTTTTCTTTTCTTTTCTGTTTCTCTCTTTTCTTTTTTCTTTCTGAACTCCCAACTGGGGAAGCACTTTCTGGAATTTGAAGGCGAGCATTAACGCTTGTGGTGTTTATCCTCTCTCACTTGTCTGCAGCTGAAAGACGAACCGATGCATGCAATGCAAATGCCACGATTGCTATTTTCTTTTTCTTTTCCTTATGATGAATGTAATGTAAATGTCTGAATTTCTCTTTTCTTTACTTCATTATTATTATTATTATTATTATTATTATTATTATTATTTTCTATGTCTGATGAGTGCATGATTTTATGCTTGGCGAATGTAATGCATGACTTTATTTGTTTTATTGCTCTTTTGCTTTTCTTCTCTTCTTTTCTTTTGCTCTTTTTATGAAGTGCAGGTATGCGAATGCAAAATTTCGGTGTTTGATGATATGTAATGAAATGGCAGATGACATGCAATGGAAGACTTTTCCTTCTTTGCCTTTTTCTATGAAATGGGAATATTGCTATAAAATGATGAATAACATGAAATGATGAACGACATGGGATGTTTTAGCTTTGTTTTCTTCTATGATATGCAAGTATTGATGTGATGCAACTGTATTGCTTTGATGTTTGATGGGATGATGAGTTTTTGGTTCTTTTTGTTTTATGGAATGCAAACATTACTATGATGTAGACGACACTGAATGTTTTTGTTTATTTTTTGTTTTTTTTTTGCATAGGGACCTTAGGATTCTTGAGTGATCAATTCAAGTGTCCTATCGTGATGACTATTTCGAATGTACATTCGACTTAGTCTCCTATTTATTGAAAATGATTTTGTATTTTGAGACTTGATTTGATGTCTGATGCAATGATGATGAATGCTTGGTTTGCTAGAAAGAGAGCAGTAAATGAACACTTGGCGTGCTGATGAGAAAGCAGTAAATGAACACTTGGCATGCTGATGAGAAAACAGTAAATGAGGATGAACACTTAGCGTGCTTTTAATGAACCACTTGGGACCCGAGGGCATTTGAACTCCGAACTGAAGGAGTGACTGGGAATGAGATTTTGAGACTGACAAGTCCAGGATGACTGACTTGAGAATTAGATTGAAGATTGACACTTGAAGTGCTGATTCTTAGAACTAGGCATGAGGATTAACATCTTGTGTTCATCCGCATTTTGCTTAGCAATGCAATGAATGACACATGTAATGCAGACGTATGCCATGATTGATGTCTTGAATATTATGGAATGCTTTTGTTCTTTTGTATCTGCTTCTTCTTTGTAGTTTATGAAATGCAAATATCAACATAATGCTTTGATGTTGGAATGCAAGTGTATGCGGTGATTGATGCTTTGATGAATGGAATGCTCCTGTTCTAACTTCTGTTTGTTTCTTTTTGCTTCTTCTATGAAATGCAAACATTAATATGATGCAATGCTCTGATGTTTGATGCAATGATTTTTGTTCTTTTTCTTTTATGGAAATGCTAACGTTAATATGATGCAAATGCACCGCTTTAATGTTTGATGATTGAATGACAAAGGAATGCTTGTGAAATGATGAATGATATGGAATTCTGGATGACAAGGAATGTTTCTGTTCTTTTTGTTGTTTGTTTGGAGTTTGCAAGTGAGAGTCAACACTGGATGTGTTAATGAAAAAGCAATGAATGAGAAAACATGAAATGAGGATCGCTTGGGATCAAGGGAGTAGCTTTGAATTATGGACGCAAAGGTCTGGTTTATGGGTCAACATATGTCTGTATTGATCTAATGGTCTGAAAATTTTTGATGATGCAATGGTGCATGCAATGATCAGTATCTTGTGGAATGGTGGATGACATGGAATGATTTTGTTCTTTTCCTTTTTATGAAGTGCGAACATTAATATGATGCCAATGCAATGAAAAGATTTCTGCTTTTTCTTCTTTACTATTTTCCTCTATGACATGCAAGTATTAATATGGTGCAACTGACGTGGAACGTTTTTCTTTTGCTATGTGATGAATGCACAAAATGTGAAGATGCAAATGTAATGCTTCGATGCATATGCCATAATGAATAGATTGAAATGCCTAGGTGCAAGAGGTAAACATTTTGTGAAGATGAGATGCGAGACTTTGAATGCAAGGAATTGAGATGACTATTGCCCATTCTGTTGAAAAATTGAATTTGATTCAAACTCCGGTGTTCTCAAGGTTTTTATTTACAAACAACCTCACTTGTTTTCTCTTTCTTTCCATGATGACTGAATTTTAGATATCACGTAAACAACTTGTGCTCTCTCTTTTGAAGCATTGTCTAGTAAGCATGCATATGAGTGCAAATGTGAATGAATGAGTCAGTTAACTTGGAATTGGTTTAGGGCATGGACTTTTATGGCAAGTGAAGGAATTCCCGACATGGCTATTGCCGAAGCTTATGAGGGATTAAGAGATACCAGATTGCCCCAATTCAGGTCTTTGATGAGTGAATAGCTTGCCCCTGTCTAGTGGTGACAACAACTAGGGGCGTAGAAGATGATGAATTGGGAATGCTTCGGCTTTTGAAAGGGAAGGTGGATCAAAAGAGATTTTGTCTCAACCCATAAAGTTTGATGTTGCCCCAGTCATAACACGGACAAAACTGCCCCAATTAGCATGACAAGGTCTTGTTTAGGATGGTGAGTTGAGAGATTGCCCCGGTGAGGTTTTGTAGGAATGAATGAGGTGAAGGAATGGGAACGCGCTTGCCCCACTTTTGAATGACATTTCAAATGGTTTCTTTGAGTGTGGTTGTGAAAGGCGACAGAGTTATGGTGATGGTTATGAACTGAGGGTGATATACGAATGGGGTGGGCAATGAACAAACCTCCCCAAAGTTGAGAGGTGAAGGGAATGTCCCCTAGTACACACTTTTGGTTTTCTTTAAGAACAACTCAAATGCAATGAAAGTTTTGACTTTTTAGTATGATGAGAGGCTCCACTTGGTGACCACTAGACCTTGTTTTAATGCAGCACGAATGCATCTTGGAGTGCAAGTCTTTCTTCTTTTTTACCAACTTTCCTTTTTTGATTGTTTATTTTTTTTCTTTTTGAGCAGCTTTCTTTTTTCTGCTTGTTTGTTTTTTTCCTTTTGAGCAAACACGTCGCAAATAGAGAAACTTATTTGTCCTAAAATTAAAACTTGAGAAAACGAAGGCAATTAGTCATTGATCGGAATGGACTTTTTAGGGCTGTGATGTGGAGAAGGGGACGATTGAGCTTAATGAAGTGTTTGGGGTTGATGGAGAGGATGGGTCTTATTCGGTGTTGCCCGATGGTCAATGATTTGTGAGGGAAATGGTTATTAAGTTTGATGAGGTGTTTGGGGGTGGTCGTACCCAATGAGGTGTTTGAAGGTTTTATGAAAGAAAAGATGGCTAAACCCAATGAATTGAGGGCTTTTTTGAAAGGAGGAATGATTGAACCCAATGAATTGAGGGCTTTTTTTTGAAAGGAGAAATGATTGAACCCATTGAATCTGAGGGCCTCTTTGAAGGGGAGCTCTTATGCTTCATGACAAAATGTATTGACTCTTAATTTATACTCCCTTTGTCTTCCTTTCTTTGTTTTGGGATTCTCCTTTTTGAAACTTTGTTATTCCTCTCCTTTTGTGGATTTCCTTTCCTTTTGACTTGGGCGAGAATGATATACCATCTTTGATGTGGAATTAACCCTCGTCCAGAGTGATGGAGATATCTTTGGCTTTTCTTGGCTTAAGATGGGTAACAAAGGGTATTTTTGTGATTTTGAATCTTTGGCTTAAAAGGGGTAGGAAATGGACTTTCTGGGATTTTAGGTTCTTGAGGGTATGGAGAGATGGCCAAATTTCAAATTCTGATTGCTTATTTCTTTAAGACTTAACTTTAGGACAATAATTTATCTATCTTCATGTGTTTGCTCTTTTGCCCTAATTTTTTTGCCTGGACCGCTCTTTGCGAGTTTTCAATCCACCGGGCGCTCTTTTTTGCCTAGGCCGCCCTTTGCGGGTTTTCAACCTAGCGAGCTTATTCTATCTTTTTTTTTATTTATTATATTTTTTTTAGAAAGACTTGCACTAAAGGAATATGATACTGACAAGGAAAATTAGTGATCACAGAATTGCCCCAGCATGGAGGACTTAAAGTGTTAGCGAGAATGAACCAAAAAGTCAAGTATCCACTGATAGGAGAGAATATGCGCTTTATGGGTGGACGGGTTGGGGTTAGACTTGGATGGGGAATGATGATAAATGAAGGAAATTGACTGACTCAAACAAGAGTAACTACACCTGGCATGCATGCTTGCTAGAAGAACGCTTCACAGAGAGTTAACATTGGTTAAAACATGATGTAAAAACTTTTTTGATGAACTGTTTCGGTCTTTTATCATGGAATGGATGAGATGTAATGCCCCTTTTTTTGAAGGAAATACAAATGAGCTATTGATGTGAAAAACTGAGTGCCTCGGAACACCTTGAGTTTGCAAATGAGTGAGGGTAAAATTTTCCAAAAAGGAAAGATTACTTTGCAAGAACATCTCGTCTCTCATCACAACATTTTTGTTGTATGTAATGCATGGATGAAAACATTATGATGTATACATGATGAAAACGAAATGTATGAAAGCATATTCACTTGAAAAGTGTGATTATTCTAAAAGTTTTTTCTTTTTGATGCTTTCTTTTTATGCAAGACGAAATATGAAATGCCAGTGTATCTTTGGATGATGAATGATGCAAGAATGATGCTTCTTCTCAAAATGATTTTTATAGAGGCAAGACAAGATATGAAATGCCGATGCCCCATTTTTCTTTTGAATGATGAAAGATGCAGGAATGATGCTTTTTTCTAAATGATGATTTTATTTTAGAGGCAAGGCAAAGTATGAAATGCCAATGCCCCCTTCCTTTTTTGAAAGATGCATGTATGGAGGAATGATGTATTTGAACCAAAGTGATGAGGTTAATGAAATGGTGCATGAATGCTACATTTTGAATAAATTTGATGATGATTTTTATTCATGATTATGAATGAGATGCTTTCTTGTTTTCATTTTTTGTGCAATGAAATGCATGATACTCACACAAAAAACATGCGTGGGAAGACATGGTTTTTATTGAATGGAAATGCATGCAAAATGAGAGGTTAATGTATTATTTTTCATGATGTGTGAAAAAGGACAACAATAATGCATGAGACGCGCTTCTAATAAGACACGATTTTTGGATTTTTCGAGAAAACTAGGGGAAAAAGCCTTAGTGAATGGAAACGCACACGTGCGGAGAATGCACTCTTGACAAACCTAAATGAGATTGAGAAAAATGCATGTATGAATTTTATCAAGTTTTTGTTTTATGCCATGCAAATGATGTCTTTATATGAAAATGACGGCGATAATGCGACTTGACATGCATATGAAAAATAAGATGAAAACATTTTTTCGAGTTTGGTGACTGAAATTTTGGGAACATCACCTCATTTAGCCTGGTAAAAGAAAAGACTATGATGATTTTTTTGAAAGTTTTGCTTTTTGCCTTTTTTTTGAAAATTTTGTTTTATGTAATGCAAGGATGTATGCAAATGATGATGTGAGGCAACCAATTGTCGTTACTCTGAGTAACTTGCATGAAACATTGAGTGGATCCTGACTCAATACTTCACGCAGTATACTGAAATGCTTCGACATTTGGTTAACTCAAACTTATTCTCTTATTTGAAAACAAACCCCACTTGATAGGGTCAAAGTGCCCCGATACCGTAGAGTAACATCTCAAACTTGTAGTGCACAAACAAATTTGAGATATTACCCTTTGCCATTCGAAGGTGCACTTTTACTCATTGAGCTTTTACATGAAGAGCTTTTCTATTTTTTTTTACGTTTAGAGAAGATGCATGCATTGGAAACTTTTCATTTTTTCATTTTTAGTTTTGGAACATGATTTACTGGAAAAAAGAGGTTTTAGAAAAATGTGCTTGACGGGGTATGACCCGCTCCTACGTATCCCCATTGTATTGAGGAATCAAAGCTTACGTAGTTCTACTATGTCTTTTTTTGAAATAATGCTTATGCATGAATGCCATGTTTTGGATGAACTTGGCGAGGAGCTTTTTCCTCTTTTTTGATTATAAACGAAATGCTTAAGCTATGAAGATGGTAATTGTTTTTTTCATTTTTATGCAATGAAATGAAATGCAAGATGAATAATTTTTTTTCCAAAATTGGAACTTTATTTAATGCAAATGACGCAATGATGTAATGATGCAACGATGCAATGATGCAGGATGCAAGATACTTCGTTTTTTTTTTTTGAGGTTTCTGCATAAGGAGGGTATTCACAGGCGGAATTTTGAAGACTTTCACACTATATGCCACCTCATATAGGTGTTTTTAAGGGAAAATCATATCCTTTTTTTATTTTTGAAAATCTTTGAGGGAAAAATTAACTGGACGAAATGCAACAATGCAGCACACAATTTGGGAAGCCCTTGTGACCTAAAAAAGGGGGGAGAACCTATGATCTAAGGCACTTTAGGGATAATCTTCTCATGTAGCTCTATTCACACCCTCACAAAGGCCATCAGAGCCACAGTCCCTCTCATGAAAATCCCCGTAAATGCAGCAAACTGCTAGATACGAAGCATCATAAAAGAGCACAACTCTGATTGAAATTTTCGCGAGTAGCCAAACGGACAAAGGTCCTGATGGGCTCCCCCTACTCGAATCCACTCATCCTATGGTATCCTAATAGACCTGGGTTATGGTCTCTTTCTCTAATCATATAGCCTCAAGGTACAAGTGTGTGTGTGTGCGAAGGGCATTTCCTTAAAAAAAACTACCCCACCTGCAAATGAAAATCCAGAACAGTCCAGACAATAGAAAGCAATAACATGTCGTCTACCCTAGGGTTCAATACCAATCAAATCAAATAATCTAGGGTGCCGACAACAATGCACTACTTACCTCAAGAAAGCGAGCAAAGAAGAAGGGGACATCACAAGAGAGGGGAAATATGCATGAGGGAACTAAGCATTTAAGCAAAGAAGTAACTATCTATTATTTTAAACAAAAGCAAACATAGAAGAAGAATGCATATGGATGCAACATGCTTATGAAAAAGAAGAAGAATAGAGGCAAAGCAAGATGTTCAAATCAATCACACAAACCACACACTTATTTAATTAGGCTTGACCCACTTTTGAAAAAAAATGTTTTTTAGTCCCCAGTGAAGTCGCCAGCTGTTGCACCCGAAAAAGTCCCCGAGGGAGAACATTCCTCGTTCACAACTTTTCCTAAGACAATGAAGCCGCCACCAATATTTATTAAGGAAAATATTAGGAAAACCTTTTTTGGAAAGCGATTGGTCTTGCGAAACTAGAGAATAGGGTTCGGGGGTCGGTTACGCGCAGGGAAGGTGTTAGCACCCCACACGTCCTCTCTAATGAGAGGGAACCTTTAATTAAATGTGTGGTTTTAGTGTGTTGACTTGAAAATACTTAATTTTGCCTCTCTACTTCTTATCGAAAAAAGTCTTAATGAAAATATTTATTTATTAGGAAAAAGGGTTTTTAGATAAAACGCGCTTGACGGGACAAGGCCCGCTCCTACGTATCTCCCGGTGCGATGGAGAACTCAAAGCTACGTAGTTCTTCTTTATCCTGAAAAAGGTTTTTGTCTTTTATCTTTTTAGTGAGTTTTCGAAATAGGACGAGCATTTAGTGAATGATTAAACTAACCAAGGTTATGGGTAATCATTGCTAAGTACTCTTGAAAATGAGAGTCACTACCACCAGTCAGACGAACAAAGGTTCTGATTGACTATTAGTAGCAACCCGTTTTTTATTTGCCTTTTTGAAAGTGGTTTTCGAAAGAGATTGATTGGCACGAATGATCAGACTAACAAAGGTTATGAGTGATCATCGCTTGTTGTTCTTTGGGGAAAAAGACATCGCCACCAATGGCTAGACGAACAAAGGTTCTGATTAACCACTAGCGACGATGGGTTGAAAATGATTTTAGAAAGGAAAAGGTTTTTGTTCTGAAAATGATCTTGGTTTGCGAAAGTGATTTTTTTTGTTACGAAAATAACTCTTTTCTTTTCGTTATGCAAATGCTAAACTTTTTATGGTTGCGCTTGACGAGAATGTGACTCGCTCCTACGTATCCCAAATGGGAATCAAAGCGACCTAGTTCTAACGAGCCTTGAAAGTGAAAGTCTTTTTGCTTCGGTTTTGAAAAGTAAAGGGCGTTCGTAATGATCAAACTAACAAAAGTTATGGGTGATCACTACTAAAACCCACTTAAGTGCATGTAAAAATCTCTTTTGAAAGATGAAAGCCTTCATGATGACCAAACTAACAAAGGTTATGGGTGGTCAACACTAACACTTGCTATGACTTTTGATACTTAGGAAAATATCTTTTGAAATCGAAGCGTTCATGATAATCAAACTAACAAAGGTTATGGGTGATTATCACTAGTAGCTTATGCATATGAAAACATTTTTTTTTTTAATTTAGGCTCTTAGGACAACCAAACTAACAAAGGTTATGGGTAGTTGTCACTAGTCACCATTTTCATGCTAAGCTATTTAGAAAAGAAAACAATGAATGCAAGAAGATTTGGAGATTCAAGCATGGCACAATCATTGAAATTGAATCCTTAGGCAAACAACAACATGGACATAACTTTACAACTAATCTCATTTGAATCCTTGAGCGAATATTAGCCTAGACTACGCATATTAGACCACAACACATAGATAGGCAAAAAAAGAACTTGAATTGGGCATTAAGCAAAAATGCAAGAGTAGGCAAGATTGAACCTAAAATGCACATCTAACGGAAGATGCTAGGCGAGGACCATACTCAAATATTTCTACAAAACGCAAGGGAATCTAAATGCACATCTAGTGGAAGATGTAATGTATGTAATGGACCTATCTAAGTATTGATGATACAATATGTGAGTAAACAAGGAGATTACAAAGCACAAGCGAATTCAAAAGAGTAGCCTCAAGCATGATCATTGGCATAGAATGATCTAGGTTAGATGGATGACCATGCAAGCAATGATGTGCATGATTAGGCAAATATGCAAATGCGTGAGCATACAAGACTATGCATGAATGAATAAGCATATAAGACTATGCATGAATGAAAGATTGAGCATACAAGACTATGAATGCATGAGCATAATTATTGTGTAAGGTATGAACATTTGAGTATGCATGGACTTGTGAATATGTAAGTTAGAAATGAATATGGAAGAATAAGTAAGAGGATGCATGAAGTATGCGAAGTGTCTTTGGGTTTTTAGGTAAATGATTCATGGTTCAAAGTGGTAAAAGGTTAGATGAGTTATGGTAAGAAGTTTTGATGCAATGTAGTAAAAGAAAAGAATGCAAAGTGGTAAAAAGTTTAATGAAATAAGTGATAAAAAGTGAATGATGCGAAGTGGTAAAATGCTTTAATGAAATGTGGTAAAAAGTTTTGATGCAAAGTGGTAAAATGCTTTAATGAAATGTGGTAAAAAGTTTTGATGCAAAGTGGTAAAATGCTTTAATGAAATGAGGTAAAAATGTTTTGATGCAAAGTGGTAGAATGCTTTAATGAAATGAGGTAAAAATGTTTGATGAAATGCTTTGGTAAAAAGTTAATGAAGTGGTAAAAGTAAAGTGGTAAAAAGTGAACAAACACAATAACACAACTCACATTTACACAAACACAATCAAATGACAACTTTCAAGCAAACAAGAGTGCAAAAATATGGGTTCATGGCCGAATGCTATGCGAGCCATCATCATCATTTTATTTCATGCAAATCTTGACAAGAACACATAGAACAACACAAGATAAAAAGACCTAATCTATCATGCATGTTCCTAAGGTAAAACATCAACTAAATCATACTTTTATTCACACAAAATAGGCTCATGGCCGAATACTAACAAGCATGAAATGGGTCTCTTACTTGGTGAAAACTATGCAAACAAGAGTGAATATGCAAGGAAATATGAGAAAACACAAGAACAACTTCTTCAAAGCCAAGGAGCCACCTCAAACACCCAAGCCTCCCTAAGTGCTTGTCAATAATGTTTGAGATGGCTCCTCAAAGCAACAACAACAAGATATGAAGGAGTTGAGATGAGGAGAAGAGAGTTTATGCAAGAAATTTAAAGATGATGCAAAGTTTCAGGGTTTTTACCTCCAATCCAAGCTAGGAAATGCAATGAGATGAAGAAAATAGAACACAAATCAACAAAAACCTCCAAGGAACTTCAACTCCAAGCCACGAAAACTTGATGAAAACCTTCCTTGATGATGATGTTTGAACTTGAATGGAAAATGGAGAAGATATGTGAAAGAGGGATGAGAGTGAGGTGAGATGGTGGTGTTTGGGTGAAGAGAAAATCAAAAATGGATGAAGGAGGAGGGTGGTAGTGGCTTCGACCTTGAGAGGAGGGTGGTAGTGGCTTCGACCTTGAATCCATGTAGGAGTGAGTGATGGTCACCAAAAGTTAAGGATAGTACAAAACATATTCTTAAGGAATAAGGAATAAAAGAGTGTGGAAGAAATTGTGGAGAGAGAGAGAGAGAGGGAATTTCGAAATCGTGGGGGGAGAGAGAGAGAGAGAGAGAGAGAAAAAAAACTTGTTTTTGGTCTTTTGTCTTATTGAGGACACTTCCTTCTTTTGAATTTTGAATTTTGAATTTTTGGGTATGGAAGTGAAAGTGCACCTATTAAAAATGTGTCATATATACTTGAGCACCATAAAATATTCCCTTTAACTAATCTAGACAATAAAAATTGTCATTTAATAATTGGGGAATATTTAATGGTCTTTTTTGGGTTTTTTATGCACTAAAAATGGGGAAAATGCATTTTTAATTATTTTAGACTAGGATTTTCTTTCCAAAAATTATACAAAAATTACCCTTAGTAGAGTAACAAGTATGCCATGTCCTTGACCTGGTCTTGTTCCAAAAATAATTAATTTACTTTTATTTAAATGCCCAAAAAATGCAAAAATATGCACTATTTTATTTTCTAAAATCCTGAAAATTAAGAAAAATGTTTTTGGGTGCCAAAAATTAATAATGGCCTTTTTGAAAATAAAAACACGTGCCAAATGACAAGGGCACAGGGCAGCTCACGCAGTTACGACTGACGCGCGCGCATAATTCAAATAAAAAAAATGTGAAATAGGGGATGAATACACATAAATGCACAAATCCACTATTTTCCACACATTATGAATTACCTTATTGTTCTATTTTTTTGAAAAAAAATGTTTTTGACTTGGGCGGACAAAATTGGGGTATGACAAGGTGTTAGTGAATATAAGCAAAGATTTCTTTTTAATTAGTTACATGCTTGTTGAATTGAATTGAAATTTGTCATGTGTTGGAATGTTTAATTGAACTATAATAGGCTGAGTTTGTTAAAATAGGATGCATTGTTATGTTTGAACTTACTTGAAAGTGGAGGTCCTTGAGTTCGAAGTGGGGAAGGAGGGCATTTTGAAACATGAAAACCGTCTCATTTGTTTACTGCTTGATGTTAGCTTATATGGTGTCTTCCTATCATATATTGAATGAGTTGTGGTCTTGTCGTCATCTTGTTTTGAATTGATAATATGTTTGTGTTCCTAATTTTAATATTGTTCCAGGCTTTGGAAAGAAAAAAAAAGGGGGTTTTGTAGCTATCTTGTTACTACGGGTTTACTAAACGGATTATAAAAACAAACTATGGAATAAATTGTGAGCTTTGTTTCTTTGGGGGAAGGGGCAAAGTATTGAAACCAAAGAACAATTGTTTCTAATATCTTGATGTTTAATTTCAAGAATGCCTTATTGTTCAGTTTTTAGATTGTCAAATAAGTAGAATCTGTTGCCTTGTTTTTATTCTTTGTGAGTAGATGCGATGCTAATTATTATTAGAATGACATAAAAGTGCCTTATATTATATATTATATATTATATTTTGGTAAAAAAAAAGTGCCTTATATTGAAAATTTGGATAAATATTGATGTTAATTTACTTTTTAGATTCTTTTCTAGTTTACTTTTTATTTCCTAAATTTTCATGACCTATTTCAATTTCATATGGGAACTGTGTTACTTCACTTACACTATATGAGAAGAATGGTATATTGATTATGTCTTGAATGTACCTGTTGATGAAGATCAAAACTTGATTGAAACTTCAATCTTTGTCAAGACTTTTTTATGTGTCTGAATTTGGGAAATGATCAATCAACTCCCTTACTATTATTACTTTTGGATAAGACTTGACAAATTTTTGAGGACAAATTTTTTTCAAGTTGGGGTCTAATGTAATACCCATTTTGCTATATAATTAAGCATTACAAGTTATTTAGTTATTAGTAGAATTCATTCAAAGGTGTTAGAAAGGGGGTGTATATAGAAGTCCTATTCTATTAGCCTTTGTCCCAAATTAAACTAAACAAAAGCCCACCAAAGTTTCAAATCACTAGCTGAAATAAGAGGGAAACACACCATTTCCTCTCACTTTTAGTTAGTCGAAACAAGTTGATAAAGTCAAAATAGAAAGGCTTTTGCTTTCCCCACACCCCCTCCTACTCAAAACACACCCTTTCACCCTACACATTTACTAAACTAACCCCACTTAAAATTGATTTTCCTCCTCTACCCCTCTCCCTCTTCTTCTCCTTCAACACAACACACCCCTCTAAAATCCCAAACCTCCCCCCCTCTCCACTCCAAACCCACCCATCCTCACCTTCATCATTCACTCCTATTCAACTACCCAACATTGGCAACTAGCTCAAGGTAATAACCCTACCAAACTTTTTTCATTTTGGTTCTGTTTTCAGTTTTTCACGCCATTTTTTTTTTCTGTATTCGCGCTCCGTTCGAACAGGGTCGTTCGAACATGTTCGAATGATCGTGTTCGAACAAGTGTTTAATGGGGTGTGACTTTGCTAGGTTCGAACACCATCATTCGAACGTGTTCGCATAAGGGCGTTCGAACAACGTTCGCATAAGGCCGTTCGAACAGTAGCAGATGAGATGACAACTGACATCGTAGAATCCCAAGATTTTACTAGTTCGTTCAAAACGGATACGGTAATAATGAATTAGTTGTTTTAATTTTAGCGAACTATTCAATTTATTTAACTGACACTTAGTAATTGAATTTCAGTTATTCCCTAGTCGTGAGGAGCTGCTGACGTGGGTGCGTGCGGTTGGAAAATCTCTTGGGATGGTGATTGTTATAGGAAGATCTGACACCGGACGACGATCAGGTAAACAATACTGCATGTTGATTTGTGATAAAGCTGGATCTTACAAGACAAATGTTGAGGAAGGCACGAACACTAGAAAATGTTGTTGTCAGTTCAGACTGAAAGGGAAATTTATTAAGAAGCTTGGAGGATGGATTTTGAGAGTTATGAATGGAACTCATAACCATGGTATGTCTACTTATCATGAAGGACGTCCGTACATTGGTAGGTTATCTTCAGAAGAGAAGGATCTAGTGGCTAGAATGACTAGGAACCATACTCGGCCAAAATTGATACTGAATGAGCTGAAATTGATGAAGCCTGATGATAACTATACGGTTGTGAAACAAATTTACAACTGTCGTCAAAGGCAAAGGTCGGCTATGCGTGAGGGTAGGACTGAGCTCCAACAACTGATGTTTTATTTGCAACGCGATAATTATGTTTACTGGACTCGACTTGCAGAGGGAACTACCGTTGTGAAGGACATCTTTTGGGCACATCCAGATTCCATTGAGCTTCTAAACACCTTTCCGGTTGTTTTGTTGATTGATTCCACCTATAAAACCAACCGGTACAGGTATCCGTTGGTTGAGATCGTTGGTGTAACATCAACAGAGAAGACTTACTCTGCTGCATTTGCTTATGTCAATTGGGAGAGGATGGATAACTTTGCATGGGTTCTTGAGAAATTGAGGGGTTTATTTAGGAGACAGGATGAAGTACCACAAGTCATACTTACGGACAGAGACACAGGTATGATGAATGCTCTGGCAGGAATATTTCCAACATCTGCAAACTTGTTGTGCCAATTTCACATTAAGAAAAATGTGAGGGCCAAAGCAAGGCTCATTGTGAAAGACCAAGCTATTGTTAATGATATTATGGGTGCATTTCAATCTGTTGTGCATGCGAAGACCACAGAAGAGTATGATTATGAGTTGGGTCTGTTTAACGACTTGGCAGGACCTTATCCCAGTTTCATAGAGTATGTCAGGACCACCTGGCTAGACCCCTTCAAGGAAAAATTCATTGATGCATGGATAAATAACCATATGCACCTTGGCAACACTACCACCAACAGAGTTGAGTCTGCACACTCTCACTTGAAGCAAATATTACGAGACAGTAGGGGAGATTTGTGTAAGTGCTGGGATGGAATGCAGACCATGCTTAGGATACAACATTCTGACCTTAAAATGCACTTCGAGCATAGTTTGAGTAGAGTGAAAGTACACCACTTGAAGAAGAAGATTTTTGATGAAATTAAGGGTTTAGTTTCATCTAATGCTATAGACCATATTTTGGATGAGATGCAACACACTGGATCCGTTTCACTTAACCCATCATTATGTCAACACACGCTCCGGACCACACACGGACTACCATGTGCATGTGAGCTTTCAAGGTATGATGTACAAACTCATAATTATATTGTGTCTACAAAAAAAACTTGTTTATGTCAATTGGGTTGTCACTAAATCAATGTCGCATTTTTTGTAGGGTTATGATGGACTGCACTCCAATTCCCTTGAGCATGATTCACCAACATTGGCAGAGGTTGAATTTCAAAATACAGACAGAGGTAATGGATGATGAGTTGAGTGTAGACATTGAACTTGAAGCTATCAAAAGAAGGTTTGAGGCCTCTGATCACGCCGGTAGAGTTATGATTAAAGCAAAAGCACGTGAATTGGCATTCCCAGACACGACTTCCATGTGTCCACCTCCGGATACGATCATTACAAAGGGAGCACCAAAAAAAGATAAGAAAGGGAAAGTTGATTACTCAACAAAGCGAGACATGTCTTTTTGGGAGCATGTAGATGACAAATTTGACTCCCCCGATGGTTCATCTAGTGGATGTTTTGCTCAGTCTCGTAAACGCCCTACTCCTCCCCAAAGTAGGAGTGGAACGCCTACAAACCCACACAGTTCGGGTTCCACTCCTACTTTGTCAACGTGTCCAGCACCTAATCCATCAGAAAGCAAAAAGAGAACTCAAATAAAGCCATTCGAGGCAGCCAAAACACACCCTCACACCATCAGTTAACAATATTCCTTAACACGGATGACATTATTCGAACAGGTTCGAACAATGTCATGCAAACAGCACCAATTCCTTAACACGCATAACCTCGTTCGAACGGGTTCGCATAACCTCGTTCGAACAGTCACTTAACCCGTGTTACACGAGCGTCCCACGCGAGGTCATATCCATATCCATAATAAATCAACCCATTTATGACTCTCATGCTTGGATGGCTCAGATTCACCCAATCGATCTAACAGTTCAAAGCCTGCACGAATCCCTATAAATACTGGCTAACATTGTCATAAATAGGTACATTCACATTCCTTGCTATACTACTCTACAATTCTCAATACTGACTTGAGCGTCGGAATGGCATTGCAGGTACCCCACCCAGGATCACTTTGGCATACCACTTGGACGGCAGGAGACCTACCAGCTGCAGTTTCTACAACACTGCAAGGTAACATAAGTATATTTTAGAGCTAGGAGCTCTAAAGAAAGAGATTCAGGCTGTACATTCTAATTTGGAGTTCTAGGAGCTCTTTTGGTCTTAGTGTATTCACCATTTGGTTGGTATTCAAAGAAATTCTCCAACAAGTGAGTTCTCACTCTATCCCACCCCCTTAATCAAATCAAGGTTTCAATGTCTTTGTGGATTAAGTTATGATGGCTAACTTACATGCATGTTCAAACGAAACTGAATTTGTATGTTTAATCTATATTGTGATGATTAACGCCACTTTCATGTATTTGGTATTTCATTTGGTGTGATGAAATTGATTTTATAAGAATTGATAGAAGGATGCTTTCCATGTGGTGAACTCGTATGTTATTAAGGCAGGGGTGTCAAATTTTTTAAGGCCGGTGTCAAATGGGTGCAAAACTTGGTTTACTAGTACAATTTCAAATTTTCAGGGGTGTCAAAATTAAAATTTCAGGAGATTTAGACTATTTATATAGAGTGTTTAGTGCAAAAAAAAATTCCAGGGGGTTCAACTGAACCCCCTGGTTACATGCCAGGTCCGCCACTGTATTAAGGTGTTCCTAGGTTGTATTAAACTTTGATGTTAAGTGTCATGTTCTGTTCCAGCTCTCTATTGTCACTTTATAAAGTGCTTGTATGCTTGAAACATGGCTAAGTGTTGAATGTGTTATTTGGGTGAACTCACATGAAAATTGGAGCATTGTCCTTGTGTTAGTGCCATCTTAATCGAATTCCAAGTGAGTTCTTCACCTTATTGTGTTTGTTAGTAGTTGGTTGTTATCATATACTGATTATTTTCTGGGATTTTGAATGCATGTGCTTCATTTCTGAAGTTTCATGAAAACGTGCTTAGAGAAAACTAAGTCCAAGAGAAATTCATAATATACGAAGGGGATGACGATCCCAAGAGGTTTAATAGCACACTCAGTAGAGGGAAGTCATGAGCCCGAAGCCAAGGCCTAGCATTACTCAACAATAGCTATAGTTGGGTTGGGTTCTCCGTTGAATTAAGTAATTGAATTCACGGGTTGTGCTAAGAGGATAAGAGGAAAGGATAAAGATAAGAAAACACCAAGAGATATATGGTGAGGGGTCACGAAGGAACTCACTGAGTAGTAATCTCACTGCTCATTGTTGTTTTTCCAACTCACATGTGAAAGTTAAGGGAAGTTAAAGGCATTGTCAAGATTCCTATTATTTGAAGGATTCCAGTTTCATGGAGTTTAGCAAATTGTTTTGCTAAAGATCATGTTTTGATGTCTATGTATTGCTTTGAGCATAGACTTAGCTTATGGATGTATTAGGATTTTGCACCTGTAATATTTGGATTAAGTGTTCATGTGACTATATCGGATGATTTGTACCAGAGATGTTTCAGATATTGAACTTATGTTATAAAACCTATCATCCTTAGCTGTTCCTCATGGTTAGTCAGTTCAGTTATCTTAATCTAATTTATATCAGTGCATCTCTGTAACGCCTAAAAAGTAGCATTTTGGAATATTAATGTCGACTAAAAATCTAGGATGTTACAGGGTGGGAGTTTGGGCGGGTGGGAGACTCCCTAAGATTTAAATTATTTTCATGAAATTATTATTTTTTTCACCAAATCCGTTATTGTGGAACGAACTTTGCATATTTAAACAATAAAAAAATTGAACCCTAATGTACCCTAAAGCATACCGCTTAAAACATGAAAAAGAAAAAAAAAATTGAAAGTACCCAAAACACACTACTTAATGCCAAGCTTTACGTATTTTTCCACAAAATTAACTTTTGAACGAACTCCATGTATTTGTGCATCTAAATTTTTTTCTGAATTTTAAAGTACACCAAAAAATGCTGTTTTACGTCACACTTTACATATTTTGTTGCAAAATTCATTTGTTTTAAAGAAAATTGGTTATCGATGAAGAAACTTCATGTATTGAACAATTAAATTTTTTTCAAACCCTAAAGTACCCCAAAACACGCTGTCTACCGTCACACTTTACGTAATTTGTCACAAAACTAATTTTCTTTATCACCAATCCGGTTATCGAAGAACAAACTTCATGTATTTATAGATCTAAATTTTTTTTCTAAACTCTAATATTCCTCTCAAACATAAAAATATGAAGAAAAAAAAGAGGCGGGAGTTTTGGTGGGAGGAAGACTCCCTAAGAATTAAAGATATAGATTTAGTCACATAATTATTTTTTTTTCACCGAATCGGTTATTGTGCGAACTTTGCACGTTTGAACAATTAAAAAAATTGAACCCGAAAGTACCCAAAAGCACACGGCTTAAAATATGAAAAAGGAAAAAAAGAAAAAGAAATTGGAACTACCCTGAAACACACTGCTTAGCGTCACGCTTTACGTATTTTTCCACAAAATCAATTTTTGGTTTGACCAAACCAATTATTGAGGAACGAACTCCGTGTATTTGTACATCTAATTTTTTTATCAATCTTGAAGTACCCAAATCACATTGCTTAGCGTCCCACTTTACATATTTTGTTACAAAATTAATTTTTTTAAACGAAATTGGATATCGAGGAACAAACTTCGCATATTTGAACAATCAACTTTTTTTTCGGACCACAAAGTTCCCCCAAAACATGCTGCCTAGCGTCACACTTTACATAATTTGTCACGAAATTAATTTTCGTATTCACCAATCTGGTTATGGAGGAACAAACTTTGTGTATTTACAAATCTAAAATTTGTTTCTAAGATTTAAAGATATAGATTTTGTCATGAAGACTCTCTAAGATTTAAAGATATAGATTTTGTCATGAAATTAGTTTTTTTTTACCAAATCGTTTATTGTGGAACCAAGTTTGCATATTTGAACAATAAAAAAAAAAAATTAACCCTAATGTACCCCAAAGCACACCTCTTAAAACATGAAAAATGAAAAAAAAAACTGAAAGTACCCCAAAACACACTGCTAAGCGTCGCGCTTTGCGTATTTTGTCACAAAATGAATTATCAGTTTGACCAAACAAATTACTGAAGAACGAACTCCGTGTATTTGTACATCTAAAATTTTTTATGAATCTTAAAGTATCCCAAAACTCATTGCTTAGTGTCCCACTTAACGTATTTTGTTACAAAATTAATTTTTTCCAGACCATAAAGTACCCCAAAAGATGCCGTCTATCGTCACACTTTACATATATTGTCACGAAATTAATTTTTATTTTCACTAATCTAATTATTGAGGAAGACTCCCTAAGAATAATATATAGATTTTGTCATGGAAATATTTTTTTCAACAAATCGGTTATTGTGGAACGAACATTACATATTTGAACAAGTGAAAAAAATTGAACCCGAAAGTACCCAAAAGCACACTGAGGAACAAACTTCGTGTATTTACAGATCGAAAATAGATTCTAAACTATAATGTACCCTTAAAACATAAAAATATGAAGAAAAAAAAAGGAAGGGTCGAAGTTTTGACAGGTGGAAGACTCCCTAAGATTTAATGATATAGATTTTGTCATGAAATTTTTTTTTTACCAAATCGGTTATTGTAGAACGAACTTTGCATATTTGAAAAATTAAAAAAAAAATTGAACCCTAATGTACCCCAAAGCACACCGCTTAAAACATGAAAAAGGAAAAAAAACTGAAAGTACCCGAAACACACTGTTTAACATCGCGCTTTACGTATTTTGCCACAAAACTAACTTTTGATTTGACCAATCCAATTATTGAGGAACGAACTCCATGTATTTGTACATCTAAATTTTTTTCTGAATCTTAAAGTACACCAAAACTTAGCGTCACACTTTATATATTTTGTAACAAAATTCGTTTTTTCAAAACGAAATTGGTTATCGAGGAACAAACTTAGCGTATTTGAACAATTAAAATATTTTTCGGACCTTAAAGTACCCCAGAACACGCTCCAGACCATCACACTTTACGTAATTTGTCACGAAATTAATTTTCTCTTTCACCGATCCGGTTATCGAAGAACAAACTTCGTGTATTTACATATCTAAAATTTTTTCTAAACTCTAATATACCTTTAAAACATAAAAATATGAAGATACATTTTGTCATGAATTATGTATATAGATTTTGTCATGAAATAAATTTTTTTCACAAAATTGTTTATTGTGGAACGAACTTTACATATTTGAACAATTAAAAAAAATTGAACCCGAAAGTACCCAAAAGCACGTTGCTTAAAACATGAAAAAGGAAAATATGAAACTAAAAGTACCCCAAAATACACTGCTTAGCATCGTGCTTTACATATTTTCCCACAAAACTAATTTTTTGTTTGACCAAACTAATAATTGAGGAACGAACTCCGTGTATTTGCACATCTTAAATTTTTTCTTAATCTGAAACTACCCCAAAACACACTGCTTAGTGTCACACTTTACATATTTTGTTACAAAACTGGTTATCAAGTGTAACATCCTAATATTTTAATCTTAAAAGAAATATTGAGAATCGAACATTTAATAAAATCATAGTTCAAATCCAAAAGAACGGTTCACATGGTACTTTAACTTTGATTACAACGATCAAAAGTTAAGGTCTCAAAAGTACAATACGTAACAACTAACTAGGGTGGACTTAGCAAATATACTCGATCCCTAAGGACCTATTAAACTCAAGTTACCACAACATCAGCTTACTTCTCCTCTACTTGCTTGGTCTTACCATGTCCATCTGAAAATACAACAATATAAACAGGGAGATTTACAATTTCAAGGAGTTCTTTTGCGACTCCTCATCGTTTACCTCTCGTTGCCTTTTACTTGTAAACTTATCTTAGCGCAATTCAAGAGAAATTGAACTAAGTCAATTTCAGCGGAGAACCCAACCGGACTTTCATCGAGTAACAATCTCGGGCCTTGAACTCGGGAGACATGACCTCCCATTCCATGTACGCTACCACATAACTTTGGATCATCATCCAATAGTGTCTTATGCTTAATTCGGATTTTTAGTTTTCTCACTTGATCAAATACCGGGTATAACTCAAAACTTTTATATTAATCCAAATGCATATTTAAGACAATCGTATAATCATAAAAACATAGTACACTCACTGTATTAGAGGTTAAAAATTTGGGCAACAGTGACTCGCACGGGTCGTGTGCCATGAGCGCACGGGTCGTGCGCCTTCTGCTGGTGCAGATTTTGCGAAAAACAGCCCCTTTTTCCTCCTTTCGTTGGTTCCTATACTCATCCAATTCCACAAAAATCGATATCAAATACTCCTAACACATAATACTCAGGGCAAACATGTACTATTAACTTGTTCTATGTACCAATTTGATTACAATTCATAGAATCCATCAATTTAATAATTTCAAAGACTCATTTCAACACAATGACTCTTCAAACAAGCATATCATCAAATCAAAACCAACCAAGACACATGCAATTCATTTATGTACAGAGTATACTCATTCCTAAGTTCAAAATATCATAAAAGACAAAAAATAAGTCAAAGAACTCACTATGATGCTGAACAATGCAAATGCAAGCAAGTGATGGATTCCCTAAGCACACTTCAACTCCCAAGTTTCCAATCAGCAAACCCCGGCTTCTAATCCCTCTCCTTGGGCACTTAGAACCACAATGCAACTCCTAAAATACCCATAACATGCTTCCTACTTGACATGCAAACCAGAAATTCTTTCCCACTCAAGTCACTCCACCCTTAGCCTTTCGAAAATGGTGAAAGAATGGGGTCAAAAACTGAAGCTCTGTTTTTGCCTCTCTCACTAAGGAACTTTTGAAGGTGATGTTGGAGAGAAATATTAAGAAATGAGTGAAGAAGAAAGAAAGCAAAGCAAGGGTTTTTTGGTGAAGACTATGGTTTCCTTTTCTCTCTTCTCTCAACCTTCGACTTCTCTCTCTCTCTCAAGGGCTGTTTTTTGTTGAATGAAATGAATTAAAAGTTTGAACTTTAACACTTAAGGGAATAAGGGCCAGCTGAGAGTTTTTAGTGTGTGATGTGGAAAACAATTGGGTCCCTTGGGTGTTTTATTTCCTCTACCCTTCCCATGACATAATACACTATCACATTGCTTTTAGTAAAAATTAACACTCATTTTCATTCAATTATCATGCCACATAAAATGTAAATTGCTCGATCATCAATTTAAATCAATCAAGAATTCTCATCTATTATCAAGGTACCTTAATATTTTTTTTAAGCAACAAGCAGAGGCCCGAATTTATTAAAAAATAGAAACAGTACAAAAAGCACAAGGGGGGACTAAGCCAAAACCCTTGGAAAAAGGACAATAAAGAGAGTCAAACAAAGACCTCTAAACTAAACAAACTTAGACCACAATCGAGTCACCACACTCCAGACCACCGGCGGCGGGACCCTAGCCATCAACGCGAAGTCGTGCCACCGGCCAACACCGAGACAGCACCTAGCTTGATCGAGGAAGTCGAGCCACCAACCACCCCCGCGGTATTGCGCCCTCAGCCAACACCGAGGCACAAACAAGCAGAACCGCGAGCGATAGGGAAAGGGCCCACACCGAAATGGGGGGAGGCGAGACTGCTGGTCCAAATTTCATGACGACCGTCACCCATGCCAAACCAGTCACAGTCAGCATCTAAGCAATAAGCAAATTCAGCAATAAGCAAAAACCATAAACAGACAGTGAACCGGAACCAGCCCAAACCAACGCAACCAGCAACCCGTCCACGTCAGCATCAACAGCAACCCGTCCACGTCAGCACAGCAACCCGTACGCGTCATCACAGCAACCCGTACGCGTCAACCCAAACCCGAACACTCAGCACCCAGCCAGCACCCATCTCACAGATCCAGGCCGCCACCACCACAGGCGGCCACTGCGCAGCCACCGGAGCCACAAACCAGAGAGTAGAAAATAATAATATCCAAAGTAACTAAAGTTTACTTTGGGTATTACATTCCATCCCAACTTGAAAAAAAATTGTCCTCAAAAATTTGTCAAGTCTTACCTTACTAAAAGATATACGGATAACGAGTTCGTATATCGTCCTCAAGTTCCCATGTTGCTTCTTCGGGTGAGAATCCATTCCAAACAACTTTAACAATCAGAATCGTCCTAGTCCAGAAAGTCTTTTCACCACGCTCTATGATCTGGCTGGGATAAGGCTGAAAAGTAAGATCTGATCGGAGATCAACTATCTCAAAACTCAATGGTTGACTGGGACCAGGAACGTCCTTCCGAAGTTGAGACACATGGAATACATTGTGCAGATTTGACAAGGATGGCGGTAAGGCAATGCGTAAGCAACGAATCCAATCCTCTCAATGATCTGGAAGGGTCCGATATATAGAGGACTGTGTTTCTTAGCTTGCAAGGCCAGACCAATACCATTCGTAGATGTAACCCTCAAAAACACATGGTCACCGTCATCAAAATCCAAAGGTCTCTTCCGCTTGTCAGCATAACTTTTCTGACGACTCTGGGCTCCTTTCGTCCTTTCTTTAATCTGATGAATTTTCTCTTTAGTTTCTTGGACCAAATCGGGTCCCAAAAGCCGTCTCTCACCTACATCACACCAGCAAAGTGGTGTTTGACACTTGCGCCCGTACAATGCGTCATACAGAGTCATCCCGATACTGGAGTGGTAACTGTTGTTGTAAGAAAACTCTACTCTACTAATGGAAGATGATCTTCCCATCTACCTCCACTGTCGAGTACCCATGCTCGAAGCACGTCTTCTAGTGTTTGGATAGTTCTCTCAGTTTGGACGTCAGTCTGCGGATGATAAGCCGTACTAATATGGAGATGAGAACCCAATGCCAAATTTAAATCTCACCATAAATGAGAAGTAAATTTAGGATCACAGTTTTAAAACGATACTTGTCAGAATCCCGTGAACTCTCACTATGTTCTTAAGGTACTCATCGGCTAGCTTGGAAATCTTGTAATTAGAACGAACAGGAATGAAATGAGCAAACTTGGTCAAATGATCCACAACTAACCATATGGAATCATTTCCAGCTTGAGTTCGAGGTAACCCCATCAATAAGTCCATACAGATACTCTCCCATTTCCTTTCAGAAACATTGAGTGGTTGCAATTGACCTGAAGGTTTCTGATGTTCTATCTTAACTTTCTAACATGTTAAGCATCGAGATACAAACTCAGCAATTTCAATATTCATTCCCGGTCACCAATACATTTGCTTAAGATCTCGATACATCTTAGTAGATCCAGGATGTATTGAGTACTAACTCTTATTAGCTTCTTCCAAAACATGTCTCTAAATGTCCTCATCACTGGGGACACAAATTCTACCATTGAAGCAAACAACTCTGTCACTATCTTCAGTGAAGCCAGGCAACCCTTGTTGAGCTTGAAGTTCATCATCAACTTCTTGAGCTAATCTGATTGAATTCCGCAATGAACTGGAAATCCGAACATGACTTAGCACCAATTTACTCCTTCTAGTCCTCACCTTCAAATTGAGATCCCTAAAGGATTCCAAGAGGTCCATTTGATGAATCATCAATGTGGCTACGTGAAGATACTTTCTGCTTAAAGCATCTGCCACTACATTTGCTTTTCCTGGATGATACTTCAGTTCGAAGTCAAAGTCCTTCAAAAATTCCACCCATCTCCGTTGCCTCATATTCAACTCCTTTTGATCAAAAAAGTACTTTAAACTCTTATGATTGCTGAAAACATTGAAACAAGAACCATATAGGTAATGTCTCCAAATTTTCAGAGCATAGACAATAGCAACCAATTCTAAATCATGGGTGGGATAATTTTCTTCGTGGGTCTTCAGCTGCCGAGAAGCATAGGCCAATACTTGTTGATTTCGCATAAGGGCACATCCCAAACCCTTCCCGGAGGTATCACTGTAAATCTGAAACGCCAAGGCTGGATCAGGAATGATTAGGACTGGAGGGAAGGTTAAACGAGTCTTTAACTCTAAAAAGCACTCTTCACAATCAGAGTCCCACTCAAACGGTTAGCCTTTACGAGTTAGCCGGGTGAGTGGAAGTACTAATTGAGGAAACCCATGGATGAATCTTCTGTAATAATCTGCCAAACCTAAGAAACTTCTCACTTTGGTCACCGAGGAAGGTCGTTCCCAGTTCAACACTACTTCCACTTTACTAGGATCCACGGCAACACCATTCTGAGAGATCACGTGCCCAAGAAACTTTACTTCGGACATCCAAAAGTCATATTTCTCCGGTTTTGCATACAATTGTTTTTCTCGGAGTGCACTGCGAACAATGGTGAGATGTTGTTCATGTTCCTCTATAGTCTTAGTGTACACCAATATGTCATCAATAAAAACTACCACAAACTTATCCAAATACTGGCTGAAGACTCAATTCATGTAGTCCATGAAGACGGCTGGAGCGCTGCTCAATCCGAAACGCATCACTACAAACTCATAGTGTCTGAATCGAGTGCGGAAAGATGTCTTCGGAATATCCAAAGCTCGAACTTTATTTTGTTGGTACCCTGACCTCAAAGCAATCTTTGAAAAGATAGCTGCTCCTTTGAGTTGATCTAACTGATGTGATATTGGCAAATGTACCAAATCGTCCCAAGTAATAATAAAACGGTAAGAACCAGATGTCGAACTCTCAAGGATTGCACGTACTTATCAATTTAATGGTCTAATTACTAGATTGAACAAGGGACTGAATTTAGTTGTGTTGACAATAATATAAAGAATAACAGTAAAATGTTTTTTGTGATTTTCTTTAGAAAATAGAACCGAAAACGCTTTTGAAATTTACTAGGTGATAAAATAAGTTAGGGATGAATTCCTATTGATTCCACACTATTGCAAAATGAATTGTTATAGAAAATTACTCCCTCTTTACCTTTGTTATCAAACCCACAACATTAATCAATTCCTAATTCCTTAGGCAACTAATCCTTTTTAAACAACTAAAAACCCTAATTCCTTAGGTGATTCTAATTGAGAACAAGCATTACAATCAAGGGTTTTCAGGATACAACAACTCCAAGACTATTCCTAGACTAAGAATTGAAGGCATTCAATCTTAAGCATTCAAGCATAAAACTTCCATCTCATACTTAAATCATATATCATTTCATGGATGATCAATTCATAAAAAGCATTAAGAACAAAGATTGAGTACACAGAGGAAGAGGGAATATGACAATTAATAGAACAAAATCAACTACAACAGTGTTTCATCAATATTCATTCATCCCTAACCAAAAGGTATTTAGCTAGACATAGAGAGAGAAGAAATCAAACATAGAATGAAGCTTAATGGATAGAGTGACCACATTGACGATCCAAAATCTTGTTCCCAAGCCTTGAATCTTCAATGGTGATGGAAGGTGATGATCCTTGGTTACAGCCACTGCCCCCTCTCTCAAAGCTAGGGCAAGAATATGACAAAAGATCTGTAAGTTTGATGAAAATCGTAACTTTAAACCAAATGGCAGAGCAAAAGCGCCCAAGCGCACGACAGAAGCGCTTAGGCGCATGACAGACAGAAACATCAGATGCAGAAGCACCCCAAGCGCATGATAGAAGCGCTTGGGCACATGACAGAAGCACTTGGACTCATGACAGACAGCAACATCAGATGCAGAAGCGCCCCAAGCGCGTGACAAAAGCACTTGGGCGCACGACAAGCAGAAGCATCAGACAGGAAAGCGTGCTAAACGCATGCTGAAGCGCTTGGCGCATGGCAAACAGAATCAACAGATGCAAAAGCGCCCCAATCGCATGCACAAGTGCTTGGGCGGTTTGTAGCAGTTCTTTGAAGTAGTAGGCGCTCCAAATTCCAGGAAAACGCATCCTTGGGCGCACGACAGAACTTTTAGCAACTCAACTCATTCTTTCAAGCTTTAACATGATCCAAAACATCAATTTGCACCTGAAAAGCATGGTTATGACAAATGTGGCAATTTGTGGTCCAAGATCAATATAATTTCTCAAATTCAGTATAAAAACACTTAGTTTTGGACCAACAAAACTATATGCAATGCAGACTTATCACTAACAAATCATCAATTCTGGGCAACGGATATTTGTTATTTACAATTACTTTGTTGAGCTTCCTGTAGTCAAAACATAACCTCATACACTCATCTTTATTTTTGACTAGCAACACCGGAGCACCCCAAGGCGAAGCACTCGGCCGGATAAACTTCTTTGAAATAAGCTCTTCATATTGGGCTTTGAGTTCCTACTATTCTAAAGGAGGCATTCTATAGGGAGCAATAGAAATTGGTCATGTGCCTGAAACCAACTCTATGGAGAATTATACCTCACGATGTGGAGGTAAAGATGAAACTTCAGCCGGAAAGACATCGAGAAACTCATTAACAACATGGATAGAAGTTAGATCTAAACCTGTTTCGAAGGCTGATGACAACAGCATAACATAGGCCTCTGCTCCTTGAAACAAATAATGATTGGTAGAGGTAAAAGAGATTAAGGCTTCTGAACATGTTTTGGGTAATTCCAAAGACTCGAAAGCAAAAATGATTGTCCAATTAAAACAATCCAATGTGACACGATTAGCGGAAATCCAATTCATACCCAAGACAATATCCATACCCTTCAATGGTAGGCATAGAAAGTCTACTACAAAGGATCTATCTCCTATAAAAAGCAAGCAATTTTCACTTAGAGACTGAGTTTGAACACTACTCTCAGCAGCAGTCAAAATAGTGATAGGATGAGACAATTGCGTTAAAGCTAATTGCAAACGTTCAACACACACTTTAGATATAAAGGAATGGTGACACCAGAATCAAACAAAAATATCTATAGGTTGATAGAAGAGAGATCCCGTACCCTTCAACAAATTATCATTGGCTTTGACCTTCTTTGCATCAAGAGTGTACACCTTCCCTTGAGTCGGAGTAGTTGATTCAAACGACTTCTTCTTTTTATTCTCTGGACAATCCTTAGCATAGTGACCATTCTTCTTACAGTAGTAGCACTGAGAAGATCCAATGCGACACTCCCCTTTGTGGTATCTCCTACACTTAGCACACTCTTCAAACTTCTATGTCTCTGATTTCTGAACTTGCTTGCCCATGTTGATGTTTCCTTTCGAGCCCATTTGTGAATTAGAGGATCCGGAAACTTTCTTGCTATGCCCAAATTGCCTCTTGCTCTCATACAATCTCTTCAGATCTCTTTCTGCCACATATGCTTGTTGTACCAAGGAAGCATAACTGGTGCAAGAAAACAAACTCAAACTCTGAGCAATATCCTCCCTCAATCCCAGTTTGTACCTCTTTCTCTTCCATTGATCATTTGGAGCATAACTGGCCAATTCATAGAACTAAGACAATTCCTCAAACTTTGCAGTATACTACCCCACAATCATGTTATCATGCTTGAGAGTTAGGAACTCCTCTTCTTTTTCGGACTTCATCACCGTTGGGAAGAATTGTGCGAGGAACATTCTACGGAAGTTCTCCCAATTAGCCGAAGTTCCTTGATTCACCATTAGTGAGTGAGCATTTCTCCACCAAATTTCTGCTTCTCCCTTCAACATGTGAGTAGCCAATAGCACCTTCTCCTCATTAGTACTTTGGAGAGTTTGGAAAATATTCTCCATATCATCAATCCATTATTGAGCAATCATGGCATCTAATCCTCCTTTGAACTCTGGGGGATTCATCTTTTGAAATTTAAAGTAGGCTCGATGCGGATCCTCGGGTGGTTACCATCGCGCTTTACGGATTTTGCCACAAAACTAACTTTTGGTTTGACCAAACCAATTGTTGAGGAACGAACTCCATATATTAGTACATCTATATTTTTTTTTCTGAATCTTAAAGTACACCAAAACACGCTTCTTTGCGTCACACTTTATATATTTTGTAACAAAATTAATTTTTCTAAAACAAAATTGGTTATTGAGAAACAAACTTCGCGTATTTCAACAATTAAATTTTATTTTGGGCCCTAAAGTACCCCATAAACACGCTCCCTAGCGTCACACTTTACGTAATTTGTCACGAAATTATTTTTCTTTTTCACCATTCTGGTTATCGAGGAACACACTTCATGTATTTACATATCTAAAATTTTCTCTAAACTCTACTATACCTTTAAAACATAAAAATATGAAGGAAAAAAAGGAAAGGGGCAAGAGTTCTGGCGGGTGGAAGACTCCCTAAGAATTAAGTATATAGATTTTGTCATGAAATAATTTTCTTTCACAAAATTGGTTATTGTGGAACGAACTTTACATATTTGAACAATTAAAAAAAAATTGAACCCGAAAGTACCCAAAAGCACACTGCTTAAAACATGAAAAAGGAAAAAAAAATGAAACTGAAAGTACCCCGAAACACACTGCTTAGTGTACAGCTTTACGTATTTTGCCGCAAAACTAACTTTTGGTTTGACCAAACCAATTATTGAGGAATAAACTCTGTGTATTTGAACATCTAAATTTTTTATGAGTCTTAAAGTACCCCCAAAACAAATTGCTTAGCGTTCCACTTTACATATTTTGTTACAAAATTAATTTTTTAAACAAAATTGGATATCAAGGAACAAACTTCACGTATTTGAACAATTAAATTTTTTTCGGGGCCATAATGTATCCCCAAAATACTCTACCTAGCGTCACACTTTACGTAACTTGTCACGAAATTAAGTTTCCTTTTCACCATTTCAATTATTGAGGAACAAACTTCGTGTATTTACAGATCTAAATTTTTTTCCTTTTAAACCTGAAAGTAGCCAAAAGTACACTGCTTAAAACATGATTAAGGAAAAAAATGAAACTGAAAGTACCCCAAAATACACTGCTTAGCATTGCGCTTTACGTATTTTTTCACAAAACTAATTTTTGGTTTGACCAAAAGAATTATTGTTGAACGAACTCCGTGTATTTGCGCATCTTAAATTTTTTTCTTAATCTGAAAGTACCCCAAAACACACTGCTTATCGTCACACTTTACATATTTTGTTACAAAATTGGTAATCAAGTGTAACATCCTAATATTTCAAGCTTGAATGAAATATTGATAATCCAACATTTAATAAAAAATCAGAGTTTTTAACCTCTTATGGATTTGAATTTTTACTTAACTAAACGAAAATAAACCATCTGTATAACTTCCGCGAGCTGTAAATACCAAAAAGATAACTAAATGACATAAAATTGAAAATAGGTTACTTAAGTCACTTTACAATCATAGTTCAAATCCAAAAGAACGGTTCACATGGTACATTAACTTTGATTACAACGATCAAAAGTTAAGGTCTCAAAAGTACAATACATAACAAATAACTAGGGTGGACTAAGCAAATATATTCAATCCTTAAGGACCTCTTAAACTCAAATAACCACAACAGCAGCTTAGTTTTCCTCTACTTGCCTAGTCTTACCCTTTCCATCTGAAAATCCAACAATATAAACAGTGAGACTTACAATCTCAGTGAGTTCTTTCGCGACTCCTCACCGATTACCTCTCGTTGTCTTTTACTTATAAACTTATCTTAGCGTAATCCAAGAGAAATTGAACTAAGTCAACTTCAGCGGAGAACCCAACCAAATTTTCGTCGAGGAACAATCTTGGGCCTTGAGACATGACCTCCCATTCCAAGTATGCTACCTCATAACTTTGGATCGTCATCCCATAGTGTCTTATGCTTAATTTGGATTTTTAGTTTTCTCACTCGATCAAACATCAGGTATAACTCAATACTTTTATATTAATCCAAACGCATATTTAAGACAATCGTATAATCATAAAAACATAGTACACTCACTGTATTAGAGGTTAAGTTTAGGATTGGAAGCAAGTTAGGTATCAAAACAAAGAGGAAGTAGGTTTTTCTTAACTTTGGGAACAGGGGGGGCGCACGGGTCGTGTGCCCAGGCCAATGGGTTGTGCGTCCTGGAACTTTTAAAAAATTAGGCAACAGTGACTCGCACGGGTCGTGTGCCATGGCTGCATGGGTCATGCGCCTTCTGCTGGTGCAGATTTTGCGAAAATCAAGCCCTTTTTTCTCCTTTCTCCGGTTCCTATACTCATCCAATCCCACAAACTCAGCATCAAATACTTCTAACACATAATACTCAGGGCATACATGTACTACTAACTTGTTTTATGATCCAATTTGATTACAATTCATAGATTCTATCAATTTAATAATTTAAAAGATTCATTTCAGCACAATGACTCTTCAAACAAACATATAATCAAATCAAAACCAAGCAAGACACTTGCAACCCATTTATGTACAGAGTATACTCATTCCTAAGTTCAAAATATCATAAAAGACACAAAATAGGACAAAAAAACACACTATGATGCTGAACAATGCAAATGAAAGCAAGTGATGGATTCCCTAAGCACCCTTCAACTCCCAAGTTTCCAATCAGAAAACCCCAACTTCTAATCCCTCTCCTTGGGCACTTAGAACCACAATGCAACTCCTAAAATACCCATAGCAAGCTTCCCACTTGACATGCAAACCAGAAATTCTTTCCCTCTCAAGTCACTCCACCCTTAGCCTTTCAAAAATGGTGAAAGAATGGGGTCAAAAACACAAGCTATGTTTTTCCCTCTCTCACTAAGGAACTTTTGAAGGTGATGGTGCAGAGAAATATTAAGAAATGAGTGAAGACTGTGGTTTCCTTTTCTCTCTTCTCTCAACCTTCGACTTCCCTCTCTCTCTCTCTCTCTCAAGGGCTGTTTTTTGTTGAATGAAATGAATTAAAAGTTTGAACTTTAAGACTTAAGGGAAAAAGGGACAACCGAGAGTTTTTAGTGTGTGATGTGGAAAACAAGTGGGTCCCTTGAGTGTTTTATTTCCCCTACCCTTGACATAATACACTATCACATTGTTTTTAGTGAAAATTAACACACATTTTCATTCAATTATCATGCCACATAAAATGTAAATTACTCAATCATCAATTTAAATCAATCAAGAATTCACATCTGTTATCAAGGTACCTTAATAGAAATTAATAATATCCAAAGTAACTAAAGTTTACTTTGGGCGATACATCAAGGACCAAACTTCTCGTATTTGAACAATAATTTTTTCCCGGGCCCCCAAAACACGCTTCTTAGTGTCACACTTTACGTAATTTGTCACAAAATTAACTTTTGTTTTCACCAATCCGATTATTCAGGAACAAACTTTGTGTATTTACAGATCAAAGAAATTTTCTAAATTCTAATGTACCCCTAAAACATAAAAATATGAAGAAAAAAAGAAGGGGTCGGAGTTTTGATTGGTGGAAGACTCCCTAAGATTTAATGAAACATCCTAAAATCTTGGATATCATAAATTACAGCATATTACATTTCGTCATTTGTCAGAGGTACGTAGCCCTACGCTTGTGTTACCAAGTGGCTTCAGTCTCAAGAGGGGGGGGGGGGGGGGGTGAATTGAGATTTAAAACTTTTCAGATCTTTCGAAAACATTTTTCCCCTTTTCAATGACTTAGATCAATTTTTTGCGCAGGTTAAGTGGAAGCGAAGGAATTAGAATATAAAGCAGTAAAGCGGTATAACAGTAAAGCAGGAAAGCAGAAAAGCACGCAGAGATTTATCCTGGTTCGGTCACCTCCTAGTGACCTACGTCCAGTCCTCACACCCTTGTGAGATTTTCCACTAACCAAAACAACAAGGCTTACAGGTGCCTTGGAAAACCTTTACAGACTCAGGCACTCTCCTCCTAGGATACCCCACCTATGGAGAGCCCTCAAATCTATTACAACAATAACAAGAGATACCCCACCCCTGTTACAATCAGCTGCCCCAGAAAGATACCCCACTTCCTAGTACAAACAGCTACCCTAGAGAGATACCCCACTCCCTAGTACAAATCACAAACAATTAAATAATAACAAATGTAAATACAGAAATACCTCTTAACGTAGGCAGATTACACAATTTGAAGAACGCAACCCCAACTAACTCTTAGCAAAAGATCAGCTCTTGACGGACCGGCGGTGCGAGAAGAACACAAATAAAATATAAGAGTTTTTCAGAAAGAATAGATTATGAGAATGGGTTGATTGAGAAATGGAGGCTATGAGGCCTCTATTTATAGGCTTTGAAAAAATCAAGTTTACGTTAAAAAATATGTGGGAATCGATTCTTTGTTATTTGAATTGATCTAGGAATCGATTCTTGTTTACTTGATTTAGGAAGGAATCGATTGTGAGATTCTTTGAAGGAGTTTGAAATCGATTCTTCATTTGAATAAGAAAGCAAGGAATCGATTATGTGTTTTAAAACAAGTAATGTGCAAATCGATTCTTTACTTTATTTGAAGAGAGATGCAAATCGATTCTTTGCCTGAGAATCGATTCTTTCATTTATGGAAAAGGTGTGAATCGATTCTTTCAATTTAGAGATAAGTGGAAATCGATTTCTTCAAATAAGGAAACAATATGAATCACTTGTATGCTTATGAAATCGATTAGGAGCTTAGCCATTGTGTTTGAAAATCGATTTAGGCTTAGTTTCAAAGAGAGTGAAATCGATTTTAGAGTTTTTCAAAAATACTTTTTAGGTTTACTTGTTCATGCATGTATTTTGAAAAAGCTTTGGGACGAGAGACTTTGCGAGATGAGCTGACCTTCGTAAGAGCTTACATTTATCCTAAGACTCACCCAAGACCCTAAGGACTACCCTTATACTTAAGGACTACCCTTAAGCTTGAATCTTCAATACTTTGAGCTTGGTTGACTTGGATTGAGACTTTTGAATATATGATACTTTTTATCAGCTTTGCTTTGACACTCTCATTCCTTTGGCCATCAACTTGGCTTTGTCTTTTTCATCATCAAAACTAATCCTGCAATATTAGATAACCTGCAACACAGGTATCCACAGCTTGGATTAAAATATTACTTCATTAAACATCATGACAGTTCATCTTATTTGTTTTTAACAAATTTTGAAAATTTCATATATCATATGAACTCCATCATCTTTGTTGTATAAATAAAACCACTACTATCTAATATATTGTTTTAATCCAAACTTAGAGAAACGTACAATCTAGTTACCTGTAACGGTAATACAAAAACAATCACAATCTCAATACATAATGCCTTATAATTTAAACAAGGATTTCATCTTATAACTAAACTTCATAGCTTCATCTTCGTAAATCAAACTGTTTTTAAACATCTGTAAAACTACAAACATTAAAGGGTGAGATTTACAATCTTAGTGAATTCTTTCGCGACTACTCACCATAGTACACGTCGTATATCTTTTAATTATGTTCCATAGCTTTAGCATAATCCCAAAGAAATCTGAACAACTTCAGTTTCAACGGAGAACCCAACCCAACCTTACTGTTGAGTAACAATCTTGGGCCTTGTACTCAGGCTCATGACTTCCATCTCCAAGTATGCTAATTTACCTCTTGGGATCGTCATCCCCATAGTGTCTCGTGTTTAAACTTTGGATTCTTAGTTTTCTCACTCGATTGAATCATCGGGTATAACTCAACACATTTCTTTAATTGTAAACAAACTATTGCACTAACCAATTAACAACTGAGCTTAGCATTTATGTACAAAGGATTAACCAATCAACAACTATCATATTATCTGCATGTGTATGTGATAAGTGTATAGAACTTTTTATCAGCTTTGCTTTGACACTCTCATTCCTTTGGCCATCAACTTGGCTTTGTCTTTTTCATCATCAAAACTAATCCTGCAATATTAGATAACCTGCAACACAGGTATCCACATTCTCCCCCTTTTTGATGATGACAAAACATTAACTCATCTCAAGGTGGGAGGTTAGTTTAAACAGATAATATATATATGATGCTCCCCCTATCATGATGCTCCCCCTGACTTGTTGACTATATGCATAATATGCAAGTTCTATATGCTCATATGCAACCCTATATTTCTCTCCCCCTTTTTGTCATGATCAAAGAGGGTCAATATATGATAAAGTTTGCGAATCGAATGTCACAGCTATTTGACAAGGTAAAAGAGCCATTGCTGATTTGTAAGTGATCATCAAAACTTGAAGAAAAACATATTTGAAACCATGAAGAGAGTATTTCATCAAGACAGGTAAAAGATAATCATGAGTCTCAAAAATCTGTGAAACAGTTGTTTAAGGCTTTATGTATTTCATGCTGCTTAGTTTGAAAGTTGGTGATGGCGGCCAGAATATGGGAGAAAAATTATTTTAGTTAAACAACGATTGTGAGTATGTATTCTGAATCTTAATGCCAGAGCCAGCAATTGATTGTGACAGGAGAAAATGGATTTCGGAAAAAGGTAGCATTTCAGCTGCTTTATAAAACGCTTTTTGAGCACGCAGAAATGCATAAGTCACAAATTCTCTTAAATTCATATTTTATAAAATCACTTGAGAAATATTTAATTAAAAAATCATTTGAGGAACCAGGTTTTCTTTTGCAATGGATTTGTGAAAACATCAACAGCTGATTGTGACGACTCAACTGACTCAATCATACTGTCGCCTTTCTAACCATAACCTCTAAGAAGGTGATATATAATTTCTATATGTTTAGTCCTAGAGGGATAACCAGAATACTTTGTTGTTTCATGCCTTATAAATATTGTTCTTTAATGATGCATGAAATTAGTCTCTGTTTCACTAGTCACATATTTGACTTAATAAACTATTCTTAAGCACATTTTCAAAATAGAGGTGAATAAAATTTTAACCAATCTGACCTTTACCGGTGATTCTTCCTCTATTTATCACAAGTCACATGACGGCTTTTTCCGGGGGTGAGTGTTAAGAACTTTATTGCGTCTCCGGTCATGCGCTATGAGTCTTTGCTGTCAAGGTATCAATATGCCCCCATACCTTGAAGCATACCTGCAATGATCTAAAACAAGGTTCTAGGTACCCAAAATTCTTTGGGTCCTTGCGGGTTAGTACTTGGTATAGTCCCTTTGGGAACCCATACCTTTTTCACAACTTGTTTACCTTTTGCCCTGCAAACAGAAGCTGTATGTCCAGGTTTATCACAGTAGTAGCATCTAATATAGGGTCTAGTTGCAAACTTAGGTTTATGATGCATATGTCTTTTCTCAAAATTATTTCTTGGAGCCCTAGGATGTACATGTTGTAAGTTGGATATTTTGCCTATTGTACATTCAAGCTCATGGATTTTCTTTACATGTTCTATACACTTATCACATACACAATTTGCCTTAGAATGAACAAGATTATCATTTTCGTTTCTAAGTTCTAATTTTTCTTTAGTTAAAGTATCAATTTCATTTTGAAGATTTGCAATGGTTTTCTTAGATTTACTTAGTGCCTTAGCTAATTTCAATGAATTATCATGCAATTCAACAAATGCTTCATGTAATTCATCATATGCATCTTGTAAAGATTCAGAGTTAGAATATACCTTAGTTTCATTTTCACTGTCGTGGTCAGCCATGAGAGCAACTTGACCTTTTTCATTTTCTGAATTATCTGATGAGTTCATGTCATTGTCTTCCCATGCTATGTAGGCTTTTCTACCATTGTTTCCTTTGGACCCCTTTTTCTTAAACTTTGACAATTTTCTTTCTAAGTTCGGGCACTCCATTGTCAGGTGTCCAGTTTTACCACATTCGTAGCAAGTTGGTGGACTTGACATGTTTTCCTTGCTTGAAGCTCCTTTGGATGAAGAATTCTTTTTGTGTGACCTTTTCTTTTTCATGAGCTTTTTGAATTTTCTAACCATTTGATCCATATTCTCATCATCTTCATCATCCTTATTTTCTGAATCATCACTATCATCGGATGGATTTGAACTAGAAGCCTTGAAAGCTACACTTTTCTTTTTCTTGTTGTTTTCTTCATGCTCTGCTAGACGAGTGAGTTCTAACTCGTGCTCTAGTAGTTTTCCAAACAGGGTGGCAAGAGTCATTGTAGCTAGATTTCTTGATTCAGTTATCGCAGTAACCTCTGGTTGCCATTCTCTGTTTAGGCATCTTAACACTTTGTTGATCAAATCTTCGGGAGGGAACGATTTTCCTAATGAGCCCAATTTGTTCACTATGTGAGTGAACCTCTTTTGCATTTCTTGTATCGATTCTCCTTGATTCATTGTGAATAATTCATACTCTCTGGTAATAGTATTTGTTCTTGCCCTTTTCACTTCACTTGTACCCTCATGAGTAACTTGAAGATTATCCCACATTTCTTGGGCAGATTTACAGTTTGAAACTCGAAAAAATTCATCAGCACTCAAAGCAGAAGTAATAATATTTTTAGCACATAAATTAAGTTGCACTTTTCTTTTCTCATCATCAGACCATTCATTTCTACTTTTTATTGGAAGAATACCATCTACTATGTGTGTGGGGACGAAAGGTCCTTTTTCCACAGCATCCCAAACATCTAAGTCTACCCCTTCAATAAAAATTCTCATTCTTTCTTTCCAATATGCATAGTCTTCTCCGTTGAATCCCGGAGGACGGAAAAGAGATGCACCCTCTTGCGTAGACCAACCTGAAGCCATTTCTCTTGAAGCTGCTAGGCCCTTTATACAAGAGTCTAGCTCTGATACCACTTGTTACCAAGTGGCTTCAGTCTCAAGAGGGGGGGGGGGTGAATTGAGATTTAAAACTTTTCAGATCTTTCGAAAACGTTTTTCCCCTTTTCAATGACTTAGATCAATTTTTCGCGCAAGTTAAGTGGAAGCGAAGGAATTAGAATATAAAGCAGTAAAGCGGTATAACAGTAAAGCAGGAAAGCAGAAAAGCACGCAGAGATTTATCCTGGTTCGGTCACCTCCTAGTGACCTACGTCCAGTCCTCACACCCTTGTGAGATTTTCCACTAACCAAAACAACAAGGCTTACAGGTGCCTTGGAAAACCTTTACAGACTCAGGCACTCTCCTCCTAGGATACCCCACCTATGGAGAGCCCTCAAATCTATTACAACAATAACAAGAGATACCCCACCCCTGTTACAATCAGCTGCCCCAGAAAGATACCCCACTTCCTAGTACAAACAGCTACCCTAGAGAGATACCCCACTCCCTAGTACAAATCACAAACAATTAAATAATAACAAATGTAAATACAGAAATACCTCTTAACGTAGGCAGATTACACAATTTGAAGAACGCAACCCCAACTAACTCTTAGCAAAAGATCAGCTCTTGACGGACCGGCGGTGCGAGAAGAACACAAATAAAATATAAGAGTTTTTCAGAAAGAATAGATTATGAGAATGGGTTGATTGAGAAATGGAGGCTATGAGGCCTCTATTTATAGGCTTTGAAAAAATCAAGTTTACGTTAAAAAATATGTGGGAATCGATTCTTTGTTATTTGAATTGATCTAGGAATCGATTCTTGTTTACTTGATTTAGGAAGGAATCGATTGTGAGATTCTTTGAAGGAGTTTGAAATCGATTCTTCATTTGAATAAGAAAGCAAGGAATCGATTATGTGTTTTAAAACAAGTAATGTGCAAATCGATTCTTTACTTTATTTGAAGAGAGATGCAAATCGATTCTTTGCCTGAGAATCGATTCTTTCATTTATGGAAAAGGTGTGAATCGATTCTTTCAATTTAGAGATAAGTGGAAATCGATTTCTTCAAATAAGGAAACAATATGAATCACTTGTATGCTTATGAAATCGATTAGGAGCTTAGCCATTGTGTTTGAAAATCGATTTAGGCTTAGTTTCAAAGAGAGTGAAATCGATTTTAGAGTTTTTCAAAAATACTTTTTAGGTTTACTTGTTCATGCATGTATTTTGAAAAAGCTTTGGGACGAGAGACTTTGCGAGATGAGCTGACCTTCGTAAGAGCTTACATTTATCCTAAGACTCACCCAAGACCCTAAGGACTACCCTTATACTTAAGGACTACCCTTAAGCTTGAATCTTCAATACTTTGAGCTTGGTTGACTTGGATTGAGACTTTTGAATATATGATACTTTTTATCAGCTTTGCTTTGACACTCTCATTCCTTTGGCCATCAACTTGGCTTTGTCTTTTTCATCATCAAAACTAATCCTGCAATATTAGATAACCTGCAACACAGGTATCCACAGCTTGGATTAAAATATTACTTCATTAAACATCATGACAGTTCATCTTATTTGTTTTTAACAAATTTTGAAAATTTCATATATCATATGAACTCCATCATCTTTGTTGTATAAATAAAACCACTACTATCTAATATATTGTTTTAATCCAAACTTAGAGAAACGTACAATCTAGTTACCTGTAACGGTAATACAAAAACAATCACAATCTCAATACATAATGCCTTATAATTTAAACAAGGATTTCATCTTATAACTAAACTTCATAGCTTCATCTTCGTAAATCAAACTGTTTTTAAACATCTGTAAAACTACAAACATTAAAGGGTGAGATTTACAATCTTAGTGAATTCTTTCGCGACTACTCACCATAGTACACGTCGTATATCTTTTAATTATGTTCCATAGCTTTAGCATAATCCCAAAGAAATCTGAACAACTTCAGTTTCAACGGAGAACCCAACCCAACCTTACTGTTGAGTAACAATCTTGGGCCTTGTACTCAGGCTCATGACTTCCATCTCCAAGTATGCTAATTTACCTCTTGGGATCGTCATCCCCATAGTGTCTCGTGTTTAAACTTTGGATTCTTAGTTTTCTCACTCGATTGAATCATCGGGTATAACTCAACACATTTCTTTAATTGTAAACAAACTATTGCACTAACCAATTAACAACTGAGCTTAGCATTTATGTACAAAGGATTAACCAATCAACAACTATCATATTATCTGCATGTAAACACCTCAAATGATGTCCTAAATCATATACAAATATTTAGCTTTGGGATAGAGGTGCAATTTGAGTGGAATTGGTACTCAAGTGAATGAGATAACTTGGTTTTTGAAATTTGAAGTCAACAGGGTGCACTGGTCCTGGACGCACTGGTCATACGTGACAAAAATCCAGCACCTGTTAGAGACAAGCTCACGCGCTGGACGTGCTCCCCGGCGCACCGATCGTGCTCCCTGGACAGATTTCAGAAAATTACATTTTTAAGTGTTTTGAGCATTCCTTTTTGGTTCCAATTCACCCCAAGCTCATTCCTAACTCAAAATGCAACATTCCCACTATGATATTAAGTCCAAAACATGTCCAAAACATTAACTAAATCCAACATTCATGATAAATTCATGTTAATAAAACCACTCATAAATCAATCAACAATCATCTTTTGTGCAAAGTTCATATCTCATGCATTCAAATTAGAACACTTATAGTTCAATAGAGCTTCAAAAATGGACATGCCATTGGTTTGAGAGGACAACAATCACACACAAACGGGATAAAGAACTCACTTTTTTGAAAAGCTTTGAACACCACAAATTCCCCTTCTCTCCTAGCTATTCGAGCTTCTAGTTTCCCCAAGCTTCAAGATGAACTCTAAACCATAATGTAGGTTACCAAAGCCCTAATGAAGTGACGTTGAAGCTCCATTTGGTCCTCACAGCTCTCCTTTGTTGGAAATTTAAACATGCAAGTTTGAAACTTCAACCCAAGTTTCCCACACCACATGCAAGCTCCCTAGAGTGGTGGTTTTAAACTTTACTTTGGAATGGTTTGGGAGTGGGCGATTCTGATTTTGTGGATTAAAACAGAGGAAATGGAGTTTGGAGAATGAAAATAACTAACTTGAAGGGGTGCTGGAATATAGAAATTCCCTCTCTCTAGCTTGACTTTTCTTTTTCGATTCTTTTGAAATCAAATCTGATGTAAAACTTTCCCTCTACCACTATTTTATTCAGCTGATATAAAAAAATAAAAATTGGGTTCAAATGGGTTGGGCTTAGCATCTCAGCCCATAAAATGGATGTCATAAAAATTCTATTCACATCCCCCTTTTTCACAACACTTTATCTTATTCTAAAACTCTCAAAACACATTCAAATAGTAACAGTTAAATCAATTAAGCACCAAAACATATAGTTTAATAATGTTTTATTACTTTGGTATTACATTACACCCCAACTTGAAAAAAAATTGTCCTCGAAATTTTTGTCAAGTCTTACCTCTTACTCTAGTCGGGAATATATATTCTCCAAAATATCTAGACCAACGAAACGAACTTGGTCTATAATGTGATCAAAGAACGATCTAAGGATTTACAGCGGTTATAGTTGGAATGAAACTAATCAAAACGAAGGTTACTTCCGAATTTGGGACACACAATTACGTCGAAAACATTTGGCAAGGATGGAATCGAAATAGAGCGATAACTATAATGTAAAGAATGATGTTTTATTCTTGTCACTTTGACAAAGAGATACAACGTACATATATAGTTGCAATAGACCCATTTGATCGAGAGAATCATGGGCTATAATCAAGGAATAATAAATGACAAACCATTGAATCAGGGGCTGGTATCAAGGAGTAATAATTGACAAATAATCAACGGATAGTATTGCTATTGACTTGCCTATAATACAGAAGCTGTTTATTCATCAATTAATGTTAAAAGATTTGTGTCATGGTATTCTCCTTTATTCAATACGCCCCCTCAAGATAAAGTTACAATTTGTAACTTTCATCTTGACCATAAGATCTTCATGTCTGGATATAGATAACGGTTTGGTGAGGATGTCCGCCAGCTGATCCTTTGTTGAAACATGAGACACATGAAGGGTTAGAGCAAAGATAGGTAGCACCAATATTGTACACATAGAAGCTTGGGTAGATGTGGCATGGATACACGCAACTCAGAAAGCAGATTAATAAGCCACATAATTTCAGAGGTGGCAGTGGCAACAGCACGATATTCCGCCTCAGTGGAAGATCGAGCAACTGTACGTTGTTTCTTAGAAAGCCATGAAATTGGATTTCCCCCAAAGAATATGAGATAAGCGGAAGTAGATGTGCGATCATCATGGTTACCGCCCCAATCCGCGTCAGTGTACGCAAGTAACGAGAAAGAGGTTGGTTTTCTTAGCATTATACCCAAGTTAATGGTTGCTTTAAGATACCTTAGTAGTCTCTTGAGGTGCTGGAGGTGAAGGGTGGTTGGCTTGTGCATAAACTGAGATAATTTATTTACTGCAAATGACAAGTCAGACCTTGTGAGGTTGAGGTATTGCAATGCTTCAATTATTTTTCTATATTGAGTTGCATCAGTGCTTGAGCTGCCATCATGCAATGTGAGTGAGGCGGATTGGGAGAGAGGTGTTGGTGCAGGTTTCGCCCCCTCCATCTCAAACCTCTCAAGTATGTCTCTGATAAATTTGTGTTGGGAGAGAAGCATGCCTACAGATGTGGGGATGAGTTCGACCCCCAAGAAGTAATGAGGCTTCCCCAAATTTTTCAATGAGAAGCATTTGGACAAGCTATCAATAAAGTTACACAAGAACTTTGGATTGTTTCCAGTAAGCAATAGATCGTCGACATACACAAGGAAGTAGGCAATAATACCACTTGAGGAATAGATGAAGAGAGACGGATCACTTCGACTAGTTGTAAAACCACAGGATGTGATAAAGGATTTCAATGCATCGTGCCAAGCTCTAGGTGCTTGTCGTAGTCCATTAATGGCTTTATGGAGCTTGCAGACATAGTTTGGGTGCTGAGCATCTTTCATACCTGGTGGTTGAGCCATAAAAACTTGCTCTTGAAGAGCGCCTTGAAGAAAAGCATTGTTTACAACTAGTTGGTGCATATTCCATTGGTTCCCAAGGGCAATGGTGAGTTGATAAGTCATATTTTAGTAGGTTTTTAGTACTTATTTTAAGTAGTCTATTTCATGGTTTTACTTTAGTTTAGAACTATTTTACTACAATTGTTCGTTCGTTGCTTTCAGGGCTTACTTTGGAAGAATTAAAGAGTTATTGAGGATTAAAGACCAAGGAACAAAAGAGCATTGAAAAAGGAGCAAAAGCAAGCAAAAGAGAGGCCAGAGATCAGAAGAACACGCACGATCCGTGCGTGGGTCAGCACGATCCGTGCGCATTTGTACGAAAATTGGAAGCATGTTCCAGAAAGTTGAGCACGATCCGTGCGTTGTTCCGCACGACCCGTGCGCTTCATCAGTTGCCAGAATTCCTACAGTCTAATTTTAAGCACGATCCGTGCGCCTTTGGCACACGATCCGTGCGCATCTCTCTGATTCTGAAAACTGTCACAAACTCTTCTTATTCCTTTCATTATGGTTGTAATTCGTAAATAGTACACTGTCTACTGATTCTAGGCTATAAATAGGGTCTTAGATCATCTATCAAAGGGGCATTGGTCATTGGAATTTTACTCCAAAATTGAATCTAAGTTTTTGTTGTTTTAGTTTTCTGCTCTTTACAATTCTGCTCTTTTTACAATTCAGTCTTTTACACGCTTTATTTTATTTCTCGCTATTTACATTATGTTCTTCTCTTCTACTCCTTTGTCTACAATGAGCATTTGTGAGTAGACTTCTTTAGTCTTGGGATTGTGGGATACAATCCAATGATGGTCCCTAAATAATCCCGAAGCTAAACCCTATCTTATGATTGCTTTAACTTTTAATCTGATTCCATTATGCATATTGTATAACCCAAATGTCAAGCGAAGTACCGAAAGGTGAAGCTTGACATTAGAACAAATGGAACTAGACAAAGTAACCAAAGCATGAGAATAGCCAAGGTGACTTTGGGACAATAAGGTTGTGCTTAATGGGTTTCGGCGATGATCAACCATGAGAATAGGCTTGATCATCGTTTCGAGACACGTTCTTGTATTCCGAAAGGAAACTTGAATTAAACCAAAAGAATACCTTGTCCTTAAAATAAACTCAATTATAAGATAGGGGATAGTCAAAGGGTTCTTTCTATTTCCATCATTGTGATCTAACCATGATCCCAAGACGCCTTTTATATTCAAAGTTAAAACCAACATTTCTTACTTAACTATTCCTTTTCAGCTAATCACCACTGAAACTAGATTGGTAGTCACGTATAACTCCCTGTGGATCGATAATTCTTATTACGCGATATAACCGTATACTTGCGGTGTATCATGAGTATGAGTTTGATGGTTTGAGGATGGACAACCGGAGCAAAAGTTTCATGAATGTCCACACCTTGGCATTGAGTGAATCCTTTGGCCACAAGACGGGCTTTATACTTTGCAATGGAACCATCCGGGTGGCGTTTGATTCGAAAGAGCCATTTGCAATCAACTACATTTTGATTTGATGAAGGTGGTACCAGTGACCATGTTCCATTGCATATAAGAGCATCATATTCCTCGGAAATGGCTTGAAGCCAATGAGCATACTTCATCGCTTGTCTCACATTCGATGGTTCTAGATTCTCTGGAAGCGGGTGATTTGTTGAATGGAAGGCCCGTTTTGGTTTGAAAATATTATTTTGGGACCTTGTGACCATCTTATGAGTACGTGGTGGCTCTGTGACAGGGTTAGTAGTAATGAGAGTATCATGCAAAGAATGTGGGGATAGAGGAACATTACCTGGTGATGATTCTGAACTCAAAGGAGCCTCTGGTGAAGTCAACGGGATGGTAGCCAGAACTAGTTGAGTTGTGAGTGATGGGGGGTTTGTAATGGGAGGGTAATGTGAGGTGGTTGGTTATAAGGTGGGTCTGGTTGGGTTGGAGTAGGTGATTTTTGTGTAAGCTCTTTGTATGGGAAAATTGTGTCATGAAACGTGACATGCCGTGAAGTATAGATTTTATGGGTGATTCATGATTGGGTCAAGGAAAAAATAGGCATATTGTGAAGGTGAATAGCCAATGAAGATGCACGGGGTTGAACGTGGTTGGAGTTTATTGCTTGTGTAGGGACGTAACCACGGAAAACAAAGGCAACCCAATGAGTGTAGGTGTAGGGGGTTACTATCTGTCTGATGTAAAATTTGATAAGGGGATTTCATGTTGAGGATTGGAGTTGGCAATCTATTAATTAAGTATGTGGCAGTTTGGAATGCAAAGGTCCAGAAGGTTGGGGGTAGGTTTGCATGATGTAAAAGAGCTCGGCCAATTTCAACAATGTGACGATGTCGTCTTTCTGCAGTGGCATTAAGTTCAGGTGTGTGAGGGGGTGTAGTGAAATGTGATATCCCATTTGAGGACAAGAAATTTTTAAGCTTGAGAAATTCCCCTCCATTGTCAGAATATAATGAAACAATTTGTTTTTGATAAAATTTCTCAACAACAGATTTAAATTGAGGAAAAATATTTGAGACATCAGATTTATTTTTGAGTGGATAAAGCCAGCAATACTTAGTATAGTGATCAACAAGAACTAAGTAATATAAAAAGCCATCTAGTGATCTAATAGGGGCTGGACCCCACACATCTGTGTAGACTAGTTCAAGTGGCTTTGTGCTAGTAATACTTGAAGTAGAAAATGGTAGCTTGTGGCTCTTGGTACTGCTACACGAGATGCATGGGTTATTGAAGTCTGTCTTTATTTTGTATAGGGAATTGAGATGTCTCATGATATTTTTTGATGGATGCCCAAAAATATGATGCCATGGAGGATTAGTAGAGGAGGTGGTGAAAAGTGCAGTAGTGATGGATGGAGATCTGGGCATGTAGTATAGGCCATCCCTATGTCGACCTTTGAGAAGAGGCACCTTTGTCTTCAGATCCTTCACCAAGAAATGGTCAGAAAAAAATTCAACAGAGATGCGGTTAGCTTGACAAAGTGAGGATACAGATAGTAAGTTTTGTGAAATTGTAGGAACATGAAGAACTTTGGGAAGGTGTAAAGTGTGTGAATTTGTATGTATAGAAGATTTACCAGTGTGAGTGATAGGTAAAGCTGCACCATCTCCAACAATTAACTGATCAGTTCCATGGTAGGGGTGAGTGAGATGCAAGTAATCAAGTTCATTGGTGATGTGATTAGTGGCACCTGAATCCACAATCCAATTAGTACCGGTTCCGTGAGGAGCAGTGCGGGCATGATGAGCTGATGGGCCACCATTGCGTTTAGGAGGATAGCCATGGAGCTTGAAGCACACTTTTGCAGTGTGACCCGGTTTGTCACAATATTGACAAGTGACACGTCTTGATGAGTCCGGCGAAGTGGATCTGCCGATGGAGGGAGCAGTGGCATGATTTGGTGGATAACCACGCTTGTGAAAATATGATTTTCCTTTTTGAGCAGCATGAGCAGTGGCAAGTGGAGAAGAATCATCATTCCTTTTGATATAGCTCTCATGGTCTATGAGAAGGTCATGAAGGTCATCAAATCTGATTGGATTCTCACGAGTGCGTAGTGCAGCGGCTACTTCTTTGAACTCGGGACCAAGGCCATTGAGGGTGTGTATCACAAGATCCATATCATCAATTGGAGAGTTAATGACAGCCAGTTCATCAAATAAAGATTTTATACCGTAAAGGTATTCTGAAACTGGCTTCAAGCCCATGGTGAAGCGAGATAAGCGTTCTTTGAGGTGCATGATTCGAGAACGCGTTTTGCTGGCAAACATCTTGTTGAGGATGTCCCAAGCTTATTTGGAATTTTTTACATTTCCAAGCATAGTGATCACACTTGGATCAATTGAAGAGAGAATGGCATGTATGATGAGTTGATCCTGCCTTTTCCAATAGTTGTGATCAGCTTGATCTGATGAAGGGCATAATTTGGTGCCGTCAACAAAGCCAACTAGGCCATAGCCAACAAGAAGTGCATTGAATTGCACTTTCCAGGCAGGGAAGTTTGAACTAGTGAGTTTGATAGATGATTGAGTATTTAGCACTACAACAGACGTAGTGTCAGAGAGGGATATGGTGTGTGTACCATTGGTTGAGGAAGAAGACATGATGAAAAAAAAAAAAAAAGGATCGTTTTGCGGTTAAGCAAGGATAGCTACTGATACCATCTATATATATATGTAAAGGAGACCCCAATGGAGCCTCCACAATGCTTCTCAAGTTTTTTATCTATATTATTATTTAATTTTAATTTACATATAAATAAGACATTATTATCATTTTAATATAAAAGCACATAATGGCCACTAACTTATTAAATGATGCTATTAATGAAATGTTATTCAACTATTTTTTAAATTGATATGAAGCTTGAATGGAGCCTTTAGACTACTCATCTCTCTCTCTCTCTCTCTCTCTCTCTCTCTCTCTCTCTCTCTCTCTCTCTATATATATATATATATATATATATATATATATATTGTTATTATTTTAAAAAACAAAAAGTATTAAAAATCAATTTTTTTTTGATGATGTTAATATATTGTTATTATTTTAAATATATGAAACTATAATTATTATCATGTATATTTTCAAAATATTTAATAACTTTAATTTTGAATTTATTTAAAATTACAAATATTTACGAGCATCACATTCTTTAAAAAACTGTAGCCTTCATCTCTTAAATCAATCCATATAGTTTAATTTTAAAATCAAAGGGTGTTTCATCATTTTTTTAATTCCTATGTATTGTTTTTATTCGGTTTCTTGGTCATTTGAAAGGTTTCTCTTTTATTATCATGTTAATTAAAATTCCATAATTAATTATTTTCATCCTTTAGTTCACCATACTTGATTAATATTTAACCAAATACTGATTAAATAACCAAATACTGAATTGCTATTATATTAACCATTGCAAAGACAAGAGAAAAATATTGCTCACGTTGAGAGCCGAATCATGGTTTTTATTCTACATTCATGTTCCTAAAATAATTTTGGAAGCCTTCAAATAAGTTTGTTCTAAAGGTAGCAAACTAATGTTGATAAAAACAATTGTCACAAGACGGACAATACACTCTTTCATGTTCTATTTGTCATATATTATTCATAAATAGTTAAATAGTATTTTTGTAAGCCATTAATTAATGTGTAATGTATTTACTTTATTAATATTTCTCACAAATTATAATTTCCAAAAATAGGAGAGACAACAAAATCACTCAAGAGTGATGTTTCAATTTCTAAGTAGATAAAATGTTGTAATGACTTTTTAATTATTCAAGTTTAGCTTTTTTGGCTCATATTCAAATATAGCTTAATCTCAAGTAGGTAGCTCAATTGACGAGGTAAGGGATTGTTGCACCCCGAAAAATCCCCGGTTTGGGGTTTCCCAATGTACAACGTGGAAAAATTTTGGAGCCGCCACCAATATTTTAATTTTAAGACCAAAACATTGAAAAAAGGTCTTTTGGACAAGGCGGATGGTCTTTGAAAACTAGAGATATAGGTTCGGGGGTCGATTACGTGCGAGGAAGGTGTTAGCACCGCGCACGTCCTTTCTACCGAAAGGGAACCTCTAATTAAATGTGTGGTTTTAATGTTTGATTTGAAAAATACCTAGATTTGCCTATTTATTTCTTATTTGGAGATGAAAGGGAAATCTTTAATGAAAATTTTATTTTGGGTGAGAAGGGGGGAAAAAAGGGTTTTTAGAAAAAGTGCTTGACGGGACATGGCCCGCTCCTACGTATCTCCCGGTGCGATGGAGAATTCAAAGCTACGTAGTTCTTGGGTAGAAAATGTTTGTGTGTTGGTGTTTTTTAATATAGGGGTTTTAGAACAATGTGATCTGTGTTGAAGGACCACTGGGGGTCTGAAGGACCACTGGGGGTCTGAAGGGCCGCTGGGGGCTGAAGGAGCACTGGGGCTCGGAAGGACCACAGTTCACTTATCCTAAAACGATGGTTAACCCGGCCGTACGACCGACTTAATCCCCTATTTTGAAAATAGTATTTTTTTGATTTTTGAAATGAAAGAGATGTGTTTGTATTTTTTAATTTAGAAATTGTTTATTTTTGCGCTTGACAGGGGCTTGGCCCTGCTCCTACGTATCTCCGGGTGGAGAATCAAAGGCGACGTAGTTCTAGGTTGTCTTTTTGAAAAGTTTTTGTTTTTTATCTTTTTAGTGAGTTTTTTGAAATAGGACGAGCATTAGCAAATGATTGAACTAGCAGAGGCTATGATGAATCACTACTAAATACTCAAAAAGAGAGTTGCACCGTTAGTCAAACGAACAAAGGTTCTGATGGACTATTGATAACAACTCGTTTTTTTTTATCCTTTCGGAAAGTGATTTTCGAAAGAGATTGATTTGTACGATGATCAAACTAACAAAGGTTGTGATGGATCATCGTTTATTATTTTTAGGAGAAAAGGACATTGTCACTAATAGCTAAACGAACAGAGGCTCTGATGAGCTACTAGCAACAATGGGTTTGGAAATGACTTCTTTTGCTTGTTTTATGAAAATGATTGGCTTAGGGGGATGAAAAGAATTTTATTTGTTGCGCTTGACGAGAACGTGGCTCGCTCCTACGTATCCCGAACGGGAATCAAAGCGACGTAGTTCTGAATAAAAAATGTTTTTGAAAGGGTTTAAAAGGGGAGGTTGAATCATCTGAGACCATCTTCACCACTTAGAAAATGATGCACTAGGCATAAGTGGGAATCATATGGTTCATCATCAACAAGGACACTACAGCTAAATTAAATCACATAGGGCAATTTTGGCATGGATCAGAATGATTGAATTTTAACAAATATAAAAAACAGAAATACCTCTGATGAAGGCAGATATTACAGATCTGAAGAACAAAAATGAAGCGGAGAACTGGAAAATGAGATTTACGAGAGTTGTCTTCCCAGATCTTGTGAAAATGTTTCTGGAGCAATTCTTCTCAGATCTTAAAAAAAAGTGTGTAGCAATTCTTCTCTCTGATCTTGTGAGTTGTGTCTGTTTTTCTGACCCTGTGAAGTTTTTTCCCTGTCCTGTGAGATCTCCTCTCCGTGAGATGTGTCCGTGAAAATGTGATTTGAGGCTGCCTATTTATAGGCTTAGGAAAGCGTAAAAAAAATTTTTTTTTAAAACATTTATGGCAAGGATGAATCGATTGTTTGAGCCTTTGGAAATATGTAGGAATCGATTCTTTTCTTTTGGAAATGACAAGAATCGATTATATGGCCTATGGAAAATGGTAGGAATCGATTTTCAGGACATTTGGAGATCCTGAAAATCGATTCTGTGGTCTTTGGAAACATGTAGGAATCGATTCTTTATTTTTGGAAATGATGGGAATCGATTGTATGGCCTATGGAAAAAGGAGGAATCGATTTTCACCTCTTTAAAATGGCCTGAAAATCGATTTCAAGGCCTATGAAAGGAGAGGGAAATCGATTTTCAGGACATATATAATAGGTGAAAATCGATTCCATGTTTAGTTAAAGCAATGAGGAATCGATTCATGGCCTATGGAAGAGCTTAAAAATCGATTTTCAAGACCTATGCAACATACTATAAATCGATTCTTGGCTTAGAAATCAATTCTTGTTTTCCAAAAAAATGCTTTTAGGTCCTTGCCATACATGCATAAAATATTTTTCAAAGCTTGCCATGCATGCATAACGTATTTTCAAAACCCTAGTTTCTTAAAAAGTGCATTCTATCCCTAAGAATGATTCCAAAAACTTTGGAGCGGTTTCTAGGATTCAAAATGCAATGCATAATTTATTTTTATTTTTTTGTGGAGAAAATTAGGGTTTTGACCTAAGCCGGACAAAATTGGGGTATGACAGCTGCCCCTCTTTATTTGGATTTTGACAAGAAATATGAATTGCGCAGGACATATTTCGAGGCAAAATAGAAATAAAGAATTCAGAAATTATACCGATTTTGTCTGCTTAGGGAAACCCGAATTTTCCTCTTTTTCTTTTTCTATATATATTTTTTGAATAGATCGGCTTGAGAACAAACGGGGAACGGTTAACACTTGGTGCATTAACTGAGAGAGAAAATGATGGACCACTCGGGATCTGAAGGAGCACTAAGGCTCTGAAGGACCACTCAGGGTCTGAAGGAGCACTAAGGCTCTGAAGGACCACTCAGGGTCTGGAAGGCTGCCTAGGCCTTAATTGAAGGACCATCGTGGTCTGAAGGAGCGCTACTAGCTATGGTACTAGTAAAACGGTCTGAGGGGGCCTTTCGAGCGGCCGATCAACATCAGGTCCGGAACTGATTTGATCAATGGATTTACGCTATGCCTTAGGCTGACACAACTAATCCGAAGGACTTGACGAAGTCTGATGGATCCATTGCGTGCTCGTGCACAATGTTGTGATCTGTGGAAGGAGTTCACTAACTCGGTGGGAGTTCACTAACTCTGTGTTGAGGGAGTTTACTAACTCAGGGTTGATGGAGTTTACTAACTCGGGGTTGATGATTTTCTAAAAATGAGATTTTGGGATTCTCTGGTCTGAAGTAACTTTTCTCTTGGATGGTGCATGAAATGCGTGCACTTACATGAATGCAATGATTGACTTTGGTGGGATGCCTTTTCTGTTTGATTTTTTCTCTTCTTTCTTATTTGCCCCCCCTTTTTTTTTTTTTTTTTTTTTTTTTTTTTTTATGGAATGCAGATATCTATGTAAATGGAGTATGAATGTATGTTATGCACAGTGTATGTGATGTGATGATTTCAATGGAATGATGGATGCTATGAGATGCTATTTTTGATTTTCTTCCTTTTTATTTTGGTTAAGGATCAACACTTCAAGTGCCTACAAGGTAAACATCCTAATCCCCAAGGATTAAGGTGAGCACCAAAGCCTTACAAGATAACAACCTAATCCCTAAGGATCCAGGCGAGCACTGAAGCCCTACAAGATAACAACCTAATCCCTAAGGATCCAGGCGAGCACTGAAGCCCTACAAGATGACAACCTAATCCCTGAGGATCCAGGCGAGCACTGAAGCTCTACAAGATAACAACCTAATCCCTAAGGATCCAGGCGAGCACTAAAGCCCTACAAGATAACAACCTAATCCCTAAGGATCCAGGCGAGCACTAAAGCCCTACAAGATAACAACCTAATCCCTAAGGATCCAGGCGAGCACTAAAGCCCTACAAGATAACAACCTAATCCCTAAGGATCCAGGCGAGCACTAAAGCCCTACAAGATAACAACCTAATCCCTAAGGATTAAGGCGAGCCCTAAAGCCCTACAAGATAACAACCTAATCCCTAAGGATCCAGGCGAGCACTAAAGCCCTACAAGATAACAACCTAATCCCTAAGGATCCAGGCGAGCACTAAAGCCCTACAAGATAACAACCTAATCCCTAAGGATCCAGGCGAGCACTAAAGCCCTACAAGATAACAACCTAATCCCTAAGGATTAAGGCGAGCCCTAAAGCCCTACAAGATAACAACCTAATCCCTAAGGATCCAGGCGAGCACTAAAGCCCTACAAGATAACAACCTAATCCCTAAGGATCCAGGCGAGCACTAAAGCCCTACAAGATAACAACCTAATCCCTAAGGATTAAGGCGAGCACTAAAGCCCTACAAGATAACAACCTAATCCCTAAGGATTAAGGCGAGCCCTAAAGCCCTACAAGATAACAACCTAATCCCTAAGGATCCAGGCGAGCACTAAAGCCCTACAAGATAACAACCTAATCCCTAAGGATCCAGGCGAGCACTAAAGCCCTACAAGCGGCCGACTTTAGGCGACCCCTTCATGTGCTGAGATAGCTGGTTAAAGAATTTTTCCTATTTGTCTTCTTGCTATGTGAGGATGCAAATGCAATACTTTGATGCCTGATATGAAATGGTTGATTGGGAAACATAGGCATCTTGGATGACATGCGATGAATGCATGAAATGCGAATGTGAATATGATGTGAATGAAATGCTTGGATGCAAATGTTATGACACGGGGTGACGTGTTTTTGCTTTTATGATGAAATGCTTTGATGCTTGATGGAATGAGATGGAAAATGTTTTTGCTTTTATGAAATGATGATGTTGGCACGATGCAAAATGGAACGCCTAAATGCATGAGGCGAAAAATAGGATATGAATGATGAAACATTTTTGTGATGATGAGATGCAAGACTTTGAATGTAAGGAGTTGAGATGACCATTTTGTTGAGAAAAAAAATGGAATTTGATTCAAACTCCGGTGTTCTCAAGATTTTATTTACAAACAAGCTCACTTGTTTTCTCTTCCTTTCAATGACGACTGAATCTTAAATATCACGTGACTAACTTGTGTTCTCTCTCTTTGAAGCATTATCTAGTAAGCATGCATAGGGGTGCAAATGTGAATGAGTGAGTCCGTTAACTTGGGATTGGTTTAGGGCCTGGACTTTTATGGCAAGTGAAGGAATGACCGACATGGCTATTGCCGAAGATTTTGAGGGACCAAGAGACGCAGGATTGCCCCAATTCAGGTCTTTGACGAGTGAATAACTTGCCCCTGTCTAGTGGTGACAACAACTAGGGGTGTAGAAGATGATGAATTGGGAACGCTTCGGCTCTTGGGATGAAAGCTGGAATGAAAGGGGTTTTGCTTCAACCCACGGATTTTGATGTTGCCCCAGTCGTAACAAAGACAAAGCTGCTCTAATGACAAGGTCTTGTTTAGGATATTGAGTCGAGAAATTGCCCCGGTGAGGGTTTTTTATGGGAATGAATGAGGTGAAGGAACGGGAATGCACTTGCCCCGCTTTGGAATGATATTGACAACTGGAAATGACATGGGATGGACATTGAACATACTTTCCCAAGACTAGGGTGTGTGGGTGGTGAAGAGAATGCCCCAACTTTTGGGTCCGAGTGGTATTCTTAGTGCAAATCTTTGGTTCTGACTGATGTCTTGACTTTTGGTGTGAAAGAATCCTTATCTGGTGATCACTAAACCTTATTTTAATGCATCTTGAAGGTGTTTTGGAGTGCAAGTCCCTCTTTTTTATTTTGTCAGCTTTCTTTTTTCTGACTGTTTGTTTTTGTTTCCTCAGTTCTCTTTTTTCTGAGGGTTCATTTTTCCTTGATCAGCTTTCTTTTTTCTGATCGTTTGTTTTTCTTTTGAGCAAACACACTGTACATAGATAAGCTTGTTCGTCCTAAGATTAGAATTTAAGTGAACAAAAGCAAACGGTCATTGATCGGAATGGGCTTTTTGGGATTGTGGTGTTTTGTGGAGGAAGGAGGGTTAGGCTTAATGAAGTGTTTGAGGCTAATGGGAGGGTGAGTTTTATTCGGTGTTGATTGACGGTTAATGGTCTATGAGGAAGATGGTTTTTGGGCTTGTTTGGGTTCTGTTAAAGCACATTCGTGTCTCATGGTAGAATGACTAAGGGGTTTGATGTTGAGGCCAAAGGAAGTGTTTGGAGGTTTATGGAATCAGGTGTTGGAATGATGAAGTGTTTGAAGGTTTATTTAGACAAGGATCTCTTGTACTTTGTGGTAACATGTACCAGCTCACCATTTTCTTTTGTTTTGGGATTTTCATTTTTGAATCCCCCTTTTTTTTTGATTTTTTTTTTGTTTTTTTTTTTTTTTTTTTTTTTTTTTTTTTTTTTTTGACTCGGGTGAGCTGATAAAAAGTGATGCACTGTTTTTTTTTTTTTTTTATTTGGGGTGATCCTTGTCTAGGGTGATTTTTGGATTTTGGTTTTTCTTGGCTCAAGGTGGGTAGGAAAGGGACTTTCTGGGACTTTGGGTTTTTGAGGAGATGGCCAAACTTCATTTCAAATCCCGATTGCTTATTCCTATAAGATTTAACTTTAGAACAATAATTTATCTATCTTCATGTGTTTGCTCTTTTTCCTTTTTTGTGCCCTAATTTTTGCCTGGACCGCTCTTTGCGAGTTTTCAGTCCACCGGGCGCTCCTTTTTGCCTAGGCCGCCCTTTGCGGGTTTTCAACCTAGCGAGCTTGTTTTCTTGTTTATTAAATTATTATTATTTTTGAGAGACTTGCACTGAAGGAGTATGATATTAATCAAGGGGAATTAATGATCACAGACTTGCCCCAGCATGGAGGACTTGAAGCGTTAGACTGAACTAAAAGTCAAATATGCACTGATGGACTTATGATAAAACAGGGCAATGACGATCTTGAACAAAAGTGACTGAAAAGGGTAACTTTTATAGATGACGATGCTGAAAAGGAAACACGTGCCCTTATTGAAATATCCTAAGGTCTTGGGCAGAGCTAGGGGATTGCATTACATAAAATTTGCTTTGAACTGAAAACTACATGAAAATGCATGACTAAGACACAAATGCTTGACGATCAACACCTCGATCCTCTTCAACTACTGCCATCCCGGCCTGATAGCCCTGATCTCAAAGGGTTTAGTCCTTCACCTCCCTCATCAAAGGTCAACTGTTTTGTATCGATAAGATCCTGAACCGACTGCTTCAAAGGATGACAATTCTCAGTAGAGTGACCAATTGCCCCAGAATGGAATTCACAGGTAGCCTTTGCATTATACCTTCTTGGGAATGGAGGTTGGACTGGCTTCATCCTACGAGGAGAGATCAACCTATGGTTGATTAGATAGCTGCACAAATCAGTGTACGACACAGGAATGGGGTCGTACTGACGTGACTTTCCTTGTCCCACTATAGCATTGATTTCTCCATTTTTCCTTGCAGGCAAATCACTAGCATTGTCGGCGCCAGTAGGATTGCAGGGGATTCTTCCTATCTTCATCCCGACTTCAAGTCTTGCCCCTACTTTGATCACATCTGAAAAGCTTGAGGACCCACTTCCAACCAGACGTTCATAGAAAACAGCTGGGAGAGTCTCCATAAACATGTACACCATCTCCTTTTCGGTCAATGGTGGCTTCACCTGAGCAGCTATGCTCCTCCATTTTTGAGCATATTCCTTAAAGGACTCATGATCTTTCTTGCTCATATACTGCAGTTGAATCCGATCTGGAGCCATGTCTTTGTTGTATTCGTACTCCTTTAAGAAAGCTTCAGAAAGGTCCTTCCAACGGTGGATGTCGGAAGGCTGCAACTGCATGTACCAATCCAGAGATGCCCCAGTTAGGCTGTACTGGAAGTAGTGGATGAGCAGTTTGTCGTCGTGATTGTATGCGGTCATCCTTCGGGCGTACATGGTTACGTGTCTATTTGGGCAGCTGGTACCACAATATTGGTCAAAGACTGGCACCTTCATCTTTGGGGGAATAACCAAGTCTGGAACAAGACATAGATCACGGGCGTCTTTAGCTTTGGTCTTTGAATCCTCTATGGCTCTTAAACGCTTTTCCAACTCATGCAACTGATCTCTGGGTTGAGAGTTCTCAAATAGGTGACCTTGAGGATCACTATCCCTATTGAAAAGAGAAACCTCATGTGGATCAGCACCTCCCAGGGCGTGAGAAGGATAATTAACCCCAGATCCCGGATGGGGAATAGCAGTCACAGCCTCAACAGGTCTCGAGGTAGGAAGGATGGTTGCGGCCCCACCTGGGTTTACAACAGCAGTATCTTCGGTAGTGGTCCCGTTTTTCAAAGCTTGCAGGGTGCCCATCATTTCAGTCATCTGCATCCTTATCGCATCCATCTGCATTTCTATCACCCCGACTTTATTATTTAACGCCTGATTCTCTTGGACTAGCTGCTTGAGGATTTCCATAATCGGATTATCTAGACCTGAATTGCCGGGATTCTCAATCACTAGGTTTCCTTGATTGGTCGCCATGAATCTTGAGTCTGAAGCGGATATCGGCAAACCAGTTAGCCTCTTTCAAGAGATAACAGGGCACACAACATAAGCGCACGAACGAATGACTGAACAAATGCATGCGGCACTTTAGGTTTTACGGGCGGGGCTAGACTAGGACGGGAAATGATAAAGCAGGGAAACTGACGGACACGAACAAGAGAACGTACTCATAGCATGCATGCTCATTAGAAGAATGCTTCACAGAGAGTTAACATCAGTTAAAAACTTTTTTTTTTTTTTTTTGACACACTATTTCAGTCTTTTGTCATAGAATGGATGGGATGCAGTGCTTTTGAAAGAAATGCAAATGAGCTATTGAAAAAAAAACTGAGTGCCTTGGAACACCTTGAGTTTGCAACCAAGTAAGGACAAACTTTTTCAAAAAGGATGATTGTTTTGCAAGAACGTCTCGCTTCTCATCACAACTCTTATTTTATGCAATGAATGAACAAATTATGATATGCAAGTATGATGCAAATGCGTGGAGAATGACCACTCGAAGAGTGTGGCTTATTCTAAATAATTTTGTTATTTTTAATGCAAGACAAAATATGGAATGCCAATGCGAATGATGCAAGAATGATGATTTTTGATTTTTTTATTATTTTTTTATTTTTTTAGAAGCGAGACAAGGTATGAAATGCCAATGCCCCTTTTTTCTTTTGAATGATGAAAGATGCAGGAATGATGCTTTTTTCTAAATGACGATGATTTTTTTTTTTTTAGAGGCGAGACAAAGTATGAAATGCCAATGCCTCTTTTTTCTTTTGAATGATGAAAGATGCAGGAATGATGCTTTTTTCTAAATGAGGATTTTTATTCATGATTATGAATGAGATGCTTTCTTGTTTTCATTTTTTTGTGCAATGAAATGCATGATACTCACAATGATTTTCTTTTTTGTTTTTTAGTTTTGAAACATGATTTTGAAAATTTTTTGGAGATGCAAATGATTTATTGGAAAAAAGGTTTTAGAAAAATGTGCTTGACGGGGTATGGCCCGTTCCTACGTATCCCCATTGTAATGAGGAATCAAAGCTTACGTAGTTCTACTGTGTCTTTTTTGAAATAATGCTTATGTATGAATGCCTCGTCTTGGATGAACTTGACGAGGATTTTTTTTGTATGATTATAAATGAAATGCTTATGCTATGCAGATGATAATTGTTTTTTGTAATGAAAGGGAATGCAAGATGAACGTTTTTTTTTTTCGAAACTGGAATTTTATACAATGCAAATGATGCAACGATGCAGTGATGCAATGACGCGATGATGCAAGGATGCTTTTTTTTGTGTTTTTGCAGAAAGAGGGTATTTACAGGTGGTGATTTGAAAATTTTCACCCTATATGCCACCTCACATAGGTATTTATTGAAAAGGGAAAGCATATATTTTTTTTTGATTTTCGAAAATTTTGAAGGAAAAATTGATTGAACTGAATGCAACAATGCAGCACACAATTTGGAAAGCCCTTGTGAACTAAAAGGGGGAGAAACCTATGATCTAAGGCACTTAGAGGTAATCTTCACATGTAGCTCTATTCACTCCCTCACAAGGCCACCAGAGCTACAGTCCCTTTCACAAAACTCCCCACAAATGCAGCAAACTGCTAGATGTGAGGCATCATGAAAGAGCACAACTCTGGTTGAAACTTTCGCAAGTAGCCAAACGGACAAAGGTCCTGATGGGCTCTCACTACTCGAATCCACTCTCCTAAGTTTTGCAGACCTGGGTTATGGTCCCACTCAAAGCACATAGTCACAGGGTATAAGTGTAGTGTGTGTCAAGGGCATTTTCCCTAGTACTACCCCACCTGCAAATAAAAATCCAGACAGTCCAGACAATAGCATATCGTCTACCCTAGGGTTTAATATCATTCAAATACAACTAGCTTAGGGTACCAACAACAAACACATTACTTACTTCAGAAAGGGAGCGAAGAAGAGGGAACAGGATAGAATGGGGAAGAGATGCATGAACTTACTTTTGGAGAAAAGGAGCAAAGAAGAAGGGAACATGGGGGTTGGAAGAATGCATGAGCATAAACATATAAAAGGAAAAGGATTAAAAGAAGAGATAGGGAACAACCAAAAAGACAAATGCATATGCCTACAATCAATGATAAGAAAGAAAGGCAAACAAGGTTTTAATCAAATCAACAATACATTAAACCACACATTTAAATTAGTTAGGCTTGACCCTCGTCTTTTAAAAAAGTCTCCCCAGTGGAGTCGCCAGCTGTTGCACCCCGAAAAATCCCCGGTTTGGGGTTTCCCAATGTACAACGTGGAAAAATTTTGGAGCCGCCACCAATATTTTAATTTTAAGACCAAAACATTGAAAAAAGGTCTTTTGGACAAGGCGGATGGTCTTTGAAAACTAGAGATATAGGTTCGGGGGTCGATTACGTGCGAGGAAGGTGTTAGCACCGCGCACGTCCTTTCTACCGAAAGGGAACCTCTAATTAAATGTGTGGTTTTAATGTTTGATTTGAAAAATACCTAGATTTGCCTATTTATTTCTTATTTGGAGATGAAAGGGAAATCTTTAATGAAAATTTTATTTTGGGTGAGAAGGGGGGAAAAAAGGGTTTTTAGAAAAAGTGCTTGACGGGACATGGCCCGCTCCTACGTATCTCCCGGTGCGATGGAGAATTCAAAGCTACGTAGTTCTTGGGTAGAAAATGTTTGTGTGTTGGTGTTTTTTAATATAGGGGTTTTAGAACAATGTGATCTGTGTTGAAGGACCACTGGGGGTCTGAAGGACCACTGGGGGTCTGAAGGGCCGCTGGGGGCTGAAGGAGCACTGGGGCTCGGAAGGACCACAGTTCACTTATCCTAAAACGATGGTTAACCCGGCCGTACGACCGACTTAATCCCCTATTTTGAAAATAGTATTTTTTTGATTTTTGAAATGAAAGAGATGTGTTTGTATTTTTTAATTTAGAAATTGTTTATTTTTGCGCTTGACAGGGGCTTGGCCCTGCTCCTACGTATCTCCGGGTGGAGAATCAAAGGCGACGTAGTTCTAGGTTGTCTTTTTGAAAAGTTTTTGTTTTTTATCTTTTTAGTGAGTTTTTTGAAATAGGACGAGCATTAGCAAATGATTGAACTAGCAGAGGCTATGATGAATCACTACTAAATACTCAAAAAGAGAGTTGCACCGTTAGTCAAACGAACAAAGGTTCTGATGGACTATTGATAACAACTCGTTTTTTTTTTATCCTTTCGGAAAGTGATTTTCGAAAGAGATTGATTTGTACGATGATCAAACTAACAAAGGTTGTGATGGATCATCGTTTATTATTTTTAGGAGAAAAGGACATTGTCACTAATAGCTAAACGAACAGAGGCTCTGATGAGCTACTAGCAACAATGGGTTTGGAAATGACTTCTTTTGCTTGTTTTATGAAAATGATTGGCTTAGGGGGATGAAAAGAATTTTATTTGTTGCGCTTGACGAGAACGTGGCTCGCTCCTACGTATCCCGAACGGGAATCAAAGCGACGTAGTTCTGAATAAAAAATGTTTTTGAAAGGGTTTAAAAGGGGAGGTTGAATCATCTGAGACCATCTTCACCACTTAGAAAATGATGCACTAGGCATAAGTGGGAATCATATGGTTCATCATCAACAAGGACACTACAGCTAAATTAAATCACATAGGGCAATTTTGGCATGGATCAGAATGATTGAATTTTAACAAATATAAAAAACAGAAATACCTCTGATGAAGGCAGATATTACAGATCTGAAGAACAAAAATGAAGCGGAGAACTGGAAAATGAGATTTACGAGAGTTGTCTTCCCAGATCTTGTGAAAATGTTTCTGGAGCAATTCTTCTCAGATCTTAAAAAAAAGTGTGTAGCAATTCTTCTCTCTGATCTTGTGAGTTGTGTCTGTTTTTCTGACCCTGTGAAGTTTTTTCCCTGTCCTGTGAGATCTCCTCTCCGTGAGATGTGTCCGTGAAAATGTGATTTGAGGCTGCCTATTTATAGGCTTAGGAAAGCGTAAAAAAATTTTTTTTTTAAAACATTTATGGCAAGGATGAATCGATTGTTTGAGCCTTTGGAAATATGTAGGAATCGATTCTTTTCTTTTGGAAATGACAAGAATCGATTATATGGCCTATGGAAAATGGTAGGAATCGATTTTCAGGACATTTGGAGATCCTGAAAATCGATTCTGTGGTCTTTGGAAACATGTAGGAATCGATTCTTTATTTTTGGAAATGATGGGAATCGATTGTATGGCCTATGGAAAAAGGAGGAATCGATTTTCACCTCTTTAAAATGGCCTGAAAATCGATTTCAAGGCCTATGAAAGGAGAGGGAAATCGATTTTCAGGACATATATAATAGGTGAAAATCGATTCCATGTTTAGTTAAAGCAATGAGGAATCGATTCATGGCCTATGGAAGAGCTTAAAAATCGATTTTCAAGACCTATGCAACATACTATAAATCGATTCTTGGCTTAGAAATCAATTCTTGTTTTCCAAAAAAATGCTTTTAGGTCCTTGCCATACATGCATAAAATATTTTTCAAAGCTTGCCATGCATGCATAACGTATTTTCAAAACCCTAGTTTCTTAAAAAGTGCATTCTATCCCTAAGAATGATTCCAAAAACTTTGGAGCGGTTTCTAGGATTCAAAATGCAATGCATAATTTATTTTTATTTTTTTGTGGAGAAAATTAGGGTTTTGACCTAAGCCGGACAAAATTGGGGTATGACAGGGATATCGAAGGAGTGCACCAAATGAGTGCAAGAAGGAGGTCTCGGGTTCAACTCCCGGAAACTAACATTCCCCCACCCCCACTAACATTGCTTATCAAAAAAAATATAGCCTAACATATTAGTCCAAAAGCAAAATAAAAAAGTATAACTGATCAAATTAATAATCTTAGGTCCGTTATAGAATTTACCTATTGAATAGCACATATGTTTTCCGTTAAAAACAACTATTATATTTCTCATGTAAAAAAAACTATTATTATATTACTTAGAATATTAATGGTAGGTAAAAAACTTTTCATATTCCATCTATCCCTCAATTAGTTCATAGTCTTTATATATACCACTTTTCATACCATTTGTTCATACTTCCTCTTTTTCTCATCTACAAACATTTTCACCTACACACTATGCTTTACTCACTTGGCTACTCACAAGTAATTACTTCAGTAGAGCTCAAATCATTTTTCTAGACTTTTCTATTTCATTTTCATTATATATTCTTGATGAAATCTTGATGAAAATATATAATGATTATACGTGTTGTTTGTAGTTTCATCAACCAACTATTAGACCACATTAGACCACATTGAAGGGTGCAGGTAGAGCTCAAATCATTTTTCTAGACTTTTTTATTTCATTTTCTTTATATATTCTTGATGAAAATATATAATGATTCTTTATATATTCTTGATGAAAATATATAATGATTATACATGTTGTTTGTAGTTTCCTCAACCAACTATCCAACCACATTGAAGGGTGCAGTATCAAAGTCGGAATTTCAACAATGTGGGATTTTTTTAATTTTTCAATTTTTTTTTTTAATCAAACAGGCAGTCAGCCCGAATTTATTAATAAAATAAAAAGAGATATAAAAAGCACAAGGGGGGACTAGACCAAAACCCTTGGTAATAAGGACAATAATAGAATGCCCAAATTTATTAACAATGTGGGATACTTTGAACACATATCGAAGAAATGAATTAACTAGCACATGTATGGTGTAAATTGATGAAAATGTATCATTTTATCTTATTGGACGTAGAAAAATGAATCTAATTTTAATAATGTTATTGTTCTTCATTATTTAGAAATATTTCCAGGCATATTACATACATGCTATATATGTACCATTTGACCACAATTCAAGTGAATTTCGCAAGAAGGCAAAATATAAGTTATTAAAAAATTTGTGGTGTCAAAAAGTAAAGAAACATATGTTGTGGTTGAAAAAATCCATCAATGATTGAGTTCTTAATTTTTTGACCCAACAGTGAGTGGGGAAGATTATGATGATAACATAATCCCACATCATGTATTTCAATTTGTGAATTTAGGAGACTTGAAAAATCAATTTGACAAACAAGTGCTAACTGCAGGTTATAGTTTGCCATGTTATCTATTACAACACTCCATATCGACAATAACATTATTAAAATTATAAAATATCTACGGTTTTGGATGGCTAATAGGAAGGTAAATGTTTATTGTTATTATGCTTGGGTATTTTAAAAGTTAAGAACACAAGCTCAGTTACGGTTATAGCTATTATGAATTAAATATAAAACTATTTGCAATGCATAAGTAGGAAAATCTTTTGAAGTCTCAATAATAAATAATAAGGTGAATCAATAAAATAATATGAAATTAAATATAGCTAGAGATGCATATATAATATATTGATATGCACGGGCTGGCTAAATCTTTTCATCTTACCAACAAAACCCTTTTCTTTTCATCTTATTATGATGTTTTCAATAATGCGATTTTAAAAAATATGGTATTATATTGTCAAAAATCTCTCTCTCTCTCTCTCTCTCTCTCTCTCTCTCTCTCTATATATATATATATATATATATATAATTCCTAATGAAAAACATGAAGTAGAAGAAATGAGTGAGTTTTGCAAGAAGAGGTGGAATGCACAAAAAGGGGTAAAGGGTTTCATGTTATTGACAATTTTGAAGTAGGCAAAGAGGCAAGAAGATAAATTTGGATCAATTAGTGAATGAGGCAATGGAGACAACATTTATTTGTAAAATTATAGGCATTGAGAAATCATGTATATTTTAATATTATTGAGAAAAATGTTTAATTTTACTTTCTTTGTTTCTACTATATAGATCAGGTTTATTTCTTCCTACCCTTTTATGTAGTGTAATGACTTTGTTACTTTATAAGTTTGTTTCAATTGGTTTTTCAATTTTCTTGCATGAGGATTACTCTTCAATATGTGATTGTTGGATCATATTGTGTGCCTCATGCTTCTCATGGAGACTTAATTGTAAGTGATCAAATTACTTGGAGGATTATTCTTCTATTTGTGATTTTTGTCTATTTTTCTTTAAAAACATCTCTCTCTCTCTCTCTCTCTCTCTCTCTCTCTCTATATATATATATATATATATTTATATATATATATATATATATATATATATATATAAATATATAAATATATATATCATAGTTTTTGGAATTATATACTTTGTTACTAATAAATTATATTATTGGAATTTGTAAAAATTTAAATAAGTTGGATAAATATATTTACTAATTATAATAGTTTATTATATGAATTAAAAATATTACAATACAATATAAGTTTTTTTTGAGATAAAAAATAATAATTAGTTGACCTTTAAAATTCTTTTTTATGTAACAATTATGCATTGAAGGGGAGGGGTTTCACATTCACAAAAAAGATAAAGGGCTGCACAATTTTGGATCAGTAGTGAATAATGCAACAGAGCCACAATATTTTGTAAAGTTGTAGGTATTTAGAAATTGTGTATATTTTAATATTATTCTTTCAAGTTATAAGCATTGAAAAATCATGAATTGGAATTTTCTTTTCATTAGAAAAAATAAAAATAAAGATTTTTTTTTTATTTTCCTATTATAACTTTGAATTAAATAAATTTATTTTGATAAATAATTAAATAATATTTTTTTAGTTAAAATTTTATTTTAAATTTAATTTATAGTTTTACTTTGAATTTATGATTTATTAATTGGTGATAAAGATCAAAGAAATAAAATAATAAAGATGATTATATTTTTGTTTTCTATGATATATGTTTTGTCATACTCATCTGCATATATTTTTAAAATTTATGCTCATCAATTAAACATATTAAAAAGAGATTACACTATATAATTTTTTTTGCTTAAAATAAATAACTTTTGAATATTAAAAAAATTAAACAATATATTTATGTTATACTATATTTTTAGAATACATAATGTATTTTGTGAAAAAAAAAACAATACATAATGTATATCACTAAAATTATATATCTTTATATAAAAATTGCATAAAATTTTAAAAAGATATTATACAACAACCCGTGCAAACGCACGGGCATTCCCCTAGTATAATGTAAAGAATGATGTTTTATTCTTGTCACTTTGACAAAGAGATACAACGTACATATATAGTTGCAATAGACCCATTTGATCGAGAGAATCATGGGCTATAATCAAGGAATAATAAATGACAAACCATTGAATCAGGGGCTGGTATCAAGGAGTAATAACTGACAAATAATCAACGGATAGTATTGCTATTGACTTGCCTATAATACAGAAACTGTTTATTCATCAATTAATGTTAAAAGATTTGTGTCATGGTATTCTCCTTTATTCAATAATAACCACAGATTCGATCTTTCATCTAATCAGAAGAGTACTCATAGAATTGTAACCAACTCATGAAATAGATAATATAATGCTCACAGTTTGACATATGCATAATTTTATTAGAATGCTAATTCTAATGAAGCACTAATAATAAGCAGCAGGTCACCAACCTTGAAACGCATCCATCACACTAAATCAAGCATGTCATCTTTCAAATTCTAACATAGAATATACTAGCCATGACACTTAATTCCTCATTCAAATATATATGTGAATTCCAAAATGGCATCAAGCAACTAATGATATTACACTATTCTAGCATGCAATCACAGCTCTACATTACAAGTTATGACACTCCATACCTCATGCAATTAAATGAAGAATTTAGGGATTGGCACTTCAACCAAACAGTTCATAGCTAACAATATGCATAATCAAAGCATCATTCCCAACATCATTGTACACATATGATTCATATATCATTTGAAACACCAACCAATTTCCAAACAAATCCAACTCTGTTATGTACCGAGCAGCTTTTTGGTGGACTGCTACTGGTAGGTCCCTTGCTGTCGTGGCAGTAGGTCACTGAGCGCCCGGGGGGGTACCTGCAAGCCACTCCGACGCTCAAGTCAGTATGAGAGTAAGACAGTGTATATGCAAAGGAAGAGTGTACGTGTACCTCGTGAGTGGCTGTGCGAGCCGGAATTTTAAGGAAATTGTTGTTCGTTGTGGACCGTCGGATCAGTGGAGGCGATCTGAACCCTCCAAGTGTATTGGGCTTGCATGTAGTGGATATGGGCCAAGTTGATTGGGCTGATCCATATCTCATCGCTAATCGCACCCCCTGGTATTGCTAATTGGACCTATTGGTTGAGTCCAGAACAAACTCAAACATGACATACATATAGACAATTATAGTGCAAAATTTTTCTGCAGCTATATGCTAACTTCGGAAATTTTATAAAAATATCTAACGTTGTTCGAATTGGACAAAAAAATACTCTTTGAAAATATTTATAAGTATAGTTTCCAGAATAACAAAAACCATTTCAACCTAAGCTCTACACGGAATTAATTTTCTTTTTCACCAATCCGGTTATCGAAGAACAAACTTCGTGTATTTACGGATCTAAAATTTTTCTAAACTCTAATATACCTTTTAAACTAAAAATATGAAGAAAAAAAAAGGAAAGGGGCGAGAGTTTGGGGGCGAGAGTCATGAAATTATTTTTTTCCACCAAATCGATTATTGTGGAGCGAACTCTGCATATTTGAACAATTAAAAAAATTGTACCCGAAAAAAAATCCAAAAGTACACTGCTTAAAACATGAAAAAGGAAAAAAAAATGAAATTGAAAGTACCCCAAAATATATTGCTTACCGTCGCACTTTACGTATTTTGTCACAAATCTAACTTTTGGTTTTACCAAACCAATTATTGAGAAACAAACTCCATGTATTTGTATATCTAAGTTACTTTCTGAATCTTAAAGTATAGCGTCATACTTTACATATTTTGTTGCAAATTAATTTTTTTAAACGAAATTGGTTACCGAGGAACAAACTTCACACATTTGAACAATTAAATTTTTTTTTCAGATCCTAAAGTACCCCAAAATATGTTGCCTAGCGTCACATTTTAGGTAATTTGTCACGAAATTCATTTTTGTTTTCTCCAATCCGGTTATCGAGAAAAAAACTTCGTGTATTTACAAATCTAAATTTTTTTTCTAAACTCCAATGTACCACTAAAACTTAAAAATATGAGAGAAAAAAAAAGAAGGGGCGGGAGTTTTTGGTGGATTGAAGACTCCGTAAGATTTAAAGATATCTACTAGCGTCGGGACCCGTGCGATTCACGGGACCAATGCTCTAGTTAACACAAAATTATCGGGATACCAAAATTTGTCATCTAGATTACAATATGAAAGAAGCATTGAAAAAATAAAAATGGGAAATGGAAATTAATTAGTAAAAGCAAATAAATATGTAATGAACTATATAGATGTTAATTAGAAAAAACAAATAAAGATCGTAGAAAATAAAGAGACATTTGTATAATACATACAAAGTAAAGAAAGATTGGTCCAATACATAATACTTCTAGAACGTGATCACCAAGGAGGATGGCATTATTAGGTCAATAACAATTGGATTGTTAGGAGCCCATTGATGCAAATTTTCGATCTTTATTTTCGAACTTTACATATATTGTTTTGATTTTTTTTTCACCAAAACAAATTTTGCGCATTCAAACAATTAAATTTTTTTCGATATTGAGCATTGAACGTTGAGCATTTGAACGGTCAAATTTTTTTACGAACACTAAATTATTAAAAAAAACACACTAATTAGCATCCAACTTTACATATTTTGTTTTGATTTTTTTCACCAAAACAAATTTTTCGCATTCAAACAGTTATTTTTTTCCGATATTGAGGACTGAACGTTGAGCATTTGAACGGTTAATTTTTTTTCCAATACTAAAGTATCTCAAAACACACTACTTAGCATCACACTTAACATATTTTGTCACGAAATTATATTTTTTTTCACCTAACCAAATCGGTTACTGAGGCACAAATTTTACATATTTGAATAGTTGAATTGTTTTCACCTAAATTTTAATGTACTCTTAAAAATGAAAGTATGAAGAAAAAAGGGGGGTGGGGGTGAGGGGGTGGAGGGGGGAGAATTTGGTGCCAACATTGGGGCGGAGCCCACACCAATGCTATCTATATATAACATTTGAGAATGATCTATCATAAATAATATTCCATGTGTCAACTCATGGATTGCTTAGCGTTATTGATGTTTTTTAATTATTTTCATTTTTAATTTATTTAATGTAATATATATATATATATATATATATATATATATATATATATATATAGAGGAACTCACAATAATTATGCAATTTAAATTAGGAAATTTACTAAAATAAACATGAAATAGGAAATTTATTTACTTCCTTAATCTTAATATATTAAAAAAACTTTTTAGTTAAAAAACTCATTAAAAAAATCATAAAAGGTTAAAAATTTGAAAGGAATATTTTATTAAGAATTTTTCCATAATAATAATAATATTTTGTAATAACAACTTTAGATAAAAAATAATATTTAATATATTGATGCACATGTGTTACAAAATATATCAACGTTGACAATTATTAATTATTTTTTTTTTTAAGAAATATGTTTTAATGTTTGATATTGAATTGTGGAATCATTGGTGTATGCAATAAATAAATAATAAAGAATTAAAGGAACTTAATATTAAGGAATGAATGGAAATTTTCACTTATAAAGAGATGGTATGTAGAATTATCTGTGCGTATGATATTGTAAGGCTTTAATTAATTTAATGTAGTATATGATATAATAGATATCACGAGAGATAAATATATCTTAATTTTACAAAAATATGTTAATATCTAAATGTAAATACTTAAAATACATTTGAATGCAAAAAAAAATGAAAAGGTAATATATTAGTCATAAAAATAATATTTTAATGTTTTAAAATTTTCACTAATGTTTAAATTACGGAATAAAAAATTTAGAAAAAAAATAATAGGAATTTTACTCAGAATATGTTAATAGCTAAGTTGATAATAATTAGTATTTTAATAGAAACTATACATTCAGATGATATAAAATTTGAACACAACGTTTATAAAATTTGAACACAATGTTATCAATTTTAAATTTAAATTTGAAAAATATATGACATTTGTATAATCTTTACTATTAAAGTTTATAATTGGTTTATTTTACAAAACAAATAGATGACGTCTTGGAAGAATACAAAAGTAAGTTATATTGAAACAAAATTGTATATTCAATTTATCATATGATAAGATTTAATAATGATTTTTTCTTAAAAATAGAAATATTTTTTTTATACAAATACAAATTTATAACCGAATTTTGACTCTATAAAAGTTTTCGATTATGATTTTCAATCATATATTCTCATTACATGCAAATAGATATATGACACTAACCGAACTCAGTACTCCGGGATTCGATTTCTACAGTGGACAAATTCGGTGTTGGCCAGTGTGAAATTTGAGCCTAAGCACAAGCGGAGATTAGTCTTTCGTTGAAAGCGTTGAGACATTTTGTGGGTAGCCAACAATGTTCCGAACAAAAAAAGAAAGATATGTGACACTAAAAAAATACTATCAGTGGTGGAAGCTCTCGAGTTAAAAAATAATGAAATTGTATTAATTACTATTTTTATGGTTATTCAATGGTGAAGATATTTAGAAGAGTATAATCACTCGATCGTGGGAAAATATTTCTTAGAGGGTTTTGCTCTGTTCCACTAATAATCGAGTCAGGTAGAATGAGTGACTCAAATAGGTCACCCATTCAATCAACTACAAGGATGATCAATGTGTTGGACTATCCAATTGAGTATTGTGTTGGTTAGCGGTACAAATCTAGGCTTTCACATGAGTTACTGACAATTAATATTAAAAATTACTTAATAGATATTTTTGACAAGATTATTCATAATAGAAATTATTATTAAATTTTCGACAACGGGGCAGAAAATGTTGTCTACTAATTACTATTTGTTTGGGTTTTTTTATCACAACTACTATTAGTGTGCGTTAAATACATAGATTCATGGCAAAAAAATCTGACCATATATAAGTTAACTGCTACAAATTATAGAACTAAAAGGGTAAAACTGGACCAAATTATTCTCTATTTTATTTTTTTGCTAAGCGTGTTATTTTTGTGCAGTACTCATCGACTTTGCCAGTGATAATCTTTTGAGGAACTTGGCTTGTCGCATGTACTCGACGTTGCTGGTCATGTGAGTTTCTACATTTATTTTAAAAATTATCTCACTTGGAATTGCCTAAATTTAACGGGATAAAAACAAATTCTAAATAAAAATAATAATCTTGTGAGGGTTGTTAGGGTTGTTGCCCTCAATCAAATCTTTATGGATTTGCCTCTCTGCATATTGTATATAGTCTTATTTTATATACGTTATATTTGCCACTAATATTCTAATTCTTTAAACAAGGTGTTGGTTATGTAATTTTTTGCAAGAAACAAAACTAAAGATACAACCATGGAGAAGAATTTTTTAGCACATCAGTTTTGTTTATTGCGGAAGAAATTAAACCAAGCCGGATCGAACTAGAATCCCCCCATCCCCAACATGAACAAACCACAACGTTACATAACATCCTAGTATTTCAACCTTAGAAGAAATACCAAGAACCTTCATAATAGCATAAATCAGAGTACTTATCCTGCTTTAGGAATTGAACATGCTTGACTTGACAAAATAAATCATCACATACATCTTCCAAAAGGTAGAATTACCAAATGAATGGCTTAATAACGCTAAGAAAAACTAGTCATACTATTGTTCAATATTCCAAAAGAATAATTTTCAAAACAAAACTTAAACTTCGATTACAAAATCAAAAGTTAAAGTATCTGTCATACCCTAATTTTGTCCGAGTAATCGAAAATCAAAAAAAGTTTTATGCTCGTTGTGTCACGCGTGTGTCCTTGGCACTCTCGTGCAATGTTTGTTTTGATGCTCGTTTTATTTTATTTTTGCAGTTATTGTTATTATTTAGTCCATTGTTATCGGTGCAAAAAAATAAATAAAGAAGCTAAATAGTCAAAGGTTTTTTTTGTTATATAATATAGTTTTTCTTTACACATATGAACCAAAAAAGCAAACAGCAAAAAATAGTACAAAAAATCATAATACAAAATTAAAAATACAAAATTTCAAGAAAAAAAGAAAAAAAAGAAGAAAAGGGGGCGCAGCAGCTGCTGCTGGCTGCCCTAGCTAGGGTTTCTCTCCTTGGATGCTGTCCTTCCTCCATTGCCACCTATTGTCCTTTGCCCATTCAAATAGCTGTCATTTGTCCTTTTGATTCTTCCTCAATTGTCGTCCTTTTTGTGCCCTAAATTTTCCCTAATTGCTGGCTGTCCTTTTTAACTCCTCAGCACCATCAACCTGCCTTTAAATACCAAACAGTAGCACACAATCATTGGACACAAAAAATAGACACAAAAACACACGAGAATTTAGAGAAAAATCAGAGAAACACCCAAACGATTAGGTTTTCACACAGAAACCCTAATCAACAGAAAACCGTCAGAGTTTCTGAAATAGAGAAGCAAGGCAGCAAGCAGTAAAACCAGAAGCAAAGCAATAGCATAGGTTCAGTAGCAACAGAACAAACGAAAGGAGACCTATCAGAGGCTGGAGTTTAGGTTGGTTGCTTAATAATTTCTCTTTTAAGGCATTCATATGCTACACGATGTTTCAGTTTGGCTAGTATAAAAGTTGTAACTAATTTGACGGCAGTGTAGAGTTTAAGTTTTAAAAAAGGGAAAATAAATAAGTTGTTTAGGGTTCATGCTAAGGAAAGCCGAAGCATAGAGTATACTCTTTTAACCAGAAATTAGAGTTAATGGTAAAAAAATTATAAACAAAACCAGTACATAATCAACAAAAAAGGACTCTGTTGGTGAAATACGCTTAAGTTTCTTTTTAAGAGGGAAAAACGAAATTAGGAATTAATGGAGAGAAAGGGGAAGGACTGAACCAGTATTAAAAAAATCAAAATAGAGATAAAGATGTGAAAAGAAAGGAACCTCCGGCGAAACGCCTCCGTCATCGCCGCCGATCTCCACCACCGTAGTACTCTATCTCCGTTCACTACCGTAACCCTCCTTCTCTCTCCGTTGTATTTCCCTTTCCCTCACCGTCGCGTCCCTTATTTTCCCTACCTCATCATCGCCATCACCAGCGCCGCCACCACGGTACCCCTCCGGCGTGCTCCTTCACCACCGTCGAACCCTTAGGTCACTACCGTCCCACACCAAACAGCCACTACCTAAACAACAACACCACCGTCAGCCCTCACCACCGGCCATGGAACGACCGGTCATCATCGTCTCCTATAACACCGCACATCTTCCTCGCGCCTCTGTCACCATCGCACAATCCCTCCGACGTGGTCTTCCCCGCCGCTGGCTTTCACGCCGGCGTTTCCCCTTCTCCACCGTCGCACTCTATCTCAAACTCATCACTTCCCTTTCCTTTTTCCTCACATCCAAACTGACCTTCTCTCTCTCCTGTGGAAATTTCTCTCTCTCTTTCTTCAAGTAATGGTAATGCAGCGTTGAGAGGTGAATGGGAAATTAGGGTTCAGCACCTCATTCTGTTTCCTTATATATGTGCATTCTTTTTGTTATTTGAAATTTTTAATTTTTAACTCAGATTACTTTTAACACCCCCTGCGTTTCATTATCACAGGTGTAACACCCCCTTTCTAATTTATAATTAAATGAACAAATATCAGAGTCACCTCAAAAGGGCGCTACATTTTTCTCACCAAAAACAAATAACAAATGATTTTAAATCCTCAAAACACTTAATCTCAGAATAACATTAAACAGCGGAATCTCAAACTCATGCAAACATCCCCATGAATAATTAAGACATCAGTCTCCAGCAGTAAACAACATAATAAAACATAAACGACCCCTAAAACCCCTCCCCGGTGCTACGCATCAGAGCTGACACAGACCCAACGAGAAGGAGACTACACCTAGCAATCCTCCACGAGTGCTAACGATCACCTGCAGCGTTGCCACACAAGAGCAACATTCCAAGCAGAAGGGGTGAGTTTAACAGAAATAATAAGCACATGACAGCAGTACATAAGCAGCAGGCACAACACAGCAAACACGTATATACCATATCACACAACAGCACAAGATTCATATCTCTATCAGAAATAAAGCGCCAACCACAGTAGTTATGTACACATGGACCATGAAGGAATGTATGAAATGCAACCCCTCCGGGCATATGCATGCGGTACCGATCTCGTAAAGGCCACGACGGGCGCAACTCGTAATAAACCCCGTGTTGTAGCATCACAGCTACCTCGTAGGAATGCATATGACAATGCGACTCATGACTCATGCACCAATTACACCAACTCAAGCATTCAATTAATAAATACCATATCACCATATCTCGTTATAAATCATTTCATAAAAATACCACGTGTTGTAGCATCACAGCTACCTCGTCACATAACCACAACAAAGCACGTAACTAATACTATACCACATTAACAACTATCTCATGTTGTAGCATCACAGCTACCTCGTAATTTCTCACCAATCAATATTTCAGCTCATCAATAAATATTCACCACCACAGACACATCTCAATTTAGTTGCTCTAAGGCATCACATCAACCACACCAATCTCAATTAATTACGCGACCACTTTGCCAATAAAGGACTAAGTCAACATCCATAGGGACCAAACAGCACATAAAATCGAGGCAGCAACCTCTTAAAATACAGTGACAGCACTAAGGAAAAAAATAGGAAAACAGCCCCTTTAAATTTACGAAAACGGCACCTGTAAATTCCAGAAAACAGCACCTATGAACTTAAGAAAACAGCATCTTCAAATTGAAGAAAACCACACCTTTAAACTCAAGAAACAGCATATTTTAATTTAAGGAAACAGCACTTTAAATTGTGAAAACAGCAGCATTTTATTTATAAAAACAACAACAAAACAGCACGTTTTATAACATAAAAACAGCATCTCATTTTCTGCACAACGGCACAAATTTATTTTTATAAAACAGCAGCTCATATACTGAATAAAAACAGCAAGACAGCAACATTTATTTCTATAAACAGCAGCTCACATAACAATTAAAAACAGCAAGACAACAACATTTATTTTTATAAACAGCAGCTCACATAACAATTAAAAACAGCAAGACAGCAACAATAAACGGTTTATTTTGAGTTAAAAGTAGAATATTCAGTTAGGCCTCTGAATAAGCTTTCCAACGCATTTTGAAGCACTTAAAACGGACACCCGAGTCAAAAGATATGTCAAAACAAATTTGGGACAAAACCGAGACTTCGCGCGTGGAGCGCGACTTAGGCGCAAGTGAGCGCAAATTGGCAAAAATGCCCAGTGACATTCGCGCGTGGCGCGCAACTTAGGCGCAAGTGAGGCGCAAATTGGCAGAATTGGCAACAGGCGCCCAGACAGCAGCAACAAAGCACGGATTGACGACAACAATGGCGCCTAAGGTGCCTAGGGTCCTTCAAACTCAATTTTCTTCCAAATTTCATATGCTCAATCATTCAATAATTATTTCAAACACCTCAAATTCACTCTCATATCTTCAATTACACATTTTATCAATTATTTGGCATACAATACAAATCTTACACACATCTCATAACTCTTGCACATTTCAACAAACACATATAGGGCATCAACTCAACATACATTTCAATCACACAATAATCCACATCTCAATCACTCAATTTCATATCCACTTTAATCATGCAAATACACAACACCTAACTACCCATAAACCACCATCATAACCCATTATAACCGTTAAACCCACCCTTACCTCAAGAATTGATTGAAGAGCACTAGTCCTTGTGATCAAGCCACCAAAAATCGTAGCCAAGCACTCCTCCTCCTCTTCCTTGCAAAGCAAAATTCTCCTCCTCTTCACCACTAGGGCAGCCGCGCCTCTCCTCTCCAAGTCGCCTTCCTCTCTTCTTTTTTTTTCTAAAATTCGTTAATGATCACTAAAACCTTAGGTTTTGCTTCACCTAAGCGCCTAGGTTAGTGGATTTGGGCCATGGGCCTTCCTCCACATCGTAAGCCCGATTTAATTAATTACGTGCCGCCACTCCCTGATTTAATTAGCACCATATTATTATTTCTAATATTTCTCCACAGCTAATTCCCCTTAATTAATTAAATAATTAACCAATTATTTTTGGGGCGTTACAACAGGCCCCCAGGCAAGCCCATCTTTCTAAGCGCAGCCCAGCTTACCAAAAAAATGAACCGGACTCGCTAAACGCACCCCCTTTTTAAGGATACAACCCCTGTTTATAAGTGCACCCCCATATTATTAATACAACCCCCCTCACTTAAGCCCAGTTTGCAAAGCACGTGGAACTAGACTGTTTAATATTTACACCCCCAGTTTTGAAGATACAGCCCTGTTGCTATTCATACCCCCCCCCTTTTTAATAGCATAACACCCCTGTTAATTACACTTCCTTTTCTATTACAACTCACTTAGTTTTTATTATTATTACATCATAATGCTTGCAAACCAATTTTTTTTTAACAATTATTCGCAAAAAATGGTTTGTTACTAATGGTCACTCTGAGCTTAGCTTGTTTGACCGTTAATAACAGCTTTAGTTTTCAAACGAGCTATGAGTGATGACAACTCTGAGTTTTACTTGTTTGGTCATTACGAATAACTCTCCCAATTTCAAAAATTAGAAAAAGCACCAAACACGCAAACTTTTTCTACCTAAGAACTACGTAGCTTTGATTTCTCCATCGCACCTGGTGATACATAGGAACAGGGGCCCACTCCTGTCAAGCGCAAAAAACTAAAATTTTTATTAAGTCTTCCTTTTCAATTTTGCAAATAATAAAGAGGGTAAATTAGAGTGTTTTCTTTTAATTAACCTTTTTTCTACACATTAAATTAAATCGTAACCTTTCTTTTGAAAGGATGTTGTAGGGTGCTAATACCTTCCCCACACATAATCGACCCCCGAACCCAAAAATAAAGGTTTTTTCAATGTTTCTCCTATTTAATATTGATGGCGGCTTCATTTTCAAAATGACGAAGAATCCCTTCCTTCGGATTTTTCGGTCGCTACAGTATCAACATAAACTTGTTACATAATATAATCATAGGGTAAGCTAAGCAAACATAAATCTTGATCCCTAAGGATCCTTTAAAACTTGTAACCCTTGTAACCCAGTTCAGCAGTTACTTCTTCTCTGTTCGCTTTGACTTTCCCTGCTCATCTGTAAAACACCACATAATAAACAGTGAGATAAAATCTCAGTGAGTTCTTTCGAGACCCCTCACCTTAAACTCTCGGTGTCTTACTTATCTTTTTTATTATCTTAGCACAACCCCGGACAATCACTACGCGATTCCCCCGGTGAAGATAATAGCTTTTACCGAGTCAACTTATTCTGGGTCTTGGCTTAGGGCTTGTGACTTCCCCTTACCAAGTATGCTCTTAGCTTGGGATCGTCATCCTCTTGGTGTTTTATGTAATTCTTGGTCTCTTGGTTTCTTTGCTCACTCGGTAACATACTATACAACTTAAGTTATGAACCATAACGCTTAAACACATAAATTGCATCTCAACATACTTGAAATTACATCATTTATGCTTAACTTTCATTGGGAAGGGTTAAGGAGGGGATTAGGGAAGGATTGGAATCAAAAGGAATAGCATTTGAAGGTTTTAAAAAGGGACCGGGCCCCCTAGGCGCACAGACCGGGCCTCCTGGCGAACCAACAAAGTTGGCTACCAGAATGTCTGGAACGGACCGGGCTCCATGTGCGCACGGACCGTGCGCCTCCTGCAGGTTTCCAAAATCTCTATTTTCGTGAAAATTGTCCCTTCCCATGGTTCCAATACTTATCCTACTCGATTCCTAACTCAATGCGACGCAATAACAGTACTATTGTACTTCCAAACAACAAATTTAAGCCACTCAAACAACAATGCATTATTAACAATCATAATCAACATACAAGACATTTCCTAAACCAATTTTAGCATAATCAAGTTTCCAAGCACCATCATAAATCATCAAAGACAATTTGTATTCCCTTTTTCTGACCAATCACACAACCAAACATCAACCAAAACCTAAGGTTAAAGAACTCACCTTAAATTGGTTGAACAACAACAATTAAACCAGAGATTGAAATTTGAGCAACACACAAGCTTCTATGCACACCAAATTCGACCCCCAAGCTCCCAACTCTCTTCTAACCCCTTTAGATCAACAATGTAGCTTCCTCAATCCACAATGTGACTTCTAAAAGGCCTAATCAAGCTTCAAAATCGACATGCAACCAACAAAGTTGGCTACCATTGAACCTTTGAAGTAAGATAGTAACTTCAAACATCACCAATAAATCAATTCCAGAAACAATAAGGGTAACGAGAAGCCATATCCTTTTCAAGCTCCCACATAGCTTCCTCGGGCGATGATCCTTCCTAAAGAACCTTAACTATGGGAATGGCCCTCGATCTAAGTGTTTTCACATTGCGATCTAGGATCTGAATTGGATATGGTTGGAGGGTGAGATCAGAACGGATTTTAACCGTTTCAAAATCCAACGGTTGACGGGGGTCAGGAATAGATTTCCGGAGTTGAGACACAGGGAATACATTGTGAAGGTTTGGAAAAGATGGGGGTTAGGCTACCCGATAGGCAACTGGTCCAATTCTTTCAATGATCTGGAAAGGGCCGACGAAACAAGGGTAAGCTTCTTAGCACGAAGGGCACGACCGACACCTAAAGTGGGTGTGACCTTAAGGAACAGATGGTCTCCTTCACTAAATTTTAGAGGTTTCACTCTCTTATCCGCATAACTCTTTTGATGACTTTGAGCCGCTTCGATTCTTTCTCGAATTTGGTGAATCTTTTCTGTAGTTTCTTAAATCTGGTCCCAACAATCTTCTTTCTCCTACATCCCACCAACATAAAGGTGTTCGGCACATGCGTCCATACAAAGCTTCATACGAAGCCATACCGATACTCGAATGATAACTGTTGTAGTAAGCAAACTCCACCAATGGTAGATGATCTTCCTGAAGTCAAATATAATTCACAAGAAAGAGGGGGTTTGAATTGTGACACATTTTAAAACCTTTTTAAGACTCAAATTCATTTAGAAACTAGTTTGGTATTTAGTCAAGGATGACCTTTGTAAATATGTATTGTTTAGAGAATATAGTTTTGTTTAAAGAATTTGTTTAACTTGTTTTGCTTGGAAAGCAGTTAGTGAGAAAACAATAGAGAAAGCCTGTAAAGAATGCACAGAGATTTTATAGTGGTTCACCCAAACCAAGAGCTACGTCCACTCCTCACACCCAGTGAGATTTTCAACTATTTCACAAATAGTTTACAAACCAACTAATGGCTAATCCCTGATAGTTTTCTTAACACAGCTCTATCAACTGTCCCACTAGTTTTTTCCAAGTCTAGCAACTTAAACCTCTAAGAATCTCTTTCTTAGCCATCTTCCCTCACAATACAATAGCCTATGCTTATTGCTTAGAAGGTACATACATATATGAAAATATGTTTGGGTTCTGAACTGTGATATAATAAGATAGTTTAAGTAAAATACATTTGACAATTGACACAAGCTATGAAAACACTCAACAAAGTCCCAGATATGTTGATTTGTAGTGAGTGTGTTTTGGAGAGAGTGTAGACTTATTCAGAAGCTACTGAGACGCTTCTGATGTCTTGACCAACTTTGTGTAGTCTCCCTTGAAGAAGTTCTGAGGGCTCCATGTCTTATTTATAGGCCATTTGCCTTGATAGATCTGTTGGAATTCTTTAGCAAAGAGAATATGACCGTTAAGTGCTTTTGCGCCTAGACGGGTACGTTGTAGCAGGCGCCGTACACCGCTCTTACATAGTACCGTTGGGGGCTTCTGAGCTTGTTAGCCTATGAATAACTCTTAACGATGGATTTCTTCTCTTGACTCAATTCTTCCTATCATAATACCATAGGTGATGTGCCAATATGACTGTTGAGATATACTTGATAATTTTTCTTCATGCTTCAGAAGCATGTACCGTAGCTTCTGAATATTGTCTTGTCAATATCTTCTGAGATACAGTCGGAATGCCTTCTAAAGTGTCTTCTAAGTGATAATTAACATGAGTTAATGTTGTCTAAAAGAATATCTTTGATTTTCCATATGTTGCCTTGCCTTATGTTTTAGGCTACACAGTATTGTCTCTTGCTTTATCTTCGGAGCACCTCTTTGAGCTTAGCACGTATCTTCTAAGACTCAATCCTTCTTCTTATGATGTGCTAATTCATAGCACATGTTCTTTTTGACATGTGGTAATTTGTTCCTGTCTATAAGATCACTCAAGAGATCTCATTAGATCACTAATGAATCAGAAATCTTAAGAAGCTTATCAAAAGTGTTTGTATTCGTCAAAACATGACTTAGGGATTTTGTCTAACACTTCCCACCCGCCTCCAGTGTCCAGAATACAAGCCTGGAGCATATCTTCTAAAGTCTAGATTGTTCTCTCTGTCTAACCATCAGTCTATGGGTGATAAGCAGTGCTCATGCTAAGCTGTGAACCCATTGCCACGTGTAGAGCTTTCCAAAAACGTGAAGTGATCTTAGGATCTTGATCTGACACATTACTGGTAGGAACTCCATGCAATCGAACAATATTCTTGAGATATTCCTCAATTAATTTCGATACCTTATAAGTGGACCGAATTGGGATGAAATGTGTATATTTTTTCAAGCGATCAACCACAACCCAGATAGAATAATGATCATTCGGTGAAGGAGGTAAGTCAGGTAACCCCATCACAAAATCCATGGAGATACTTTCCCATTTCCACTCAGGAACACTCAATGGTTTCAACTGATCGGAGGGTCTTTGATGTTCAATCTTAACCTTTTGACAAGTTAAGCACCGAGAAACAAATTCCGCAATACCTGACTTCATTCCTGGCCACCAATATATCCCCTGATATCCCGATATATCTTGGTAGAACCAGGACGTATTGAGAATTTACTTTTGTGAGCTTCTTCCAAAACTTGGTTCTTGACCTCCTTATCGGCAGGAATAAATATAAATATTCTGTCTTCAATACAAATAACTCCATCACTATCTTCAGAAAAATCCGGATGACCACGTCTAAGTTGCAAGTCTTCATCAAGCTCCTGTGCTACTTAATCATCTCTCATAGTGCATCAGCTACCACGTTTGCTTTACCTGGAGGATACTTTAGCTCAAAATCATAATCTTTCAGAAATTCTACCCTTCTCTGTTGCCTCATATTTATCTCCTTCTGATCAAACAAAACACTTAAGAATTTTGGGATCGCTAAACACCTCAAAACGTGCACTGTAGAGGTAGTGCCTCCAAAATTGTAAAGCAAACACAATGGATGCCAACTCAAGATCGTGAGTAGGATAGTTCTCTTCATGAGTCTTTATTTGTCTTGAAGCATAAGCTACCACTTGATTGTTTTGCATAAGCACACAACCCAAACATTTTCCAGACGCATCACTGAAAATCTGAAATCCCAAAGCTGGGTCTAGTATGGTAAGAATTGGGGCATTTGTTATTCGAGCTTTAAGTTCCAAAAAGCATTCCTCGCAACTAGTATCCCACACAAACGGTTGTCTTTTGTGAGTTAAATGAGTGAGTGGAAGTACTAATTGTGAGAATCCTTGAATGAACTGCCGATAATATCCTGTCAAACCTAGGAAACTTCTTACTTCGGTTACTGAAGTTGGTCATTCCCAATTTAAAACTGCATCCACTTTACTTGGGTCTACGGAGACCCCTTCTTGTGATATAACATGTTCTAGGAATTTTACTTTTGACATCCAAAATCACACTTTCCTGGCTTAGCATACAACTACTTTTCCCAAAGCGTGCCTAGCACAATACGGAGATGTTCTTCATGCTCTTTTGCACTGCAAGAATATACCAAGATATCATCGATAAACACCACCACGAACTTGTCAAAGTATGGCCTAAAAATTCTGTTCACATAATCCATAAATATAGCAGGAGCGTTAGTCAATCCGAACGTCATCACCGCAAATTCATAGTGTCCATAACGAGTCCTGAATGTTGTCTCCGGAATATCCACTACTTTAACTTTGATTTGATGATACCCCGATCTCAAATCAATTTTTGAAAACACGGCTGCTCCTCTAAGCTGGTCCAGTAGATCATCAATTCTCGCCAATAGATACTTGTTCTTCATTGTCACTTTGTTGGGTTTTCTATAATCAATACACAGTCTCATCCTACCATCTTTCTTATTTACTAATAACACCGGAGCTCCCCATGGTGAAGCACTAGGTCAGATGAACTTCTTGGCGATCAAATCCTCAAGCTGAGTTTTCAACTCTTTCGGTTCCAAAGGAGGTAAGGATACCACTTTGTTTGGAAAGACATCAAGATACTCATTCACGATCGGAACCGAAGTGAGGTCAAAACTAGTTTCAGTTGAAGAGGATAGCAATAAAACATATCCTTCGGTTGAGACACACACAGATCAAAGGACAAAGATGAAACCAAAGGATTGGGACTGACCTTTGATAATGCCACTGACTCTGAAGAGAAATTGATCATTCGATTGAAATAATCAAGAACGACATGATTAGCGGTAAGCCAGTCCATGCCAAGAATGATATCCATGCCCTTTAAGAGTAGACATACAAAATCAACAATGAATGACCTATCTCCAATACACCAAACAATTTTCACAGAGAAATTGGGTGAAGAAACTTCCCTCAGAGGGGTTAAGGTTAACTGCAACCTTTCAGCACAATCCTTAGATATAAAAGAGGTAACACCCAAATCAAAGATAATATCAATAGGGCTTAGGAAAAGAAAACCTATACCCTTCAAAATATTTGCAGATTCGTTGACTTTGGATGGTCGGAGTTGAATCTGATTGTCCTTCTCTCATGCGCTTTGGACAACTCTTAGCATAGTGTCCTCGTTCCTTGCAAAAGTAACACATAGGGTTTCCCAAACGACATTCACCCCAATGAAACCTTCCACATTGGGCACAAGTGGTGAACTTAGGAACTTCTGGCAGCTGAACCTGTTTTCCCTTGTTGATGTTACTCTTTGGCTTCATGATGGGAGTTAAGTCACGGTCCCTTTCTTCTTACTCTGCCAATACTCCTTGCGTTCATCATACATTCTCTTCAAACCTTCCTCCGCTGATGCAGTAATAGGAACTCAAACTTTGAGCAATATCTCCACGCAGTCCCCTCTTATATCGATGGATTTTCGATTCCTCATCAGGGGCGTGCCTTGCCAATTGGTAAAATTGGGCTAATTCTTCAAACTTAGCCGTGTATTCAACAATGGACATATTTCCTTGCTTGAAGGTCAAAAACTCCTCCTCTTTCTGTAACTTCATCACAGAAAGAAAATACTGTCCAAGAAATATCCTCCTGAAGTTTTCCCAATTCATAGGGGTCTCTTGAACCACCATATATGCATGTGCACCTCTCCACCAAATTTCAGCTTCCTCTTTCAACATATGAGAAGCGAACAACACCTTTCTTCTTCTGAGCATTAAAGAGTCCAAATTTTTTTTTCCATAGCATCGATCCAATACTGAGCCATCATAGCATCTGAACCTCCCTTGAAATCCGGAGGGTTAATCTTCTGAAAGTGGAAATAAGTTCTGTTTGAATCCTCTTGCTGCTGCATAGGAGGATACTGGGATGGATTCTATTGTGTCTGAAACATCTGTTGCATCATGATCTGGTGATTCTGCATCATTTGTTGTTGGTTTTGCATATTGTACAAAATCTGCCTCATCCAATCTTGGTTGGGGTCCTGGGGAGCGTTAGGTCTAACTTGAGGTTGCGCCTCGGTCGTCCTGCCATAATTCTGCATACAATGCACCAAGTATTGAGTTGATCAGACTCAATATCTCTTAGCATAATAAGAAGAACTACAACTAAGAATCACAAAGATACAACACTCAACTAATTAATATTCTAAGCCCGACTTGGTCGAACGGCTCTGATACCAAAATATAACATCCTAGATTTTTGCCAACAATAAAATCTAAGATATTACGTTTCAACATTTCATAGATATGCAGATAGAATTTGGATTAATCAAAATGGAGTGTAAACATCCAGAAATGACTCAAGATGTTACAAAATTCATAACATTAATTGTAGAAACTTTACCATAAACTGGTTCAAGACATCTGAAAGAGTCAATACGACGGACATAATCCAAATTGCAAGTGCATACATCCTACTTAAGCGCCAGATAGTACAATACCAAGTCTTATAACTAGGAAAAATACAAGAGATCTCAACACATGAGATTAATAAAATAAGGCAAATGTCTTGAACTTGTAATCATCACAGTCCTCAAAGATTAAGATTCTTTCCCTTTCCTTTACCTTCCGGAAGCTTCACCCGTTTTTCTGAAACACAACAATATTAAAGAGTAAGATTATATAATCTCAGTGACTTCCTTAGAAACTCCACACTATAATATACTCCAAAGTCTTTTAATTACATTACCGAGATGCATCCCCTAAATGCTGCAGTCTTATATTTTGTTAATGCTACAAACGTGCCAATGGAGAGCCCACGCTAAACATTTTGTTGAGCTCAAAACTAAGGGCCTTGAGGTTAGGTTCATGACACCACTACCGAGTACATCCAATAGTCCGTTAATTCATTTATAGATAATATATATATATATAGGTTAGTTTTTCTCATTCATTCTCAAAGAACAAAACACCGTAACAATTCATGTCATAAATACATCTTAAATATCTCATACCATGACCTAAATATATGTAAGTATTTACCTTTGAATTGGAGATGGAATAGGGGTAGAGTTGGTACTCAAAAGAATGAGAAAATTGAAGATTTAAATTTTGGAAACCAAAGGTTGCACGGACCATGCGCAGGGGTGCACGAGTCGTGCTATCTGGAATTTCAAAAAAATTCCAGCATCGATCCAAGCACGTGTCGTGCGTGTAGAGGCACGGGTCGTGCGCCTTTCGCAGTAGCAGAAAACAGTGTTTTCCAAGTAGTTTGTGCATCATTTTAGGTACCAAAGTACCCCAATCTCATACCCAACACAAATAGTAACCTTACTACTATGATATTCAAGCCATAACAAGTCCAAATTGACAATCAAAACAACATTCATCCTCAAATTGCATGATTACAAATACATTAATTTGAGTTGGTTACTTTAACTCTTCATTGAACTTTTGAAGTAAGATAGTAACTTCAAGCATCACCAATAAATCAATTTCAGAAACAATAAGGGTTCAAAACCCTAAGAATCACACACAAGATGGAAAAGGGGACTCACATGTGATGTTGAATATCAAAATGCAAGCAAGAATCTAGCCCCCACAAACTCAACTAGCCTCTAAAATCCCCAAATACACCACCAGCTCCAAAATCTTCTCTTTGACACTCTAACTTCAATGTAGCTACCAAGATACCCTATTTAAGCTCTCAAACTAACATGCAACCCATAAAAGTACTCAATCAAGCTTCCTAGCACACATGCATTTTGAAAATGCCCAAAGAGTGAAGATGAAGTTTGTTCTGGAGTCAACCAAGAGGTCCAATTAGCAATACCAAGGGGTGCGATTAGCGATGAAATATGGATCAGCCCACTCAATCCAGTCCATATCCACAACATGCAAGCCCAACACGCTTGGAGGGTTCAGATCGCCTCCACTGATCCGACGATCCACAACGAACAGCAATTTCCTATAAATTCCGGCTCGCACAGCCATTCACGAGGTACACACTCTTCCTTTGCATATACACTGTCTTACTCTCATACTGACTTGAGTGTCGGAGTGGCTTGCAGGTACCCCCCCCCCCCCTCGGGCGCTCACTGACCTACTGCCACGAGAGCAAGGGACCTACCAATAGCAGTCCACCAAAAAGCTGCTCGGTACAGAACATTGGCGACCACAGTGGGAGATATCTATCACATCATCACTACTCGAACTTTTCTCTTGCTGCTCCATTGTTCCCAGAGGCAGACCCCGGGTTCAAAGCATTGTCATACCTGCACCCCGCTAGAGGATACCCCTGAGGGCAATGTCGACAGCCCGCCTAAAGAGGGCAACGTCGTCACCCAGCCTAAATGAGGGCAACGTCGCCAGCCTGCCTAACGAGGGCACCAGTCAGTCTGCCCAGCCTTTGAATGTGAGTCAGCTTTTGGATCTCCTGGCCAATCGCACTCAAGCTATGCTGCATCAGGAAGACCAGCAAAGTGCTAAGGATATGCCCAACCTGGCACCCATGAGTGCGCCTGGCAGGGCGCCTTGGCAACATCAGACACCGCCCATGAGGGCGCCTGGCAACCATGAGGGCGCCTGGCAGGGCACCTTGGCAACATCAGACAGCGCCTATGAGGGCGCCTGGCACCCATGAGGGCGCCTGGCAAGGCGCCATGGCAACATCAGGTAGCGCCCATGAGGGCGCCTGGCAGGGGAACCCTTCCTCCAACAACGGTGACTTCGAGGCATCACCGGGGATCGCCATCGAGGAGATCCCCCGACCGACGCAGGCATCAAAAGTACATGGACTATGAAGAAGACAACATGGCCTACCAAGAGGAGGCCAAGGTTGGCAGCATGAAGGCTGATCTGACTTGTTATGGGCACAGTACCAGCAAATGCAGCACCCCCAGAGATGACATTGAAGAAGGGAAGCTCGCCCAATACGTGAATGAAGAAGAGGATGAAACTTGCAACTCCGAATAAGGAGCAGGGCATCAGGACTCGAGCCTAAGGCTAGGCCTAGTTATGAATTTGTTGTTTGAGCACAAAAGCAAAATATCAAGAAAGAAAAAAGGTCCAACTTCATAGTCAGGAGTGGAGCGAGACAAGTCTGAGACCTAACATACCATGCAGGGAGGGACTGCCTGGATCGTAGGGGGCAACCTCAACATTAACCTAAAGCCAAGATCATCTCTCCAAGCATGGGAGTCAAGGATGTCATGACACGCTCATCTTCCTAAAGCAAAGCAGCAAAGATCACGGCACCCACCTGGCGGGGATCCAAGGTATGAGACCACGATGTCTAGGGTAGCAAGCGCTAAGAAAGGCGCGGAACTCAAGCAAATGACGAGACCATGAGGTCACAGACACCAGAGATACCCACCTACAAGGATGACGTCTAGTCTACAGGCCATAGCCTCATCTGTGTTTATCCGACGGAGGTGTGTAAGCATGCGTTGGAAAGCTAAGAAGTAGAGGTACAACTATCATGTTAAAGTCGAAATCCAATTTGTACGTCTCCACACCCAGGAAGGGAAACAAGCTGACGGCACCATAACAAGGCCTGTGCAACCCAGCACCCAGCGCCCAGGAGGGCGTCAATTCAAGCGTCCATGAAGGCGGGCCAGCACCCGAGGCGCCCAAGAGGGCGCCAAACCCCTGCTCACTAGCTAGCATTCAGCCTAGCGCAAGACGGCATCCAGGCGCCCAGGAGGGCGCCAAATCCTGCTTCGAAGGCAGCCAGCATGGCGCACAAGACAAATAACTAGTGCATGAGGACATAAGAAAATTAAAGGATGCATGAGCATGCGAGTGCATGAGTCCGTGAGAAAATGACATAGTGCACGAGCACGCGAGCAAATAGAGAGTGCACGAGCACGTGAGCAAATAACATAGTTCACGAGCACATGAGAAAATGAAATGGTGCACGAGCACCTAGGAAAGTAGAACGATGCATGAGCATCCGAGAAAATTAAATAGTGCATGAGCACGGAAGAAAATGAGAGATAAAGATAGTGTGGCTTGATTAGGCACAGCAAATGCAACACCCTCAGGGACGACATTAAAGAGCAGATCCATGACATTGGTCCCTAGCAGTAACACTTATTCCCAAAGGAAACTTCCCCAAGATTTAAAAAAAAAAAGAGAAAGGGTCCAACTCCATAGGAAGGAGCGGGGCAATGCTAGTTTGAGATCCTACCTACCGGGCAGGGAGGGACTTCCTGGATTGTAGGGGGCAACCTCCACATTAGCTCAAAGCCAAGTTCATCTCTCCAAGTAGGGGAGTCAAGGGTGTGATAGTGCGCTCATCTTCCTAAAGCAAAGCAGCCAAGTTCACGGCACCCACCCGGCAGGGATCCAAGGTATGAGACCACGATGTCTAGGGTAGCAAGTGCTAAGAAAAGCGCGGAAGTCAAGCAAATGACGAGACCATGAGGTCACAGACACCAGAGATACCCACCTACAAGCATGCGTTGGAAAGCTAAGAAGCAGAGGTACAATATTCTTTGATTTAAAAGATACTTTGACTTGTTTACCTTTTTGGCATGCATCACATAACTTATCTTTTTCAAACTTGATTTTAGGAAGACCACTGACTAGTTCCTTAGTGACTAATTTATTTAGGTGGTCCATATGTATATGAGCTGCTCTACGATGCCATAGCCAAGAGTTTTCTTCCTTACTAATGAGACAACATGCATTATGGGATGACACTTTATCAAGATTAATCATGTATATGTTTTTTACTATGTTTCCTATCATCCTAACTTGTTTACTCTTTTTATCCTCTATGATGCATGATTCTGAATCCAATATTACTCTATTTCCTTTATCACATAGTTGGCTAATACTTAGTAAGTTATGTTTAAGACCTTCAACATAAAACACATTATCAATAGCAGCAGATAATTTTTTACCAACTTTACCTTCACCGAGGATTCTTCCTCTGTTGTTATCACCATAAGTCACATGACCGCTTGATCTGGGGGTGAGAGTTAGGAACTTTGTTATATCTCCAGTCATGTGCTTTGAGCATCCTCTGTCAAGGTACCAATCTGACCCCCGTACCTTGAAGCATACCTGCGATGAATTTAACAAGGTTTTAGGTACCCAAATTTCCTTTGGTCCTTGTGGGTTAGCACTTGGTATGGTTCCTTTGGGAACCCACACCTTTTTCATATTTTGTTTACCTCTTGCCATGCAAACAGATGCAGTAAGGCCTAGTTTGGCATAGTAATAACATCTAATATAGGGTCTAGTTGTAAACTTAGGTCTATGATGCATATGTCTTTTCACAAAATTATTTCTTGGAACCCTAGGATGCACATGTTGTAAGTTGGACATTTTGCTTTTTGTCCATTCAAGCTCATGGATTTTCTTTTCATGTTCTGTACACTTATCACATACATAATTTGCCTTAAAATAAACAAGATTATCGTTTTCTTTTCTAAGCTCTAATTTTTCCTTTGTTAAGGCATTAACTTCCTTTTGAAGATGAGCAATAGTTTTCTTAGATTTACTTAATGCCTTAGCTAATTTCAATGAATTATCATGCAATTCAATAAATGCTTCATGTAATTCATCATACGCATTTTGTAAAGTGTTAGAGTTAGAGCTTACCTCATTTTTGGTTTCACCTTCACTTTCATGATTGGCCATAAGAGCAACCCGAGCTTCTTCACTTTCTGACTCATCTGAACTACTCGTGTCATTGTCTTCCCATGCTACGTAGGCTTTCCTTCTTTTGTTTTCTTTGAATGCCTTCTTTTCGAATTTTGATCCCTTTTTCTGTAGACTTGGGCATTCCATCCTCATGTGACCAGGTTTTCCACATTCATAGCATGTTGGAGGACTAGATGAACTTTTTTTGCTAGAAAACTTTTTAGAAGAAAAATATTTAGAAATTTTTTTCTTTCTCATAAGCTTTTTTATTTTTCGAACCATGAGAGCTATGTTCTCCTCGCTTTCATCATCCTCACTTTCTGAGTCATCACGATCACACTGTCGACTTGAACTAGAAGCCTTAAAGCCAAGCTTTTCTTTTTCTTATCTGTATCTTCATGCTCAGCCAAACGAGTGAGTTCTAGTTCATGCTTTTGTAACTTACCAAATAGAGTGGGAAGTGACATAGTAGCTAAATTCCTAGATTCAGCTATAGCAGTTACTTTGGGTTGCCATTCTCTATTCAGACACCTTAGGACTTTGTTGATCAGATCTTCAGCAGGAAATGACTTTCCCAAAAGACTCAGTTGATTCACTATGTGAGTGAACCTCTTTTGCATCTCTGGTATAGTTTCACTTGAATTCATATTTTCTGATCAGAGAGTTTGTTCTGGCCCTTTTTACTTCATTAGTACCCTCATGAGTGACTTGCAGATTATCCCACATTTCTTGAGTAGATTTACAATTTGATACTCTAAAGAACTCATCCGTACTTAATGCGGAAGTAATAATATTTTTAGCCCGTAAATTGTGTTGCACATTTCTCTTTTCATCATCAGTCCATTCAGCTCTATCTTTAACAGTAAGAACACCATTTACCATATGCATGGGGACATAGGGTCTTTTTTTCACACCATCCCAGACATCTAGATCTACCCTTTCTATGAATATTCTCATTCTTTCTTTCCAATATGCGTAGTCTTTCCCATTGAATCCCGGAGGACGGGTAAGAGACGCACCCTCTTGCGTAGACCAACCTGAAGCCATTTCTCTTGAATCTGCTAGGCCCTTTATACAAGAGTCTAGCTCTGATACCACTTGTTACCAAGTGGCATCAGTCTCAAGAGGGGGGTGAATTGAGATTTTAAAAATTAAGTCCCCTTTAACGACTTGATTGATTTTTCGCGCAGGTTTATGGAACAAATTAACGAGAAATAAAAATTGAAAATAAAGCAGTAAAGAACACAGATTTTTATACTGGTTCGGTCACCTCCAAGTGACCTACGTCCAGTCCTCACACCCTTGTGAGATTTTCCACTAACACAACAAAGCTTACAGGTGCTTTGGAAACCTTTACAGACTCAGGCACTTTTCTCCTAGGATACCCCACCTACGAAGAGTCCTCAAATCTACCACAACAACAGCAACAAAAGATACCCCACCCTTGTTACAACCAATAACCCTAGAGAGATACCCCACTTCCTAGTACCAACAGCAACCCTAGAGAGATACCCCACTCCCTAGTACTGTGAACAACGTAAAACAAATTACAAATTGAAAAACCAAGATACCTCTTATGAAGGCAGACAACACAATTTAAAGATCACCAACCCAGCTCTAACCCTTGAGAGAAATCAGCTCTGACAGATGAAAAATACTTGAAGAACAGAGGTGTGTGTGCTAGGGTTTTTGAGTTTTGCGTTTCAGCGTAAGCGTAAGAATGGGTTGTGTTTTTCTGTAAAATGTTAAGTCCCTATTTATAGACTTAGGAGAAAATATGACCGTTGATTGAGATCATAGAGAGTTTAGAAATCGATTTATTGCTTGAAATGCTTAGGAGTGAAAATCGATTCTTGTCTTAAAAATAGGAATAACTCATAAGTGTGTGATCGATTGATTACTTCTGAAGGATAAGTGGAAATCAATTCTCAGCTTAAAAATATTACCGTTGATGGCTTTTAAAAAGAAGGAAATCGATTTTATGCTTAGATGCATGAGGAGAAGAATCGATTCTTAGCTTGAAGTAGTATAGTTTATGAATCGATTCATTGCTTGATTAAAGTAAGAGGCAAATCGATTTATGGCTTTGGAAATCGGAAGGAAGTCGATTTTGCAATTTAAAAATAGAGTAGGAAATCGAGTTTGGTGTTATGAGAAACAATAGGAATCGATTCTTGGCTTTCAAAATAGTTTGGGAATCGATTCTTGGCTTTAGTAAATGAGTCATGAATCGATTTCTATCCTTTGCACAAGATTGGAAATCGATTCTTGGCTTTAGGAAAGAAGTCATGAATCGATTTCTAACTTTCACAAAATAGTTTTTATGTTATGTGCCTTACCTATGTGCATGCATGCATTTTGAAAACTGTGAAGGCTATGAAACTGTGAGATGAGCTGACCCTCAAAATATCCTAGGACACGACCCAAACCCTAGAGACTACCCTTACTTCTTGAGTCTTGTTTGTGCCTTGGATTTCCGCTTGGTCATTTTTCGCTTTGAACACATCATTAAAACCTAACCTGCTTGTCATTTTGACTTCGAACGCATCATCATCAAAACCTAACCTGCAAAAGCAGTATAACCACATATTTGTTTTTTAAAAATCTTATATTGGGATGAACACTTTACCATAAGCTACATTATAATTCTATACCTTTTTTTATAATAAAAACTTTATTATAAACTCATTTTTTATACTTATTAAGTTCTCATGTGTGTAAAATGCACTTTTTGTCCTTTAATTATTTATTTTTTTCGCTTTGGTCCTTTAAGTTTTTTTTCTCAGTTTGGTCCATCAAGTTCCAAAATCGTTTCACTTAAGTCCTTTCCGTCCATCTGAGTTAACGGTTGATGATGTGTCAGTTATCTGATGACGTGGCACCTGCTGATGTGGAATATATTTAGTAACGTGCAATTTTTATTTTTTTTGCCAAAAAATAAAATAATCAAAAATGACGTGGCAATTATTTTTTTTTCGTTTCGGTTTGGTCCTCTAAATTTGTAATTAGTTTCAAATAGGTCCCTTAAGTTTTAATTTAGTTTCAAACAGGTCCCTATTTTTTTATAAGAGTTTCATATAGGACCCTCCATGAAGAATCAAATAACACTTAATAACTAAACATAAGGGACCAATTTGAAATCACTAACATAACAAAAGGAACCAATTTGAAATCACTAACATAACATAAGGGACCAATTTGAAACTACTAAAATAACACAGTTGACCATTTCCAATGCTCCATTGTCATTTTCTAGCTTCTTCATGACATTACCAATTCGATACCACATGTTGTCTATTTTAAGATAGCCGAAGTACTTGATTATGTCAATAACTTCAAAATAGGACCACCTGTCAACATCACATTCCCAGGTGGCAGCTTCACTCGAATAGTCTGAGAAGCCATTCACAAAATTTCCCCATGGTGAAATTCCACGTCAAACTTATCCAATCCCTATACATTTTAGATCAAAACAGAAATTAAACAAATCAGGAGCACTAACATTAAACAAAGAAGGACCACTAACATTAATAAAACAACAATAAACAATAACTTCTTTGTTCTTTTTGAATTAAACAAGAAACACATGCCCCTAAACCCTAAATTAACAAATAAAATTAAATGCCGTAAACAACAACACTTGCTCTAAATAGGGCAGCAACAAAAATACCAAAAACACTAGAGACAAACAAAGAAAAACAAAAGAATGGTTTGTTTATAAAAGAAAAACGTCAAAGAACGAAAGGAGAACAACGAAATCAACACAAAAAAATGCAAAAATAGTACCTTTGCGTCGTTCCTCCGCCGTTGAAATGTCGTTCCTCCGCCGTTGAAACACCCTTCCTCCGCCATAGCACAACTATTCCCTCAATCTCTCCTTCGTTTTCCCTTTTCCTTTCAAACCCTAATGTACGTTGTGTTTCCCATTTTCCCTTTCTTTTTTCGTTCCTTACTCGTTACTCTTATAAACCAAAAACCCAGAACCCAGAGCCCAGTTCACCTTCCTTATATATGTTTCTATTAATTATTTAATTCCCTCTTTTTCTTTCTGTAGCGACCGAAAAATCCGAGGGAGGGATTCTTCGAAGTTCTTGAAATGAAGCCGCCACCCAAGTTTTAGTTTAAGGGCAAACATTGGGAAATCCCTACTGAGTGGATAAGGGGGTTTTGCGGACCAGGTTTAGGCTCGGGAGTCGTTTATGCGTAGGGAAGGTATTAGCACCCTACGACATCCTTCCTAAGGAAGGCTACCTTTTAACTAAATGTGTAAACAGTTATTAATTCAAAAATAATGTTTTTACCCTAATAATAATAAAAAAAGACTCGATAAACGGTTAGTTATTTTTATACTGTTTGAGAAAAATGAGAAAAAATGAATTTAAAGGGAAAAAGAAGGTTTTTTATTAGTGCAATTGACAGAGGTCGGCCGCCCTCTGCTCCTACGTATCTCCTGGTAGAGAATCAAATCACACGTAGTTCTTGGTAGAAAATGTTTGTTGGTTGATGTTTTTTATATAGGGGTTTTAGGACTGTGTGATCTGTGTTGAAGGACCACTGGGGTCTGAAGGAGCGCTGGGGCTCTGAAGGACCACAGTTCACTTATCCTAAAAAGCTGACTAACCCGGTCGTACGACCGACTTAACCCCCTATTTATATTTTGTGGGTTTTTGTAAAAAATGAATTAGGAAAGAAAGGTAATGGAAATTGTTTATTTTTGCGCTTGACAGGGGCGTGACCCTGCTCCTCCGTATCTCCTGATAGAGAATCAAAGGCTACGTAGTTCTAGGGTAGAAAATGTTTGTGTGTTTGGTGTTTTTTTTTATTAATTTTTGAAATTGTGAGATATATTCGTGACAACCAAACAAGTAAAACTCAGAGTGGTCGTCACCCATAGGTCGTTTTGAAAAATAAAGCTGTTAACGGTCAAACAAGCTAAGCTCAAAGTGACCATTAGTAACAAACCATTTTTTATGTTCGGGAAGACATTTATTCGTTACTTGAAAAAAAAATAAGTTTGTGAAAGAAAATGTTTATCTGTAGAAAAGAAATTTAAAAAAGGGAAAGAGAAGGAAAAGGGGGTGTGAAAAGGAGCAGGATCTTGTATTTTTAAAAAGGAGGTGCGAATAGCGAGCCCAGCTTGTTTTTGTAGGCTGGGCTACAAAAAAAGGAATGGGCCGTAATGAGGGAGTGTATGAAGTAAACGTGGGAGTTGTATTAGTAATCTGAAATTAAAAATTGAAATAAATAAAACTAGAAAATAGGAGCATATAAAAGGGGGACTTAATGAAAACCTAATTACTGAAACCCTGATCTTCAACCCACAGCGCCGCATTGGTCACTCTTTGGAGAGAGAGAGAGAGAAAAAAAATTGGAGAGAGAGAAAAGGAAATAGGCGGTGGTTTTCCGCCGGAGAGGGCGTTTGTGCGTCAGTGGTTCGATGGTGAGGAGACGACATCGAGAGGGAGAGGAGACGATTACCGGCGCGAGGGATTACGCGCGGCGGTGCCTGTTCACGGCGCAGTCTGAACACGGCTGCGTTCGCGGTGGGGGAGAGGGTACGATGGCGATGGGATGGTGACTTGACGACGGCGAAAGAGAGGGCCGCCGGAGCCGATCGATCGCAGTGGGGAGGCTGCAGAGGTGCTCGCGAAGCTGCTTGCGGCGACGGCGTGGGGGATAGGAGGATCGATCGTTCGGTTCGCGCTTGACGGTGGTGAGGAGGTGAGGTTTGGTGGCCGTTGGGGAGGTTTTGGGTGGTGGTTCAAGGTGGTGAAAGGGGGAGAGACGGGGGTACGGTTTTGTGGTTGTGGTTGTGTTGTAGGGTGCGAAAGTGGCGGTGGTTGTCTAGGGGGTGGTGGTCGTCTGGTGTTGGTGGTTGTTGGTGATGGTTGTTCGTGACAGTTCATGGTGGTCGTTTGGCCGTGAGTGGGAGGGTGGTCCTCGCAGTGGTGTTCTCCCTCTTTTCTCTCTATCTTTTGTTCTGATTTTTTGTTTTGACTTCCCCCCTATTACTCTCAGTTTACCAATTTTTATTCTAAACCCCCTCCCTGTGTTGTTTCTCAGAAACGTTCTCCCTATCTTTGATAGATCTAACCCCTTTAAGTACTAATTTTCAAACCTAATTTTTGTTTGTTTGTTAGAAGGGTACAGAGGCGTGGGGTGGCTGTGCTGTGTGGGTAGGAGCGTATGAGGGACAAGGGCTGCAGCATGCAGGGGGTGCTACAATAGCTGTTATGTTTGTGCTAAAAGGGAAAACAATAAAGGAGCAAGAAGAATGCACCATTGGAGTAATTCTTCAAATGGCAGCAGCAGTGCTGCCCCAGCAACAGGGCGCTCTTGCCCCGTTTTTATTTTATTTTATTTTGATTTTAATTTTTGTACTTTCTTGTATTTAAATTTTGTCTATACATGTGTACTATAGTTGACTTTGTAAAAAAACTGTTTATAAAAATAAAAAAGCATTTATTCACAATCTGATTTTTATTAGATTTTTATAACAAAATTAAACTGATAACAACGGCGATAAACATACGTACACGACGAGACGCGAACGCGTGTCCGCAACGAGAATACGCGAATTTGCGTACCAAAATAAACACTCGTACACAACGAGACGCGAACACCCGTCCGCAACGGGGACAAAAATGTATACATTATTAACAATAGCACACGCGCACCAATGAGAAGTAACACGCCTATACACGACTGGGAATGACACACATAAACGACAAAGACAATATTTTGGATTTTCTAGTAAGCCTTAATTTAGCCGGACAAAATTAGGGTATGACAGCTGCCCCTCTTTATTTATATTTTACTAGGAAATATGAAGGGTTTCCAAATTTCTCGAGTAAAATAGAAATGAAGATTAAAATACACTAATTTTTTCAAGACTATTTTTTTATTGAAAGATAATGAGTTGACATAGAATAAAAGTAAATAAGGGTCACCAGGGATCTGAAGGAGCACTGGGGCTCTGATGGTCTAATTCGCAGTCAATGCTTGGCGCATTGATTTGAATTAAACTGAAGGACCAGTGGGTCTGAAGGGCTGCCTGGGCCTGATGGACCAAAATGGTCTGATGGACTGCAACTAGCTATGGTACTAGTAAAACAGTCTGAGGGTGACCTACGTCGATGCGGCCGTGAGGGTCAAGATAAGATCTAGAACTGATATGTTGACCACGAAGGATGTCCACTATGTCTTAGGCAGACACAGCTAATCTGAAGGACCTCTGGGGGTCTGAAGGATCCGCCGCGCTCAGTGGCGACGTTAAGATCTGATGGTAGAGTTCGAAGCCGTCGCTTTGACGTGTTAATTCGAACTGAACTGAAGGACCAAACCGGTCTGAAGGATCTATGCTAGACTCTGTGCTAACACTGCGATCTGGTGTTTGATATAAGATTCAACGCTTGTCGCATTGACTTAAGAAGTGGAAGTAATTAGGATCGACGCTTGAAGTCGATTAGAGAGCAACGGGTCATATGCATGTAATGTATGCGTCTGTAATGATTGATTTTAAGCGGAATGAATGAATGTAATGAGTGATCTTCTTCTCTTATTTGCCTTTTTTTGCTTTTTTTCTTCTTTTCCCTTTTTTTGCTTCTTTTCTTGGTACATGATAAATGTATGAAATGCGAATGATGCAAATGTAATGCTTTGATGCAACTGCTATGGTGGATAAAGGAAAAAACGCGAATGCATGGCACAATGATATGATTAGTGATGTAAAAGACTCTCTTTTTTTTGGGCAACGATGAGACCGGCACCTGGCACATCTATCGAAGCAAACAATGTTATGTGTAACGCCCCAAAAATAATTGGCTAATTATTTAATTAATTAAAGGGAATTAAGTTGTGGGAAAAATATTAGAATTAATTAATTTGGAGTTTTATTATATTTAGGAGGTGTTTAAGTGATTGGGAGTGGTGGAAGTAATTGAGGGGGGGTGCAAATAAGAGGCCATTAGTGGGCCTAGGGTTAAATGAAAATAAAAGAAATGAATTGAAAGAGAGAAAGAGGGATCGGCTGAGGGAGAGAGACAGAACCAAGAAAAGAAAGAAAGAAAATCGTGAGGGAAGAAAGAAGAGAAGAAAAGAAGAAAAGAAAGAAGAGAGGGAGCGTGAGAAAGGGAGAGGAGAAGAGAAGAGGAGAAATCGCAAGGTGGAGGAAAAGAAAGAGAGGGCGCAACCGTGAGAGAGAAGAAGGAGACGGAAGGGATCGCGAGTAAGAGAAGAGCTGCTGCTGTGTGTACGTGGTGCTTCGTGAAGGGGGTCTTCATCTTCTCCAAGTTGCTAAGGTAAGGGGAGTCTCGCATTATAAGGGTTTATATAATGGTTAGTATGTAGGAGGGTAGTTCTATGATGCCTAGGAGGTATTTGTTATTATGTTTGAATGAAATAGAATGTTTGAATGTGTTGTTAAAGTCATTGGTTGTTAAATTCGTTTGATGATTGAGGATGTCTAATTGATTGATTTGGCGTGTATTGTTGTGTTTGTAAAATGCTGAGATGTAGTGCGTAACACTGTTTCGGTTTTCGTGAAACTGGGACTGTTCGGCCAGTCCAAAAATTTCGTGTTTAAGTGTTCGTGAAAATAGATTTCACGCCGGTCGTTTTGGTGCCGGTTTCGTTCGATTTGGATTTGTGTAGCTCTAGTTATAGGCTCCACAAGTTAGGTTAATAATCGGGGAGCATTCTGGACATAGGTTCTGTATTTTTAAAACTGGAAACCTTTCGTTTGTCCAAATATTATGGGACATATTTTGTTAGGAGATAGACTTAATTTTGGTCATTTTGGCACTGGTTTGGTTAAATTTGGATTTGTGTAGCTTAAGTTACGAGTCTCCAAAGTTAGGTCAAATTTCTGGAAGTAATCTGTGAATAGGTTCGGTTTTTGCAAGTTTTGTGTTCTCAATTGAATTCCGTTTTGAATGATTCTCGTTTAGTTAGAAAATAGACTGAATTCTCTACAAAGTAGGCACCGGTTCCACCGAATTTCATTAAGAAATGAGAAAGAAAAATTGGTCGCAAGTTGCGTAAGGAATTCTGTCTAAGTCGCTGTTTTCCAAATGTTGCTACTGCTGTTTTGTATGAGAATATTGTTGCTGTTGCTGTTTTTTATAAAATACTCTTGCTGTGCTGTTTTCAGAAAAATGCCCTTGCTGTGCTGTTATCAGAAAAATGCCCTTGCTGTGCTGTTTTCAGAAAAATGCTCTTGCTGTTGCTGTGTTGTTTTTACCGCTGTTTTGCAATTTAATGTTGCTATCTTCGAGCTGTTTTTACTGTTGTTTCTGCAACCTAATGTTGCTGTTTTAAATGGTTTTGCTGCTGTTTTTGCAAATTGATGTCACTGTTTTCATGTCGTTTTATTGCTGTTTTATAACAGAACATGTTGCTATATTTTTGAAATAAATGGTGCTGTTTCTACACTAGAATGTGTTGCTGTTTTTGAAAGTAATAGTGTTGTTTTTGCACTAGAATGTGTTGCTGTTTCCTCAAATTAAAGTGTGCTGTTTGTCACAATTTAAGTGCTGTTTTCTTAAAATTTAAAGAGCTGTTTTCTTCAACTTAATTGGTGCTGTTCCCTTATATTTAAAATGCTGTTTCCTCAATTTAAATATGTTGTTTACTCAAATTTAAAGTGCTGTGTTCTCAATTTAAAAATGTTGTTTTCTTGAAATTAAAGGTGTTGTTTCTTGAATGTAAAGGTGCTGTTTCGTCATAGTTAAAGTGTTGTTTTCCCTATCTCCAAGTGGTTGTAGTTACAATAATTTCTGTCGTCCTTATGTTGCGATGTCCAATGTATATGACTAATGATAAATATAACGACGTGTCAATTGTGCCAAGTTACCTATGATGATGATGTGGATGTGATGTGAACGTGTTGTGTGTCGATTAAATGATGATGTAAAGTTGATGTGAGTGTGTTGTGTGCTGATTAAATGATGATGCGAAGTTGATGTGAGTGTGTTGTGTGCTGACTAAATGATGATGCGAAGTTGATATGTGGGTCTTTATGACCAAAGTGATGATAATTATATTATTGGGTCGGTTATGGCCAAAAGCGACGTTGATGAAGTTGTGTCATGATATATGACTTGTTGATGCTGTTGATTGATTTGGTGAGTGATGCATAGTGTCCCATACATGTCATGCTGCATTTATTGCGACGATGTGGGCTGCGGCCAGAGCTATGCTCAAAGCGACGATTGTGCCCTCAAGGCTTATTTTGGTGATGGATCCTCATGCATATACCCGGCGACGTGGGTTGCATTTTCATACATATGCATAAAGACGACGTAGTTGCTTGTTGATGTGCTTTTGGTGTTGTTTGCCGATGTTGTTCTGTGATGGTTGAAATGCGACGTTAAGTGTGTTATGGTAGTTATAGATATTGTCCTCTAATATATTGACTATTATATATGCCTTTATGCTGTTAGAAGACTCACCCTTTTCTGTTTGAATGTTACCTCTACGTGGGTAACGTGCAGGTAGACGCGTGCGAAGGACTTTTCTTCCTTCCTCTATTGAGTCGTGTCGTTTGCTCTGATACGTAGCACCTAGGGGGAAACGAACGTTAATTTTTAGTTGTCTTATTATGACTGTTTCCTTTACTATTTGATGTTCCTTGAAACCGTTTTATTGGAGACGTTTGAGATGACATTTTGAGAGGTTGTTTTATTTCTGCTACGTGATGATTGAACTATAAAGTGCTACGTATTACCCTTCTGTTAAAAGGCGATTTTGAACTTTTGGATTCGCGAAATGTCGAATGTGACGCCCCTTGCATGCTTAGTTTTTTTTTAAAAATTCCGCACTCTGATGTTACTAAAATAAATGGGTAGAAAGGGGTGTTACATTAGTGGTATCAGAGAAGTTCGGTCTGTCCGGCCAATGTTGTCCTGTCATAGTGTCTTATGACAATAGATTAGTTCTGGATTTTTGGTTGTGCTGTAGTGATAATTTGAAATGGCTGGGAGAAACGATGCTGCTCTTGTTGCTGCGTTGCAAGCTATGGCTCAGGCTGTGCAGGGTCAGCAGAATGCTGGGGAGAACGCTGGTTTTCGGAGTCTGACTACTTTCCAGAGAGAGAATCCGCCCACATTTAAGGGCAAATATGATCCAGATGGTGCTATGGCTTGGTTGAAGGAGATCGAGAGGATTTTCAGGGTGATGGACTGCACTGTTGAGCAGAAGGTCCGTTTTGGTACTCACATGTTGGCTGAGGAGGCCGACGACTGGTGGTTGGCTACTAGGCAGAGGTTGGAGGTATTACTTTTATTAAGAATGTCTTTAAATTCTCGCTCTTTACTTTCTCGCTCTTTACTTTTCCGCTCTTTTATTTTCCTTGTTATTTACTTTTTCGCCCTTTAAATTTCCAAGTCAAGTAAATCACTGGCAAGTCAAGTAAATCACTGGCAAGTCGAGTAAATTACTGGCAAGTCAAGAAAATTGCCAGTAATTTACTTGACTTGCCAGTAATTTACTTGACTTGCCAGTGATTTACTTGACTTGCCAGTGATTTACTTGACTTGGAAATTTAAAGGGCGAAAAAGTAAATAACAAGGAAAATAAAAGAGCGGAAAAGTAAAGAGCGAGAAAGTAAAGAGCGAGAATTTAAATAGCAATGAAAGTAAATGACTTGGAAAGTAAAAGGGCGAAAAAGTAAATAGCAGGGAAAATAAAAGAGCGGAAAAGTAAAGAGCGAAAAGTAAAGAGCGAGAAAGTAAAGGGCGAGAAATTAAAGGGCAATGAAAGTAAATGACTTGGAAAATAAATAGCAAGAATTTAAAGGGCAAGAAAGTAAATAAACAAGAATCATAAAAAGCATGAAGAGTAAATTGAAGTCATGAATAATTAGAGAGCCTTTGTCATTGATTTTCTAACAAAATTCAAGCTTAGTTACAAGTGAGGATCAAGCCTCTATTTATAGGAAAATATGAGGGGCAAAATGGTCCAAAAGAGGAAAAAGTGGCAAATCAAGTTGGCCAAGGTAGTCATCAAAAAGCCATCCTCAAGTGGGCAAAAATATCCAATTTTGACTGCACAGTCGAAATCTGGATAGCAGATGCAGTCGAAGTCGAAATCTGGAAGACAGATGCAGTCGAAGTCGAAATCTGGAAGACAGATGCAGTCGAAGTCGAAATCTGGAAGACAGATGCAGTCGAAGTCGAAATCTGAAAGACAGATGCAGTCGAAGTCGAAATCTGGAAGATGCAGTCGAATTCTGGGAGATCCAGTCGAATTCTGGGAGATCCAGTCGAATTCTGACCTGCTGAGACATAAGCAGTCGAAATTGCTTCAAAATAAAACCTGAAGGTAAAAAGTAAACATTTGTAGTAAAATAGATCAAAAATATAATTAAAATACTAAAAAGACTTAATAAAATAACTATTAAAAAGACTCTAAAAATAGACTTATCAAACTCCCCTATGCTTGAACCTTTGCTTGTCCTCAAGCAAAAACAGTGTAAATCTTTAGGCCAATTCTGAAGGAAAATTATTTTCATATTGAAACCTTGAGTGAACTGTGGGGCAATTCTAACACTTTGGTTTGAGAGCTACTATTTTGGGCTTCTTGTGGAATTGGGAGACAAATTTAAAGTATCAATACATTAGAGAGGATATCCATGTCATCATAGAAGCGGTTCCCCAGCATTCTTAAGTTTGGGTCCTTCATTCACTAAGACCGGGTCTCAAAGGAGGGTCCTTATACGTTGGGTATTCAAGCATTTTTCTTTTCTTTTTGATTTTATATGCTAACCATTCATTTTGACATTTAAAATGCACCAATTTTTGCATTTTGAATTGGTTTTGCAAATTATTATTATTTTTTTTTTTTGAATACCCCAACTCAGACGTTTTTCTCCAGTAACCGCGCATCCAGTGAATGTCACCAAGAGAACCAGGTTACTAGTTTCTTTTCAATCCCTCTAATTGTATTAATAACTGAAAACAGTCTCAATAGTGTGTGTGTGTGTGTGTAAAAAAAAAGCCCTAGAGGTAGAAATCGAACCATGATACAATTTTGTTGTTCCTAACCAGTCCACCTAGATGATTTCTAATGAAAAATTGAAAAATTATTTTTGTCCAGAAAAGGCTTATCTAAAACATGCTTTAGGGTTCACAAAGTTTCGTGATGGGGGGAGCAGATACAACTCAAAGTAAAAAAAGATAAAAACTTGGCAAAGCAATAAAGACATTCTTAATAAAAGTAATAAAATACCCCCCCCATGCTTGGACTAGGCATTGTCCTCAATGATTTTTCAAATAAAACAAAAGGGGTTAGGAGAGCTCACCTGGCTGTCTGGTTCAGGAAACTCGGCCCTGGGGTATTTTATTTTTCAATAAATCGAAAAATACATTAAGCCGTGGGTTGCCTCCCACGCAGCGCTCTTTTAACGTCACTAGCTTGACGGTCAAAAAGAATTTTTCAATTGGGATCATATAGAACTAAACTAGTTCCTTTCTCAATTGGGTCACCAATTAAATAATTTTTCAACCTTTGACCATTGACTTTAAACGATCCAGTTTTCTTGCTCCAGATCTCTACAGATCCGAAGGGGTAAACCTTACGGATTTCAAAAGGACCGGTCCATCTTGACTTTAATTTTCCCGGAAAAATTTTTAGCCTGGAATTGAATAATAACACCAGGTCACCCTCCTTGAATTCTCTACGAATAATACGCTTATCATGCCAATTTTTTGTTCTTTCTTTGTAAAGTTTGGCATTCTCATAAGCATCCATTCGCAGTTCTTCCAATTCGTTTAGTTGGAGTTTTCTTTTTTCTCCGGCTAATTCCATGTTCAGGTTAAGGCGTTTAATTGCCCAGTAAGCTTTGTGCTCTAGCTCTACCGGAAGGTGGCAAGACTTCCCATAAATTAATTTGAAAGGAGTCATTCCTATGGGAGTCTTGTACGCAGTCCGATAAGCCCAGAGAGCATCATCAAGCTTTACCGACCAGTCTTTCCTTGAAGTCGAAACAGTTTTTTCTAAAATACTTTTAATTTCTCTGTTCGATACCTCAACTTGACCGCTTGTTTGAGGGTGATAAGGTGTTGCAATTTTGTGCCTTACTCCAAACTTTTGCAGTAACATTTCAAAATGTTTTGAGATGAAATGGGATCCTCCGTCGCTTATGACAACACGAGGGACCCCGAATCTTGGAAAAATTATTTTTTTGAAAAGTTTTATGACTACCTTTGCATCGTTTGTAGGAGAAGCAATGGCTTCGATCCATTTTGACACATAGTCAACGGCTACCAGAATATATTGGTTTCCAAAAGAAGAAGGAAACGGTCCCATGAAATCGATACCCCAGACGTCGAAAATTTCAACCTCTAAGATATTATTTAAGGGCATTTCATTTCTTTTTGAAATATTTCCGGTGCGTTGACACTGGTCGCATTTAGAAATGAATTGATGCGCGTCTTTAAAAAGGGACGGCCAATAAAAACCAGATTGAAGAATTTTCGTAGCAATTTTTGAAGAACTGGCATGGCCGCCATAGGAAGAAGAATGACAATGGTATAGAATGTTACTTACCTCTTCTTCCGGAATGCATCTTCTGAACACCCCATCAGCTCCCCTTTTAAAAAGCAGCGGCTCGTCCCAGTAATACTGTTTGAGATCATGGAAGAATTTCTTCTTCCGCTGATAATTTAAATCTGGGGGGAGTACTCCTGCTGCAAGGTAGTTTACAAAATCTGCATACCATGGTGCTTCAGATTTGATCAATGAGAAGAGTTGATCATCCAGAAATGTATCATTAAGCGGCAACTCTTCTTCTTTTGTTCCTTGTAGACGGGACAAATGATCAGCCACAACATTTTCAACGCCTTTTTTATCCCTTATTTCAAGATCAAATTCTTGTAGGAGTAAAACCCATCGGATCAATCTCGGCTAGGCATCTTTTTTGTTTAACAAATATTTTATGGCCGAGTGATCAGTAAAAATGATGATTTTTGAACCTACCAGATATGATCGAAACTTATCAACGGCAAAAACTACCGCCAATAATTCTTTTTCAGTTGTGGCGTAATTCATTTGTGCCTCGTCTAAGGTCCTGCTCGCATAGTATATGGCATGCAATTTTTTTTCTTTTCTTTGTCCCAGGACTGCCCCAACTGCATAGTCGCTTGCATCGCACATTATTTCAAACGGAAGATTCCAGTCTGGTGGCTGTATGATCGGGGCAGTAACTAAAGCCTTTTTCAACCTGTTAAAAGCTTCAAGACAAATATCGTTAAAAATAAATGTTGCATCCTTAAGGAGCAGACTTGTCATAGGTTTTGAAATTTTTGAGAAGTCTTTTATGAACCGACGGTAGAAACCCGCATGGCCTAAAAAGCTTCTCACCTCTTTTACTGTGGTGGGAGGTAGCATTTTTTCAATCACTTCAATTTTTGCACGGTCTACCTCAATACCTCTATGAGAAATTAAGTGTCCTAGGACAATTCCTTCATTAACCATGAAATGACACTTTTCCCAGTTTAGAACCAGGTTTACCTTCTCACATCTCTCTAAGACTTTTTCCAGATTGGCTAAACAGTTTTCAAAATTTGAGCCATGGACGGAAAAATCATCCATAAACACTTCCATTATGTTTTCGACAAAGTCTGAGAATATGGACATCATACACCTTTGAAAGGTAGCAGGAGCATTACATAGACCAAAGGGCATCCTTCTATAGACATAAGTGCCAAAAGGACATGTGAAAGTTGGTTTTTCTTGGTCGCTAGGGTGGATGGGAATTTGGAAAAATCCCGAATAACCATCCAAATAGCAGAAATGCGAGTGCCGTGCTAACCTTTCTAGCATTTGATCAATGAACGGGAGAGGGAAGTGATCTTTCCGGGTAGCCTTGTTAAGCTTTCTGTAATCAATACACATTCTCCATCCCGTAATTGTCCTTGTGGAAATGCATTCATCCTTTTCATTTTTAATAACTGTTAAGCCTCCCTTCTTAGGTACTACTTGAACAGGACTAACCCACTTACTATCGGAAATAGGATATATTATCCCAGCATCAAGGAGTTTTAAAACTTCCTTTTTTACAACCTCTTTCATGTTTGGGTTTAATCTTCTTTGATGCTCGATAGAAGGTTTATAGTCCTCTTCCAGTAGTATTCTGTGTATGCAGATTGACGGATTTATTCCCTTAATGTCCTCAATAGTATACCCTATGGCTTTGGGATACTTCTTGAGAACATTAAGCAAATTTTCAGTCTCATTTTGTTTCAAATTTGCATTTACAATTACTGGAAAAGTAGAATTAGGGCCAAGGAACTCATACCTGAGAGATGATGGTAAGGGCTTCAGTTCTATTTTTGGTGTTTCTTTTGGGAGAGGTCGAGGTTTTTCCTCGCCCAAAGTTTCAGTACCCAATTCTTGTGATGGTGGATTTTCATCCAAAAGTTTTATGTAGAATTGGGTTTCCCTTGCCGCATCTGTATTTGTGTTGCCTAAAAGGCAATCTTCCAGACTATCTTGTGAAGATGATGCTATAGAGCAGTCTCGCACGCAATAGTCTACAATGTCAATCTTGCAGCATGAGTCTTTTACAGACGGGCTCTTCATGAAGTTTGAAACTTCAAACTCAACTTTTTCATCCCCCACATTAAAAACCAACTTACCGTTTTTAACGTCAATTATGGCCCCTGCAGTAGCTAAAAAAGGCCTCCCCAGAAGAATAGGAATTTGGGAGTCTTCTTCAATTTCCATTACAACAAAGTCCACCGGTATAAAAGTTTGCCCTACCTTGATAGGGATATCCTCTAAGATTCCAGTGGGGTATTTAACGGAACGATCTGCCAACTGTATTGTCATTTTTGTGGGTTTAAGTTCGCCTATACCTAGTCTATTGCAAATAGAAAGAGGCATCAAACTTACACTGGCTCCTAGATCGCATATCGCTCTGTTTATAGTTTCACTTCCAATCACACAAGGTATGGAAAAACTACCTGGATCTTTGAGTTTTTGTGGCAGCTTGTTCTGGATAATTGCACTACATTCCTCTGTTAATGCAATCGTCTCATAGTCGTCTATTTTTCTTTTCTTGGACAAAATTTCTTTCAAAAATTTAGAATAAGACGGCATTTGAGACAATGCATCAGTGAAAGGAACGTTGATGTAAAGCTTTTTAAGCAAGTCGACAAACCTTTTGAATTGCTCGTCAATCTTGTTTTTTGCAAATCTTTGGGGGAAAGGAATGGGTGGTTTGTATGGTGGAGGGGGGATGTGTGGTTCTTCCCTTTCTTTTTCTGGTTCTTTCCCTTTTTCTTTCTCTTCTAGCTCACCTGGTAAATTATGTTTTTCACTCACAGTTTTTTCTTGGTCTGCTCTTGGTTCCTCTAATTGTTTTCCGCTTCTAAGGGTGACGGCATTTATTTGGCCTTTTGGATTTTGTTCTGGTTGCCCAGGAAATACCCCTGAAGTCTTAGAGGATGAAGCTACTTGTGTTGCCACTTGTGTTATTTGATTTTCAAGCATTTTATTATGAGTGGTGATAGAGTCGACTTTTGATACTAATTTGATAAGTGTGTCATTCAAATAACCAGTTTGATTTTTGAATTCTTCATTTTGTTTTGTTTGAGATGACACAAATTTTTCCATCAAAAATTCCAAGTTCGACTTTTGTGGGTTGTTTTGTGGGTTATTAAAAACCCTTTGATTTTGAAAGACAGGAGGTGGTCTAGGTGCTGGATTGGGTGGAGGATTTTTATAAGAAAAATTTGGATGATTCCTCCACCCAGGATTATAAGTATTTGAAAACGGATCTTCCTTTTGAGCATAATTAATATGCTCGTTTCCAGCACTAGATGCCTCTAGCTGGCATTCAGCTCCAATATGGCCAACAACCCCACATAATTCACATGGTGGAGTAATAGGAGAAGAAGTTTGTGAGACGACACTTACATTTAATTTTTCAAATTTTTGAAAAAGTGCGTCCACTTTTGAGGTAAGATGATCAACAACAGATATTTCATACTTACCTGGCTCTTTTGATGTGGCTGGCTTATTCGTTATGGCTCGCTCACTTGTCCACTGGCAATGGTTTTGAGCCATATCTTCAACGAGTGCATAGGCTTCGGTAAAATTTTTGTTCATTAAAGCTCCACCTGCAGCTGCATCAACAGTCATTCTTGTTGCATATTGTAATCCATTATAAAAAGTGTGAACAACAAGCCATTTCTCTAGTCCATGATGGGGGCATAGCCTTAACATTTCTTTGAAACGTTCCCAAGCATCATAAAGATATTCCCCGTCGTTTTGAGAAAATCGAGTAATTTGATTTCTCATTTGAGCTGTCTTACTCGGGGGAAAGAATTTAGTAAGAAAAGCTTGTTTCAGCTGGTTCTAGTTGGTAATGGATTCCGAAGACAAAGAATGTAGCCATGCTCTAGCTCTATCCCTTAATGAAAAAGGGAAGAGTTTTAGTCTTATGGCATCCGGAGGTACCCCGTTTAATTTGAGAGTTCCACAGTATTCAAGAAAAATTGAAATATGAAGATTTGGGTCCTCCGTGGGAGAACCAGAAAATTGGTTTTGTTGTACCATCGAAAGCAGAGATGTTTTGAGTTCAAAATTATTTGCTTCCACATTTGGATGTACAATGGCAGCCGATGGCTCTGCTGAAGGTGTTGCGTACTCTTTGAGAGCACGATTTTCATTAGCCGCCATTTGGTTATCGGGAATTTCTCTCCTCCTTCTATGTAAGAACCTTTCGATTTCGGGAATTTGTTGAACAGTTTCTCCGAAACTTCTGGTTCTTCGCATTCGAGGGACAAGAGAAGAAAAAAGTAAAAAATAAAGGAAATAAAATTTCAGTCTAACCGGTTTCGAAAAATTTAATTAATATCACTGCCTCCCCGGCAACGGCGCCAAAAACTTGATAGCCCCGCAAGTGCACGGGTCGTATCGCGTAATAAAAGAGTATCGGTCCACAGGGAGAGCCTAAGTGAATACCAATTTAATTTTTCAAAGTTTGATTAACTGAAAGGAAAGTGTTTTTAGAAAGAAGGAATGTTTTAGTAAAGTCTACTCACTCATGATCATTGTAGACAAAAGAGGAGAAAAGGAAATAAAAGAAGAAAACATAAAGTTAAATAGCGAGAAATAAAAGAAAGCGGTAAAGTGCAAAATTATAAGTAGCAGAATTGTAAATGACAAGAAAGTAAATTGCTTGAAAAGAAAATTGCCAGTAATTTACTTGACTTGCCAGTAATTTACTCGACTTGCCAGTGATTTACTTGACTTGCCAGTGATTTACTTGACTTGGAAATTTAAAGGGCGAAAAAGTAAATAACAAGGAAAATAAAAGAGCGGAAAAGTAAAGAGCGAGAAAGTAAAGAGCGAGAATTTAAATAGCAATGAAAGTAAATGACTTGGAAAGTAAAAGGGCGAAAAAAGTAAATAGCAGGGAAAATAAAAGAGCAGAAAAGTAAAGAGCGAAAAGTAAAGAGCGAGAAAGTAAAGGGCGAGAAATTAAAGGGCAATGAAAGTAAATGACTTGGAAAATAAATAGCAAGAATTTAAAGGGCAAGAAAGTAAATAAACAAGAATCATAAAAAGCATGAAGAGTAAATTGAAGTCATGAATAATTAGAGAGCCTTTGTCATTGATTTTCTAACAAAATTCAAGCTTAGTTACAAGTGAGGATCAAGCCTCTATTTATAGGAAAATATGAGGGGCAAAATGGTCCAAAAGAGGAAAAAGTGGCAAATCAAGTTGGCCAAGGTAGTCATCAAAAAGCCATCCTCAAGTGGGCAAAAATATCCAATTTTGACTGCACAGTCGAAATCTGGATAGCAGATGCAGTCGAAGTCGAAATCTGGAAGACAGATGCAGTCGAAGTCGAAATCTGGAAGACAGATGCAGTCGAAGTCGAAATCTGAAAGACAGATGCAGTCGAAGTCGAAATCTGGAAGATGCAGTCGAATTCTGGGAGATCTAGTCGAATTCTGGGAGATCCAGTCGAATTCTGACCTGCTGAGACATAAGCAGTCGAAATTGCTTCAAAATAAAACCTGAAGGTAAAAAGTAAACATTTGTAGTAAAATAGATCAAAAATATAATTAAAATACTAAAAAGACTTAATAAAATAACTATTAAAAAGACTCTAAAAATAGACTTATCAGGAGGCTGTGCAAGAGGAGATTACCTGGGAGGTATTCAGCAGAGAATTTCTGAGAAAATATTTTCCTGAAGATGTCCGAGGAAAGAAAGAGATAGAGTTCCTGGAACTGAAGCAGGGGTGGTGTGTCTGTGACTGCATATGCGGCGATGTTTGAGGAATTGGCAAAATTTTATCCGCACTATAGTGAGGCTACAGCTGAGTTTTCGAAATGCATCAAGTTTGAGAATGGTCTGAGGCATGACATCATGAAGGCGATTGGTTACCAGAAGATTCGGGTGTTTGCTGATCTGGTGGATAGCTGTAGGATCTTTGAAGAGGATAGTAACGCTTCCTACAAGATTGTGAAGGAGAAGAGAGGTTCGCAGTATCGTGAGAAGCCCTATGATGTTTCTGGTGGTAAGGGCAAGTGGAAGGTTGGTGATTCAGGCAAGAAGCCAAGTGGGGGAGATTCCCCTGCGAATGTTGTGTGCTACAAGTGTGGGAAGCCCGGACATAAGAGTTTTGAGTGCAAGCCCGAGGTGAAAAGGTGTTTCCGATGCGGTAAAGAGGGTCACATAGCAACTGATTGTGATCGTAAGGATGTGGTTTGTTTCAACTGTGAAGAGGTGGGACACATTAGTTCTAGGTGTCCAAAACCGAAGAAGGAGAAGTCCAGTGGGAGGGTGTTTGCTTTGGCAGGTGCTGAGTCTACGGAGGAATGATGGTAGCATTAGAGGTACGTGTCTCGTTAAGGGTACTCCGCTAGAATCTACTGTTAATATCGATGCTACTTGTCGTTTTGTTATTGTCATATGCTGGGAACGTTTTAGTACTGTATTAACTGTTATGACTGTAATGTGTTGCCTAGTGTGTTCCTCTGTGCCCCTTGTCGACCTTCGACAGAGACCTCGTTGTGAATTTTGTTGTTTGCCGTTGGGTGGGTTAATTGTAATCTTGGGTATGAACTGGTTAGAGCATAACCATGTCCTACTAGCTAAAATTTTCGAGGACAAAAATATTCTAAGTGGGGGAGAGTTGTAACGCCCCAAAAAAAATTGGCTAATTATTTAATTAATTAAAGGGAATTAAGTTGTGGGAAAAATATTAGAATTAATTAATTTGGAGTTTTATTATATTTAGGAGGTGTTTAAGTGATTAGGAGTGAGGGAAGTAATTGAGGGGGGGTGCAAATAAGAGGCCATTAGTGGGCCTAGGGTTAAATGAAAATAAAAGAAATGAATTGAAAGAGAGAAAGAGGGATCGGCTGAGGGAGAGAGACAGAACCAAGAAAAGAAAGAAAGAAAACCGTGAGAGAAGAAAGAAGAGAAGAAAAGAAGAAAAGAAAGAAGAGAGGGAGCGTGAGAAAGGGAGGGGAGAAGAGAAGAGGAGAAATCGCAATGTGGAGGAAAAGAAAGAGAGGGCGCAACCGTGAGAGAGAAGAAGGAGAAGGAAGGGATCGCGAGTAAGAGAAGAGCTGCTGCTGTGTGTACGTGGTGCTTCGTGAAGGGGGTCTTCATCTTCTCCAAGTTGCTAAGGTAAGGGGAGTCTCGCATTATAAGGGTTTATATAATGGTTAGTATGTAGGAGGGTAGTTCTATGATGCCTAGGAGGTATTTGTTATTATGTTTGAATGAAATAGGATGTTTGAATGTGTTGTTAAAGTCGTTGGTTGTTAAATTCGTTTGATGATTGAGGATGTCTAATTGATTGATTTGGCGTGTATTGTTGTGTTTGTAAAATGCTGAGATGTAGTGCGTAACACTGTTTCGGTTTTCGTGAAACTGGGACTGTTCGGCCAGTCCAAAAATTTCGTGTTTAATTGTTCGTGAAAATAGATTTCACGCCGGTCGTTTTGGTGCCGGTTTCGTTCGATTTGGATTTGTGTAGCTCTAGTTATAGGCTCCACAAGTTAGGTTAATAATCGGGGAGCATTCTGGACATAGGTTCTGTATTTTTAAAACTGGAAACCTTTCGTTTGTCCAAATATTATGGGACATATTTTGTTAGGAAATAGACTTAATTCTGGTCATTTTGGCACTGGTTTGGTTAAATTTGGATTTGTGTAGCTTAAGTTACGAGTCTCCAAAGTTAGGTCAAATTTCTGGAAGTAATCTGTGAATAGGTTTGGTTTTTGCAAGTTTTGTGTTCTCAATTGAATTCCGTTTTGAATGATTCTCATTTAGTTAGAAAATAGACTGAATTCTCTACAAACTAGGCACCGGTTCCACCGAATTTCATTAAGAAATGAGAAAGAAAAATTGGTCGCAAGTTGCGTAAGGAATTCTGTCTAAGTCGCTGTTTTCCAAATGTTGCTGCTGCTGTTTTGTATGAGAATATTGTTGCTGTTGCTGTTTTTTATAAAATACTCTTGTTGTGCTGTTTTCAGAAAAATGCCCTTGCTGTGCTGTTATCAGAAAAATGCCCTTGCTGTGCTGTTTTCAGAAAAATGCTCTTGCTGTTGCTGTGTTGTTTTTAGCGCTGTTTTGCAATTTAATGTTGCTATCTTCGAGCTATTTTTACTGCTGTTTCTGCAACCTAATGTTGCTGTTTTAAATGGTTTTGCTGCTGTTTTTGCAAATTGATGTCACTGTTTTCATGTCGTTTTATTGCTGTTTTATAACAGAACATGTTGCTATATTTTTGAAATAAATGGTGCTGTTTCTACACTAGAATGTGTTGCTGTTTTTGAAAGTAATAGTGCTGTTTTTGCACTAGAATGTGTTGCTGTTTCCTCAAATTAAAGTGTGCTGTTTGTCACAATTTAAAGTGCTGTTTTCTTAAAATTTAAAGAGCTGTTTTCTTCAACTTAATTGGTGCTGTTCCCTTATATTTAAAATGCTGTTTCCTCAATTTAAATATGTTGTTTACTCAAATTTAAAGTGCTGTGTTCTCAATTTAAAAATGTTGTTTTCTTGAAATTAAAGGTGTTGTTTCTTGAATGTAAAGGTGCTGTTTCGTCATAGTTAAAGTGCTGTTTTCCCTATCTCCAAGTGGTTGTAGTTACAATAATTTCTGCCGTCCTTATGTTGCGATGTCCAATGTATATGACTAATGATAAATATAACGACGTGTCAATTGTGCCAAGTTACCTATGATGATGATGTGGATGTGATGTGAACGTGTTGTGTGTCGATTAAATGATGATGTAAAGTTGATGTGAGTGTGTTGTGTGCTGATTAAATGATGATGCGAAGTTGATGTGAGTGTGTTGTGTGCTGACTAAATGATGATGCGAAGTTGATATGTGGGTCTTTATGACCAAAGTGATGATAATTATATTGTTGGGTCGGTTATGGCCAAAAGCGACGTTGATGAAGTTGTGTCATGATATATGACTTGTTGATGCTGTTGATTGATTTGGTGAGTGATGCATAGTGTCCCATACATGTCATGCTGCATTTATTGCGACGATGTGGGCTGCGGTCGGAGCTATGCTCAAAGCGACGATTGTGCCCTCAAGGCTTATTTTGGTGATGGATCCTCATGCATATACCCGGCGACGTGGGTTGCATTTTCATACATATGCATAAAGACGACGTAGTTGCTTGTTGATGTGCTTTTGGTGTTGTTTGCCGATGTTGTTCTGTGATGGTTGAAATGCGACGTTAAGTGTGCAATGGTAGTTATAGATATTGTCCTCTAATATATTGACTATTATATATGCCTTTATGCTGTTAGAAGACTCACCCTTTTCTGTTTGAATGTTACCTCTACGTGGGTAACGTGCAGGTAGACGCGTGCGAAGGACTTTTCTTCCTTCCTCTATCGAGTCGTGTCGTTTGTTCTGATACGTAGCACCTGGGGGGAAACGAACGTTAATTTTTAGTTGTCTTATTATGACTGTTGCCTTTACTATTTGATGTTCCTTGAAACCGTTTTATTGGAGACGTTTGAGATGACATTTTGAGAGGTTGTTTTATTTCTGCTACGTGATGATTGAACTTATAAAGTGCTACGTATTACCCTTCTGTTAAAAGGCGATTTTGAACTTTTGGATTCGCGAAATGTCGAATGTGACGCCCCTTGCACGCTTAGTTTTTTTTTAAAAATTCCGCACTCTGATGTTACTAAAATAAATGGGTAGAAAGGGGTGTTACATTATGCATGTGATGAACGTGCAATGATTGGCATCTGGTGGGATGATAAATGAAATGGGTATACCATGGGTGTTGAACCCGATGGAATGAGAAAGTCGACAAACAGTTGTATGTGGATGCAGATGAGATATGAATGTGATTGTAATGATTATATGCTATGGTAAATAAAAAGAAACACATGAATGCATGGTAAATGACATGATTGGTGCAAAAATGTTATGCATGTAATGTGATGAATATGCAATAATTGGTACCTGATGATGAATGAAATGGGGCAGATAATGGGTGTTGTAACTGACGGAATGGCAAAGTTGACACACAGTGTATGAGATGTGAATGTGATTGTAGTGATTAATTTTTGGTGTGATAATAAATGTAATGGATGTACTTTTCTTTTTGCTTTTTCTTATTTATTTTGCTTCTTTTCTTGATGCATGCAATGTGAACTTTGATGCAACTGCTATGGTGAATGAAAGGAAACACTTGAATGCATAGCAAATGATATGATTGATGATGTAGAAAGCTTTTTGGCAGCAATGAGACCGGCACTTGGCACGTCTATCTAAGCAAAAAAATGTGTTATATGTGTGCAATGTGATGAATGTGCAATGCGAAAGTGAATGATGGATGCTGAAGTTGATCGAAAACAGAAATTGATAAGCCGTGTATGCGACGGTAGATGACATGTGAATGCAGATGTGCTGCTTAGGTGTAGGTGCTATGGTAGATGCATGATTGCATGGTGGAATGATTTATGCTATGATTTGGTTGATGATGCAAAAAGATTTTTTTCTTTTTTGTAATGATGAGAAATGAGATTTTTGATGCGAGAGGAAAAGAAGTGAATCTTTTGAAATAATCATGACAATCTCGAAGTCGTTATTCACGGACACTGATGTGCAAAAGTAATTGGCTATATTTGCAAACTTGCTTATTATGCTCTCCTATGATGGTGTCCCAAGATGATTGAAATTTAGGTCCTCAAAGTTAACAGAGTGAATTTTCAGTATCACGTTATTAACTTGTGTTTTCTCTCTTTGAAGCATTGTTTAGCAAATATGCATAACAGTGCAAATATAGATGAATGAGTCAGTTAACTCGGTTCTTGATCTAGGGTATGACAGGTACGACACGTGATAGGTTTTTGGCCAAAGTCATGAAAGGGTAGGTTCTCCCCAACTCAAGAAATGTAGGATTGCCCCAATTTAGAGTTGATGAAGGTGAGTGCATAACTTGCCCCTGCCTAGTGGTGACAACAACGAGGGTTGTAGAGGAAATTATGAATTGGGAACGCCCTGACTTTGGAATGACTGGTGGCAGGCGAAGGACTTTGTCTCAACCCATAGTGTTTGGTGTTGCCCCAACTATGACAAGGACAAGGTTGCCATGACTAGAGTTTGCAAAAGACTGTATTCAGCATGGTGGGTTGAGAAATTGCCCCGGTGTGGTCTTATGGATGTGAATATGACGAGGGGATGAGATGGGTGTAGGGTGAGTTTCCCCGATTTTAGGTGGAGTGAATGGCGACTAGATGGCCCCACTTTAGAATTGTATTTCAAATGGTTGCATTTAGTAGGGTTGTGAAAGGTGGCTGAGTTAGGGTCATGGGTTTTTGGAATTGGTCGTATGGCTATATGGATTGGATGTGGTATATGAATGGGATGGACGCTGGAAAATTTCCCCAAGTTCAAGAAGCAAGAAAGGTGAAAGGTATGCCCCACTTTGGGATCTAGGTGATAATCCTAGTCTAAACTTTTGGCCCTTTGAAGGTGACTCCCACAGACTATGATAATCCTGAGTTTTTGATATGATGAAAATTTCACTTGGTGATCACTAAACCTTGTCTTGATATCAGTGCAATTTGAATGAATATTGGAGTGCAAGTCCCTTTGATTATTTTTTTTTTAAAACTTTCTTTTTTGATTTTTTTTTCAGCAAATATATTGTAAATAAATAAACTTACTTGTCCTAAAATTAAATTTTTGAGAAAACGAAAGCAATCAACCATTGATCCGCATGGACTTGTTAGGGTTGTAGCGTGGCCAGTGGTTAGGGGTTTATGAAAGAAAGGTTTGTAATGTGGTCAAAGGTTATGGGTAATGTGGTCAATGGTTATGTGCTTGTGGAGTATAGGCTCAAATGGGCTCAGCGAGGTGTTTGATGGTTTATTGATACGATGACTTTTTAAAAGATAAGTAGGTTCTCAGAAGTGCTGGAGGCCAATGATTTGGGTTTTGTGGAAGAAATGATAATTCGGCCTAAGGAGGTGTTTGTGGGTTTATTCGGACAAGGATATCTTATGCGTTTCATGGTACGATGTATCAGCTCACAATTTCTACTGCTTTTGCTTTTTTTTCTTTTCTAGGGTGTTTTCAATCCTCCTTTTTTGAATTTCACTTTCCTTTTTGTGATTTTCGCTTTCTCCTTTTTTGAGCTGAGTAAGCTGATAAAAGTGACACATTATTTTTGATGTGGAATTGATCGTTGTCTAGGGTGACTGAAAGATTTTTTTGATTTTTTTCTTTTGCTCAAAAGGGGTAGTAAAGAACCCCCCTTTTTTAGGGTACGGTGTAACAGCCCGAAAATAGTAGATTAATTTTCTAGTTAATTAAATGAGGTTTAGGTGGTAGGAGATAATTAATTAATCGATTTAATTAATTATTTAGGGTTTTGAGAGTTAAATAAATAGAATTATTTAATTGGACCTAGGGTTAGATTGTGGTGGCGAGTTGAAGTGGATTAGGAGAAGCCCATGATTAGGTCATTAAGTGGAAGCCCATGTCCATTAAGCTAGGCGCCTATAAGATGCCAATCTTAGGGTTTGGTGATTCATTCCAACACTTTAGAAAAAATAGAGAGAGTGGGACGGCTTGGAGAGAGGAGAGGCGTGAAACCATAAGAGAGAGATGAAAGAAGAAGGGCGCAAAACCCTAGAGGAGAGAGAGAGGAAGTTTTCGCATGCACCAAGGAGGGAGAGGAGGATCTTAGTTGCTGAATTTTGATGGTAGCTTGCTCACCAAGAGATAGGTGTTCTTCAATTATGAGGTAAGGGGGCTCTCGTTCATAGTTAATAATTTATAAACCACGAAATCATGGGGACTAGGTGTTAGGAGTAGTTGTTTAAATTGGTTCATGAAATATTTGAGTGATTGGGTGATCGTTTGATATATATGTGGCTGAAGTGTGATGGTTGTTTGTGTTGTTGAATTCACTGTTTTGAGATGTTCTGACATAGGTTTAGTATTTCAGTGACTGAGAACGTTTTACTAATTGAAAAATTATGTGGTTTGTCATTTCGAAAACTTGATTGAATGCTTGTTAATTTGGCGTTGATTTGGTTGCATTTGGAGTTGTAAAACTTGAGTTATAGGTGAAACAAGTTAGGTTAAAATTCTGGGAACGATGTGGGTAGAGGTTCAGTATTTCGGTAACTGGGAACGTTGTGTTGACTGAAAAATTATGTGGTTTACTATTCTGGAAAATAGACTTAATGCTTGTTAATTTGGCACTGGTTTGGTTGCGTTTAGAGTTGTGTAGCTCGAGATATGAATTTCACAAGTTAGGGTAAGATTCTGGAAACAATCTGGATATAGGTTCAGTAAATCTGTGGTCGTGAGTGTTCTATTCGTCTAAAAATTATGGGGTTTGTTTTGTTGGAAAGTAGACTTAATTTCCTACTGAATAGGCACTGATTTCGCTAAATTTCATTGAGAAATGAGGGAGAAGATTTGATTTCAAAATGACTAATAATTCTGTCCGAATTTTGTGGGATTTGTTGCTCCGAATTTTGTGGGGTTTGTTGCTCCGAATTTTGTGGGATTTTATGCTGCTGTTTATATTGCTGCTGCTACTCTATGTGCTGTCTTGGTCCCTATGGGTGTTGTTTAGTCCTTTGGTGACAATGTAGTCGCGTAATTAATTGTGCTTGGTGTGATTGGTGTGCTATCCTTAGAGCTGAAATTTTGGAGATGTATAATGGTGATGTATATAAAATGGTGAGATAAATTATTGGTGAGTTTATTGGTGAGTGCCCTCAAGGCAATGGTCTATGACCTTTCTTTTGGTGTTGGTGAGTTAATAAAACTATTGGTGAGTTAAATAAATTATTGGTGCACATGTTATCGCATTGTTGTGGTGATTTTGGTGTGTATGGTGCATTGTTCATAGCGTCACATAAACCATGTGCATATTTGGTGAGCAGAGGCTTCGGCCTAATTATATTTGGTGAGCAGAGGCTTCGGCCTAATTATATTTGGTGAGCAGAGGCTTCGGCCTAATGGATCCACATGCATATGCCCAGTGGAGTTTTGGGTTGCATTTCATACATTGCATACACGTCCTGTGTTTGATTTCGTCTTCTTGAACTAATGGTGTAACTGTATTCTGGGTGTAACTGCATTTGGTGTGACGGTACTCAGTGTAATAGTATTCAGCGTAACTGGATTTGGTGTAACTGTATTATTGGTGTAGTAAATTGATGGTATCCCTGGTGTGCCTATTATACTATGTTTCTTGTTTTATCTATTATTATCTATGTATTGAGACTCACCCTACTGCGTCGTGTTGCCTCGTATGTCGGCAACCTGCAGGTGACGGTGACTGAAGGTGGCTAGAGATTCTTCTTCTAGTATGGTTGAGTCGGCTCTGATACGTAGCACTCGGGAGGGTTGTCCTTGTGTCTTTCCTTATGTGTTATGTATATGCCTTTCTAAGTTGTAAACCTTTTGAAGTATGATTGCCAAGTTAAACCTTTTTATTTCCGCTGCATGTTTTTGAAAAGAAGTTAGTTATAATTAAAGTACTCTGTTTGCGAAGTGGTTTTCCGGTTCGAAAAATGTGACACTCTTTTGGCGCGAAGAACTCTGATATTATTTTTTTTAATAAACCGTTGGGTAGAAAAAAGGGGTGTTACATACGGGAAGGCAACCAAACTTCATTTCAAATCATGATTGCTTGTTTTCTCAAAAATTAATTCAAGGACAAAAATTATTTATTTTTATATATCCACTCTTTTCTCTTTATTTCTTTTATTTCCCTAATATTTGCTTAGGCTGCTCTCGCAAGTTTTCAACCTAACAGGCTTTTTAATTTATTTTTTGTAAAGGACTTGCACCAAGGGAAAACAATGTTGACAAGATATCTAGTGATCACAAATTTTCCCCAGCATGGGGGCCTAAAGTGCTAGTTTATGGAAATTCATCATTGGGAACAAAACCAAATAGTCGACTAAGTACTTGTGTGGGGGATATGTATTGGGTGGTCGGGGTGGGACTGGACATGTACAAGGGATGATGATAAGATGCAAAGATGTGGACACTAACTGACTCAAACAAGAGTAAATGCACATTGCATACAAGTTCACTATACGAATGCTTCACAGAGAGTTAACATAGTCAACGACATGATAGGAGAAATTTTTGATAACACATTAGTTAACAAAATGGACCATTTGGATCGTTTATCATGGGATTGATGAGATGCATCATTTTGCTGAAGAAATGAATGAACTGCAAACAGTGAATAACTTCTTTTTTGAAAATTGAGTGTCTGAAAACACCTTGAGTTTGTAGCTAAGCTAAACTTTTTCAAAGAAGAAATAATCAACCCCGCCTCATCTCTCATCAATCTTTTAAAAAAAATGTGCTCATGTTTTTTTGTAGGGATGAACACATGATAATGTATATGCATGATGCAAATGCAGACGCCTAAAATGGAAATACATGAAAAATGAGATGTTCACAATTTTTGAAATCGTGTTCATGATTATTCTCTACTCTTTTCTAGAAAAATGTGATAAACGTGATGATGAATATGTATGATGAAAGCGCAAATGCGGGAAATGCATGAAGGGAATGATCTCCTGGAAAGATCAACTATTCTAAACGATTTTTTTTACTTTTTGGAGACAATATAGCATGCAGAGGATGCAAATCGTCGTTTATTGCTAACTGAAATATGTTTTGGATGATGAATGACTTTTTGTGTTTTTTTTTTATTTAGAAAATGACTCATGCATGGATGACTGATGCGTTTGAGGTGGTTTGGGATAAAGAACTTTTATTTTTCATTACCTTTTTTATGATGCATGAAGAGGAGTAATGTGTTTGAATGAAATAATGAATGAATGTAATTTTTTTTTAATAATATCAAAGTGATATTATTTCCCATTTTTGGCGTATGGCTATGCAAGATGAAGTAATTTAGACAAATAAAAAATATGATATTTTGTTATTTTCTAGATTGATGAGATGCATGTTGGTACCATGATAATGTGATGAAAATAATGACTGTATTCTATTATGAATGCATGTTGATTTTTTATTTTCTAGTTAAAAGACTAAGTATGCTCACGCAACAAGAATAATCAAGTTAAACGCCCCCTTGTGTCCTGATGGATGAAGGAACACATGGTGATAGATGACGAAAATGCAGATGTGAATGCATGAAATGCGTGCATGAATGATCACTTGAAAATGTCAGTTATTCTAAATAATTTTTTGGAGGCAATGCAGCACGTGACCGATGCAGAGCCTCTTTCATGTATCAGAATGAAATGCTAAATACGTATCTATGAATGATGCGAAAATGATGACACAATTTTTGAAATGATGCACGTTGAAACGCTATATAAATGATGTGTGGAGGAAATGGCGTATGGATGATTTAATGAGACAGCAGTTTTTTGAATGAGTGAAAAGGTGCGTGAATGCTATGCATTTCATGATGTTGCAAATGATAAAATGCCTATGATGATTATGAATGAATGGAAATGCATGTTAAATGAAATTTTTTTAATTGTGATCATGTTTTTTATTCTTTTCTTTTTCGCGAAAAGAAAGAAAAATGCAATGTAGGAATGAACGAATAATGTTGCCGGATGCAGATGCGAGGAATGTGAATGAATGATCGCTTGAAAAGATTGACTATCCGAAATGATTTTTCAGAGGCAATGCAATATGATGATGAATGATGCAAGAAGGTGGCATTGTTTTATTATTTTTTTTCTTTTATTTTGCATGTCAGATGGCTAATGCATTTTTATTTTTCTATGCATGAAGAGGAGTAACGAATATAGTATATCTTTGAGTATGCAAGATGATGAAAGTTGGACAAATATGTAGCGTCTTTGTTTTTTTTTTGAGGATGATATGCATGTTAGTACCATGAGAACGAGATGTATTTGAAAACAAGTGATTCGTTCTATGGTGATTTTTTATTTTCTAGCAAAATATAATGCCCATGATGACAGATATGTATGAAATATGCGAATGCATGTATGCATGAAGAATGAAATGTTTGATCCTAATGCAATTATTCTTATTTTTTCAAAAGGCAGTGCAACATGTATGCAGACTCTTATTTTTAATTTATTGGATGACGAATGATACAATTATAACGAAATGATTTTTTGGTTTATTTGGGAAAATGATACACGAACATGGAGTTGATGCATTTAAACTAGGATGGCAACATGAGGAAAAATGATGTATGAATGATATTTTTTTTTAAACGTAGTTCATGACTTTACAAATGATGTGATGCCAACGCTATGTGATCATGATTTTGAATGATTAAGAATGAATGCCGGTGCATGTTAAATATGATGCTGGTTTTTTTGATCAAATGATATGCTAACGTTATATGGGTAAAAATTACTTTTTTTTTGTGTGCGAGGAAACAAAATGCATTACACTCGCAGCGACTTTTTTTTAATGCGTGGAAAGGAGTAATGAATATAACATTTATATAATATGGGGGTAATATTTTTTTGGTGTACGGATATGCAAGATTAATGCAATTTTGAAAAAAAAATAATATCTTCGCGATGCATGATAGTGCAATAACAATGAAATGCTTTTGGAAGAATGATTTTAGTATGAATGAATGGTGATTTTTTTATATGTTTTCTTTGAATAAAATATAATGCATCAACATATGGATGTTTGTTGTACATGAGCAACAATGGAGATGAATGAAATGCGTGATGGTTTATCCCTTTTTTTATGCTTCAACTAGAATAAAAAGCTAACAAACTGCTATTGGGTGATGAATGATGCAATAATGAAGAAATTTATAGTTTTTGTTTTGACGCATGTTGAAGGACTGATGCATTTGAGATGGATAGGAATAAATGACTTTTGTTCTTGTTTTTTATGATGCATGAAGATGATGCATTTAAAAATAAATTTTTATAATGCAATGTATGAGTATGAGAGATGATGCAACTAGGATAAAATGGACAAATAAAAAAAATTGACGTTTTTGTTATTTTAAAGATGATGAGATGTATGGTAGTGCAATGATAATGGGATACATAAGAATGATTTTATTTTATTATGAATGCATGGTGATTTTTGTGTGATGGATGGAAGGAGTGATGTCGTCTCATGTGCATGCAAATGAAGGAAGCATGAAATGTTTTTTTTTAGTGATTTTATTTTGGAGAAATGCTAACCTAGGTTAATAGAGAGAGTGAGTATAATGCCCCTGTGTCCTAGGTGGGTCATGTCTAAATTGGGATTTTCAACATGGTCTAGGGTCGCTTATGTGATCAATCTCTCAGGTGGCTCTATTCACTTCCTCACAAAGGTCTCCAGAGCTAAAATCCCCTTCATGATATGATCCACAACGATAGCGAGCTACCTGGTGTGGGATACCATAAAAGAGCGTACTCTGGCTGAGACTTTCATGAGAGTCAGACAGATAAAATCCAGAATGCCTGTCACTAATAATCTCCACTCGTCCTAGGTTATTTGCAGACCCGGGTGTAGGGCCCCACTCAAAAGTGTGTGCGAAAGTGTAAGTGAGGTGTGTGATGAGGGCAAAATACCAAAACTAACTAAAATGGAAAAGATATACAACAACAATAACAAAAAAGTCGTCTACCCTAAGGTTCAATAATATAAAGAAAGGCTAATAAATAAATAAAATAAGCATAAGAGCAAAAACAAAATATAAAATTAACAAATACTTACACATTTAGTTGATTAGGCTTGACTCTCTTAATTAGTCCCCAGTGACGTCGCCAGCTGTAGCGACCGAAAAATCCGAGGGAGGGATTCTTCGAAGTTCTTGAAATGAAGCCGCCACCAAAGTTTTAGTTTAAGGGCAAACATTGGGAAATCCCTACTGAGTGGATAAGGGGGTTTTGCGGACCAGGTTTAGGCTCGGAAGTCGTTTATGCGCAGGGAAGGTATTAGCACCCTACGACATCCTTCCTAAGGAAGGCTACCTTTTAACTAAATGTGTAAACATTTATTAATTCAAAAATAATGTTCTTACCCTAATAATAAAAAAAAAAAAGACTCGATAAACAGTTAGTTATTTTTATACTGTTTGAGAAAAATGAGAGAAAATGAATTTAAAGGGAAAAAAGGTTTTTTTACTAGAGCAATTGACAGAGGTCGACCGCCCTCTGCTCCTACGTATCTCCTGGTAGAGAATCAAATCACACGTAGTTCTTGGTAGAAAATGTTTGTTGGTTGATGTTTTTTTATATAGGGGTTTTAGGACTGTGTGATCTGTGTTGAAGGACCACTAGGGGTCTGAAGGAGCGCTGGGGCTCCGAAGGACCACAGTTCACTTATCCTAAAAAGCTGACTAACCCGATCGTACGACCGACTTAATCCCCTATTTATATTTTGTGGGTTTTTGTAAAAAATGAATTAGGAAAGAAAGGTAATGGAAATTGTTTATTTTTGCGCTTGACAGGGGCGTGACCCTACTCCTACGTATCTCCTGGTAGAGAATCAAAGGCTACGTAGTTCTAGGGTAGAAATGTTTGTGTGTTTGGTGTTTCTTTTTATTAATTTTTGAAATTGTGAGATATATTCGTGACAACCAAACAAGTAAAACTCAGAGTGGTCGTCACCCATAGATCGTTTTGAAAAATAAAGCTGTTAACGGTCAAACAAGCTAAGCTCAGAGTGACCATTAGTAACAAACCATTTTCTATGATCGGGAAGACAGATATTCGTTACTTGAAAAAAAAATAGGTTTGTGAAAGAAAATGTTTATCTGTAGAAAAGAAATTTAAAAAAGGGAAAGAGAAGGAAAAGGGGGTGTGAAGAGGAGCAGGATCTTGTATTTTTAAAAAGGAGGTGTGAATAGCGAGCCCAGCTTGTTTTTGTAGGCTAGGCTGCAAAAAAAGGAATGGGCCGTAATGAGGGGGTGTATGAAGTAAACGTGGGGGTTGTATTAGTAATCTGAAATTAAAAATTGAAATAAATAAAAATAGAAAATAGGAGCATATAAGAGGGGGCTTAATGAAAACCTAATTACTGAAACCCTGATCTTTAACCCACAGCGCCGCATTGGTCACGCTTTGGAGAGAGAGAGAGAGAGAGAGAGAGAGAGAGAAAAAAAATTGGAGAGAGAGAAAGGGAAATAGACGGTGGTTTTCCGCCGGAGAGGGCGTTGGTGCGCCAGTGGTTCGATGGTGAGGAGACGACATCGAGAGGGAGAGGAGACGATTGCCGGCGAGAGGGATGACGCGCGGCGGTGCCTGTTGGTGACTTGACGACGGCAAAAGGGAGGTTCGCCGGAGCCGATCGATCGCAGCGGGGAGGCTGCAGAGGTGCTCGCGAAGCTGCTTACGGCGACGGCGTGGGGGATAGGAGGATCGATCGTTCGGTTCGCGCTTGACGGTGGTGAGGAGGTGAGGTTTGGTGGCCGTTGGGGAGGTTTTGGGTGGTGGTTCAAGGTGGTGAAAGGGGGAAAGACAGGGGGTACGGTTTTGTGGTTGTGGTTGTGTTGTAGGGTGCGAAAGTGGCAGTGGTTGTCTAGGGGGTGGTGGTCGTCTGGTGTTGGTGGTTGTTGGAGATGGTTGTTCGTGACAGTTCATGGTGGTCGTTTGGCCGTGAGTGGGAGGGTGGTCCTCGCAGTGGTGTTCTCCCTCTTTTCTCTCTATCTTTTGTTCTGATTTTTTGTTTTGACTTCCCTCTATTACTCTCAGTTTCCCAATTTCTATTATAAACCCCCTCCCTGTGTTGTTTCTCAGAAACGTCCCCCCTATCTTTGATAGATCTAACCCCTTTAAGTACTAATTTTCAAACCTAATTTTTGTTTGTTTGTTAGAAGGGTACAGAGGCGTGGGATGGCTGTGCTGTGTGGGTAGGAGCGTATGAGGGACAAGGGCTGCAGCATGCAGGGGGTGCTACAATAGCTGTTATGTTTGTGCTAAAAGGGAAAACAATAAAGGAGCAAAAAGAAAGCACCATTGGAGTGATTCTTCAAATGGCAGCAGCAGTGCTGCCCCAGCAGCAGGGCGCTCCTGCCCCTTTTTTATTTTATTTTATTTTGATTTTAATTTTTGTACTTTCTTGTATTTAAATTTTGTCTATACATGTGTACTATAGTTGACTTTGTAAAAAAACTGTTTATAAAAATAAAAAAGCATTTATTCACAATCTTATTTTTATTAGATTTTTATAACATAATTAAACTAATAACAACGGCGATAAACATACGTACACGACGAGACGCGAACGCGTGTCCGCAACGAGAATACGCAAATTTGCGTACCAAAATAAACACTCGTACACAACGAGACGCAAACACCCGTCCGCAACGGGGACAAAAATGTATACATTATTAACAATAGCACACGCGCACCAATGAGAAGTAACACGCCTATACACGACTGGGAACGACACACATAAACGACAAAGACAATAATTTGGAATTTCTAGTAAGCCTTAAATTAGCCGGACAAAATTAGGGTATGACACTTTCTTATTTATTTAATTTGTTATTTAATGGGTCCTTTTATGATATCTATCATGTTTCAATTTGGTCCTTTAAATATGTCATTTAGTTTCATGTTGGTCTTTTGTGTGGTGTTATTGTGTGAACATAAAAAAAAAATAGGGAGTTATTTGAAACAAAATTAAAACTTAAGGGACCTATTTGAAACTAATTACAAACTTAGAGGACCAAACCAAAACGAAAAAAATAATTGCCGCATCATTTTTGATATTTTTATTTTTTGGCAAAATAAAAATTCCACATCAACAGGTGTCACGTCATCAGATAACTGACACATCATCAACCGTTAACGCAGATGGACAGAAAGAACTAAAGTGAAACAATTTTGGAAGTTGATGGACCAAACTGGAAAAAATAACTTAAAAGACAAAAACGAAACAAATAAATAACTTAAAGGACTAAAAGTACATTTTATCCTTTTTTTTAAGTAAGAAACTTTAACTAATAATTTTTTTTACTCAATCAAGTTATTTTTAACAATATATTAGACTAAAATAAGATCGTATGTTTTTTCATCCTTTTTTTTATGTCAATTTAAATTTCAAAAAATTAATAATTTATAACAAATCATAATTCATTTTAATTTTTGAATCAACAATAATTTTCTTCTATGTGTGTATATTTTTTATATGTCATTAAAAACATATACAGAGTGAATAAAACATCTATGTTCATCTATATATATATATATATATATATATATATATATATATATATATATATATATATATAATCGATTATTTTATCTTATGCAATGCACGAGTTAAGTACTCGTATAATACAAATAAAATTATTAATTCATGGCTTAAATACGTTTTTACCCCCTGCAAATATGAGGTGTTGCTTTTATCCCCTACAATTTTTTTTTTAAAAAAAACTCATTGCAAAATTAACTTTTTTGGCTTTAGTCCCTCTGTTAGATGGACGTTACAAAAAACGTCTACGTGACATTTTTATTCTTTTCTAATTTTTTTTAATGTTGACTGGGCTACCATGTCATTAGTTTTTGTATTTATTTATTCTTTAATAATTAGCTTCTCCATCTCTCTCAATCTTCCCTATTCTCTCTCTCACTCCTCTGTGCTTCATCTCTCTCACCAGTAACTAGCTTCAGTTCACATCCACAACAAACCCTCCAGTCCTTGTGCAGACCCTCCTTTATCCCTCACTGAAACCCACTTTCTCCTTTAGAAACCCTACGCATTCAGATCTCAAAAATCAATTCTTTGCATGTAAATAGCAACCACAAAATGGAAAGAAGGAGATTACTAATTGAGATCCAACAATTTTTTTCATCGTCAGCTCTGTGAGTGAGATCTGATGGTGAGGTTTTCTGGATGAGGTTTTGCTTACCTTCGCGGTGGTGGTGGTGGTGCTGCGAATGACTTCCTTCTTGTTCTTCTCTCTAGATCTGTTTATCACCACGTGAATCAAACACAGCACAGTAGCAACATAAATGCCTAGATCTGTTCATCTCTCTCACTTCTCATTGCTCTCGCTGTCGGAACAGCACCCCCATCGCGCACCCCATTCACTGTTGAAACACCACCACTTCGCACCACTTCATTAGTTCATTGTAGATTATGATTGAGACCCACACCACCCCAAATCCCAAATTATCCAGTTTCCTTTTGTCGTTGCGGAGGTGACTCTTTTTTTTTATTTCAATTTTCACTTGAGGGAGAAGATGGTTCGTTGAAGAAGTTTGATCTTTGTTAGAGGAGAGATGAATTTCTATTTTGATTTGGGGTTGGGGTTGGATTTTATTTTTGCAGAATTTGAAGCTTTATAATTACATGGGTTGAGTGACAGAGAGATAGTGATGAGAAGTGAGAGACAGAGATGAACGAAGATGAAGTAGTTGAGAGAGAGAGAGAGAGATATGAAGATGAGATGGAGTTAAAATAAAAAGAAAATTAAAAATAATGATTTGGCAAAGCCAGCTGGTAGTTTCATTAGACACGTCAGCAAACTACTAACGGAGACTTGACAAAATGACCAATATCAAACAAAAAATATTTGCAATGAGTTTTTTAAAAAAGAATTTGTAGAGGTAAAAGCAAAACACCTCATAATTACATGGTTAAAAACATATTTAAACCTTAATTCATTGGTTAAGATTATATTCGCGTGCCAAGCATAGGACATGGAGCACACTCAATCTCATAACAATCCCTGAAATCCAGCAGAACCAATCAAATTCCAAACAAATCCCCACGTGTCGTGTCCAAGTGCCATAATATAACATCCTCAGCACCATCTTTCTCTCTACACTACACTCCATCCATCATGTTCACAGCTGCTAGAGCCATAGCCTTACACTCTTCCCTTTGCACAGTCTCTTCAGACAAATCATCATCTCCTTCCAAATCAAATTCAAATTCAAACACCCATTTAGCTGCCAAACCCAAAAGCATCCTCCAAAACCACCCACTTTACACACCAACCCATGAAAAACTCTCCCTTCAATTCAAAGAAAAAATCCTCTGTCTTGAAGTAATGGGTGTTGATGCAGGTAAAGCACTGTCTCAAAACCCTGACCTTCGTACAGCAACGTTAGAATCCATTCATTCAATCATGTCCTTCCTTCTTTCCAAAGGTATTCAGCATAAGGACTTGCCAAGAATCTTTGGCATGTGTCCCAAGATTCTCACCTCTGATATCAAAACTGAACTCAACCCAGTTTTTGATTTTCTCGTACAAGATCTCAATGTCCCTGATCATAGCTTTAGAAAAGTCATTAAAAAGTGTCCAAGATTGCTTACTTCTAGTGTTATAGATCAGCTTAAGCCAGCTTTGTTTTACTTAAAGAGACTTGGATTGAAGGATTTGGAAGCTTTGGCTTATCAAGATTGTGTTTTGTTGGTTTCTAATGTTGAAAGGACACTTATACCTAAGCTTAAGTATTTGGAGAATATGGGGTTTTCAAAGGAAGAGGCTAGGAGTATGGTGTTGAGATGTCCAGCATTGTTAACTTTCAGCATAGAGAATAATTTTATGCCTAAGTTTGAGTATTTTTCTGTGGAAATGGAGAGGAAGTTGGAGGAGTTGAAAGAGTTTCCTCAGTACTTTTCTTTTAGTTTGGAGAATAGGATAAAGCCTAGACACTTGGAGGTTGTGGAAAGTGGGATCAACTTGCCTTTGTCATTGATGCTTAAAAGTAATGATGATGAATTTAGGGAGCTGATAATGAAGGGAAGTGGAGGTGGATGATTGTAATAGGAACATTATGTTATGTGTATTTGTTAATTTGAATGCATACTTTTTCAAGAAAGTTAGGAAACTTGACAACTTGTTTATATGCGACATGTATTTTCGAATTCCTTAGTACTAACTCCTTGAGAGACATCACTGATATTGTTATAGGAGTTGCTATTGTAAATCTTGTTGACTGTGTTGATGATATGGGAAGCAATCAAAGATGAATGTAAGTGATTCCATTGTTTTCAATAGAACTTGGACTTTTATCATCCATGTTATCTTATAGAAAAGCAGTTTCTGCTAGAATGGAAATTCAATTAATTGCTATAGATAAGAGATCGACAAAAGAGTAAATATTACATGATGTGGGTGTGAGAAGTATCTTTATGATCAAATGTACAATGTACAATTTGTGATCAAATTTATACATACTCCAAGAATGCTCTGGCTTTAGAAAAGTAATCTGAGTGTTGTGTAAGAATGAGCTTATCTATCAGAAAGTGCTGAAAATGTAAATGACTGCAGTAGATGAGATCAGAATAAACTAATTTCTTGGTTCCATGCATCATATACAAGTCAAATACTGAAACCAATCAAATAACTTACTTTTATTTACTTCCAAAATAATACTTACAAAAGCATCAACAATTTATGATACAAACAGAAACAAAACAGTAGATCCAAGATCCACCATACTACTATTTGTAAAAAGGAGATACATTTTTCAAAACTCATGTACTCAACGTTCATTTACTGCGCTGAAACAAACACGCCGCTTTAAACCAAAACCGAGTTATCATGATTTAAGGGTCATCTGGTGTTTAGACGGAAACATCTTCAGAAATAAATGCAGTCCATGCATCCTGTTCCAAAATAGAAACTGTGAACTTAACTTCTGCTTCGATCCTCAGTTTATGATATTGCATGAGAGACTTAATGGAAGAACTTATCAATATATGTATATAATTTACAAACCTGAAGAATGGAGAAAGCCTTATCTGCTATGTACTTTTGAGTGAGTGTTGCTCCTCTTTGCTGCAGTTTGTCTGGGTGGAGGCATAATCTTGCTTTCTGATAGGCTTTCTTCACTTGTGAGCTTTCTATTAAGCTCATAAAAGGAATAGCGTACCAGCCACTCTCAGGCCACAGAATCTGTCAATGAAAACATATTACAATGTCAATTCTCCTGTTATCAGCATACATCAAAAAGGTCTGAAATTAAAAAAAATCATTACTGTCAAGGATAATAGGTCAACAACAAAGAAAACATTACATGATGTAGTGTCGAAAGAAGTATCCTTATGTCAGTTTCCTTGCCAGATGACCACAATCTTATATCTCTGTCCAACTTATCTGTTTCTGTTTGTACCTTTTATAGAAACAGAAGAACAATCAACATAGATCTTTATTTATGTAAAATAAACTAAGTCAAAGGAAAGTCATAATATGAGACTTTACAAAACGTTGTAAATCAAACTAAGCTAAACTTCTTTTCATTTATAATCAGAAACTGCTTTTTGTTCCTTCACTACATATAGTTTATTACTGCTTGTTTTAATTACACCCCATGCATACTTGAAGATACTTTTATTTTACCATTTCTTTTGTTGAATAAGTGATCTTGTTGAAATGGAAGAGGTGTCATCAAATATTTCATGTATCTTGCTACTTGTTTCAGCTTTAAAAGTACTACTAAAATAGCTTTGGGGACAATCTGAAAATTGAAGTATCATTATAAGTATGATGAGCATGCTTACTTAAGGTGCTCTTGATTTTTTTTTCTCTGTTGAGCACTTCCTTAACATAATGATAAAAATAAGAAATGAAATAAAACATAAAAGGCAATTTGATAATTACTAGTGAGAACATATCAACTAAGAATGAAAACAGATAACAAACCAAATGTATCTTCTGTTATTTATGCAGTTATCTTAGCCCAATAATATATATTACCTTTGGAGATTCAACTATTTCAATTGCACCGTCATGGTATTCACCCGCACAACCTGCATTAGATTAATTATAGACAAATATTAAGTGTCTGTTAAAAGAACTATTGCGCATTAAATTTGCATTTGCGTGGTTAAGAGAATCACCTTCCATCCCAGTAGTGTGCTCATTGCCATCATTTCTCAAGCCCAATTCTTCATTCGAATTTCGCGATTGAAACTTCTCTTTGGCCCATGCAATTGCTTCATCAATGGCTGCTGTTTCACAATTTTCCTCTCTGAGGTCGGAATTGATCTCAATAACATAGGAGCTCATAACTTCGTCCTCGTCCTCATCATCATCCTCCATAACTAGCTCCGGATGCACATGATCATGAACCGAAGATTTTGCATCAGGTTCTTGACAAACTCCAGAGACGGCAGAAAATGGAGAACTGATCTCCCAGTCATCAGTGGATACTTTGATGCTTTGATATGAACTGCATTCAACGCTAATTGTTTCTGGGGATGTAACTCTTTTTGAGTATCCTAAATGACAACTTTTGAAGCTTTCTTTGTTGTACTCAATATCCTCACACTGAGTTTCAAATGATTGACCATTGCATGGATTCCTTTGTTCAATTGGATATTCCTCAGGCATCTCAGTGGATGAGTTCCATCTATATGGGACATTGATTGGCCTGTAACAATCACTACAAAAGCCTTAGGGTATGTTTAGATGGAGAGTTTTTGGGAGAAGGGGGGAGTGGGCTTAACTATATCTTATAAATTAAAAAATTATAAAATGTTACTAAACACAAATACAGAATGAATGAAATGTTATATGATCATTCATTTATCATGTTATTCCTTCAATTTTTTGAAAGCCTCAAATATATATCAACATATAAACTTAGTTATCTTAAACCCTGCAAAATCTCCCACCCAAACAGACCCTTTATGTAGGTATTACTGGTTTAAGTTGTTAAATCTTTCAACAATTGCAGATACTCCCCTGGCAGTGAAATGGTGAAAGCTACAAAGGCGACGCCAAGGTTATCAATTAGTAAAATATGTTTCTCCAACAATTAATTTTTTTTTCCTAATCAATTGCATAAAAATCTGCACATTCAGCATGATAGACATTATACTCAAATAAAAATTTAGCTTCAAATCTGCTGATAAAATTAATACCAAACATATTTATTCATTTTCTTTAATCTCTAACTTCAGCAAACTTTTGCTCAACATCTAATCCTAGAGATATTCCTGTATAAATTCAACCTTAAGATACCTAAAATACAAAATAAATAAAAAATAGTTTTTCCCGTTCAAATAACCAACATGTATTCCATTTTCAGAGCCATCTGCAATAGTTAATCAAGGAGCAAGGAGGGCATAAATGTCAATTCAAAACATAACAGACTGAAGTCCAAACAGGTAGTTGGTTGGGATTTCGGTTTCAGTACCTGAGCTTTGAACTAAAGGTTGACAATGCCACGTCATCACCGAATACCCGTCGGAGAGGGCTCAACTCCTCGGAACTCAACGCCGACGATGAATTCGACTTAGATTTCGCTTTGGAATGCGACCCTGACCTGTCTCTTGACCCTCTGTCATCTTCTGACCCGAAAATGTCACTGTAAAATACATCGTCTTTTGCTGGAATCCTAAACACCGGCAAGCTACGGCCACCCTTAGGGAGCAACGGAGACGCAAACGATGGTTGCTGGAAAATTTCCTCATAGAATGAGTTGGACCTGGAGAACTTATGCGCGAGGAGGCTTCTAGGTGGACCGCCGAATACGTCAGAAAAATCATTGGTGTCCATGGTTTCCATCTCAGAGACGTTGCCGTCGGCAAAATCATTGCTGTCAAAGGAGGCTGCGAAGATGGCCCGGCGTGTGTGGGATGATGACCGGTCCTCCATGGATCGCCGGCGAGGAAGGCCCGATGTTAATCCCATTCGCATTTTCCACGACTCGTCCATTTCCCGGTGAGTTTCTCTGGTGAGCTTCTTCTCTCCCTTACCGGAAAATTCGCTGGAAAAAACTTAGTGTAGCACGTGCTTATATATAGAGTTGAAGAACATAAAACAAATCAATTTGTAAATTAAGAAAAAAAATGAAGAGATTTGTAGAAAAATCTATTGATTGACTTTTACTTTTTTTGATAACTATTCATTGACTTTTATTACTCATTCTTTCTTTTAAGCTGTTTAAATAGTTCTATTAATTAAGCATATAGGGGATTTGTTTCAATATAGCCAACACATATATTTTTACAAAAAATGGCAAATAAACACCATCAAATGATCACACTTAAGATCAAATCCGAGAGTCGACATTCCTATATTATTGAAAATCTTAATATAACCAACAGTTGAGACCAAATACTTTTTAATTGTTTTTTTAATTTTTTTAATACAATTGTTTTTTTTTTTAAAAAATGGTTTTTTAAATTGGTATAACTTAAGGACACATAACTAAAAAATTGTAAAATACCCTCAATTGGTAGCTTGTAAAGTTACGCTAACTAAAAAAATAGTATAGCAAATCTTACATGCATTTGCCGACTTACATCAAATATTTTAAAACTCGGACCGGTGACCGATTCGGTGAAGCTATCGAGTCACTGGGTCAAGGGTCAGACCGAGGGATCGACAGTTGAACCGCATGACCATGACTCGCTCCCAATTAAAAAATTCACAAGTTTTTGGGACATATAAATTTGGGTTAAATATGTTTTTAGTCCCTACAAAATCGGCTCCTTCTAAGTTTAGTCCCTACATTAACGAAATAGGCGTTTTGGTCCTCATCTTATTTTCCCGTTTTCAATTTTAGTCCCTCATGACTTTTAATAGCGCTTCAAAACTTTTAATAGCGCTTTTTTGACCTTTTATAAGCGCTAGTTTTGAAGCGCTATTAAAAGTCATGAGGGACTAAAATTGAAAACGAAAAAATAAGATGAGGACCAAAACGCCTATTTCGTTAATGTAGGGACTAAACTTAGAAGGAGCCGATTTTGTAGGGACTAAAAACATATTTTACCCTATAAATTTCATGCCTGTAAAACTTAATTTGCTAAAATTACACATCATGCCTAAAAAGTCTAAAAAAAATCCACCACAAATTTAATAATCCCGCAAAGCAATCAACATACATATAATTCTTGAAACATACATATAATCCGACTTTGAACTTTGGGTGGGGGTTTCGGTTTTCAGTCTCTTTTTGACTCTTTAGATTGGTGCTTTGAAATGAAATTGAGAAAGAGACACGACTCTTCTCATTTCTCTCAGGCTTCTAATTCCGTTTTTACTTTTTTTATAAATTAACTGCTTAAAACGGCGTCGTTTTTGCATTTTTGTTTTTTTTTTAAAAAACATGCAAAACCCGGTCCGGTTTTGCAAAACCCAGTCCGGTTTTACAAAACCCACCGAGTCATTGGTTTTCACCAAAACAAGCCGAGTCATGGCAGTTTTCACCGAGTCGCTGCATTTCCGATCCATAGCGTGGCTCGATCCAGTGACCCCCTCTGGTTCCCGGCTTCTAAAACACTGCTTACATCCACTCATTTTTCAGTTGATATTGACATGACATAGTAAGTCGTAAGTAAAAAATTTGTTACATCACGGTGTAGCTTCCTAAGTTACACCAAATAGAAAATTAATAAGTGGGTATATTAATTAATCTAACAAATCACAACATATAAATATATTGTCAATATTCATACTTCTTAGTTGTTAGTTAGTCTTATTAACTCACAATTATATATAAATAATTTTGTGGCCCACTAAAATACTTTTTGCATAAATATAAGTAAGCAAAGCATGGTTGCTTAAAGTTTGGTTCTTGCCATTATTGTTATTTGTTTGTTGAATGATCAATTTTTTGCTTTCTTGAATGATTAGTGGCAAAGTGATGGGAAATGCATAGTGGGGTAATGTATAATGGTTAGCATTGTTTCGATTACCTGGAAAGATTCATAGGCTGGAATTGAAGTCCCCACAAACATCATGATGCATGCAATGTTTTGATTTGCCCACCTTTTAATTTTCTTTTAAGGTAGGGACAATTGGTTCTGTTTTGTGGTACTGTTTTCCTTTTGATTGTCCTCTCTTGATGTGTTCCTAGAACCATGATACTGAAGTGTGTTGTGATTTTAAGTTTGAGGAAGAGAATAAGAGAATACAATGTACTCATGGAATGTAGTGTGTGCATGTATGTACTTTGTCAGTAGTTCACTTTGACACACTCAAGTAGTTGCTTTTGAATTGATAGAGGGAATTAGATGAAATGAAAGAACTATGGATTTATGGATTTATGTATTTTGGCTGAATATAAAGTTGTCAAAGGGGCAGGTGATGGAAAAGGATTATTGATAGCTCAAAAGGGGACAATGCATGCCTTAAACTTATTTGTGTTGAAATTTCCATTTAGAGATCATAATCAATACATTGCAGGTGACACTATCATATCCTAACAGAGAGGCCTAATTGTTATGGATTGGCCCAATCCACAATAATGAGGCCCAACACCAAATGTAGATCCATCAACCAATGGTTGAGATCGCAGCGCAAGATCGGACGGTCCTGATTCATCAGGTCTAACACCACCAAACTCTATAAATAAGCATTGAATGCTTCATTAAAGGTACACACTCTTTCCTACTCTTCACCTCTAATTAGCTCTCTGGCTGACTTGAGCGTCGGAGTGTCCCCGCAGGTACCACCTGCCCCGGATCGGAAGCGGAGCTCGGTTGATCAAGACCAACCCCTACCAACTATCTCGGATCGGACCTTGTGTCTAAGATCGGGTACAAGTCCAGAGATACGGTACAGAACATTGGCGACCACAGTGGGAGGATCTTGTACTCTAGTTCCTCTCCCATCTCCTTGATTGACGATGGCTCCGACCTTACGTCATAGGACTGTCCTGAATGTCGGTGAAGGGCCGGTCCTGCAGCAGGTGACTTCGGAAGGAGTGGCGGTCATCTTACCCCTTAGCCCGGTGCATGCTCGAAGCTCGGCTACGGCTATGGTTCATGGGAGCCCATCTCGGAACCGGCTTCCACCTCCCCCTCCGACCGTCCAGGTACCGATCGATGCTGTTCAACAGCTCGTTCTGCTCCTAAATCGGCAAGCCGAGGCCGACCAGCAGGAAAGACAACGCTACGCCCAGTTAGAAGCTCAGATTGCTGAGATCCGGGCTCGTAACGTCCCGGATCGGAGTTCCTCTCTGCGCAACTCTTCAAGAGGAACGACTCATGGCCGCGCCCGCCACCGATCTCCGACTTGGAGGAGATACCATCACCGCACTCCACCTCGGTGTAGAGGAGGGCGAGGATCAATGACTCCCCCAAGTCGGACCACCGATGATCCCTATGGTCCTGAGGGTTCCCCTCGGCCTAGCTCGTTCCTGTTTTCTTCTTCTCCGAGGCGACGTACCAGAGGTCTGAAAAGGTCTCTGAGGCAGGAACGTCAGCACCCTAGCTCGCGGGGGTCCCCCGGCAAGTATGGCTAGCGACGGTCTCCACCCCTTGAGAGGTCGGCAAAGCGTAAAGGACCCTTTACAGCGGAAATCGACTATTTTCCGGTACCCAAGCACTTTGAAAAGCCCCCGGAGGGTTTAAAGATTCATGACGGGACGGGCGATCCCGACCGACATCTGGATTACTTCGACACGATGATGCAATACCGGAATGTTCCAGAGGAGATCAAGTGCCGAACTTTTCCCCTCACTCTAGAGAAGGCGGCCCTAGACTGGTTCAGGGCTCTTAAGCCAAATACAATCTCCTCTTGGGATCAGTTAGCCAAGCTCTTTTCTGCACACTTCGCCCACTCGAAGATGAAGCCTAAATCTCGGAAGGTATTGCAGGCAATTCGGCAAGAAGAAAATGAGCTCCTCCGGGACTACATAGAGAGATTCAATAGAGAAGCTGCTCAAGTCCGGAACCTCGACGACTCCTTCCGTCTTTACTTCATGGAGGCTGGCCTTCGTGAAGGAAGTCTATTTCAGATAGACGTCGGGGTCAACCAAGTCGAGTCGCTTGCCGAGTTCCTCCAGCGATCTCAGAAGTATATCGATCATGAAGAAGGGATTAACTCAGGAAGGTCACGTTTCACCTAGGTCTCGGAATGAGCCTACGGGCATGATATAATCCGACTTTGTAAATGTTCAACCATCTAATATATATGAATCGACTACGATTTTCCTCACGCTGATTGCTTAAGTAAAAGTAAGTTCCGAAGTTGGATGGAAGGATTTGGGACCGGTCGAGCGATCGCCTTAAAGTTTCACGCTAAGACCGGAACTCCACCTAGGATCAGAACTCCTGACGATTCCTACGGATCCGAGGGTTCCCCTCGGCCCTGCTCGTCTCTAGCTTCCTCTTCCTCGAAGCGACTTTCCAGAAGCCGAGAAAAATTCCCGAGGCAAGAATGTCGGCGCTTTTGCTCACAGAGATCCTCCGACTTTAAATTGACACCTCGAGTCCCTCAGGTGGTCACGTTTTGAATGGCCGAGGTTGCCATTACCCTGAAGGGCGAGTTCGATCTGGGCCGAGTCCCGGTAAACTGCCCCGAAGGCGACTTTAAATTGACACCTCGAGTCCCTCAGGTGGTCACGTTTTGAATGGCCGAGGTTGCCATTACCCTGAAGGGCGAGTTCGATCTGGGCCGAGTCCCGGTAAACTGCCCTGAAGGCGACTTTAAATTGACACCTCGAGTCCCTCAGGTGGTCACGTTTTAACATTGCCGAGGCTGGTGGCAGACACCCTCGCTGGTATAAGCCCGGCCTCGAAGATTTGTGACAAGACCCGTATCTCGGGCGCTCCGAGGCTGGTGGCAGACACCCTTGCTGGTATAAGCCCGGCCTCGAAGATCTTTGCCAAGACCCGTATCTCGGGCACTCCGAGGCTGGGGGCAGCCCTATTTGTAATTATAAGCCCGGCCTTGGAGAAGGTCGCCACGAAGGTCTGACCTCAAATTCAAAAACCCTCACAAAGTCCATATAAGGCATCAAGTCTAGCTCGCCCCAAGACGACCCGACTTGGGGGGCAACTGTTATGGATTGGCCCAATCCACAATAATGAGGCCCAACACCAAATGTAGATCCATCAACCAATGGTTGAGATCGCAGCGCAAGATCGGACGGTCCTGATTCATCAGGTCTAACACCACCAAACTCTATAAATAAGCATTGAATGCTTCATTAAAGGTACACACTCTTTCCTACTCTTCACCTCTAATTAGCTCTCTGGCTGACTTGAGCGTCGGAGTGTCCCCGCAGGTACCACCTGCCCCGGATCGGAAGCGGAGCTCGGTTGATCAAGACCAACCCCTACCAACTATCTCGGATCGGACCTTGTGTCTAAGATCGGGTACAAGTCCAGAGATACGGTACAGAACACTAATGATTCTCCTCTTCTCCATTTTTAAAATCTCTTCGTTTTTTTTTTGGATTTCTTTGGCTTGTCTAAAATTGAGAAAAAGAGAAAAATAAATAGATACATTAGTTGTGCAAAGAAAAAGCAAGGAATTCACATTCTTCATTGTTGTTAAGTATTCATAAAATTTTTAGTTAACATTATAGAACAATTTTTTTTTAGATTAAAGAGGGCACAAGGCTCAAGAAAAACTAGATAACAACTAGACGAGTAGTAGAGACTCGCTTTACATCAGAAAAAGTAAACGGTAAAACTTGCGCTAGCACCACGTCATACTCTACAAAGATCTCCTCTTGTGAGCAGCCCAAAGCAGCTAAGGCATCAGCACATCTATTAGCCTCTCGATAAATATGTTCAACTTTCACATCCCAATCCAAGTTCATCAACCTACGAATCTTATTAGTAAGACTCGAAGCTGCAGCATTAGGAGCACTATCACCAATAAGGCACTTGGTTACGACCATCGAATCCACACCCAACAACACCTTACGAAACCCACACCGAAAGGCTAGAGACAACCCTTCATAGATCCCCCACAACTCTGCCAAAAAGGCATCACACCTACCAATCCTTTTTGAAAACCCCTTCATCCAAGTACCATCATGCCCACGAATGAGGCCTCCACACCCAGCAGAGATGTTTGTGGCTGGGACCGCACCATCCGTATTGACCGCTACCCAACCCACATCAGGTGGAATCCACCGAACCTGCCTCAGCATCTTGCAAGGAGTAAATTGATTTTGGGCTATTGCTTTACTCTCCTTGTACTCCTTAGCATTTTTGACAATCCATCTCCAACCACCCATGGGCCTTTTAAACTCCTCATCATGAGCCTCCTTATTCCTCCACAACAACAAATTGTAGCAAGCATTCGCCTACACAGCACTCCACTGCACTTCAGCCACCCTCCCCACATTATGGCTCAAATTATAGTCAACCCAAGTCACAAGGTCCATCTCAAAAAACTGATAAATGGCATCGCTAGAAACAATATTTATCCAAACAGCCCAAGCATTAGGATAATCTCTCATAACATGAAAAGTTGTTTCCACCTCATCACCATACAAAGCACAAAATGGATTACCAAACTGCATTGAAGCCTTCCTAACATTTGTCAAAAGCTTGTCATGTCACAAGAGCCACACAAAGTGTCTAACTCTCTCAATGACCTCCAATTTCCAAATACTCCTACAACCCCTATCAGCATTCATACCTTCAAAACCACAAAGAAGGTTATATGTGGTTTCCACTGAGAAATTTCCATGTGACTTCCCCAGCCAAATAATCGAATCATCAACATCCAACGAATCTGGTGGCGGCACGGCAAGGAACCGATCCAAAATAATTTGAGGCAGCCAATCATTTAGCAAATGAAAATTCCAATGACCTTCACCATCGACTAGTTGAGCTATTGTTACATCCCAGGCTGCTTTTTAAACTGTTGACTGCCCCCACAAACCAACACGTGTCTTTCCAGCATGTGTTGTCCTCACTTGCATGCTTTCTAGGAAACTTCCCAGAAGGTCACCCATCCCACTACTACTCCAAATCAAGCACGCTTAACTATGGAGTTCTTATGGGAAGGGCTCCCGAAAAGAAGATGCATCTTGTTGGTATAGGTAGTCCAAATCAATTCTTTTAAGTCTTCCTTCAACTGTACAGTCTCATACCTGCACAACCTAAGGATCCCTCTCATTCTGGTGCATATTCAGTTCATCCACGTTTCCCTTCGCCAAGAAGCTGCCAGGAGTCGCTCTTTGCCATGCCCACTTTTTGGCCACCGACGATCACTCCCCGCCCTCGTCAGCCACAGATGTCACATGCGCACCAGCTTCCGCTTGGTTCGTCCCCGAACCACACCGTACTGAGAGAGGTCTGCTGCTCTGATACCATTTGTAACATCTCAGACTACTTTCTGAACTGTCGACTGCCCCAACAAACCAACACGTGTCTTTCCAACATGTGTTATCCTCACTTGCATGCTTTCTAGGAAACTTCCCAGAAGGTCACTCATCCCGCTACTACTCCAAGTCAAGCACGCTTAACTATGGAGTTCTTATGGGAAGGGAACCCGAAAAGAAGATGCATCGTGTTGGTATAGGTAGTCCAAATCAATTCTTTTAAGCCTTCCTTCAACTGTACAGTCTCATACCCGCACAGCCTCAGGATCCCTCTCATTCCGGTGCATATTCGGTTCATCCACGTGTCCCTTCGCCTAGAAGTTGCCAGGAGCCGCTCTTTTCCATACCCACATTTTGGGCACCGACAATCACTCCCCGCCCTCGTCAGCCACGGATGTCACAGCTACTGTGAAGTCCTTCAACGCATCAGGAATTATCACATTCAAATCAGCAATTCTAACACCCACCTCTAGCCATTGACTACACCATGCATGAGTATCCCTCCCACTGCCAATCACATTAAAAGAAAACTCTTCCATCTTTGGCCACCATCGAACAATAGCCTTCCAAAGTGAAGAGTCTGTACTTTTAGCTTCGATATTATTAACCTGGCGTCCATGGATATATTTCCCCTTCAACACTCCGCACCAAAAAGAGGATGAATTGTTCTTCACTTGCCACCCCAACTTCAACAAGCACGCATCATTCATTTGAGAAAATCTCCTAATGCCAAGCCCACCAATGTGCTTAGGTCTAGTGACCACATCCCAATTAATGGCATGGACCTTTCTCCCATTTTCATCATCTCCCCAAATAAATGAGTGTTGAAGCTTTTGAATCTCACTTGTAACAGATTTTGGAATACTAGTAGTCATCATAGAATAGATAGGCATAACCTCAATAACCGACTTGGCTAGCATCACTCTCCCTGCAAAATAAAGATGCTTAGCCTTCTAAGTCACTAACTTCGCTTTGACTTGATCAATTAGAAATTGATAATCCATTCTCTTAGGAGCATGGACTAATAGTGGCACACCAAGGTATTTTTCTAAAGAGGAAGTCTCCTTAAAGCCAGAGAGATTAACCAAGGTATCACGCATCTCCTTACCAACATTCTTAGAGAACATAATATTGGTCTTTGAGTTACTGATTTGTTGTCCAGATAACGCACAAAACTGATGTAGCACTCCCAAGACACATTGCATCTGTTGTCTAGATCATTATAGAACAATTTTCCCCGCGATGGAATAGCCCAGCGGTATGGGTTAGGAGTCTGAAGAAATGTTAAGTATGAGATGAGATACAACAATTGACAATTATCTTTTCTCCTCACTAATTAACTATAAACTATTAACATTTGAGTATACCGATGGAGTATTATAGAATGAGCTCAAAAGTTTAAATCCTGGAAACTAACAGTTCCCCTCTAACAACTAACATTTGCATAAATGAGCTCAAATCTCACCCTAAGATCTTCGGATTCAAATATTGGGTGTGGCAAAATCTCTGTTAGGGTGGGAGAACCACCTGGCTGGCAAAGTCAGGCATACACTAGGCCAGTAGGTTCCCCAGACTATATTAGTCACCAATAACATGGTAAAAAAAACATTTGAGTATAGGAAAAATAGAATAATTTTTTGGTTATTACAATTTTATTTTGAATATGAGAGGAATTATCCAATTTGTTGGACCACGACATAATTAAGATATCAACTAAGTACCTATAGTCTACTGCTTGGTGAGGTAGGTAAAGGGAACATATCCAATAAAAAACTGATGATTTTAGATAATCATAGATCAATACAATTAGTACATGGTCTGGCCCACTAGATAATGTTCCCACCTAGAATGCTCTTCTTTTCCAGCCTATATATTCATGTGTCTATAATATTATTGGTAATTTTGGCACATGAATTTTTTGGACCATTTTACACCACTTTGCAATACTTCCATAAGGTTGATTACAAATTAAGGTGATCCCGGGCAAATATAATAATTTTGAAGATGATAAAACACAAAGTAAGCCTTATGTGCAAATGTCAATTTGAGCAAAACTTGATTCTTCAGCAAAGTGTATTTGTTACCTGACTCTTTTCAGATTGATGTAAGTGCTTCTCTATATTTTGTAATTACCCTTACTTGTCTCTTCAAAAACTTTTTAGCTTTAGGCCATTAAATTGTGCTCGGTTGAAACATATGAGCTGCAAAAAAATTGTTTACTACTTAAAAAAGTTAAAATAGCGATGGAAAGGACAATCTCATTAGAGGCATGTGGTTATTACTAATAGTCGTTGTACTTTATGTGATATTCATGATGAATCTGTAAATCACTCTTGCTTAATTAATTGCGCATTCTCTAAAGGCATTTGGAAAGAAGTTCTGAATTGGTTGGGAATTGTTGAGGATTTAGACTATCATGGGTCACATCATATTCAGGCATATCAGAGTCACATTTTGCATGTTAGTTTTTTGGATGGCAACAATGTGGTTGATTTGGAAGAAAAGAAACATTGTCATTTTTCAGGGGGTGGCAGCCGAAATCCCCAATGTTGTTAACAATGTCAAATATATATCTCGAGCCAAACATCAGAGTCCTTTGTTCATGTATTCATGGCTAGGAGTATTTTTTCTTGAGTAGTAAAAGTGATATATATATATATATATATATATATATATATATATATATATATATATATATATATATAAATAATTAGGAAATACAAAAAGTGGTCCAACACAGATACATCAAAGTCTCAAGCGAAGAGAATCACCACAATTATAGTAGGAAATTATATAATAATCTCAATTGGCACAACATGCCACTCATAATGCAAACAATTGCCGCTAAGTAGGTAGTTTAATTGATGAACTGAGGGTGTGTTTTAGAGTTTGGAGGGGAGGAGAGAGGAGAGAATGGTATGAGACTAATAATGTAAATTTTTTAGTGATGGAGAGAAAAGTTATCCCCCTAATGTTTCAAATCTTGGAAACTAATGTTTCTCCCTCATCTAATTAACTAGTTAACCACTAACTAATATTTACGTATAAAAAAAACAATTGCCACCTCTTACCCGACCCAAAAACCATTGCAAAAGTTCTATCGAGAGCACAGTTGTGTCAACATGAGTTGCCTTTGACATTTGTGTTAGCTTTGTTGTCGTAGTCATCACACAAATAAAAATGAAGCCTCACAGAAGAAAAAATGGAATCATCACTGACTAGACATCTTCTTGTGGCTGAATATAAAATCTCCACATGGCATATTCAGTTTGGGATGTGGTTTTTTGTACTTTTTGTTCTAATTATAAGAAAAAGATACATTTTTCAAAAAAAAAATTATACCCCTATTTAATGTGAGATATAGATTTATTATAAAGTCACTTAGTAGATATAAAAATTAAATACTAAGAATATAATTGGGATAAGACTTAAATTGCATCACATTTAATAACCTCCTTAGTCTTTGTGATTTTTGTAAAATCTTCTTATAATAGAAACCAGAGGGAGTAATTGATAACAACAACTAAGCTAATATCAGATTAAAAGACAAGTTTCGGTTGCTCAGTTGGTTGGAGCTAGGGACACCTTTTCGTTGCTCCCGAGTTCGAACCCGATATGTGACACTCTCATTCCCCATTTCCCCTATATGTGACTATTGTGCTGGCCTCTTGAACCAAAACAAAAATTTAAAACACAAGTTTCCCCAGGACAAATTTAGCAATAGAAAACTCATGCTCAATGCCCGTAAAGATGTTAGTGGGTGCAATTTCTCTTGGAACAAACAGAAAAACACAAACACAAGAATGATAAGCCAATCCATGAACAATTCCAACTGATATCTTATTGGTGGCATTCCAATCTAATGATTGTGATGGTCCCGAAAACTCAAGAGATTCCAATAAGAAAAAACTACCACACACATAAATTCCCACAAAACTAAGGACATGACATGGAAGATAAATTGGTGCGGGATAAAACCTCGTGCAGTACAGATTTCAGGTGGCGGTGGAGGATCTGACATTATGCAATAGGTCCAATCTGGTGGTTCTGGCGGCGGTGATTGCATTGGGACATATCGTTGAGCACATGAGACAGATGTTTGCATCGATCCTATACATATCATCCCTGAAATTGTGCTACCACCAAATGATTTCACAGCCCTCATGAGTCATGAACCACGTTGTTGCATGCATCATGTATATTTATAAGATCAGCACTGAGATAATATGTCAGCTGCACCGCTTCCACCATTAATTGCGTCTCACAAACCAGTGACAACATGATCTGTTCCGAAAAGGAAGGAACCACATCTTGCACTGACGAGGCAATAGCCAACAACTCGAGATCACCGTGCAGTGAATCAGAACATTCTTCGATGAGATCATTGTGTGGAAGAAATTCGGCTGAAGCCGAGAGACCAGTGTTCGTTGATTCTGAAAGAGTACTGTCCGCTGATTATAACTCCACTGATTCGGACTCAGCAATCATTTCAGCAAGCTATTCAGAATTTCAGATATGAAGGCTGATTGGTCTTGCATTGAGTGAAGTGATTTCATGAATTGTTGGTGTGATGTTTTGTAAGCCATAAAAGAATGGGAGTTCAAGGTTTAAAGCACACAAATTAACTCAATGTATTAACTCAGAATGGTACGCAGTTCACTGAATGTAATAACCGTGAAACCGTGAAATGATGTGCAAATATAGATATCCTTCGAGTATGAAAATTTAACTGTGGTATCAGTTGTCCGCAATAGCACTTGCATTCCTGTTTAACATGAGCCAGAAGCTTGAGGACATTTCACAATTCAAGATCTGGACGTGTAGTGAAGTTCTGAAATTCTCACACAAATTAATGATTTGGCCAATGAAAGATCAAAATTTTAAACATTAAACAACACAAACAAAGCTCAACACTGCTCGGATATTTATAAAGGTGTGAATCTTGTTGTGAACAGTGTCCAAAGATTATCATACTTGGATATTAATTAACTACTAAAATTACACAATTAAGGATTCATGCAAGAATGGTCACACAAATGAAGCAAAGCACAATTACTTACTTAAAGTCATTATTTTCAAAATATTGGAATTGATTGAGATTTGAGAAGCCAATGGATGGTTGGTCAGAATATGAATAAACATCATCTACAGATAAACCACAAACATCATCTATCAAAAGTCAGTGGAGCCTTGGCTGGGTATAAAGGGAGCTGATCCTTGTAATATCAGAATAGAAAAAAATGAAACTAAAATGACAAGGATGCTTATTCCATAAAATTACACTAAATTCAGAATCTCGAGGGAAAGAAAATGGAATATTAAAAATTAAGAACTCAGTTTACCCTCTGTTGGCCTAGAATTTCGACAAGGCTTTTGAGTGGTTAGTTAATAGGGTTTGACTCTTCATTAAAGATCATTCATAATGCCTTCGGAAAGAAAAAGTGACATTTAAGTCATCTCAGCATGTTTTCGACAGAAGAAGTCTTCACCAATTCGACAGGGAAGAGTTTTCGACAGGACAGTGTATTCAGGACTTCGTCAAGCAGTTATTGGCAAACAGTTGTGTCAAATTTTAAGACTACGGTTAATACAACGTAGGCAGTATGTGGCATCGAGCGTGGCACGAAGTCCATCACTGGTTAATGAGACGTAGCCATGTGTCCATAGCAGTTTACATTTCAGTCATTATTTTCTGTATAAATAGTAGTTTCTACGTAGAAATCAAGGTGGCAAATTATTATACCAAACACACAGTTCTGAAACTCTAACTTCCAAGTCACAGCGAAAACAGAGTAAAAGAATTATTGTACAACGTATGTGAATTTGTGCACCATTCTCTTTACATTTAATGCAATTTATTACTTTCAATACAAGTCATTTTACATTTCTGCGTTCCATTTTATTACTTCTTTTTTCTTCGATTTTCATTTTCATGGTGAATTGTCTCCCTTTTAAAATATATTTGTTGACAAACTGCGGTGTTTAAAGGCAATTGCTTTAGGGATTTCTGGTTTAATCTCACAAACATTTCTAATAAAACCAGTGATTGTTTGCTAAAAACACCAGCGAACAAATTGGCACGCCCAGTGGGACCGTTTGCCTTTAATACGTAATTTTTCTATGTTCTTGTATGTGTTTGTATTTGCATGAACTTAAGAAGTGGAAAAATGGTTCGTCCTACTAATAATGCGTCTAGTTCTAATCCTGTGATTTCACAAGAACAGGGAACAATAGTAGACTCTGCAAACGTAAATGCAGGGGTGGTTGTGGGAACAATATCCCCATCATCATCAACAACCGTTCCTTCAGTATCAATGACTAACGTTGGATCAACGCAGTCAAACATGGCATCTATGCCTATGCCTTTGCCGTCACATATGGGACTTCATAGTCCTTATATGGCAATAGGAAGCGGTTTAAATCCACATTTTCATAATGTAAGTTTTCCTGCATTTCCTTCTGGATCATATGGCATGCCTACTGGATTGCCACATATTTCGACCATATCTCCTGTACATGTTTCTTCTGAAAGTGTAGTGGGTCGAAATCCCACAGCATTAACCAATGAATCTTTGTTTGCCTTACAACAACAAGTTGATGAGAGCAATCATGATATGGTTAATATGTTAACCCAACAAATCGGTACGGTTTTTAATCCATTGATTCAAAATACTAATACTAGTTACCAAATGTTAGCCAATCAAATGGGTCGAATTGCAGATTTCTTTGGGGCTCCAAATATTAGTAATAGGCAGATGCCTAACACAGTAAATAATGGATTGCCTGTTAATACCCAAAGAACAATTCCAGTCGAAGTCCCAGTGAATGTAGGTGAACGTCAGGGAACTGCAAATCATGTTCCTGAAGTTGTTCTGGTAAATCGAAATCAGAACGCTGATGAAGTTGTTCGACAAGTGCAACAAAATAATGTTGGCGCTCAAGATAATATAGCCACTTTAGTAGAAACTATATTGACACAAAATGGCGTTAATGTAGGCTTACATAGGCCAAATTTCATATCACCATTGTGTGAATATGTGTTGCAAACTGAGTTACCAAGGGGCTGGAAAGTTCCTAAATATACTAAGTTTGGTGGTGACACAAAAGAGTCTACTGTCGAACATATTGCTCGTTATTTGACTGAGTCTGGGGATATAGCCCAAAATGAGAATTTGAAGATGAAATATTTCCCAAATTCTTTAACAAAAAATGCTTTTACTTGGTTTACTACATTACCCCCTGGTTCTATTTTCACATGGGGGCAATTAGAAAAAGCATTTCATGCGCAGTTTTACATGGGCCAATCTAAGATTAGTCTCAAAGAATTGGCCAGTGTTCAGCGCAAAATGCCTGAAACTGTTGATGACTATTTGAATAGGTTTAGGCTACTGAAGGCTCGTTGTTTCACACAAGTGCCTGAACATGAACTCGTCGAAATGGCTGCTGGTGGTATTGATTATTCAATCAGAAAGAAATTGGACACATCTTATCTAAGAGACATGGCCCAATTGGCTGATAGAGTTTGACAAGTTGAAAGGTTAAAAGAGGAGAAATCTAGGTCAACTAGGTTTCCTAAAAAAGAAAAAATTGCATATGTCAAAGAAGAATTTGACGTCGCATTCGGTGATGTCGAAGAAGAGGAGATAGACGTGGCTGAACTCAAGCCTGGTCCTCCTTATACTTGTAAATTACTAAGGCCTGCTAATGGGAAAAATCCTGTTGAGCCAAAAAATGACAGATTTGTGCCTAAGACATATACTTTTGATGTTACTAAATGTGATGAAATATTTGATCTGTTAGTAAAAGATGGTCAGATATTGGTACCTAGTGGCTTAAAAGTACCAACTCTTGACCAGAGAAAGAAAAAGGGTTATTGTAAGTTCCATAATTTTTTGGGACATAACACTGACCGTTGTGTGCTTTTCAGGGATCTTGTGCAAAAAGCGATCGAAGAAGGTAGATTAAAATTGAGGATAGAAAGATGAAAGCTCCAATGCAAGTTGTGGATGACCCTTTACCTAAAGCTGAAGCCATGTATTCAGAGCCTTTCGAAGCGAATGTAAACATGGTAGACGCTGAAATGGAAAATTCCCCAAAAACTCTCAAATATTCTACCAAACAATTCGAAGGTTTTATTTATGCTGAAGGAGAAAAACAACAGGTAACTGTGAAAGAGTACGATGGAAAGAAGCATGTGGTGTACCCAAAAGCTGAAGAGGAATTGATAGATTTCCTCAACAGATGTAAGTGGAACAATTCTGAGGTTATGCTATGTCCAAGGTGCAGTGCTGTTTTCGACAAAGAGGCAGCTAAAGCTGTTGAAGGGTACCAGGATCAGGAACAACGTAAGAGGAAATGGCTTGACAATAGGCCATCCTTTGATTTTGGTAGCACTGAGCTTCCTGGTTACAAGGCCAATGTTACGACTAAGCCTTCATCTAGCAAGGCTAGTGTTTCGACTAAGCCTTCGACAAGCCAAAAGCCAGGAAAGAAAGGATCCATGAAACTGTTTGGTAAATCCTTCGTTCCACAGACGAATTCCCCTGTTGGAAAATGGGTTCACAACAATGCACCTGCTCAAGTTGTCCATCAAGATGAGTATTATTCCAACAAGTATAATTATCGGAATAATTATAAAGGTAAGAATCCTATGACTAAAACCCAGTGGCGTCGTTTTCAGAGAAAACAGAAGAAGAAAGCTTCTTTAGACGTAAACAAGGTTCCTAGTCACTTTGGAATCAAAGTCCAGTTGGGTGATAAGAAGGTGGCTTCTAAGGTTGAGGCAAGTACCAGTGCTGATGTTGCTAAGCCTACAGGTATGGTAAATAAGGCAAAAGGCAAGGATGTTTCGATGGAAAAACCTAGAAGGCCTGCACTTGAAAGAATCTGTCCTCCATCTTCGACATTTAAAGGGAAAGAATCTCAGTCCAACTCTGATGAGGACATAGGTTCTGGTTTTGATGATTCTGATGATGACTTCGATGTCGTCTGTAATGTGGTGTCAATATTGCCACTGGAGTATGATGTCATAACTGTGCCTAACAGTGAGGAAGAAGATTTCACTGAAGATATGGCTTGTCACAAACCCATGTGTTACTATGTGATGAATGATGGCTGTGTCGAAGAGCAGATGGCTACTTTCGAGAGGCCAGATACGAGTATGCAGAATCACCTGAAGCCTTTATATATTCAGGCTAAGGTTAATGGTATTGGCATCAACAAAGTGTTAGTTGATGGAGGTGCTGCTGTGAATCTTATGCCTGAAGTGCTTATGAAGAAGATAGGCATATCCATCACTGACCTTAAGCCACACAATATTGTCTTAAGTAATTACGAAGGCAAAACTGGTTATTCTCTTGGAGCCATTGAAGTGGAATTGATTGTTGGAACTATCAAGAGGACCACTCTGTTCTTAGTGATTGCTTCCAAAGCAAACTTCAATATGTTACTTGGAAGGGAGTGGATACATGGAGTCGGTGCTGTGCCTTCAACATTACATCAAAGACTAGTGATGTGGAAGGAAGATGGTCTTGTCGAATACATTGAAGCAGACCAAAGTTATTTTCGTGCTGACGTGAATCACATCACCAAGGAAAATTTTGAGAAAAGATTGGCGAACATTGCGCCATGTCCATCTTCTAATGAGGCATACATTCCTGCTGATAATGTATTTGCTTCAGTTAATTTGCATCCAAACTATGGTTTTGTTTGGGAAAGGCAAATAATAGGAGATGCTACTGCCCAACCTGAGGGGTGGTATTCTGATTCTTAAAATGTTTCCTATGTCAGTTCCTAATGCATGGAACAAGATTACGGCTTATATGGCCGAAAATAAGTTAAAAGCGGCTATGGAAGCCGAATTAAATCATCAAACAATGGCTGTCGAAGCCAAAGGTTCTGAAGACGAAAATGGCATTATTATGAATGGAAAGCTTGATTGCATTTATGATAATGAGCCATTAGGGTTTGAAAAGGATCCTAGAGATTCAACAAAGCGAATGCAAGCTCAAGATCCATTGGAGGAAGTAGATTTGGGAGATGGCTCAAAGAAGAGGCCAACTTATGTTAGTGCATACCTGGATGTTGCATTGAAAACCCAAGTTATAACATTACTGAGGGAGTTCAAAGATTGCTTTGCTTGGGACTATGACGAAATGCCTGGATTGAGTCGAGACGTTGTGGAATTGCAATTGCCAATTCGACCAGAGAAGAAGCCAGTGAAGCAGATACCAAGAAGGTTTGCTCCTCAAATATTAACTAAAATTAAAGAGGAGATCGAAAGGTTGTTCAAGAACAAATTCATCAGAACTGCCAGGAGATTTCTTGGGTTTTGTGGTGCACAAAAAAGGCATTGAAATCAATCAGAATAAGACTAAAGCTATAATCGAAACGAAAGCTCCTTCAACCAAAAAAGAACTTCAGTCATTGTTGGGAAAAATCAATTTCCTACGAAGATTCATATCAAATCTAAGTGGCAAAACTCAAGCATTTTCGCCATTGTTGAGACTGAAGAAAGAAGAAGTTTTCAAATGGGAATCAGTTCATCAAGCAGCCTTTGAAGAAATTAAGTCTTATTTGATGAAACCACCAATTCTAATGCCTATTATTAGAAACAAAGTGCTCAAATTGTATATAGCATCATCTGAAAAAATAATAGGTAGCATGTTAGCTCAAGAGGATGATAATGGTGTCGAAAGAGCCATATATTACCTTAATAGAGTCTTAATAGATGCTGAAACTAGGTACAGTTCTATAGAAAAGTTGTGCCTTTGCTTGTATTTTTCTTGCACAAAGTTAAAGCAATATATAAAGCCAGCTAATGTTTGTGTTTATTCGCATTCTGATATTATTAAGCATATGCTGCCGAAACCAATAATGCATAGTAGAATTGGTAAGTGGGCTTTAGCTTTGTCTGAATATGACTTAACTTATCAACCTTTAAAATCAATTAAAGGACAGGTGGTTGCTGATTTTATAGTGGACCACTCTGTTGTCGAAGAAACATTACATTTCGTAGACACATATCCTTGGAGGTTGTATTTTGATGGTTCGAGTCATAAAAAAGGAGTTGGGATTGGTGTTTTAATTATTTCACCAAATAACATTCCAACGAAGTACAAGTGTAAGATTCGAAATCATTGCTCAAATAATGAAGCTGAGTATGAGGCTTTAATTATAGGCCTTGAAATTTTACTTGAGCTGGGGGCAAGATGTATCGAAATAAAAGGTGATTCAGAATTGGTTATCAAACAATTGACCAAAGAATATAAATGTATTAAAGAGCACCTTATTAAATACTTTATTATGGCCAATTCCTTGTTAAAGAAATTTGACTCTGTTCATTTAGAACATTTACCACGAGTTGATAATCAAGTGGCGAATGATTTGGCCCAAATTGCATCAGGTTATAGAGTTTCAAAACAAAGCCTTGAAGAATTAATCGAAATAAAAGAGAAACTCATATCTGATGATATTTCTTTATCATTATTGTCAACACCAAAAACTGGGGGGCAACAAATACAGATGAGGAATGTATTGAACAACACCACATTGTTGATGAAGTTGTTTTAGCAGAAGTTTTTGCTATTGACAATATGGCCAATGATGATTGGCGAAAGCCTATTGTAGAATACTTGCAAAATCCCACAGGAAATACCAATAAAAAGGTAAAGTACAGAGCTTTAAGCTATGTGATAATTGGAAACGAATTGTTTAAGAAAACTCCTGAAGGAGTATTATTGAAATGTCTTAGTGAAAATGAGGCATATTTAGCAGTTTCTGAAACACACAGTGGAGCTTGTGGTTCGCACCAAGTAGGTCATAAAATGAAATGGCTATTATTTCGACAAGGAATATATTGGCCATCAATGTTGAAAGATTGTATAGAGTTTGCCAAAGGATGCCAAGAGTGTCAAAAGCATGCTGGAATACAACATGTGCCTGCAAATGAATTGCATGCCATAGTGAAACCTTGGCCATTCAGAGGTTGGGCTCTGGATATAATTGGAGAAATAAAACCAACATCATCAAAAGGTCATAGGTATATATTAGTAGGAATTGATTATTTTACCAAATGGGTTGAAGCAATACCTTTAACCAATGTTGATCAAGAAGCAGTAATACGGTTTATCCGAAATCATATTATTTATAGGTATGGAATTCCAGAAACCATAACTACAGATCAGGGTTCTGTTTTCACTGGTCGAAAAATGGTGGAATTTGCTTCTGAAATTGGTTTTAAGTTATTAACTTCGACACCATATTATGCACAAGCCAATGGTCAAGTGGAAGCTGCCAATAAGATCATTATTAACTTGATTAAAAAGCATGTTGGGCAAAAACCCAGAAATTGGCATAACACTTTGGATCAAGTTTTATGGGCTTGTAGAAATTCACCCAAAGAATCTATCAATGCTACTTCATACAGGTTAACCTTTGGACACGATGCAGTATTGCCTGTTGAAATCTGTTTACAATCAACAAGAATTCAAAGACAGTATGAAATTCCTTTTGATCATTATTGGAATATGATGCTTGATGAGTTAGTTGATTTAGACGAAGAAAGGTTGTTAGCTTTGGAAATGCTTATTCGACAGAAGGAAAGAGTAGCTAAAGCTTATAACAAAAAGGTTAAGTTAAAAACCTTTAATTCAGGTGATTTAGTTTGGAAAGTGTTGTTGCCTATGGATAAAAAAGATAGAGTTTTGGGTAAATGGTCACCCAGTTGGGAATGTCCACTTCGCATATTGCAATGTTTTTCTAATGGGGCATACGAAGTCGAAGAATTGGGTGACGAAAACAGAATCTTTAAAATAAATGGCAAGTATTTAAAACAGTATAAGCCAACATTAAACGAAGTTAGAATCGAGCAAAGATAAAACCGTAAATTGGTTCAAAATGGTAATGTATTCAATCAAAATAATTACATAGCCATTAAAAGAAATTCTACACTATTACAAGTTACTAAAGGCTTTGAAGAGAATGCTTGAGCCTGTAGAGGATCTTGGTGCTCACAGCAATTGAAGACTCCAGAAAGCTTAACTCTTTGTCCAGTCGAGCAATAGTGGCTTGGTGTTTTTGAGCATCATCAAAATGTTGAAGAGCCTCAGTAGCTGCCTTTTCAATCTTCGACTTAGGGGTCTCCATCCTTTGTTGCACTAAACTTTTTTGGTGATTAGCATTTGCCAGTTTTGTTTGGAGAATTCTTATCTCTTCATCATAGTGCTGAATTTCTGAATCCCAGTTAGCAAGTTCTTGCTCATCCTCCGTTATTTGAACTTCCAATTCATCAATGGGGGTTTGAGAAACCTTGAAGGCATTAATTTTTTCTTGATGAAGTACAGCCTCTTGGTTTTTCAACCTGGAAATTTCAGAGCGTTTGCTGATGTGAAGTGCAAAAGTTTCAAAGACTGGCGAAAATTCGATCAGGAAAGCGAAAAGTTTTGCATTAAGCTCTGATTTTAGCAATTTTCGAACGATGTCCTTAATTGCAAAGCTTTCTGATGGGTTCTCTCCAATCCTAGTAAAGAGATTGCCTTCCAAGACCTTAGCTTTTAATTGTTGAAGCAATTCTTCAGTAGATTCTTGAGTAACAGAGGTCAAGGAAGTAGTCGAAGCACTGGAGACCATGGCAGGGGAAGAGGAAGAAAGGCTTAGCAAGTGTTTAAGAGCAGCCAAAGGATTTGTCATCTTCATCAGCGAAAACTCTTGGTCACTCATAGCGCTACTAGTTGATTCCTTGGTAGAAGCTTGTTCTTGAGCCTCAATTTCAGTCGTCTCTTTGCTTGAATCCTTAGCGCCTGCCACATCTGGTGTTTGCTCGTTGGTTTGCTCAAGTTCCATTTCAACATTCGCGTTAGTAGCAATGTTTGTTCCTTCGACATCAACAACCATAGGAGAATTTTGGGTAGTTGGAGTTACTGTGGAGATTTCCACAGGCGTTGATGGTGCAGGCAAAATTTGTTCAGTCGAAAGAACATTTGGAGCAGCTACAGATTCGACAACAGGAACTTCGACTGATGTGTGAAGTCTCTTAGGGGGAGGTCCGTGAGATTGCTCTTGTGGTTCTTTGATCACAATCCCTTTAGCCCTTGCTTGGGATTCGGGTTGCATTCGTTTCCTTGACCGGTGAATAAGAGGCATGTTATCACTATCACTATCAGTATCCTGCGAAAGAGAAACATGAGTTTAAAACATAATCAAGTCTTAAAAGAGTCGAAGAAATTTGAAACAGAAATGAAGATATATTTGTTACCTCAGAACTGGAAGCAAGTAGGCTTTTCCCTATTGCAAGAGGACTTGTTACTCCAGGCTTCTTCTGAAAGAGGAAAAAGAAATAAAGGTGATGAAACATGGTCAAACTTTCTACTTAAAAGGTCTAGTCAATTAACAAAGATATACCTCTATTTGGGGTAAGCTGGAAGTGGATTTGATCACAAGTTTCTTCTTTGTTTTGGGTGGTGTTCTTGCTGTTGGCTTGTTTTGCTTTGGTGCTGCTTTAGTGGGCTTTTTCTGTGAAACAGCAGCTGTTCATAACGCAAAGATTTTATCAGGTAAATGGTTTTAAATTTTAACTAATGAAGAAATATGTTTTTTTTTTTTTAAAAAAAAAAGGGCCATACCTGGGGATTTGTTCTTCTCAGCAATTTGAGAGGGAAAAGCTGAATACAAAATTTTCGAAATTTCTGCATCAGTTCTTCCTTTAGAAGCTTTAGTATAGTATCCACCCCACCAATCTTGGAATTTCTTCGTACAAGAAAAGCTTGGTTGAAATTTAGCAGGTTCAAAGAGTAAATCTTTGAAACGAAAATTCTTGAAGATTTGGTGATAAGCTTGCTCTGTCTCTGGAGTGTTGAACTCTCTCCTGTGCAAGCAGACCGGAGCCGGTCGAAGTTGGCATAGCCCAAATTGTTTTTGTTGTTGCTTGGGGAGAGCCTTATCGAAAGAAGAGAGGGCGAAAGATAGGCTTGCCAGATTTGGTTTATCTCTTCGGCATTTTCTGTTGAGTTAGAGGGAAATTCGTTGATGAACCAAGATGGTCCATAAATGCATTTGACAAAAGGCGCCATAGCATCAACGAAAGTAGTGCACTTGTTGAAGATGTCGAAGTACGTGGAAAACGTCTCTTCATAAGACAAGTTTTTCTCCCTATTCCTTAATTGTGCTAGTTGAACTCCTTCTGTTCTTCTAGTTGGTAAGGTTGGTCGAATGTCCTTAGGAATAAACAAGTTCAGCCTTGATTCAAAAGTGTCTAAGAGCCAAAGTTGCATAAGCCACATAGGACCAGCAATGAGCAGTTTGTCAGTTGGTTCGCTTTCTTTCAATTCGAGGGCAGTACCATCAAGATGCTGATAGAGATTTCCTAAAACCAATTTCGCTAAATTGATATTCTTGGCTTTATGGAGTTGAGTGGCCAAAGGAACGAAAACTTTTGCTACCTGGAGAGAACGGGAGCAAAAGACAAAGCATGACAACCATAGGGTAAGAAAAGCTATATGTTCTGAATCAGACACTTCAGCATTCTCAGTATCATGATGATCAGCAATATAAGCACTAAAGGTAGGGTTGTTAAATGAAAAGCCATAGTCGTTGGTGGCCAGTTTAGGGTCAAAGGTTTCACCCAGTGGTTTCAGACCAGTAATGGCAGCCACATCCAACAGAGTGGGAGATAACATGCCACACTTCAGATGGAGACTATGAGTGGATATATCCCAGAACTGCAATGCTGCTAGAATCATAGTGCTGTCGTATCTGGGTCCATATTTCGACAGTTGTATAATGTCAAAGATCCCCTGTTCTTGCCAAATGGCTTCCTTTTGGTTTTGAACCTTGTCAAGCCATGCGATGTAATCACCTTGTTCTACCTTAGGAGCGGATCTAAATACTCTGTTGGGGTTTTTCAGAAATTCCAAATGAAAAGGAGTTTCTTCAAAAATTCTGGGTTGAAGTTTACGGTGACTAGGAAAAATTGCTTTAACTTCTTCGCTTTCTATGGGGTCAGGAAGAGGACCTAAATAAGCATGGGTAAAAGGTTTACCAGCTGGAATAAGTATCTGTTTAAACCAAGTTGGTGAAGGTTCTTCAACGAAGCCTTCAAAGCCATGCACAGCAACTGTTTGTTCTTGAGGTTGAGCGCTGGAAGAAGCCATCTGTGTAAATAACGAACAAAGAGGGTTGTGTTCTTAGTGGAGATGTCGAAACGATGAAAAAGTTTGAAGCTTTCGTGAAGAGGCAAGGTTAGATGAGAAATTTTCAGAGTTTAAGGTTCAAAGGGAGCGTGAGAATGAAGAAGATGAAGTGAAACGTATTTATACGTTAGAGGTGCAACGGTTGCACAGTTACGACGCTTCGCACGTTTGAGATTCTGAAAAGACGTGGTCTACCAACCAAATGACGTGGCCCAATGAAACGGTTCGCTTTATCTGCGTAAGGTCATGATCATTTTTGCCTATCACCATTTAATGCAAAGTTGTTGGAGGTGACGTTTCGAAATCTTCAAAAATATTCTTTTTCTTCCTTAACACTTGTGCTGTCGAAAAAGATATTTTTGGGGGGCAATTTGTTAGCCTAGAATTTCGACAAGGCTTTTGAGTGGTTAGTTAATAGGGTTTGACTCTTCATTAAAGATCATTCATAATGCCTTCGGAAAGAAAAAGTGACATTTAAGTCATCTCAGCATGTTTTCGACAGAAGAAGTCTTCACCAATTCGACAGGGAAGAGTTTTCGACAGGACAGTGTATTCAGGACTTCGTCAAGCAGTTATTGGCAAACAGTTGTGTCGAATTTCAAGACTACGGTTAATACAACGTAGGCAGTATGTGGCATCGAGCGTGGCACGAAGTCCATCACTGGTTAATGAGACGTAGCCACGTGTCCATAGCAGTTTACATTTCAGTCATTATTTTCTGTATAAATAGTAGTTTCTACGTAGAAATCAAGGTGGCAAATTATTATACCAAACACACAGTTCTGAAACTCTAACTTCCAAGTCACAGCGAAAACAGAGTAAAAGAATTATTGTACAACGTATGTGAATTTGTGCACCATTCTCTTTACATTTAATGCAATTTATTACTTTCAATACAAGTCATTTTACATTTCTGCGTTCCATTTTATTACTTCTTTTTTCTTTGATTTCCATTTTCATGGTGAATTGTCTCCCTTTTAAAATATATTTGTTGACAAACTGCGGTGTTTAAAGGCAATTGCTTTGGAGATTTCTGGTTTAATCTCACAAACATTTCTAATAAAACCAGTGATTGTTTGCTAAAAACACCAGCGAACACCCTCACCTTAAAAGTAATGAGAAACTCTATTTGTATCCAGTTTGATTTGGAAACTGTTCATGGTACTGGACAATAGTGGGGCAAGAGACTTGACAAAAATCCAAATTCATGTTCGTCACAAAATCACAGTACAACTTTTTGTCCACCAATTACTATTTATATTTTCTACTCAATAATTTTTTTCTCTCTCCTATCTCTTTTCTCTATCTTCTCTCTCATATACCCTCTCTCTCTCCTCTCTCTACCTCTCATCTATATATTTTTTCATATCATGACCTCTCTCTCATGACCTCTCTCTGTTTTCTATCTTCTCTTTCATATTATCTTTATAATTTTTTGTAATTATATTATAATATATGTTATATAAAATCATTATAAACCTCAAAGAAAATTATAGTAAATTTTTACATTTTTGATTTGTGTTGTCCGGTGTTCACCAAATAGTGTAATGCACGACATATTGTCCAGTACTATTATGCTCAAATCAAACGGATCCCAAAGGCCAAAAGTAATCTTATTAACCATAAGGCTCCTCAATCAAATCGAGCAGCCAGCAGCAAAATGGCCGCCCTACACATGCTTGATTCACGTATAGCTAAAAGAGGTTGCGTAACGAAAAGAGCAAAAAGAGATTGTGTAACAATGTCTACGCACTCAGGATTGCTTAAAAGCCCCATTGGAATGTAAGAGCCCTTAGTTCTGTATATGCACTACTCCATACCACATGGGATGCAGAAAAATCGCATAGGAAATGAAAATCAACAATTTGAACTTTCCGTTTAGCAAACATCTCCAATGAACAGGATGCACAAGAAATATGCACCCATAAATATTTCATTTCAACCTAACCATGTGTACCAAAAGAATGACAAATAATTTTTTGGCAAAATCAAAAGATTAAGGTAAGGGAAGCTCTCCCCATTCTATGGTCAGAGAAAACTACCAACCACTATGATAATTTACAATGTGAATACAAATTTTCTACCAATGGGGGACTTGTGTCATGTAATTTTCATTAGCAGAAAGCCAATGGTAGAATGACAGTGAGTTTGTAGTAGGAGAAAGCTACACAAGAATTCGCTTGCCATAAATTTTCAGAAAATAATTTGGAGTGGCTTTGCTTATTGAATCTGATGGATGAGCTGTCCTTATCCAAAAACCACCCATAAACTTATCTGAATTCTTTCAAGATTCTACTTGTTTTTTCTTTTGAATGTGTAGCACCACTATATGAAGTAATTCATGGTAGAATACTCAATGCGGAAAGCTTTCTATCATCCAAATATTGTGAAGGCTAGAAAGGCCATTGACCTACCAATTCTGTCTCCCAAAATGGTGGGAAATCTTAGAAACACTAAATTTCTTTCACTAGAAATTAGCTCTTTTAGCCACAGCATGATTGATATCATCTGGCTTCTAAAATATCATGCCTGTGTTGAAAACATGTACAGCATATTACTTGAGTCAGTATACCAAGAAAGTGACAAGATAGATAACATCACCCTTATAGTTATAGAAGGCAACCACTTATTATGAGCCGAAAAAGTTGGGTACCTTCTAACTTCATTTGCTTCCCAGTGATAAAAAGTTCCAGGGTTTAAGTGGTAACAAACAATATAGCCAATCCATCCATTCAAATCTGTACTAACCACTTCAAAGACTCCCAATCTTTCAGATAGACGAGGGACTACATTAGGAAAAACACCATGAACTTTCCTTGATCGCTAGAACAAAGACAAATAGTAAAGCACACCAAGGTTCAATAACAACGAATGAAACTCTAGAATTTCAAATGTGGTGCTTATGGATGAATATGCAGGAGCATTTGACCATTCCATACCAATAATTTCAATGGAAGAAATGACTTAATCAATGGTAGAAATGGCTTAATATCGATGCATCAGATCATGGCCACAGGTGTGCTATAATTTAGTGTTGATCCAGCTGCCCAACTTTGAATTTAGCAAAATTTATGAGTAACAGGCAAGAACCTGCTGCCTCAATAATTTGATCCAAAAGCTTTGGAGAGTCTTCCCCAACAACCAATGATCAAGGCAGAGTACGATTGGAAATTCCTTCTTCTTTCATCTTCTCTCTCAACTTTGAGGCTTTATCAAGATCACCAATTCTACAATAACCACTGATCAGTATATTATAGGTAACAACATTAGGAACCAAACCCTTTTGATGAAGTTTATAGAAAAGTCTCTGTGCTCGATCCATATTTCCTAATTTGCACAAACCATTTATCAATGCATTATATGTAGTAATATTTGGAACAAGACCTCTCTCCAGCATCTCATCCCTTAACTTGAAAGCATCACCCACATTCCCAGCAGCTGAACAGCCATGAATTAATGTACAATATGTGAAATTATCTGGAAGAAAACCTCTAGACAACAAAACTGACAGAACACTCTTTGCTTCATCAACCTTCCCAGACTTGCAAAGTCCAGCTATAGCTATGTTGTATACAATATTATGGGGAAGAGAATTACATATATCACTTTTATCAAGAGAATCAGCTATTTTCTGAGCTTCCAGACTTGCATCGTTTTTGACAGACTTATCAGAACATTTATGAACTGTAAGAAGATCAAAATCAATCATCTTGTCTAAGATTATAGTTGCTTCATTAATTCTAGCATCCTTATAAAGGCTACTAACAATCTTACTACAGACCACCGAATTTGGAGTGAACCCTCTTTCAATCATTTCAAAATACAATTTAAAAGCTTTGTCCAGCTTCTCTTCATTGCACCAACCAGCAATAAGGGTTCCATAGGTAACAACATTTGGTGATAATCCTCTTGTTTGCATCTCAGCAAGGAGATCATTGACATCTTTTGACTTCCTAGACTTAAAAAGTCCATTAATAAGAGAATTGTACGCTTCAATTGAAGGAGACATTGCTTGTCTTTCCATCACATCTTTAACTCTAAATGCTTCCTGAAGATTGCCATTTTTACAATATGCATCACTCAAAGTCCTATACGTTATCTCATCCGGTGAGCATCCAAGTTCCTTCATCCTATCAAAAACAGCCTCAGCTTCAGTAACTTTCCCCATCTTACACAGTCCACTGATCATTGTATTGAATGTAACTGCGCTCTTAGTAAATCCCCTGCCTAATATTTCTTTCCAAAGCATCAAAGCCCTGTCAGAATTTCCCATCTTGAAAAAGCAATCAAGAAGAGTACAATAGCTAACCTCGTTGGGAGCCACGCCTCTGTCCACCATTAAATGCCAAAGGCGCGAAGCATCCTCATAGGAACCCGCATGAACCAATCCCTTGAGAACAGTATTATAGGTCACAACCGATGGATTAATCCCCTTCCCTAACATCTCCTCACAAAGCATAAAAGCCTTGCTCATTTGTCCTTCTCTGCAGTATCCATCTAATAGCGTATTATAGCTATAACCATCCGGCCTTAAATCCCAATTTATCATCCCTCTAAACACTCGCTCGCCTTCGTAAACCATACCATGCTTACAATATCCATTAACCAAAGTGTTACAAATAACCATATTCATCTTCAATCCGACCCTCAACATCTCATCTCGAATCCTAACCGCATTATCCATTCTCCCCATTTGACAATAGCCATCGACCAAGACACCATAAACACGCTCATCAACAACCAACAATTCATCGACCTCGACTTCCCTAAGCAACTTTTCCGCCTCATCCATCTTCCTCATCTTGCAATAACCCCTCATCAACAAGGTAAAAGTAACCACATTCCGCGAAACCCCTCTTTCAACCATCAAACCCAACACCCTCTCAGCTCCTTCCAAATCCCCTTGAGAAACATACCCATTAATCAACGCATTGTAAGTTATCACATTAGGCTCCAATCCCCTCTTCACCATCTTCTCCAAAAATCCCATAGCAACATCCACTCTCCCAACCTGGCAATGCGCATTCACCACAATACTACACATATAAACATTAGGCTCAATCCCAATCCTCACAATCTGTTCAAAAACCATAATTGCAGTGCTCGCTTCGCGCTTATTAACTAACTTAGCCAACAAGAAACTACAAGACCTCAAACTAGGTGTTTTACCTAACCTTCCCATTTCATCAAACACGTAGAGTGCATGTCTAGTCATTCCTTTCTCCGCAAAAGCCCTAAACACCATGTCAAAAACCGCGGGGGAGAAACCAAACTCTTTATAAGAAGAAACAACCTCTTTGCAAACGGAGAATGCATTGTGGTTATTTGTGCAGTGAAGAGTGAGGAGTTGTTGAAGAAGCGACGTCATTTCGGGGAACATGCGGGCACGTGCGAGGATGTGGAGAAGGAGGGAAAAGGAGAGGGAGTGAGGGCGGTAGTGAGGGTGTTGAGAGGCGAGGTTGAAGAAGGAGAGGCAGGCGGAGGGGTGGAGTCGGAGACGGCGGAGGAGGGAGTCGGTGAGGTGGTCGGAGAAAGTGAAGGAGAGACGGTGGAGGGCGTGGGGGCGGTGGAGGATGAGGAGGCGGGAGATACGGTCGAGGAGTTCGGGTTGTGGTAGGTTTGTGGTTTCTTCCCGAAGCTTCCATTGGAGAGGAAGAGAAGGATGAAGGAACTTAACGCGTGTGAATGGGGGTGCGGGTAGTAAAAAATGATGATTAGGAATGAGTTTGAGGAAGGAAGAACGAAACATTTGGGTGGATTGGGCAGCATTACTTGTTTAAATTGGTTAATGAAGCTGAATGGGACACTGAGTGAGTGAGAAGCTGTGTTATGCGGCGCGAATGGATTAAGGTTTTTGTGTGTTTCGTTTTCATGATGTAAATGGTTTTGTGTTTTTTGAATTGTAGTTGTTGCTTTTGTGGATGAAAAACAATAGTTAGTGAATGAATGAAGTTCATCGCCGTTACGGGTGGCGACTTAGATAGAACGAAAATTCAAAGGAAAAGGCGCCGTTGAGTGGCTAGCTAAACATTCAAAACCTCGAGAGTGGGCATTCATGTGTTTTTAGCAATTCTTAGCGAGGTAATTAAAACCAGAACGGAGATTAAACCGGACGAAGGTCGAACCGAATTTAATTAAATAGTATTATTTAAATTCTTATTATCATATACTGAGTTATATTAATGCAATTTTTTTTAAAAAAAAATCATACTTTTTTAATTACAAAATATTATTCTACATTTTATGATGAGAAATTTAACTATACTTTTTTTTATAAGCAAAAAAATTTAACTATACTTACATTTACCTTTAGATTTTAATTAAATTTATTTATAAAACACTTTGCTTTTCGTTAAGAAGAATTTGTTGTGCTTGAAACACTTGAACGTAATATTTAGGCATTATTAATAGGTTTATTGTCACTATTTTTTTCTTGTTTTTTTTCGATAAGCAATGATATATTGAATAGAGCATTAGATATGCTCAAAACCAGAATAACACAAAGGGATCAGAGATTATTGATACAAGTCAGAGCATTGTTCCACAATAGTGGCGGAGACAAACTAGAATCTCTTCCCATCCCAAAGATAAACCAACACCAAGACAGATATTTGATACGAGCTACAATCGAGTCTAGCTTGCCTTCTTCACCTCTAAAACACACACCATTCCGAGCTAGCCAGATGCACCAACAAGTTGTCAATCAGATTAAAAATTTAACCCTTTTGGATTTATTCCCAATACATAGCTCGCCAAAATGAATGAAGTGTTGGTGTAAGTTATGAGAACTAGTCAAAACAAAATCAAGCCATCGCTCCACCTCCCGCCACACCTACCTCGAAAAGTCGCAATTCAGGAATAAATGTTGAGCTGCGTCTCTGTGATTATTACAAAGCACACAGACTGCCCCTTCCTCTGAGAGAATGATATGACGCCTCAACAGAATGTCGCGAACCGGTAAACCATTGTTGCGACCGAAAAATCCGGGTGAGGATTCCTCGAAGGTTCAAAAAATGAAGCCGCCACCAAAGTTTAGTTTAAGGGCAAACATTGGAAAATCCCTTTGGAATGGATAAGGGTCCTTGAGACCAGATAAGGGTTCGGGAGTCGGTTATGCGTGGGGAAGGTGTTAGCACCCCGTGACATCCTTCCTAATGAAGGTTACCTGCTAATTAGTTGTAGGAAAAAAATGTTAATTTTGAAAATGTTAATTTTTACCCTTTTATTGAAAGAAAAAGACTTAATAAAAATTTTAGTTTTTTGTGCTTGACAGGAGTGGGCCCCCGCTCCTACGTATCTCCAGGTGCGATGGAGAAATCAAAGCTACGCAGTTCTTTAGTTAGAAAATGTTTGTTGGTTGGTATTTTTTAATATAGGGGGTTTAGGACTGTGTGATCTGTGTTGAAGGACCACTGGGGGTCTGAAGGAGCGCTGGGGCTCTGAAGGGCCGCTGAGGGCTGAAGGAGCGCTGGGGCTCTGAAGGACCACAGTCCACTTATCCTAAAACGATGACTAACCCGGCCGTACGACCGACTTAATCCCCTACTTTGAAAATAAGATTTTTGATTTTTGAAATGAAAGAGATGTGTTTGTGTTTTTTTTTAATTTAGAAATTATTTATTTTAAAAAGGGATTTTAGGACCTGATCCGTAACGGTTCATTAGTGGCCTAAAAAGCAGACTAACCCGACTGTACAGTCGACTTAATCCCCTATTTATATTTTGAAAATGAAATATTCATCTATTTATTTTTATAGGTTTTTTTGTAAAAAAATGAATTAAGAAAGAAAGGTAATAGAAATTGTTTATTTGTGCGCTTGACAGGGGCGTGACCCTGCTCCTACATATCTCTTGGTAGAGAATCAAAGGCTACGTAGTTCTAGAGTTAGAAAATGTTCGTATGTTTGGTATTTTTTAGTTAATGATTTTCAATAAAAATGGTTTTGAAGAGTAGTAAAAATATATAAGGAAAAATAATTACAAGAGTAGAGCAGGTTGCAAAACAGTAATAGAGGGGTACAACTAGCAGTGGAGGTGCTGCGTTATTAAAACTGGGGGCGTAATTAGTAGTGGTCCACGTTTTTGGACTTCTAAACGAGGCATGCGCATTGGGCTTATGCAGGGGGCTGTTGTTATACCCCAATTTTGCCCGCTCTCTCTCTTATTACGGTCCTTTTTATTTAGTTCACGTGTCATAAGTCCCAGGTGACATTACTACGAGAAAAGTTTGCGACTCATTCATTTCGTTTGATTGGATTGAGATACCGTTTCATCTAATTGGGCGCGTGCTTTCGTAATTGGGCTTATCGACGGTTTTTTTTGTTTTAATTGGGCCGGATTTTAGCAACTTATTCCAGTTGGGCCTATCTTTAATCATGTGTTGTAATAGACCCGTTTCTTCTAATTGAGCCTCATTTTAACGCATTGTTTGATTGGGCCCGATTTTCGTTCTTGGTTCTGGCCCAACTTCACTTTGTGTTTATTCACTTCATTTCTAATAATAAAAATATAAATCAAAAAATCACCAAAAATATTAAATAAAATCAGAATTAATTTACAATAATCCCAAAAAATCTAAAAATACAAAAACACTAAATAAAATCCAAAAAAAGTAGAAAACGAAAATACAAAAAGGAATCAGCTGCTCTCTGGGCTTGTTCTTGCTTTCCAAGGCTTCTTAATAAGCCCGATACCTGAAACGGAAACGAAATCGTCAGTCATAAATTTTGATTACGTTTCACACCTATAAAAATCAGCACAATTCAGACCCAAAGGGCACACAGAAAACGGATACAAAACAGATAGAAATTCAGAGCAAAAATTAGGATTTCACGTTGAAACCCTAATAACAAAACATCAAAATTCAGAAACAGTAAGCAGCAAGCAAAGCAAAAGAAACAGCAACATCAAAATTCATGAAATCTGTTTCTCTGAAAATTGGTAACCAAACAGTAGCAAAACGTATATAAATAGAAGCCAAAAATCAGAACAGAATAGGAAAGAAGAAAGAACAGAATCGAAAAACAAAAAAACAACAAAATGGAGTAAAACTCATCTCAGGCCACCGCAGACGGTGGTCGCACGCCGTGAACCGTCGCCATGGCTCCGCCGGCGTCGCTTTCGTCTCCCCTTACCGTCGCGTATTGTCATCATGCTCTCATTCCCTCAGCGTCGTACCTCTCACCGTCGTCGTTTCACCGTCGTCAAACTACCGGCGCATCAACGCCCCTTCGCGGCCACCTCTGACGAAAAACCATCGTCGTGGACACGCCACCACCATCGCGACCTCCTTTTGCTGCGAGCCCAGCAGTAGTGGTGTCCATCACCGTCGCCAAGACCGCTGTCACGGCGCCTTCCCCACCACCGTCACCATCGCGCCCCCTCCGTCGGAGTCTCTCTCTCTCTCTCTCTCATTCTCCCTCTTTCTTTTCTCTCTTTCTCGATTTCTCTCTCGCATTCCCATGCTCCACGAGCCCTCGCCCTCTCTCTCGCCGGAAACTTCGCTTCTCTCCCTCACTCTCCGCAAATCTCTCCCTCTCTCCGCAAATCCCTTTCTCTCTCCACTCTTCAGTTGGCTGCGGCGCAGCAAGTGTGGAGAAGGAAAGTAGGGTTACAAAAACCTAATATTCCCTTTTATACCCCTTCCCATTCTATTTCATTTTAATTTTATTTTATTTAATTTTTATTATTTCAGTTTACTAAACACACCCTCCCGTTTTTCTGAATACCCTCCCCCCTGAGAAGCCCACGTTCTCGCAGGCCAGTTTACCAAAAACGAACTGGGCTTCTGCTTTCCACACCTCCCTTTTTTAATAATACAGCCATCTGCTCTAACTGCACCCCTGTTTTATTAATGCAGACCCTTTTCGTTTTTCTATTTATTTTTTTTCCAAAAAATAATTTCTTTCACATAAACATATAAAAATAAATAGATAAATATTTCATTTTCAAAAAAATATAAATAGCGGACTAAGTCGACTGTACTGTCGGGTTAGTCTGCTTTTTAGGTCACTAATGAACCGTTACGGATCATGGCCTAAAATCCCTATTTAAAACAAACAAATTTCTAAATTAAAATAAACACAAACACAATTCTTTCCACAAATCAAATTTTCAAAATAGGGGATTAAGTCGACTGTACAGTCGGGTTAGTCAGCGTTCTAGGACGAATGAACCGTACGGATCAAGAGTCCTAAAACCCCTGTTCAAACAAAATCAAACCACCACACATCAAACTATCTTCCAAACTTCAAAAATCCATTTTCACAAAGTAGGGGACTAAACCGACTGTACAGTCAGGTTAGTCATCGTTTTAGGACAAATGAACTGATCACTCAGGAGTCCTAAGATCCCTATATTAAAAAATACCAACCAACAAACATTTTTCTACCAAGAACTACGTGTGATTTGATTCTCTACCAAGAGATATACGTAGGAGCAGATGGGGGCCCACATCTGTCAATTGCACTAATAAAAAACCATTTTTTAGTCTTTTCCTAAATAATTGTTTTCTTAAATAAATTATCAATTTCCTTCTTTCTTTTTAATCACAATAAAAGGGTAAAAATAAACATTTTCAAAATTAATATTCTTTCCTACAACTAGTTAGCAGGTAACCTTCATTAGGAAGGATGTCGTGGGGTGCTAATACCTTCCCCACGCATAACCGATTCCCGAACCCTAATCTGGTCTCAAGGACCCTTATCCATTCCAAAAGGGATTTTCCAATGTTTGCCCTTATAATTAAACTTTGGCGGCGGCTTCATTTTTGAACCTTCGAGGAATCCTCACCAGGATTTTTCGGTCGCTACAGCTGGCGACTTCACTGGGGACAATTTAGAGAGTCAAACCTAGTCTAATTAGTTGTAGGATTAGCTGTTAATTTAATATTTATTTTTACCCTTCCCTTTTTGTCTTTTATTTTTATTGCATATTATTATTTTGTGATATGAAAACCCTAGGATAGAAGACAACTTTTTTGTATATATGTTTGTTTGTTTTGCAGCTTGGGGGGTATTCTTTATATTTTGCTCCTTCACACACTCCACTATCACACTTTTACACACACGTGAGAATAGTCCTGTACCCGGACTGGAGAATAACCTAAGTTAGAACGAGACTGCGTAGTGATGGCCTACTGGATGTGCGTCCTGTTGGGTGGTCACGAAAGTCTCACCTAGAGTTTGGTCCGTCTTGAGAATGCTGGCACTCCTAATAGCTTGCCTATTGTTGTCGATCAGTGTTCTTAATTGGGGTCGTTGGCTCTAGGAACCTTATATAGGACTCTTTAGAGCTACCCTTTGAAAGATTCACTCAATAGACGAGCCGTAGACCTATTCTCTAGGGAATCCTCGTAGGACACAAAAGAGCCTCATACCCCTGCACTCAAACAAACACCGATACATTTTTCGGTCTTCTAAAAAAAAATCTCAAAAAATCATGTGTTATTTTGGCAAATTAGTTTTAGCATACCTCATGCATTTTTACCTGTCCCTTTTGCATGGCATAAAAAAATTTAATTGCACATTCACATTCCATTCTTCATGCATTTCTATAACCGCCAGGGAATTGTAAGACTTTCTTTCTGACAAGATGGATCAAACATTTGCATTAATAAAATAAGTTTCTTTCAGTTCTGCGTCAAACAGAAACTTGCAATTTCCCCGGTGCGACACGAAAGCATACATTTGCATTGCATGCACATTCATCAGTTCATTCATGTACTTACGAAAAAAGAAAAATTGAAAAAATAAACAGAGAGTAAAAGGGCAAGCTGGTTCATCAACATTGCTACCGGACTAGTTCTCAAACAAGAAAAATGGCCGAAGAGGATAATCAGACTCTGAGAGAAGACATTGCAAAGCTGAAGGCTCAAATGAGCGAGATGATGGTATTGAAAGATCAAATGACCGAGATGATGGCGCTGAAAGATCAAATGTATGAATTCGTGAAACTCCTCGAGAGAAAAAATGTAGATGAAGGTGTTTCGGCAGGGAATACTGAGAACAATGCTACAAGTCTCCCTCCTCCTCCCAGCTCCGAGACTCCATACACCGCTGGAGTGAACGTCCAGAGCTACTAATGGCTCCCTTACGGTCTCCTAGCTGGTTACGCTCCTCCTACCATGGAAGCCAATCCAGAGGAAGGACCTTCAGGAGTCGCTGGACCTTCAGCTCAAAATACAAATGCAGAAATACCGCGAGTTCACTTCTCAAGTCCTGCGACTGCACCACAGGTCATTCCACAGGGTTATACTCCGTCACCAGTAGTAATTCATCATGCTCCTACACCAAACTCCGCTGCAATGCCCATGGTTCCTCCCCACTACAACATGAGAGGACCCTCTCATAACTACTCAATGGAGGGCTCTCAGCCCGAGGACAAATATCAGATACTAGAAGAGCGCCTGAGAGCAATTGAAGGATCCAATGTCGGCGTAAGGGATGCATATGATCTGTGGCTCGTCTCTAATGTGATTATCCCACCCAAGTTCAAAGTGCCCGACTTTAACAAATACAGAGGGGTAACTTGTCCCGCTAGCCATCTGACTATGTATTGTAGAAGAATGGCCGCATTTGCACACAACGACAAACTGCTCGTCCATTACTTTCAGAATAGCTTGACCGGGACAGCCTCAAGCTGGTACATGCAGTTGGAACGCACCCACATTCGATGTTGGAAAGATCTGGCTGATGCTTTCTTAAAGCAGTACAAATACAACATCGATATGGCTCCCGATAGAGCACAGTTGCAGAATATGGTGAAAAGAAACAAAGAATCATTCAAGGAGTATGCCCAGCGTTGGAGAGGATCGGCAGCGCAGGTAGTTCCGCCTCTACTAGAGAAAGAAATGGGATCCATGTTCATAGATACGTTGCAATCACCCTTCTATGACAGATTAATTGGGAGCGTATCCTCTAACTTCTCAGACATGATCACCATAGGAGAAAGGTTGGAGAAGGGAATGAGAAACGGGAAAATCTCTCACGGTTCGACTGAAACCAATAACCGAAGGAAGTCTTTCGCAGGATTTGTTAGAGGTAATGAAGGGGAAACCAACTCCATAACAAGATCAGTGAAAGCCTCTTACACTTCCAAAAACCATCATCGAGCCCTGCACTTCTCTACCCAAACCACTAAAAGCCATAAACCACCAAACTACCCAGAAAGGAGACATGTACAGTTTGATCCAATTCTCGCATCATACTCAGATATGTTCGACCACCTCACTAGTCACAACCTAATCTCCCCCCGCCCAATGAGGCCCATTGAACCTCCATTCCCGAGAGGCTATGACCCGAACGCCACTTGCGAATTTCACGCAGGCGCAATTGGGCATTCAGTAGAAAACTGCAAGGCACTGAAACATGTGATTCAGGATCTGATCGAATCCAAATGGTTGAGCTTCAATGAGGATGCTCCGAATGGAGGCGCTAACTCTTTGCCAGGGGCATGAGAAGTCATCCGTCCGTGCTTTTGAAGGCGATCAAAGGGCTAAAAACAACATCATCAACCTTGTGCGCCTTTGTCCCGCAACTGAAGCGCTTATGAATTGGGAGATTGTTGATTTTCTTGTGATTTTCGGTTCAGAGTAATGTTACGTAATGCAAATCCTATGGCTCTGCCCAAAGCCTTAGGACATTTCAATAAGGGCATGCATGTTTCTTTCCGGTATCAATATTAATAAAATAGCATTTTGAATTCTCCGATAAATTCCTTTTTACTCATTTGCTCGCTTTACTTTTTCTTTTATTCTTCCTCAATTTCTACTAATGCAGACTTAAATAACTTGTCCTTGAAAATAACAACGTCGGTAATTCATGTCATAACTTTAATCGCCCCATTAATCAAACCAAGGAATAAGTTGAAGATAACTGGGAAACTCTTCCAGAGGTAATGATAATAACGGAACAAAAGGATAAAGTAACCCATCCTCGCGTGGAATCAAACGAAATGATCAACTTGGGCACAGAAGAAGACAAAAAGGTGTTAAAATTAACATCACACCCAAAGGATAGCAAATCAAGAAAGTTCGCTTACATCACCTTGTCTAACATAAGACGCCCACTGGTGTAGCAAACCCGTGATTGTTGAGAAATTTGGTCTGCCGTTACAGCTTTCCTAAAAAAAACATCACAGACAATGGTGAAAGGACTATGTAAGGACTCCAAGTCGAGCATCATGATCCCTTCCCATACCGCCCAAAAAAATAAAATGGGGCAGTTGCAACAACAAATGAAGAATATCAGGGATGATAGTGACATTTCACCTCACGTGGAGATCAGACCTAGTTCATACTTCAACAGGGGCAACCCCGTACGATAGGAGTAGTACTTCCATTAAACCTCACCAAACAAAAGAAGGGTTGTCTTATGTCATACCAGAAAAGAACAAAGAAAACTTAACAAAAGAAAGTCTTTCCTCAACAATTTTAAGGAGACTTGGTGCCCAAGAAAGTCATACCCAAAAGGATTCCCGTAGGAGATGGACCTCGAACTATAAAGGATCTCACATGGTAAAGAAATCATTCTCTGGAAGAGCCTTAATTCTCACAAAAATGGACAGGGAAGACCCCCCACTCTCGGTGAACTCTGCTTAAAAAAGGAGTATAGAAAAATGAGAAAGATGATCCAAGCAAAAATGAGCTCGCTAGGTTGAAAACCCGAAAGGGCGGCCTAGGCAAAAGTTAGAGCGAACCGATGGATTGAAAACTCTAAAGGGCGATCCAGGAAAAAATTAGGGTTAGGAAGTTGGACTAAACAAACATTGAGGCAATCAGCACTTCCAGAAGTCGGATGATGAGTGATCAAGGTCGTGAACATGGGTGGCCGGCACCGTTACTTCAAGGACACTAACTACCGAGAAGTCTGCTTAGTATTTCAGCTTTCCTATTCTTTCAATAAAATTCCTGACGTAATCTTAAGTCGGTGTGCCTTCTGCACATTTGGCCTCCAATGTCAATATCAAACACTTTCCTTTCTTTTTACTTCCGTCTATTTTCGAAATGATGTTTTGTGATGATTGATACTGGATTGTGAAACATGTGGCATAATCAAAAGCATTACAATCATTACGAAATTTTCGAGAATCACAGAAGAGATATAGTCTTTCATTAAAATACCTATAAAGAAGAAAGGAACCGCAGGAATAGAGCAATAAATGCGCGATCATCTCAAATGATAAGTCCCAATCATGCGCAATTGACTTAACAGTACGAATACACTTGATAGCCTCATGCCGGAAGTCCTGCGAGTTGAAGGACCAGCAAAAAGAGAGGCCCAAAAAGAAAAGCAAATAAGACCAAAAAAAGGGGGCAAAAAAAAGGGAAGAAAAGCCAAAAGAAAAATCATCCACATAGCATAAATCATTCCATCATGCATTCACATACGTTTCATTCATCCCATCGGACACCTACCATTTCACACACCTATATTGCACGCATGCATCATTCATCGCATTTTTAGACATGCCAAATATAGATAGCTTTTCCCTTCTCAGGTAAATGCATTCATTAGGTATGTGTTAGAGAAGTACGCCATGTGTCAAACCCAATAGTTTGTTCCCTCAAAGTCAGTGCTCCAAGCACTGGTCTCGTATCACAATTCAGAGTCTCGGACCCCAGCAGTCCTTTGCAGCCCCAGAGCTGTCTTAATTTAGACCTCCAACGGTCATCCATTCTAGATCGCACGTTGCGTTATCGAGCAACCGACGGATCATCCGACCCCAGGTCCATCAGTTCAGTTCGACCCAGTATGTCAAAGTAACGACTTCGAACTCTACCCTCAAGATCACTATGTCGCCACTGAGCGCGACGGATCATCCGACCCCAGGTCCTTCAGACTAGCTGTGTCAGCCTAAGACATGGTGGATGTCCTTGGAGGTGAGCAAATTAGGTCAACGACCTGATCTTGCCCCTCCGGCCGCTCGAAAAAGGCCACCCCCGAGCATTCCATTTTACTAGTACCATTACTAGTTTGTGCTCTTTTGGACCCCCAGTGGTCCTTCAAAGCCCCAGTGCACCTCCGGACCCCAATTGGTCCTTTAGGGTTTAGGCAACCCCTTGGAGCCCCAGTGCTCCCTTAGAGCCCAAATTCTCTTCCAGAGCCCCAAGGCTCCAGATCCCCAGCGATCATTTCTTTATTGTTCTCGGTTAACACGCCAAGTGTTAATCGTCCCTCTTTTCCCTAACTCATCTTCCCCCTAAGCGGACAAAATTAGAGTCTATTCTATCTTTATTTTTATTTCTACTACGAAAATCTGAAAACCATTCACTTTTTCTAGTAAAACATAAATAAAGAGGGGCAGCTGTTATACCCCAATTTTGCCCGCTCTCTTTCTTATTACGGTCATTTTTATTTAGTTCACGTGTCATAAGTCCTAGGTGACATTACTACGAGAAAAGTTTGCGACTCATTCATTTCGTTTGATTGGATTGAGATACCTTTTCATCTAATTGGGCGCGTGCTTTCGTAATTGGGCTTATCGACGGTTTTTTTTTTGTTTTAATTAGGCCGGATTTTAGCAACTTATTCCAGTTGGGCCTATCTTTAATCATGTGTTGTAATAGGCCTGTTTCTTCTAATTGAGCCTCATTTTAACGCATTGTTTGATTGGGCCCGATTTTCGTTCTTGGTTCTGGCCCAACTTCACTTTGTGTTTATTCACTTCATTTCTAATAATAAAAATATAAATCAAAAAATCACCAAAAATATTAAATAAAATCAGAATTAATTTACAATAATCCCAAAAAATCTAAAAATACAAAAACACTAAATAAAATCCAAAAAAAGTAGAAAACGAAAATACAAAAAGGAATCAGCTGCTCTCTGGGCTTGTTCTTGCTTTCCAAGGCTTCTTAATAAGCCCGATACCTGATGTTGCACCCCGAAAAATCCCCGGCTTGGGGTTTCTCAATGTACAACGCGGAAAAAGTTGGAGCCGCCACCAATATTTTAATTTTAAGACCAAAACATTGAAAAAAGGTCTTTTGGACAAGGCGGATGGTCTTTTGAAAACTAGAGATATAGGTTCGGGGGTCGATTACGTGCGAGGAAGGTGTTAGCACCGCGCACGTCCTTTCTACCGAAAGGGAACCTCTAATTAAATGTGTGGTTTTGACGTTTGATTTGAAAAATACCTAGATTTGCCTATTTATTTCTTATTTGGAGATGAATGGGAAATCTTTTAATGAAAATTTTATTTTAGGTGAGAAGGGGGAAAAAAGGGTTTTTAGAAAAAGTGCTTGACGGGACATGGCCCGCTCCTACGTATCTCCCGGTGCGATGGAGAATTCAAAGCTACGTAGTTCTTGGTTCTTTTTGAAAAGTTTTTGTTTTTTATCTTTTTTAGTGAGTTTTTGAAATAGGACGAGCATTAGCAAATGATTAAACTAGCAGAGGCTATGATGAATCACTGCTAAATGCTCAAAAAGAGTTGTACCGCTAGTCAAACGAACAAAGGTTCTGATGGACTATTGATAACAACTTGTTTTTATTATCTTTTTGAAAGTGATTTTCGAAAGAGATTGATTTGTACGAGGATCAAACTAACAAAAGTTATGATGGATCGTCGTTTATTATTTTTAGGAGAAAAGAACATTGTCACTAATAGCTAAACGAACAGAGGCTCTGATGAGCTACTAGCAACAATGGGTTTGAAAATGATTTTTGTTTGTTTTATGAAAATGATTGGTTTAGGGGGGTGAAAAGAGTTTTTATTTGTGGCGCTTGACGAGAACGTGGCTCGCTCCTACGTATCCCAAACGGGAATCAAAGCGACGTAGTTCTAATAATGTTTTTGAAAGGGTTTAAAAGGGGCAAGCTGAATCACCCGAGACCATCTTCACCACTTAGAACATGATGCACTAGGCATAAGTGGGAATCATATGGTTCGTCATCAGCAATGGACGATAACATACAAGAACGAGTAAATGAATGCTATAGTTAAGTTAAATCACATGGATCACAATAACTAAACATTAACAAATGAAAAGACTGAAATACCTCTGATGAAGACAGATATTACAGATCTGAAGAACGCAAACCCCGACTAACCCTTGCAAGAGATCAGCTCAGACGGACCAACGGCGCGGATAGAGCGAAAATGAAGCGGAGAACTGGAAAATGAGATTTGCGAGAGTTGTCTTCCCAGATCTCGTGAAATGTCTCTCAGATCTCGTGAAAATGTCTCTCAGATCTCGTGAAAAAATGTGTGTCAGATCTCGTGAAAAATGTGTGTAGCAATTCTTCTCTCTGATCTTGTGTGAAGTGTCCGTCCAAAGAAATGGTGAAGCTTAGCTTCCTATTTATAGAGTTTCAAAAACAACCGTTTGATTTTTAACCATTAATGCATGACATAATCGATTATGTCTCTCAATTGAAACATATGCTAATCGATTATGTTGATGAAAATGGAAACTTGGGTGAGATGATAATCGATTATTGTTGTAAGGCAAAATAGGTGCATAATCGATTATCAACCTTCCTTAAAAGGTGGTAATCGATTATGTGCTTTAGTTGTTTGAAGCATATAATCGATTATGTTGATGAGAATGGAAATTTTGGTGAGATGATAATCGATTATTGTTGTAAGGCAAAACAGGTGCATAATCGATTATCAACCTTCCTTAAAAGGTGGTAATCGATTATGTGCTTTAGTTGTTTGAAGCATATAATCGATTATGGTATATAAAAAAGGAAGGTAAGGATAGCTTGCTAATCGATTATTTCTTTTAGTTATAACAGGATGCTAATCGATTATGTGCTCTGAAACATTCAGGCACATAATCTATTAGCATAATCGATTATGCCTTGTGAAAATAGATTTCAAGCTTTCAACAAAATTATTTTTTTTTGGGTTTAAGTGCCACCTTATGCATGCATGCAATTTTGTAAAATATTTTTCAAAGCTTATTTTGATGCATCATACATGTTTTGAAAAAATCATCTCTCAGCTACTAAAGTCATAGACCTTCAGTGATAAATGACCAAAATGCCCTTTTTGACCCTAAAAACCCTAATTTCCCAAAAAGTGCATTCTAACCCTAAAAATGATTTCAAAAACTTTGGAATGGTTTCTAGGACCCAAAATGCAATGCATAATTTTATTTTTGTGTGGAAAATTAGGGTTTGGACCTAAGCCGGACAAAATTGGGGTATGACAGCTGAAACGGAAACGAAATCGTCAGTCATAAATTTTGATTACGTTTCACACCTATAAAAATCAGCACAATTCAGACCCAAAGGACACACAGAAAACGGATACAAAATAGATAGAAATTCTGAGCAAAAATTAGGGTTTCACGTTGAAACCCTAATAACAAAACATCAAAATTCAGAAACAGTAAGCAGCAAGCAAAGCAAAAGAAACAGCAACAGAAAAGCGGCAGCAGCAGGCGAATTTAAGAAGCTGGAAAAGAGGTTGGTCTCCACTGTTTCTTTCTCGTTGTTATTCAGTTCATAATAGGCTGCCTTGTAGATAATGTTAATTAACACATGAACTAATAATTTGAAACCTGATACATACACATATGAAATAAGAACCGAATTTCAGCTTCATATTAAAAACGTATAAATTAAGGTTTATTTTTCGTAAATAGATTAGGGTACAACTAATAGTTAACAGGTTCTAAAAGAAGAGATCAGTAATCTTTTTTCTTAGTTAGAGAATTAGCAATTAATAAGAAATCCTTTTTACTTAGAAAAATTTACCACCGATCCGAAATAGGTTTAGATTATTTTAGAAAATTAGGGTGTCCCTGAAATCTGTTTCTCTGAAAATTGGTAGCCAAACAGTAGCAAAACGTATATAAATAGGAAGCCAAAAATCAGAACAGAATAGGAAAGAAGAAAGAACATAATCGAAAAACAAAAAAACAACAAAATGGAGTAAAACTCATCTCAGGCCACCGCAGACGGTGGTCGCATGCCGTGAACCGTCGCCATGGCTCCGCCGGCGTCGCTTTCGTGTCCCCTTACCATCGCGTATTATCATCATGCTCTCATTCCCTCAGCGTCGTACCTCTCACCGTCGTCGTTTCACCGTCGTCAAACTACCGGCGCATCAACGCCCCTTCGCGGCCACCTCTGACGAAAAAACCATCGCTGTGGACACGCCACCACCATCGCGACCTCCTTTTGCTGCGAGCCCAGCAGTAGTGGTGTCCATCACCGTCGCCAAGACCGCCGTCACGGCACCTTCCCCACCACCGTCACCATCACGCCCCCTCCGTCGGAGTCTCTCTCTCTCATTCTCCCTCTTTCTTTTCTCTCTTTCTCGATTTCTCTCTCACATTCCCACGCTCCACGAGCCCTCGCCCTCTCTCTCGCCGGAAACTTCGCTTCTCTCCCTCACTCTCCGCAAATCTCTCCCTCTCTCCGCAAATCCCTTTCTCTCTCCACTCTACAGTTGGCTGCGGCGCAGTAAGCGTGGAGAAGGAAACTAGGGTTACAAAAACCTAATATTCCCTTTTATACCCCTTCCCATTCTATTTCATTTTAATTTTATTTTATTTAATTTTTATTATTTCAGTTTACTAAACACACCCTCCCGTTTTCCTGAATACGCTCCCCCCTGAGAAGCCCACGTTCTCGCAGGCCAGTTTACCAAAAACGAACTGGGCTTCTGCTTTCCACACCTCCCTTTTTTAATAATACAACCATCTGCTCTAACTGCACCCCTGTTTTATTAATGCAGCCCCTTTTCGTTTTTCTATTTATTTTTTTTCCAAAAAATAATTTCTTTCACATAAACATATAAAAATAAATAGATAAATATTTCATTTTCAAAAAAATATAAATAGGGGACTAAGTCGACTGTACAGTCGGGTTAGTCTGCTTTTTAGGTCACTAATGAACCGTTACGGATCATGGCCTAAAATCCCTATTTAAAACAAACAAATTTCTAAATTAAAATAAACACAAACACAATTCTTTCCACAAATCAAATTTTCAAAATAGGGGATTAAGTCGACTGTACAGTCGGGTTAGTCAGCGTTCTATGACGAATGAACCGTACAGATCAAGAGTCCTAAAACCCCTGTTCAAACAAAATCAAACCACCACACATCAAACTATCTTCCAAACTTCAAAAATCCATTTTCACAAAGTAGGGGACTAAACCGACTGTACAGTCAGGTTAGTCATCGTTTTAGGACAAATGAACTGATCACTCAGGAGTCCTAAGATCCCTATATTAAAAAATACCAACCAACAAACATTTTTCTACCAAGAACTACGTGTGATTTGATTCTCTACCAAGAGATACGTAGGAGCAGATGGGGGCCCATATCTGTCAATTGCACTAATAAAAAACCATTTTTTAATCTTTTCCTAAATAATCGTTTTCTTAAATAAATTATCAATTTCCTTCTTTCTTTTTAATCACAATAAAAGGGTAAAAATAAACATTTTCAAAGAATCCTAATTTCGTTCTCACCTTCCTCAGCGCCGCATCTGTCAAAGAATACAAGAGAGAGAGAAACCTGCGTGTGAGAGAGAGAAAGGGACTTGCGGAGGAGAGAAGGCGAGAGCCACGGTGAGAGAGAGAAGAAGCCATAGTGAGGAAGAGAGGGAGAACATTTCAGAGATGGAGGGAGAAGAGGGGGACGGCGTGATTGAGATGAAGACCACACCGGAGGCCCGCGCGTTGATGGCGACGGCGGAGGGAGGCTTTTGACCGGCCGTTTCGTGGCCGGTGACGATGGTGAAGACGAACGGTGCGATGATGGTGGTGAAGAGAAACGTGAGGGTGGTTGAATGGCGGAGACAGTGCGGGTGTTGGTGGTGGTTGGTTGTTTCGGTGGCTGCGGGTGACAGTGGTGGTCGCGACGACGGCACGGCGGCGCAGAGGGGATGATGACGGCCACGCTCGCTGTGGGGACGAACACCGTGACAGTGTTGACAGCGACGGTGATGAAACGAGAAGATGGAGGCGCCTTTGGTGGTTCACGGCCAATGGCCACCGTACACGGTGGCCGGAATCTGTGAGTGAACGTAAACTCTTTTTATTTTGCTTCCTTTTTCGGTTTCAACCTCTTCTCTTTTTCAAAACCCGACTCTATTTTGCTACTGTTTGTTATTCTGGTTAAGATCAAGGGCGGTGGTGGTTATGGCCAAAGGACGAAACAGAGGGAGATAGAGGAGGAGGTGCGAACGGTTGTACGACGGTGTTGGGGGGGGTACGGTGGTGGCTGTTTGGTGGCTGTTGGGGAGGTTGATAGCTACGGTGGTGGATTGGTGATGATAGGGGTGGTTGGTGGTTGGCCGTAGGAGTGGTAGAGAGGGGTGCGTGATATCTATCTGAGTATTTTTTTTTACATTTTGCTGTCAATTTTCGTTGATTGTCCCCCCCCCCCTTTGTGCTGTTTCTGTTTTTGTTTTTTTACAGAGGATGCAAATCAATGAGACAAAATTGTGCTGCTATGCTTTTTCAGAGAAGGCAGAGTAGTAGAGCAGAGGTGGGGGTACTGCTGTTTGCAAGACCAGCATTGTTGGTGCCAAGAATGGGAAGACAATAAAGAGGATGAAGAAATGGGCTTTGGCATAATGCTCAAAAAGATTTTCAGCAAGGACAGCAACTTGTGCTGCCTTGCTTTTTGTTTAGTTTTTGCTTTTTAATTAATTTTTTGTACTATTTTGTATTTAATTTTTTGTCAACATGTATGTACTTAAGTTGACTTCTTTATTTGTAAACAAAAATTGATTATAGTAATAATAATAAAAAAGCAATTATTCAAATCTGATTTTTTTTATTACATTTTCTTATTAAACTAATACCTATAACAATAGAATAACGAGTACTAAAATGAGCACTCGTACACGACGACAAGTGACACGCATGCACAACGAGAATGAAACCTGCACATGATCAAGAATGACACGCGTAAACGGCAAACGCAATATTTTAGATTTTTTTCTAGTAAACTTTAAATTAGCCGGACAAAATTAGGGTATGACAGCTGCCCCTCTTTATTTATATTCTGTAGATAAACTGAAGGGTTTTCATAGTAGGAATAGAAATAAGGATAAGAAGACACTAATTTTGTCACGACTTATGATTTTTTTTTTTAGAAATTATTTGAGCAATTGGATCGACATGGAACAAAAGTAAATAAGGATCACTGGGGATCTGAAGGAGCACTAGGGCTCTGATGGTCTAATTCACAATCGATGCTTGGCGCATTGATTTGAATTAAACTGAAGGACCGACGGGGTCTAAAGGGCATGCCTAAGCCTGATGGATCAAGATGGTCTGTTGGAGCGCAAACTAGCAATGGTACTAGTAAAACGGTCTGCTTGGGGTGGCCTTTTTCGAGCGGCCATGGGGGCAAGGTCAGGTCATTGACCTGATTTGCTCACCTCGAAGGACGTCCACTGTGTTTTTAGGCGGACACAGCTAGTCTGAAGGACCTGGGGTCGGATGATCGGTCGCGCTCAGTGTCGACATAGTGATCTCAAGGTAGAGTTCGAAGTCGTTGCTTTGACGTGCTAATTCGAACTGAACTGAAGGACCTGGGGTCGGATGATCCGTCGGTTGCTCGATAACGCGACGTGCGATCTGGATTGAAGGACCATTGATGGTCTGAAGGAGCGCTTGGGCTCTGAAGGACCACTGGGGGTCAGCAAGAGTACTGGGACTCTGAATTGTGATATGAGACCAGCGCTTGGAGCACCGACTTTGAGGGAACAAACTATTTGGATTGACACATGCCGTACTTGCCTAGAACATACCTAATGAATGCATTTACCTGAGAAGGGAAAAGCTATCTATATTCGGCAAGTCTGTAAATGCAACGAATGATGTATGCGTTCAATATATGTATGTGACATGGTAAGTGTCCGATGAGATGAATGAAATGTGGTAGATGATGTGAGTTGAAGTTGATGGAACATGGAGGTCTACAAACAACGTATGTGAATGCAGATAGGATATGAATGTGATTGTGTTGATTAAATGATGAATGTAAGGGAATGAGCGATTTTCCTCTTTTTGCTTTTTTGCTTTTTTTTTTCTTAGTATATAATGAGTGTATGAAGTGCAAAGTGCGAATGTGATGCACATATAATGCTTTGATGCAAATGTCATGGTGAATAAAAGAAAACCATGAAGGCATAGCAAATGATATGATTGGTGATGTAGAAAGCTTTGGGCAACGATGAAACCGGCACTTGGCGCGTCTATCGAAGCAAAAAAGTGTTATATGTATGCAATGTGATGAATGTGCAATGCGAAAGTAAATGGACTACAAAAGGCCCGTGAATGATGGATGCTGAAGCTGGTCAAAAAAAAATTGATAAGTATTATATGTGAGTGCAGATGACGTGCAAATGCAAATGTAATGCTTTGATGCAGGTGCCATGGTAGGTGCATGTTTGCATGGTGGAATGAAATGTATGGTATGATTTATTGATGATGCATTTTTGCGGTTTCTGAGAAGAGAAAAAGATTTTTTTTTATGCGAGAAATTGAGAAGTAGATGCTTTGGAATCATCACTTATTGGATGCATGGTTGTATGGCGGGATGATTTATGCGATGATTTTATTGATGATGCAGAAAGATTTTTGTAATGATGAGAGATGAGGCTTTTGATGCACGAGGCACAGAAGTGAATATTTTGCAATAATCGTTCCTAGGAAAAAAAATTGGATTTGATTTAAATTCAAGCTCTGGCAATCTCAAGGTTGTTACTTACAGTAACTGATGTGCAACCCTACTTGACTGTATTTACAGATTCGTTCACGTTGTTCTTCCTTTACGGTGTCCCATGATTGATTGAATTTTAGGCCCACAAAATTAACAAAGTGAGTGTTCAACGTCACATTATTAACTTGTGTTCTCTCTCTTTGAAGCATTGTTTAGTAGACATGTAGAGCAGTGCAAATACGGATGACTGAATCAGTTGACTTGGTAAGACTGATATGACACGTGATGGGATGAATGGTAGGTTTTCCCCAAAGTCATGAAAGGTAGGTTTTTCCCAGCTCAAGAAATGTGGAACTGCCCCGATTTAGACTACCAAGGAAGATTATCGAATGGTCTGCCCCTGTATAGTGATGACAACAGCAAGGGGTGTAGAGGAAACAATTAGTTGGGAATACCATGACTTTGGAATGTAGGGTGGCAAACGAGGGATTTTATCTCAACCCATGAAGTTTGGTGTTGCCCCAATCTTGACACGAACAATTTTGCCCTGACTAGAGTTGGAGAAAGGCAGCATTTAGGATAATGGGTTGAGAAGATGCCTCGGCATGGTTTTGTGGATGGGGATATTGTAACGCCCAAATATTTAATTAAATTATCTAATTAAATATTTAGGTATCCAATTATTTAATTATTTATTTTAATGGTGTAATTATATTAGCATTTGATTAAGAGGTTTATAATTGAATAATAGGAGATGGTGTTAGTAATCGGGCTTAAGCTGGAGGAAAGCCCGTGATCCATGAGCCCAAGGCTTAGGCGCATGAAGGGAGTGTTAGTGAGGGTTAGGGCATTTCGCATAGGGAGAAGAAAAAGAAAGAAAAATTTGGGAAGAGGAGAGAAAGAGAGAAGAGGGTTTTGGCGCAAATCCAAGGGAGAAGAGGAGGAGGAGGAGTTCGCGAATTCAAGGGAGCAGAGAGGAGCTGTGTTGCTGAGGTTTTGTTGGTGACTCGATCAAGAGAATTGGTGCTCTCCTACTATAAGGTAAGGGTGGGGTTCTTCCTTATAATGGGGTTTCATGATGAGGTTATGTGGGAATAGGTCCTATAATACCCTTTGATGGATTGTGATGTTTGATTTGGTGTTAGTTGAATTATAACTAGGTTGGATTGAAATTTGACATTTGTCGGTGATGGTTGTGACTCTAGAACTTGGTGCTCATTGTTGTTATTACTAAACGCATGCTAGGTGTTCGATTAAATTGTTGTTTGGTGTTGTGAGTGACAAATTATGATGATTGACATTGGTGATTAAGGATTGGTGACTTGAATTGGTGAATTAACAAAATTATTGAACCCTAGGGCGCCATCCCTGAAATGTTGTAGTGCTGTTTTTGGGGCCCTGTGCCTGGGCGCTGTGCCTGGCCATGTTGCCTTGGTGTTCTGTTGCTGTTTCTGGCGCCCTGTGCATGGGCGCCGTGTCTGGGTATGTTCGCGTGTGCCAGTGTGTGTGTGTTGCCCGTGTCTTGGCGCAGGGGCGCCATGGGCGCCTGTTCCTGAGTTGTGTTGCGCGCTGTCTTGGCGTAGGGGCGCCATGGGCGCTGTGTCTGGGCGTGTCCTGTTTGTGTTGCGTTTTGTGCTGCTGTTGTCTGGGCGCCAAGGGCGCCAATTCCTGTGCCAGGTTGCGTTTCTGCTGTGTTCCCTGCTGTCTGGGCGCCAAGGGCGCCATTTCCTGCAGTGTTGCTAGGCGCCCTGCTCCTGGGAGCCAGGTTCAGCGTGTTGCCTGTTGCTGGGCGCCCTGCTCCTGGGCGCCAGTTTGCTGTGTTGCGTTTTCCTGCCAGGCGCCCTGTGCTTGGGCGCCATTTTCAGCATATGTCTCAGTTTTGTTCCTATTTTGTTTTTGCAATATCTTTTGACTCGGGAGTCCGATTGAGACGTTTCAAAATGTTTTGGAAAGCTTATTCAGAAGCCTAGCTGAATATTCTAATTTAAGGCAAAGTGATCTATTTTTCTGGAAATTGTTAGCCGTTGTCTTAGTCGTTAAGTGTTGATGCCTTTGGGAAAAGAAAAATTGCCGTATCTCAAATATTTTGGAAAATTGTCGTCGTCCCAATATTTTGGAAACTTGTTGTCATCTTGGTGTCTTGGTGCTGTTTGAGCTAGGTGTGAAGGCTCAAATCTTGGTGTTGTGGGAGCTAGGTGTGAAGGCTCCAAATATTGGTGTTCCGTTGTCTCGGGTAGTTTGGTGTTTCGGTGTCGTTGGGCTAGGTGTGAAAGCTCAACTTTGGTGATATTGGTGAATAATTTTTTTGGTGTGTCACATTGTGACTATTTTAGATGATTGTCTGTGTGCATACATGGTGTCGCATACAGCATGTGCATTTATTTTGGTGAATACCTTTGGTCTTGGAGCTAGGTGTGAAAGCTCAAATTTTATGAATTGGTGAGCCGAGTGTGAAAGCTCTCAATTTTGGTGACGCCTCTATTTACAAGAAAATTTTTTGGTGATTTGGTTCCACATGCATATGCCCGTTGGTGTGGGTTGCATTCATGCATTGTCATGACATTTGGTGACTGATTGTGGTGTTTACTATTTGACGTGTGTTTATGAATTAGAAGTGTGTATTGGAGTGGTAGATATAGTTGTCATATTCTAGCATATTTCCTATCATTTTACGCTATTATATTGAAGATATTTCACCCCTTCTGTTTGAATGTTACCCCTATGCGGTAACGTGCAGGTGATTGCGAGTGAAGGCCTAGTTACCTTCGCTAGTCTGAGTCGATGTCACTTGCTTTGATATGTAACACTCAAGGGGGGAAACGAACCTAGACTTGGCTGTTGCATTTTATTTATTTGGAGCCCATTCAGGACGTTATGATTTGATTGTTTGAAACTTATTTCTATATCCGCTGCGTGGTGATGTATTTTTGACGATGCGGTTATTTAAACTGGTGTTATGGGCTTCGACCCTTCTTGACAAGTGTTATATATCGTATGTGATGTTTTGAACTATCGATGAAATGTTTGACATCTCTTTTCGTAGTATGAAAAATTTTTATAACTCTGATTTTATTAAATAATTATCGGGTAGAAAATGGGTGTTACATTAGTGGTTTCAGAGCAAAAGTTCGGTCTGTCCGGCAAGTTGTCCAGTCGTAGTGTCAATTGACAATGGTGTGTTGTCAGTTATATCTAACTGTTGTTTGTTTTGTAGCAAGTGAGTTGAAATGGCTGGGAGGAACGATACTGCAATTGTTGCTGCTCTAGCTGCTATGGCGCAGGCTGTGCAGAATCAACAGAATGCTGGTGAAAATGCTGGGTCTCGGAGTTTGGCTACTTTTCAGAGAGAGAATCCGCCTACCTTTAAGGGCAAGTATGATCCCGATGGTGCTTTAGCTTGGTTGAAAGAAATGGAGAGGATTTTTCGAGTGATGGATTGTACCCAAGCACAGAAAGTCCGCTATGGTACGCATATGCTAGCTGAGGAAGCTGATGATTGGTGGTTAGAGGCGAGGCAGAGATTGGAGACTGCTAATGAAGAGATTACCTGGGAAGTGTTCAGCAGAGAGTTTAACCGTAAGTATTATCCTGAAGATGTCCGAGGGAAGAAAGAGATTGAGTTTCTGGAGCTGAAACAAGGGAGTATGTCAGTATCGGAGTATGCCGCTAAGTTCGTGGAGCTAGCAAAGTTCTATCCGCATTACACTGGAGCTAATGCTGAGTTTTCTAAGTGTATCAAGTTTGAGAATGGTTTGAGGCCCGAGATCAAGAAGGCAATCGGATATCAAAAGATCCGTGTCTTTGCTGACTTGATTGATAGTTGTAGAATTTTTGAGGAGGATAGTAATGCTCACTACAAGATTGTGAATGATAAGAGGAGCAAGTTTCAAGGCCGTAGTAAGCCGTATGAGGTCCCTGCGGGCAAGGGTAAGCAGAGAGCTGATGCTGGCAAGAGGACTAGTGGGGAGATGCCCCTGCTAGCATTGTGTGTTTTAAGTGTGGCAAGCCTGGCCACAAGAGTGTCATGTGCAGAAGCGACGTAAAGAAGTGTTTCAAGTGCGGTAAGGACGGTCATGTGATGGCCGAATGTGAGCGCAAGGTAGTGGTCTGCTACAACTATGGTGAAGAGGGGCACATTAGTCCTCAGTGTCCGAAGCCGAAGAAGGAAAGGTCCAGTGGAAAGGTGTTCGCTTTAGCAGGTGAAGAGCCTACTGAAGATGATGGACTCATTAGAGGTACGTGCTTCATTAATGGTACTCCTTTAAAGTCTATTGTTGATACTGGTGCTACTCATTGCTTTATTGCTGCTGATTGTTGTAAGAGATTGGGTCTAGTTTTGTCTGCTATGAATGGAGAGATGGTTGTCGACACTATAGCTAAGGGGTCGGTAACCACTTCTCTTGTATGTTCTCAGTGTCCCGTGTCGATCTTCGACCGAGACTTTGTTGTGGATTTTGTTTGTTTGCCGCTGAAGGGATTAGATGTAATTTTGGGCATGAACAAGTTGGAGCATAACCATTTTCGCATTGATTGTCGTCGCAAGTCTGTGAGCTTTGGAGAGGAAGAGTCTGGTTTGTTATCTGCTAGTCAGTTGTGGAAGTTAGCAAAGGAGGGAGTTCAGTTATTCTCGCTGATGGCATCGCTGTCTGCTGAGAATCAAACTATCATTGAAGAGTTGCAGGTGGTGCGCGAATTTCCTGAAGTCTTTCCCGATGAGATTCCAAGTGTGCCGCCTGAGAGGGAAGTGGAGTTTTCTATTGATCTTGTACCCGGTACGAGGCCTGTGTCTATGGCACCGTACAGGATGTCTGCATCGGAATTGTCTGAGTTGAAGGAGCAACTGGAAGATCTGCTTGAGAAGAAGTTTATTAGGCCGAGTGTATCGCTGTGGGGAGCTCTTGTGTTGCTGGTGAAGAAGAAAGATGGAAGCATGAGGTTGTGTGTTGATTATAGGCAGCTGAATAAGGTGACCATTAAGAACAAGTATCCACTGCCGAGGATAGACGATTTGATGGATCAGTTAGTGGGTGCTCGAGTGTTCAGCAAGATTGATTTGAGGTCAGGTTATCATCAGATCAAGGTGAAGGATGGTGATGTTCAGAACACTTCTTTCAGGACGCGGTATGGGCATTATGAGTATTCGGTGATGCGGTTCGGTGTCACTAACGCGCCGGGTGTATTTATGGAGTACATGAATCATATATTCCATACTTACTTGGATCGGTTCGTGGTTGTGTCCATTGACGACATCCTGATTTATTCGAAATCGGAGGAAGAGCATGCGGAGCATCTGAGATTAGTATTGGAGGTCTTGAGAGAGAAGAGGCTGTATGCCAAATTGTCTAAGTGTGAATTCTGGTTGTCAGAAGTAAGTTTTCTGGGTCATATCATTTCTTGTAGTGGTATTGTTGTAGATCCGTCTAAGGTTGATGCCGTGATGCAGTGGGAGAGTCCGAAATCGGCTACGGAGATTAGAAGCTTCTTAGAGTTGGCTGGTTACTATAAAAGGTTAATCGAAGGTTTTTCTAAGTTGGCCCTTCCGTTGACGCAGTTGACTTGTAAGGGTAAGGCTTTTGTGTGGGATGCTCATTGTGAGGAAAGTTTCCTTGAGTTGAAGAAGAGATTGACGACGTCTCCTATTTTGACGTTGCCAAAACCGGGAGAGCCGTTCGTGGTGTATTGTGATGCTTCGAAGATGGGTCTAGGTGGCGTGCTTATGCAAGATGGGAAGGTGATTGCTTATGCGTCGAGGCAGTTAAGGATTCATGAAAAGAATTATCCAACGCATGATTTGGAGTTAGCTGCAGTAGTCTTTGTGTTGAAGATTTGGAGGCACTATTTGTATGGTTCCAGATTTGAGGTGTTCAGTGATCATAAGAGTTTGAAATATTTGTTTGACCAGAAGGAGTTGAATATGAGGCAGCGTCGATGGTTGGAGTTGTTGAAGGACTATGATTTCGGTTTGAACTATCATCCAGGCAAAGCTAATGTCGTGGCTGATGCTTTGAGCCGAAAGACTTTGCATATGTCGGCAATGATGTCTAAGGAGTTAGAGTTGATTGAGGAATTCAGGGATTTGAGTTTGGTTTGTGAAGTGTCGCTTCAGAGTGTTAAGTTGGGTATGTTGAAGATTAATAATGAGTTCCTTGATAGTATCAGAGAAGCCCAGAAGTTGGATATCAAGTTGGTGGATTTGATGGTCGGGGATGATCGGCCTGAGGGTAGTGACTTTAAGTTGGATGCGCATGGTGTTTTGAGATTCCGTGATAGGATTTGCATTCCTGAAGACGCAGAGCTGAAGAGAGCAATTTTAGAAGAGGGTCATCGAAGTAAGTTGAGTATTCATCCCAGAGCTACAAAGATGTATCAAGACCTGAAGAAGTTGTTTTGGTGGCCTGGTATGAGTCTGGAGAGAGTGTGGTGCTTGGACCGGAAATTGTTCGGGAGACAACCGAGAAGATAAAGTTGATCCGTGAGAAGATGAAGGCTTCGCAGAGTCATCAGAAGAGTTATCACGACAAGAGGAGAAAAGATTTAGAGTTCCAGGAAGGTGAGCATGTCTTTTTGAGAGTCACTCCAGTGACCGGTGTTGGCCGTGCTTTGAAGTCGAAGAAGCTCACTCCTCGATTCATTGGTCCTTATCAGATTTCCGGGAGAGTTGGGAATGTGGCGTATAGAGTGGCTTTACCGCCAAGTCTTTCGAATTTGCACGACATGTTTCACATGTCGCAACTTCGGAACTACGTTTCGGATCCATCTCATGTGATCCACATGGATGATGTGGAGGTATGGGATAATCTCACGGTGGAGACGATGTAACGCCCAAATATTTAATTAAATTATTTAATTAAATATTTAGGTATTCAATTATTTAGTTATTTATTTATTTATTTATTTAATTGGTGTAATTAAATTAATGTTGGATTGAGAGGTGTGTATTTGGGTTTTAGGTGATGGCGTTAGTGATCGGGCTTGAGGAAGCCCGTGATCCAAGCCCACTAGCTAGGCGCATAGGAGAAGCGCCTAGGCTAGGGGTTAGTGGATATGCGAATTAGAGTGAGAGGAAAAGAAAAGGAAGCTTGCGAAATAGAGAGAGAGGAGAAGAGAGAAAGAAAACGGCGCACAAGGGAGAGGAGAAGGAGAAGAGGATTCACAAATTTCAAGGAAGAGAAGGAAGCTGTGTTGCTGTGTTCCGTTGGTGACTTTCTCTCCGGGGTTTTCTATTCCTACGAATTAAGGTAAGGGTGGGTCTCATCTTCCTCTATAATTGGGTCTATGATGGGTATTAGGGGAGGGGCTTAGACCTATGTGGCCATGATATTATGTGATTGCTTGATTTGTAGTTGATTGAAATCCTTGATTTATGGATATTACGAATTGATGTCTTGATTGATGATTATTGCGAAATTGTTGTTTGATTGATGATTACTATGGAATTGGCGTTTTGATGATGGTTGTCATGGAATTGGTGTTTTTGATGTTGTCTTGGTCGCATATGAGATGTTGGTAATTTACGTGATGTTGTTGTTCAAGTCCTAGGCGCCTTAGGCGCCATTGTTGTTGCCATGTTGCGTGTTGTTGTGGCTGCCTTGGCGCAGGGGCGCCATGGGCGCCTGGGCGCCAGTGTTGCTGCCCAGCGCCAGTTTTGCTGTCTGTGTCTGTGCTGGGCGCCAGGTTCCCTGTGCCTGGGCGCCAAGGGCGCCTAATTTTGGCTGCCAGTGTTGCATTCCTAAGTTGTGTTTCCGTATAGTTTTGTTGCCTGGATGTCATTGGTGCTGAATTTTGGTCGCTAGGTTGCGTATTCTGAAATGTCACTGGGATCCCCTCCCCTGGGCGCTGGTTCTGCCTGCGCCAGTTTTTGTGTTGCTGTCTTGCTGGGCGCCAGGATCCCCTATGGGCGCCAGGATCCCTTTCCTGCGCCAGTTTGTGTTGCTGCGCCCGTTTCTGTGGCTGCGCCAGTGTTCCCTGCTAGGCGCCCAGCGCTTGGGAGCCATTTTCAGGATGTTGCCAAATTTTTCCCGGTTTTGTTTTTGACATATCTTTTGACTTGGGTGTCCGTTTTAAGTGTTTCAAAGTGCGTTGCGAAGCTTATTCAGTTTTCTACCTGTGTAATCTGTTTTATGGTCAAAATTATTACTTTTCTGACAGTTTCTGGGCGCCTCAAGTGGCTGTCCCCGTTGGTCGTTGTTGTTGACGTTGTAAAACTATTTCGATGTTTAAAACCCTTGTTGGTGTCCTAATTGGTGTCGTGAGCTGAAGTAAAACCTTTTGATGTAATCGGTAATATTTGTGTCCCGGTGTCAATAATGATGCGTTGATGTTTTTTTGACGATAATGCCCCTAGTGGCTATTACCTTGATTGACGATGATATTGATGATGAATAAAAGCTGTGATTTTATAAGTGACGATGATGCCATAAAGTCTATTAGCGACGATGATGTTAATGACGATGTATAATAGTGGCAAATATATGTGTGATGATGACTTGACAGGTGATGTGCCTTTCATTGGCAAATTGGTAAGTGATGGGTTGTTAAGTTGACTGTGCTTGTATGGGACTGTCTCCGGTGCATGTCATGGTGTCTCATACATCTCATGTGCATAAACAAGCGACGATGATGCCATAAAGGCTATTTAGTGACGATGATGCCATAAAGGCTATTTATTGACGATGATGACAGGTACCTCATGCATACGCACGTTGCGATGGGTTGCATTTCATACATGCTCATAACATTGTGATGACTTGCTGTGATGATTGATTTGATGTGCGATGTGGTCTATATAGCGTTGTAGCTCTAGCATAATACTTATCATATGCTCTATTATATTGTTAGATGAACTCACCCCTTCTGTTTGATTGTTACCCCTATGCGGTAACGTGCAGGTGATCACGAGTGAAGGCTTAGGTACCTTCGCTAGTCTTGAGTCGGTGTCTGCTTCTGATATGTAACACTTAGGGGGGAACGCTAGTTCTTTAAATTGCTATTGTTTTTGAAGTTGCTAATGGTTTTATCAGGACGTTTGATTAATGGATTTCGAATCATTTTATTACATTCCGCTGCGTGGTAACTTATCTTGATGTATTGTTGACTAAAACGATTTTGGGCGTTGTCCCTTTTGATGAGGCCATAAAGGTTATATTATTGACGAAGGTGTTATGGGCTTAGTCCCTTTTTGACAGGGTATGTATATCGCATGAGACATTTTGTTTAATGATGAATATGTGTGACATCCCTTTCGATGTATGAAATAAATTTTTGTAAACTCTGATTTTGTTAAATAATCACCGGGTAGAAAAAGGGGTGTTACATTAGTGGTATCAGAGCAAAAGTTCGGTCTGTCCGGCCAAGTTGTCCAGTCGTAGTGTCAATTGACAATGGTGTGTTGTCAAGTTATTGTGTCATTGACGATCAAGCATTGTCAATTAGTTCTAGCTGTTGCTTGTGCTTGTAGTGATTAGTTGAGATGGCTGGAAGTATCGATGCTGCTATTGCTGCTGCGTGGGCTGCTATGTCTGCGTCAGAATTGTCTGAATTGAAGAAGCAACTTGAAGATCTGCTTGAGAAGAAGTTTGTTAGGCCAAGTGTATTGCCGTGGGGAGCTCCGGTGTTGCTAGTAAAGAAGAAGGATGGAAGCATGAGGTTGTGTGTTGATTATAGGCGGCTGAATAAGGTGACCATTAAGAACAAGTATCCACTGCCGAGGATAGACGATTTGATGGGTCAGTTGGTGGGTGCTCGAGTGTTCAGCAAGATTGATTTGAGGTCAGGTTATCACCAGATCAAGGTGAAGGATGAAGATGTTCGGAAAACTGCTTTCAGGACGAGGTATGGGCATTATGAGTATTCGGTGATGCCGTTCGGTGTCACGAACGCGCCGGGTGTATTTATGGAATACATGAATCGTATATTTCATACTTACTTGGATCGGTTCGTGGTTGTGTTTGTAACGCCCCAAAATAATTTAATTATTTATTTAATTAAGTTATTTAAGGCTTACAATATTTATTTAATTTAATTAAATAATTCAAGGTTTAATTATTTTATTTTATTTATTAGGAGGTGTTGTCACGAATTGAGTGGTGCGAGCAAGGGCCCGTGATCCACAATTAGGCCCGTGGCCCATTTCCTTGTCAAAGAATTCGACTCACAAGGGGTCTTAGAGTTAGTTTTCATTTTTACTCTATTGTGAAGAGAAGGAAAAAGAAACGTAAAAGAGAGAGTGAGAAGAGGAGAAGTGCGAAGTGAAGGGGAGAAGAAGAGAAAGGGGGGCGAATCACTCAAGAGGAGGAAGAGCTTGATTGGAGTCTTGCATTTTTCCTTGGAGCTTTGCTAGCAATTCGACTTCCATAAGGTTAGGGGGTCCTCTTTTGTTTTTAATAATTTATGCGAATTGGTGATGCTTAGGGTTAGGATTCTAGGATAGTGCTATGAACAAATTGTGATGTTGATGATTAATCTATAATATTGTGATGCTTGAGTTTAAATTGCCTATGTTGAAATCACATGATTGAATGTTTGGATTGTTGCTAATGCGAATTGGATGTCATATGTTTGAATATATGTCTTATTGGTGCTTACTTGGTGAAATTGAGAATCATGGTGACACTTGAATCATATATATATAATTGAGTGTTTGGTGAATTGAAATTGGTGATTGAAATTGAAAAATTCTGGTTTTGGAAGCCCCTAGGCGCCTTGGGCGCCATATGCATGTTGCTGGATTTTCTGTTCTGCGCCTTAGTCATGGGCGCCAGGCGCCCAGCAGTGTGCCTGCGCCAGTTTCCCAAATTCTGTTGCCCCTGTGTTGCTGTTTCTGTGTCACTGTGTTGCTGTGCCTGTTGCCACTGTGTTGCTGTGTTCTGTGTCATGGGCGCCAAGGTCCCCAATGTTCTGGTGATGGTTTTGTAAAAATTGGTTTCAGGTTTGCATATTCAGGTAAAATGGCTCGTGCAAAAATGATTTTGGGCAACAAAAGAGTTGGGTTGCGTGTTTTCACTCGGTGCCTAGTGCATGGGCGCCAAAAATGATGTTCAGTTTTTGACAAAATTTTTATTGGGTTTTCATGTTCTGAGCATTTAGCTCGTGTAAAATCAATTTCGAAGTAAAATGAGTTTTGTTGCATGTTGGCCTTAGGCGCCTTGTGCCTGGGCGCTGTGTTCCCCAGCGCCAGTTTTGCCAGGCGCCCAGCGCCAGTTGTGCTAGGCGCTGCGCCAGTTTTGCCAGGCGCCCAGCGCCAGTTGTGCTAGGCGCTGCGCCAGTTTTGCCAGGCGCCCAGTGCCAGTTGTGCTAGGCGCTGCGCCAGTTTTGCCAGGCGCCCAGCGCCAGTTGTGCTAGGCGCTGCGCCAGTTTTTGCTGGGTGCCAGTTTCCAGGATGTCTAAGTATTTTTCCTATTTTGTTTTTAATGTAACTTTTGACTCGGTTATCCAAATTTAACGGTTCAAAATGCGTTTCGAAGCTAATTTCAGTGTTTATCCAATTGTTCCAGTTTTATGCAAAAATAAATTATTTTACTGGTGTTTCTGGGCTGATGGTGTTCAAGTGTCCAAATGGCTATTTTTATCCACTTTCCCTATGTCGTGTCAATATCCTAAATTGGTCTATTTGAATTGGTGTTGGTGTGAGTGGTGGGCTGAATTGGTGAGTGTGATAAGGTGAGATTGGTGAGCAGAGGCTTCGGCCTAATTTTAATTTGGTGAGCTGATTAATCTACTATGGTGAGATTATGAATTAAAATGGTGAATTGATTGGACTGTGGTGTGTTGTGATGCATTCCCATAGCATCTCATGAAACATGTGCATTATTGGTGAGCAGAGGCTACGGCCTAATTTTAATTAGTGAGCAGAGGCTTTGGCCTAGTTTTATTTGGTGAGCAGAGGCTACGGCCTATTTGTATTTTGGTGACGGATCCGACATGCATGTACCCGTGGAGTTTGGGTTGCATTTCATGCATAATCATATATCGTGTAGTGCTGCTTGGAAATAGAATGTTGATGTGATTGTTTCCATTGTTGTGAATTGGTGTGCCTGTTTCCTTTTTCCTATGCAGTGCTTAATTCTCATATGTTATTAATTATGAAAAGAGACTCACCCTACTGCTTTTATGTTGCTTCTTATGTCGGCAACGTGCAGGTAATAACGAGTGAAGGATTCCTTTATGCCTTCGTCTGGTAGAAAGTGTCACGCTCTGATACGTAGCACCAGGGGGGGATATCCTATGTTTATGCGTCATTTTCCTTAAACCTTTAGATTTTTGTTGGTAATGTATTGGTTTTTATTTTAGAACTCATTATTATTCCGCTGCTGGTGGTGATTGGATTTAGTTGATGCGAACTAAACGTTTTCTTATGGTGTTATGTATCTTGTGTTTTGAACCGAACTGTGAAAAGTGAAGTGATTGATTTTTATGGAATAAGTGTAGCACTCGCTTAATATGTTTTCAAAGAAAAAAAAGAGACTTTGATTTTATTAAAAAGTAAAGTTATTAGAAAAGGGGTGTTACATTAGTGGTATCAGAGCAGTTCGGTCTGTCCGGCCAAGTCGTCCTGTCATAGTGTCTTATGACAAATAGAATTGTTAAATAATCACCGGGTAGAAAAAGGGGTGTTACAGACGATGCCTGTGCAGATTGAAGACCATGAAGTTAAGGTGTTAAGAGGCAAGGAAATTGCATTGGTGAAGGTGGTCTGGCTAGGAGCTGCCGGTGAGAGCATGACTTGGGAGTTGGAGAGTAAGATGCGGGAGTCCTATCCAGAGCTGTTTGATTCAGGTGAGTTTTCGAGGACGAAAGCATTCTAAGTGGGGGAGGGTTGTAACGCCCAAATATTTAATTAAATTATCTAATTAAATATTTAGGTATCCAATTATTTATTTATTTATTTTAATGGTGGAATTATATTAGCATTTGATTAAGAGGTGTATAATTGAATAATAGGAGATGGTGTTAGTAATCGGGCTTAAGCTGGAGGAAAGCCCGTGATCCATGAGCCCAAGGCTTAGGCGCATGAAGGGAGTGTTAGTGAGGGTTAGGGCATTTCGCATAGGGAGAAGAAAAAGAAAGAAAAATTTGGGAAGAGGAGAGAAAGAGAGAAGAGGGTTTCGGCGCAAATCCAAGGGAGAAGAGGAGGAGGAGGAGTTCGCGAATTCAAGGGAGCAGAGAGGAGCTGTGTTGCTGAGGTTTTGTTGGTGACTCGATCAAGAGAATTGGTGCTCTCCTACTATAAGGTAAGGGTGGGGTTCTTCCTTATAATGGGGTTTCATGATGGGGTTATGTGGGGATAGGTCCTATAATACCCTTTGATGGATTGTGATGTTTGATTTGGTGTTAGTTGAATTATAACTAGGTTGGATTGAAATTTGACATTTGTCGGTGATGGTTATGACTCTAGAACTTGGTGCTCATTGTTGTTATTACTAAACGCATGCTAGGTGTTCGATTAAACTGTTGTTTGGTGTTGTGAGTGACAAATTATGATGATTGACATTGGTGATTAAGGATTGGTGATTTGAATTGGTGAATTATCGAAATTATTGAACCCTAGGGCGCCATGGGCGCCATTGTCCTAGATGCTGTTTTTGGGGCCCTAGTGCTGGGCGCCATCCCTGAAATGTTGTAGTGCTATTTTTGGCGCCCTGTGCCTGGGCGCTGTGCCTGACCATGTTGCCTTGGTGTTCTGTTGCTGTTTCTGGCGCCCTGTGCATGGGCGCCGTGTCTGGGTGTGTTCGCGTGTGCCAGTGTGTGTGTGTTGCCCGTGTCTTGGCGCAGGGGCGCCATGGGCGCCTGTTCCTGAGTTGTGTTGCGCGCTGTCTTGGCGCAGGGGCACCATGGGCGCCATGGGCGCTGTGTCTGGGCGTGTCCTGTTTGTGCTGCTGTTGTCTGGGCGCCATTTCCTGCAGTGTTGCTAGGCGCCCTGTGATAGGCCGCAAGTATACGGTTCTATCGCGTAGTAAAAATATCGATCCACAGGGAGTTATATGTGATTACCAATCTAGTTTTTAGTGATGATTAGCTGTAACGGAATGATTTAGTAAAAATTGGTTTGATTTAAATTAGAATAAAAAGCGCCCCAGGATTATGGTTAAATCTCAATGATGGAAATTAACCCTTTAACTATCCCCTATCTTATTATTAAGTTTGTTTTTAAGGACAAGGCATTCTTTTGGTGTAATTCAAGTTTCCTTTCGGAATACAAGAACGTGTCTCGAAACAATGATCAAGCCTATTCTCGTGGTTGATCATTGCCGAAACCCATTAAGCATCGCCTTATTGTCCCAAGGTTATCACCGCTATTCTCATGCTTTGATTGACCTTGTCTAATTTCATTTGTTCCAATGTCAAGCTTCACCTTTCGGTCCTTCACTTGACATTTGAGTTATACAATTTGCTTGACGAAACTAGATTAAAACCCAAACTCAAATAAAACAGGGTTTAGTCTTGGAGTTATTTAGGGACCCATCATATTGGATTGTTTCCCATAATCCCAAGACTAGAGAAGTCTACTCACTCATGATCATAGTAGACAAGGGAGTAGAAGAGAATTGCATAATGAAAATAACAGAATGTAAATAACAAGGAAATAAAAGTGCAAGAATATAAAGACAAAACCTTAACAAAACGCAAGAACTTTGATTAAACTTTGAACTTAAACTCCAATGGTAAAAGATGAGTATGAAGCTACATTGAGGCCCTTTTTATAGTCTAGGATCAGTAGACAAAACACTAAATTTGAATTACAATCCATAAAGATGAGAATGGGAAAGGTTTGTAACATCAGCACTAAATTCGAATTACAATCCATAAAGATGAGAATGGGAAGAGTTTGTAACATCTTTTGAATTCATGGCTGATTTTTCCACTTTTATATTACTTGATTCTTTTCTCCATCCTATTGTCTTTTGATCCTTGCTCTTTAAACATCAAATTTCCTCATTTGCTCCATAATTAACCCTGAGAATAAAAACTAACAATAGGTAGTAAAATAGTCCTAAAGTAGAATCAAAACATCAAATAAATTACTTAAAATAAAATACTAAAAACACACTAAAATATGACTTATCAAACTCCCCCACGCTTGAATCTTTGCTTGTCCTCAAGCAAAACTATGAAACTCACTGGGCCAATTTTTGGAAAAAATTCTGAATTCCTACAAAACTTCAAGTGGACCGGAGGTATATTTCTGCACTTCTCTGGTTTGAGACTTACTACTTTGGGCTTTTGTGATTTATGAGACAAGTTTTAGGTACTAGCACAATAGGAAGGATATCAATGTCAGCATAGAACTAGTTCCCTAGCATTCTTAAGCTTGGGTCTTCCATTCACTAGACCGGGTCTCAAAGGAGGGTCTTTATACGCTGGGCATTCAAGCACTTTTCTTTTTTCTTTTGCTTTTTCTTTGATGTAAGCCAACCACTTTTAATTAACAATTTTTTTTTCTGAACTTAAAGTGGCCAGCCTTTGATGTTCTTTTTTTTTTTTGATACCCCAACTCAGACGTTTTTCTCCAGTAACCTCGCATCCGATGAATGTCACGAAGAGAACTAAGTTTCTAGTTTCTTTTCTAAACCTCCTAATAGTACCAGTAACCAAAAACAAATCTCAAGAGAGTGTGTGTGTGAAAACCCAAAAAGCAGTAACAAACAAACATTTATTTTTACCAGTCAGTCCACCTAGATGAATACTATGAATTTCAAAAAAAAAATTAATCCAAAAGTGGCCCTAACCAAATAAAACATGCTTTCAAAACTCACAAAGATTTGAGAAAAGGGGAGATGATATTTTATTCAAAAATAAACTAGACTAAAAATAACGAGAAAACAGTAAAGAAAAGGCAAGATACCCCCCATGCTTGGACCAAACATTGTCCTCAATGTAAAACAGAATAGAATATATGAGAGGGGTAAGAAAGCTCACATTGATTGCCATTTTGTAGCTTTTCTTCTTATTCCAAGAAAACAAAACATAGGTAAACCAGTGGGTTGCCTCCCACGCAGCGCTCGTTTATGGTCATTAGCTTGACCTTTGCCCTTTGTAGACTTATTCCTGGGTCCCATTGCTTGAAGCATAAAGACCAAGTGACACATGAAGAATGAAAACATATTCCTGGATCCCATGGCTTGTAAAATGGAAGTTGTATAAGCAATAAGATCTTATTTTCATTTCCCCCTAGATCAAATGTTATTTTCACAAAAGAAGGTGAAAAATAAGATAAAGGAGACAACATTGTAACATCCACACATGCATTTAAATTAATATACTTATCCAAGGGAAAAATTACAATTTCCTTTGTAATCTCCATTTCATGGTATAACTCTTGTGAATCATCTTCCACTACCACTTTACCATTGTTTTGATCTACCTCAACAACAATATTTTTCTCAGTTTCATGTATTTTTTGAATAACCCCTGTAAGAAAGGTGGTGGTGGTGGCAACAATGACGCATAAGATTCCCATTCCTCCTTGGAGAAAACAAATACATTTTTGTATATCCCTTTTATGCAACATGGTGGTGGTTGCAAAAATTCCTCAAAGTATTCCCATTCCTCCCTGGAGAATGTAAATACATGCTTATTCATAGTAACAAGAAAAAAAACATTTAAAGAAGAGAATAAGAAAATAAAATAAAAGAAAAATTTCAGTCTAACCGGTACCAAAAAGTTGATTAATATCACTAACTCCCCGGCAACGGCGCCAAAAACTTAATAGGCCGCAAGTATACGGTTCTATCGCGTAGTAAAAATATCGATCCACAGGGAGTTATATGTGATTACCAATCTAGTTTTTAGTGATGATTAGCTGAAACGGAATGATTTAGTAAAATTTGGTTTGATTTAAATTAGAATAAAAAGCGCCCCAGGATTATGGTTAAATCTCAATGACGGAATGATTTAGTAAAAATTGGTTTGTTTTTAAGGACAAGGCATTCTTTTGGTGTAATTCAAGTTTCCTTTCGGAATACAAGAACGTGTCTCGAAACAATGATCAAGCCTATTCTCATGGTTGATCATTGCCGAAACCCATTAAGCACCGCCTTATTGTCCCAAGGTTATCACCGCTATTATCATGCTTTGATTGACCTTGTCTAATTTCATTTATTCCAATGTCAAGCTTCACCTTTCGGTCCTTCACTTGACATTTGAGTTATACAATTTGCTTGACGAAATTAGATTAAAACCCAAACTCAAATAAAATAGGGTTTAGTCTTGGAGTTATTTAGGGACCCATCATATTGGATTGTTTCCCATAATCCCAAGACTAGAGAAGTCTACTCACTCATGATCATAGTAGACAAGGGAGTAGAAGAGAATTGCATAATGAAAATAACAGAATGTAAATAACAAGGAAATAAAAGTGCAAGAATATAAAGACAAAACCTTAACAAAACGCAAGAACTTTGATTAAACTTTGAACTTAAACTCCAATGGTAAAAGATGAGTATGAAGCTACATTGAGGCCCTTTTTATAGTCTAGGATCAGTAGACAAAGCACTAAATTTGAATTACAATCCATAAAGATGAGAATGGGAAGAGTTTGTAACATCAACACTAAATTCGAATTACAATCCATAAAGATGAGAATGGGAAGAGTTTGTAACATCTTTTGAATTCATGGCTGATTTTTCCACTTTTATATTACTTGATTCTTTTCTCCATCCTATTGTCTTTTGATCCTTGCTCTTTAAACATCAAATTTCCTCATTTGCTCCATAATTAATCCTGAGAATAAAAACTAACAATAGGTAGTAAAATAGTCCTAAAGTAGAATCAAAACATCAAATAAATTACTTAAAATAAAATACTAAAAACACACTAAAATATGACTTATCACCCTGCTCCTGGGCGCCAGGTTCAGCGTGTTGCCTGTTGCTGGGCGCCCTGCTCCTGGGCGCTAGTTTGCTGTGTTGTGTTTTCCTGCTAGGCGCCCTGTACCTGAGCGCCATTTTCAGCATATGTCTCAGTTTTGTTCCTATTTTGTTTTTGCAATATCTTTTGACTCGAGAGTCCGATTGAGACGTTTCAAAATGTTTTGGAAAGCTTATTCAGAAGCCTAGCTGAATATTCTAATTTAAGGCAAAGTGATCTATTTTTCTGGAAATTGTTAGCTGTTGTCTTAGTCGTTAAGTGTTGATGCCTTTGGGAAAAGAAAAATTGTCGTATCTCAAATATTTTGGAAAATTGTCGTCGTCCCAATATTTTGGAAACTTGTTGTCATCTTGGTGTCTTGGTGCTGTTTGAGCTAGGTGTGAAGGCTCAAATCTTGGTGTTGTGGGAGCTAGGTGTGAAGGCTCCAAATATTGGTGTTCCTTTGTCTCGGGTAGTTTGGTGTTTCGGTGTCGTTGGGCTAGGTGTGAAAGCTCAACTTTGGTGATATTGGTGAATAATTTTTTTGGTGTGTCACATTGTGACTATTTTGGATGATTGTCTGTGTGCATACATGGTGTCGCATACAACATGTGCATTTATTTTGGTGAAGGCCTTTGGTCTTGGAGCTAGGTGTGAAAGCTCAAATTTTTCAAAAACTAGTGAGCCGGGTGTGAAAGCTCAAATTTTATGAATTGGTGAGCCGGGTGTGAAAGCTCTCAATTTTGGTGACGCCTCTATCTATAGGAAAAATTTTGGTGATTTGGTACCACATGCATATGCCCGTTGGTGTGGGTTGCATTCATGCATTGTCATGACATTTGGTGACTGATTGTGGTGTTTACTATTTGACGTGTGTTTATGAATTAGATGTGTGTATTGGAGTGGTAGATATAGTTGTCATATTCTAGCATATTTCCTATCATTTTACGCTATTATATTGAAGATATCTCACCCCTTCTGTTTGAATGTTACCCCTATGCGGTAACGTGCAGGTGATTGCGAGTGAAGGCCTAGTTACCTTCGCTAGTCTGAGTCGGTGTCATTTGCTTCGATATGTAACACTCAAGGGGGGAAACGAACCTAGACTTGGCTGTTGCATTTTATTTATTTGGAGCCCATTCAGGACGTTATGATTTGATTGTTTGAAACTTATTTCTATATCCGCTGCGTGGTGATGTATTTTTGACGATGCGGTTATTTAAACTGGTGTTATGGGCTTCGACCCTTCTTGACAAGTGTTATATATCGTATGTGATGTTTTGAACTATCGATGAAATGTGTGACATCTCTTTTCGTAGTATGAAAAATTTTTATAACTCTGATTTTATTAAATAATTATCGGGTAGGAAAGGGGTGTTACAGATATGACAAAGAGACGAGATGGGTGTAGGGCAAATTCCCCGACTTTAGGTGGAGTGAATGGTGACGGGATTGCCCCACTTTGAAATGGTATTTCAAATGATTGCTTGTAGTGGGGTTGTGAAAGGTGACTGGGTTTGGGTCATGGTTTTTTGAAATTGGTGGTATGGATTGGATGTGGTATATGAATGAGATGGATGCCGGACATTTCCTCCAAGTTCAAGAGGCATGAAAGGTGAAAGGTATGCCCCACTTTGTCATCTAGGTGATGGTCCTAGTCCAAACTTTTGGCCCTTTGAAGGTGACTCCCACAGAATATGATAATCCTGAGTTTTTGATATGATGAAAATTTCAATTGGTGATCACTAAACTTTGTCTTTATATCAGTGCGATTTGAAATATTGGAGTGCAAGCCCTTTGGTTTTTTTCTCTTTTTTTTTTCTTTTTTTTATCCTTTTTTTGATTTTTTTTTGGGCAAATATATTGTAAATAAATAAACTTACTCATCCTAAAATTAAATCTTTGAGAAAACGAAAACAATCAATTATTGATCAGCATGGACTTTGTAATGTGGCCAGTGTTTAGAGGTTTATGAAAGAAAGGTTTATAACGTGGTCAATGGTTATGGGGTTGTGGAGTATATACTCAAATGGGCTCAGAGAGGTGTTTGATGGTTTATTGATACGATGACCTTTTAAAAAGATAAGTAGGTTCAGACAAGTGTTTGAGGCCAATGATTTGGGTATCGTGGAAGAAATGATAATTAGGCCTAAGGAGGTGTTTGTGAGTTTATTCGAACAAGGATATCTTCTATGTTTGGCTCACAATTTCCACTGCTTTTGCTTTTTCTTTTTGAGGATTTCTTTTTCATCCTCTTTTTTGAATTTCACATTTTTTGTGATCTTTTTTCTTTTTTTTTTGAGTAGAGTGAGCTGATAAAAGTGACACACCATTTTTAATGTGGAATTGATCCTTGTCTAGGGTGACTGCAAGATTTTTTGATTTTTTTTTTTGGCTCAAAGGGGTAGTAAAGAACTTTTTTTTAGGATACGGGAAGACGACCAAACTTCATTTCAAATCATGATTGCTTGTTTTTCTCAAAAATTAATTCAAGGACAAAAATTATTTATTTTTATATATCCGCTCTTTTTCTCTTTATTTCTTTTATTTGCCCCTAATTTTTGCTTAGGCCGCTCTTGCGAGTTTACAAGATATCTAGTGATCACAAATTTGCCCCAGCTTGGGGCCTAAAGCGTTAGCTCATGAAATTTCATCATTGAGAACAAAACAAATGGTTAACTAGGTACTTGTGTGGAGAATATGCACCTTATGGGATGGTCGGGGTGGGACTGGACATGAACAAGGAATGATGATGGGATGGAAAGATGTGGACACTGGCTGACTCAAACAAGAGTAAATGCGTATTGCCTACAAGTTCACTATACGGATGCTTCACAGAGAGTTAACATAGTTTGCGACATGATAGAAGAAATTTTTGATAACACATCAGTTAACAAAATAGACCAATTTGATCATTTATCATGGGATGGACGATATGCATCGTTTTTCTGAAGAAAACTTTGAACAAGCCGCGAAAAGTGAATAACATCTTTTTTGAAAATTGAGTGTCTGAAAACACCTTGATTTTGTAGCTAAGCTAAATTTTTCCAAAGAAGAATAACCAATCTCGCCTCATCTCTCATCAATTTTTGAAAAAAAGTACGCTCATGTTTTTTTTTTAGAAAATGAGGCAAAATGTGATAGATGAACTGATACATGATGATGGACATGGATGATGAACTGTAAGTGCATGAAATGCATGTGATTGTTTGACTCCAATGACATCTAAGATGCTCAACGGAATAATTTTTTTAGATGATTTTGGTTTTTAAGAGACAATACAACATGTAACTGGTGCAAATTTACAAATTCTCATTGAAAGGAGTGATGACATGTTTTTTTGTTTTTTTTTAGTTTTTTTTTCCTAGAAAACGACACATGCAGTGAAAAATGATTGTTTGATTCTAATTAAATGCTATGTCAAGTATGCAAAGAGACAATTATTGTAAATGACTTAGCAACATGATAATGATGCAAACATTTTTTCAATTGATGATGAATGATGCAAGAAGGTTGAAATAATCAATGTTTTAAAACTCGGACCGGTGACCGACTCGGTGAAGGTACCGGGTCACTGGGTCAATGGTCGGACCGAGGGGCCGACAGTTGAACCGCATGACCAAAACCGGGACCGGATGACTCGGAACCGGTCTCTACTTCAAGAATTTTCAATACCTATATAGTATATAATATAAATTTCATACTTGTAAAATTAATAACTATGTTTATTTTATATCTACTAAAATATAAAAAATTCCCAAATTTTCAGGACTTATATATTTCATACTTGTAAAACTTAATTTGCTAAAATTACACACCATACCTATTTTATTTTTATTTGCTTGGTATATATTAAATAAATTTTAAAAGTTCATATTATGCTTCAATAAATATTTAGAACAAATTTCATAAGTTAACAACTTAATATTAAATAAATCTTTAAAAAAATACTTAATATTAAATAAGTTTGTTGAAACATAATATTAATATTACAAACTAATGCCATGAGGATGAGCGTACTTGACTTTTTGGAAAAGAGGTGCCAATTATATATATTTGAAATAAATAATATCCTCAATAAGATTGGTAGCCTCATGGCAGCGCTCAACATTTGCTTTTAACAGGTCAGGGGTTCAAACCCCACTAATGGCATTTTGTTGAGGGTTTTTTTGAGTCTCTTTTGTTTTAAGTAGTTTACAAATAGTCCCACATCGCATAGAATGAACGAAACAGGGAGGAGAATGAGATATAAAAGCAAGGCATATGTCAATGGGAAACATACTTACCTAGATGGCAATCACTAGTGGGGGCCTGCGTTTGCGCGGCCCCTCCCAATTACAGTTCAAAGATTTGATAAAAAAAAATGCACAACCCGGTCCGGTTCAAGCCGGGTCACCGGGTCGCCGGTTTTCCCAAAAACTGGCCGAGTCACACCGGTTCCCACCGGTTTGCTGCATGGCCGATCCAAAACCTTGACCGGCTCGGTTACCCCCCCGGTTCCCGGTCCGACCGGTCGGGCCGAGCCGGTTTTTAAAACACTGGAAATAATGTTACGTTTTTTTCTTTTTTTGGAATGTACATATGAATGAACACATGATGATGGATATGTACGATGAAAATGCAAATGTATGAAATGCATGGAGGAACTGATCACTTGAAGGGACCAACGACTTTATTCTATTATGAATGCAAGATGTTTTTTTTAAAAAAAAAAAAGATTAACTATGCGTATGCAATGGGGATAATCAAATTACATGCCCCCCATGTCCTAATGCATGAAGGAACACGTGGTGATAGATATGCATGATGCAAATGCATGAAACGCGTGCGCGAATGATCACTTGGAAAGACCAATTATTCTAAATGATTTTTTTGCTTTTTGGGGGCAATACAGCATGTGACCGATGCATGGCCTCATTTATGTATCAAAAATAATGACATAATTTTTGTGAAATGATGCATGCTGAAACGGGGAATGAAATGACGTATGAATGATCGATGAAACAACGGTTTTTTTATTTATTAGGATGAGTGAAATGATGTATGAATGATATGTTTTTAAATGCATCTCATGATGTTGCAAATGATGAAATGTCTACATTATCTGATGATGATTTTTTGTAAACGGAAGTGCATGCTAAATGAGATATTCCAATGTTTATCATAATTTTTTAATTGTGCTCGTGGTTTTTTCTATCATCTCTTTTTTTAGAAAAAAAATGCATGAATGAACAAATGATGTTGCATGATGCAGATGCATGGAATGTGAATGATTACTTGAAAAGATTGACAATCCAAAAATGATTTTTTGGAGGCATTGCAATATGCTGATGAATAATGCAAGAAAGTGGCATTATTTTTTTTATTTTCTTTTATTTGGAAATGATGCATGCAAGATGACTAATGCATTCGAGGTGGTTAAGGATGAAGACCTTTTATTTTTATATTTTTTTGCACGAAGAGGAGTAATGAATATAGTATATTTTTTCTATATGAGTATGCAAGATGATGCAAGTTGGGCAAATATGTAGTGTCTCTGTTTTTTTGGATGATGATGATATGCATGTTAGTACCATGAGAACGAGATGTATATGAAAACAAGTGATTCGTTCTATGGTGGTTTTTTATTTTCTAGCAAAATATAATGCCCATGATGACGGATATGTATGGAAAATGCAAATGCATGTATGCATAAAGAAATAAATGTTTGATCCTAATGCAATTATTTTATTTTTTCAAGAGGTAGTGTGACATATATGCAGACTCTTATTTTTAATTTATTGGATGACGAATGATACAATTATAATGAAATGATTTTTTTTTGTTTTATTTGGGAAAATGATGCACGAACATGGAGTTGATGCATTTAAACTAGGATGGCAACATGAGGGAAAATGATGTATGAAAGATATGTTTTTTTTAAAATGTAATTCATGACTTTACAAATGATGTGATGCCTACGCTATGTGATAATGATTTTGAATGATTATGTATGAATGTCAGTGCATATTGAGATGCTCATGTTATATGACTAAAAATCACTCTTTTTTGTGCGAGGAAATAAAATGCAAGACACTCGCAATGATTTTTTTTATGCATGGAAAAGAAAGAGTACATGATGCTTGACATGATTTTGAATATTTTTGTTGTTTTTGGAACGGGAAGACAGATGCATAAGTATTGATGAACCAGATCGCCTTTGAATGAATGAACGAATGTGCGTGAGATGTGAATGTATGGTTTTATTCATCTCGTCGGGGAATCCAAAACTTTTTATTAAACTATGATTCCGGTGGTCTGACTTTCAAATGGTCTTTTTTTATATTTGCGTCACCCACACTGTAAAAAGTTTTGTAATTCCCTGGCGCTTATTGAAATGCATGCAAAATGAGATGTTTTTATATTTATTTATGTGATATGCAAAGAAGAAAAAAAAAAGAATAGGTGCTAAAATAAATAATTTGTTTTATTTTTTTCAAGAAAATGGGGAAAAATGCACTAGTATTTGTTTGAATGCATGAATATTAAGCTCATTTGTGTCCTAGAAGGGTTTCCTTAGGAATAGATCTAAGATTCTTTCTATTGAGAACCTTTCAAAGGGTAGCTCCACAAGGTCATAATAAGGTTCCTAGAGCCAACGACCCCATTTGAGAACGCTAGCCACAACAATAGGCAAGCTATTAGAAGTGATAGCACCCTCGAAGGGACCAAACTCTAGGTGAGACTTTCGTAACCACCGAGCTGGACGTACATCCAGAGGGCCATTACTACGCAGTCTCGTTCTAACTTAAATTATGCTCTAGTCCGGGTATAGGACTATTCTCACGTGTGTGCAAAAGTGTGATAGTGGAGTGTGTGAAGAAGCAAATCAAGAATACCCCCCCAAGCTGCAAAACAAACAAACACATATACAACAATAATGGTCTTCTACCCTAGGGTTTATATACAAAAAAGAATATAATTGGCAATAAAATAAAAGAATAATCACATATACAAACATAATAGTCTTCTATCCTAAGGTTTACATATCCCATGAAAATAATATAATATGCAAGAATAAAAGACAAAAGGATAGGGTAAAAATAAACATTAAATCGACAATTAATCCTACAACTAATTAGACTAGGCTTGACTCTCTAAAAGATCCCCAGTGAAGTCGCCAGCTGTAGCGACCGAAAAATCTGGGTGAGGATTCCTCGAGGGTTCAAAAAATGAAGCCGCCACCAAAGTTTAGTTTAAGGGAAAACGGAAAATCCCTTTTGGAATAGATAAGGGTCCTTGAGACCAGATAAGGGTTCGGGAGTCGGTTATGCGTGGGGAAGGTGTTAGCACCCCGCGACATCCTTCCTAAGGAAGGTTACCTGCTAATTAGTTGTAGGAAAAAAATGTTAATTTTGAAAATGTTAATTTTTACCCTTTTATTGAAAGAAAAAGACTTAATAAAAATTTTAGTTTTTTGTGCTTGACAGGAGTGGGTCCCCCGCTCCTACGTATCTCCAGGTGCGATGGAGAAATCAAAGCTACGTAGTTCTTTAGTTAGAAAATGTTTGTTGGTTGGTATTTTTTAATATAGGGGTTTTAGGACTGTGTGATCTGTGTTGAAGGACCACTGGGGGTCTGAAGGAGCGCTGGGGCTCTGAAGGGCCGCTGAGGGTTGAAGGAGCGCTGGGGCTCTGAAGGACCACAGTCCACTTATCCTAAAACGATGACTAACCCGGCCGTACGACCGACTTAATCCCTACTTTGAAAATAAGATTTTTGATTTTTGAAATGAAAGAGATGTGTTTCTGTTTTTTTTTTAATTTGGAAATTATTTATTTTAAATAGGGATTTTAGGACCTGATCCGTAACGATTCATTAGTGGCCTAAAAAGCAGATTAACCCGACTGTACAGTCGACTTAATCCCCTATTTATATTTTGAAAATGAAATATTCATCTATTTATTTTTATAGGTTTTTTTGTAAAAAAGTGAATTAAGAAAGAAAGGTAATAGAAATTGTTTATTTGTGCGCTTGACAGGGGCGTGACCCTGCTCCTACGTATCTCTTGGTAGAGAATCAAATGCTACGTAGTTCTAGAGTTAGAAAATGTTCTTGTGTTTGGTATTTTTTAGTTAATGATTTTACTTAAAAATGGTTTTGAAGAGTAGTAAAAATATATAAGGAAAAATAATTACAAGAGCAGAGCAGGTTGCAAAACAGTAATAAAGGGGTACAACTAGCAGTGGAGGTGCTGCGTTATTAAAACTGGGGGCGTAATTAGTAGTGGTCCACGTTTTTGGACTTCTAAGCGAGGCATGCGCATTGGGCTTATGCAGGGGGCTGTGATAATGAAAAAAAAGGGTGCATAAAAGAATCTGATTATAAAAACCAAAGGGGCGTAGCGTTGTTAAAATGAAAGGTGTTAATAGTAATCCAAAATATTTAAAATTTTAAATAAAATAACAGCAGATATAAAGGGAATGAGAAAAGCTGAGAACCCTAATTTCGTTCTCACCTTCCTCATCGCCGCATCTGTCAAAGAATACAAGAGAGAGAGAGAGAAACCTGAGTGTGAGAGAGAGAAAGGGACTTGCAGAGGAGAGAAGGCGAGAGACATGGTGAGAGAGAGAAGAAGCCACGGTGAGGAAGAGAGGGAGAACATTTCAGAGATGGAGGGAGAAGAGGGGGACGATGTGACTGAGATGAAGACCACATCGGAGGCCCGCGCGTTGATGGTGACGACGGAGGGAGGCTTTTGACCGGCAGTTTTGTGGCCGGTGAGGATGGTGAAGACGAACGGTGCAATGGTGGTGGTGAAGAGAAACGCGAGGGTGGTTGAGTGGCGGAGACAGTGCGGGTGTTGGTGGTAGTTGGTTGTTTCGGTGGCTGCGGGTGACAGTGGTGGTCGGACGACGGCATGGCGGCGCAGAGGGGATGATGACGGCCACGCTCGCTGTGGGGACGAACACCGTGACAGTGTTGACAGCGACGGTGATGAAACGAGAAGATGGAGGCGCCTTTGGTGGTTCACGGCCAACGGCCACCGTACACGGTGGCCGGAATCTGTGAGTGAACATAAACTCTTTTTATTTTGCTTCCTTTTTCGGTTTCAACCTCTTCTCTTTTTCAAAACCTGACTCTAATTTGCTACTGTTTGTTATTCTGGTTTAGATCAAGGGCGGTGGTGGTTATGGCCGAAGGACGAATCAGAGGGAGATAGAGGAGGAGGTGCGAACGGTTGTACGATGGTGTTGGGGGGTACGGTGGTGGCTGTTTGGTGGCTGTTGGGGAGGTTGATAGCTACGGTGGTGGAGTGGTGATGATAGGGGTGGTTGGCCGTAGGAGTGGTAGAGAGGGGTGCGTGATATCTGTCTGAGTATTTTTTTTTACATTTTGCTGTCAATTTTCGTTGATTGTCCCCCCCTTTGTGCTGTTTCTGTTTCTGTTTTTTTATAGAGGATGCAAATCAATGAGACAAAATTGTGCTGCTATGCTTATGCAGAGAAGGCAGAGTAGTGGAGCAGAGGTGGTGGTACTGCTGTTTGCAAGGCCAGCATTGTTGGTGCCAAGAATGGGAAGACAATAAAGATGATGAAGAAATGGGCTTTGGAAAAATGCTCAAAAAGATTTTCAGCAAGGACAGCAACTTGTGCTGCCTTGCTTTTTATTTAGTTTTTGCTTTTTAATTAATTTTTTGTACTATTTTGTATTTAATTTTTTGTCTACATGTATGTACTAAAGTTGACTTCTTTATTTGTAAACAAAAACTGATTATAGTAATAATAATAAAAAAGCAATTATTCAAATCTGATTTTTTTTATTACATTTTCTTATTAAACTAATACCTATAACAATAGAATAACGAGTACTAAAATGAGCATTCGTACACGACGACAAGTGACACGCATGCACAACGAGAATGAAACCTGCACATGATCGAGAATGACACGCGTAAACGGCAAACGCAATATTTTAGATTTTTTTTCTAGTAAACTTTAAATTAGCCGGACAAAATTAGGGTATGACAACCATTAATAAGCAATCGCCACCCAAAAACAATAACCTTCCTTTGAAAACTCATTGTCACAAGCCTCTGAATGCGTTGAATTTCTTGACATCAGAAAGAGGTAGCAAGGTCGCACTGAGAAACACTTTGAGGGCTCCAAAATCCAGCTCCAAGAATCTGATCGATCACAATTAAAACGCACCTCCCTTAAAATATCGATCAACACAACACCGTCACTAATATTTTCTTATTGATTGTTTACTATGAACTGCAATTTGGGATATAATGGTAGTGTCAAAAAAGCGCTATTAAAAGTCTTGAAACATTATTAAAGGTCATGACGAACTAAGAACAAAATGGTAAAATTTTATAGGACCAAAAGTAGTTAAAAAAAATTGGGACTAAAACCAAACCCCCCTTTGGACCTCATACCCCCATATTATGAAATAACCCCAAAATACTCCTGTGATTTTCACAAAAATTTACCAGAAGCCTACTTGGTCACTCACCCAGTCGACTAGCCCTAGTAGCCTACTTGGTCACACACTGAACCGGGCCGTAGAAGTACAACCACTCTTCCACAATGTTCCTAGCAGGTGGACGTGACCCAAGGGGCTCAATAGGGATATCCTGGCGGTATCCAAACTGCCATAAGCACTTGTCTGGCATGTAAGGTACAGAGATATCATCCCATAGAAAATACCCTCTGAAAAGTGCAATGGGCAGAAATTCTATGTACTACCTGTGGTCATCCCAAGGGCATATGACGTCCTCGGGTCGTAAGGGATCCAGCTTCCTCCGAAAAGTTATAAGCTTGAGAGTGTCATTCTTTTTATTTTTCCACTGCACACAACGTGGCCGCTCATAAGGACCAAAGTCTCTGCGATCGCCAATGGTGGGAAAATATTCGAAAAATCTAACACTTTTTTTATTTTGAATATTACTTTTTTTTTAAATAAGGGGATATCCCCAAAACTTATTAACAAAAAACCAAAAAAGAGGTCAGATGAGCAAGGGGGACTAGGCCAAAACCCTTGGCAAGAAACAAGATAAAAGCAAAGCAATTCTAAGGGCCCCCTAGCAAGAAGGACCCCTAAAACAATCAAGAGACAAAATAATAGTCCAACTAAGGAACTAAAATGGCCTAAGACAAACTAAAAGTCCATATAAGGAACTAGAATAAATCAATCAAATCAAAAAGAGGTGGAGACAGAATTTGTTCTGGAATGAGTGTTATAGCCAACACTATTCTGAATCAAATTCCTTTTTTGCCGAGAATTTTTCTTTTGAGTCGTGGACACAACCGGCTCAGAATGATCCGTCTGGGCTACTCTTCTTTGGCTTTCAGGAGTCACAAGATCCTCCTTATCATCTAACACATCACCCCAAAGTTTTTCTAAAATTCTCATTTCAGATGCTACCACTAGATTAGAAGTAGCCTCAGACTCTGAGACATTAAGAGAATCCAGCCTCATAGTGGGAGGTTGAGTTGAGGATGAGTGATAACTCTATTTTATATAGGTTATTTGTGCTCTTAATACTTAAATCAACACAAGTTCTCAAGTAATATTCGTGCTTTATTAGGTAAATATTAGTTATTTAGAGGAAAGAAGGGTTAGGAGCTTGTTTGTTATCATTTGGCACACTTGGTGCCTTTGTGAATATATTGATGTTTTGCTTGAGTGCTGCAGCGGTAAGCCAGCGGTAGACGCTACAGCGCCTATATGACGGTGGGACATTTGGATATTTATAGAGCCACTTGCTGAAATGATGAGTCATCATCCTTATCTCTTATCCTTAGCATGACATTTCAGCACCCAAGTGGATGCTTCAAAGACACTTGGCGCCTCCTACATGTGTCCCATGTGATAGTTGGTGATTTTAATCATCACACCTTTTTGTAAAGTAGCTTTGTGAATAATATCTAAGTTTTATGATCATGAATTATTATTATTATTTTATTAAGACTTGGTTAGATTAAATTAGAATAGAATGCTTCTTTAGGGAGTAACATACAGAGAGAATTTTAACATGGAGGAAACTATCTTGACATTGTAGCTTTCCTCCATTGTTATTCCACTCTTAAGCTTTTATTTTTAGTATAGTTTTATTATCACACCTACGGTTTGCTCACGCTATAGCATCATTCAACGTGTATGACTTGGGATTCTTGGAGTGCATCTTTTGTAACCATCCTTCTCTTGTTCACATACGGTAACATAATCTTTTTAGTTTATGTTGTTTTGGTGAAGCTTGTCTTGAGCTAAACTTTTATGGTTGGATTGTTCTTATGTTTGTAATGAACCTTGAGTAGCTTTTATGTAATATTATGATGTTTGCGTTTTATTCCTTGTGTCATAATGCTTTCAACTTTGTTTTGGGAATGGCCAACTAAAACAAGGGGGCTTTGTGGGTACAGACATGGTTCACAAAGAGAACTCAAGGAATGATATGAATGAAAACCCTTTAAAAACATTTAAAGGAAGTACTACTTAACTCTAGACATAGGGGAGTAATAGTTCATAAGGCCAATGTTGTAAGAGCTTAATATACAGGGGTAAAACTTATTTAGAACGTAGACATAGGAGTCTTGTAACATAACCCTGACGATAGTGACTGAAAGGCACACCACCAAGGCGCTACAGCGTCTAGGAATTCTGAAGTGCTAAAGCGCTTAACGCTACAGCGTCTAATATTATAGAACACTACTCTTGGGAATTTACATAACTACTGAGCTATCCAACTCACTCTTAAATACTTTCAATTCATTACTGTTTTCACATCTTTACTTGTTTATTTACATTTATGTTAATCACAATGACAATACTTGTTGACAACTTGTATTTGTTACTTGTTTTTCTCACTAGCTAAATTACTAATTTAAATATAGAAGTAAACTCAACAATCTCCGTGGGAACGATCTTTACTTATCATTATATTACTTGTTGCGATTGTGTATACTTGCACATCTACTTTTCGCACAACAAGTTTTTGGCGCCGTTGCCGGGATTTTGAAAGTTAATTTCTATTGTTTAGTTAGTAAGTTTAGTTAGTTTTGATTATTTTATTTAGCATGTTCTGTTTTTCCAGCAATTATTTTGTATTGTGTTTTGTGTTTGTAATGTGTTTTGTTTTCTATTTTTAGTGCTACTATTTGTGTTTAGTGTTTAGAAAAAAAATCCACTTTATGCCACGGACCATTGGAATTTTTTCTCCATGCAAGCAAGTAGTGCTCAACAACAGTTTGTCAACTATGATTTCCATGTGAGTGAATATGAAATGGGCTGTTATGAGACAAATTTCATGCCCATGACATCCCAAAATATGGATTATGGAATGGAAAATGTTGTGTGTGAACAAGATTCATATTCTCAAGCTCAACCCGAAGGATTACAAGAGAACAACTCCGATCTAAAAGAACTCTTAGCTCAATTCCTTGAGGATAGCAAAGTGGATAAAGACAACTTTCAAGTGACATGCAAGAATATAGATGCTCACTTTAAGACTATAATGGAGCATCTAAAAGAAGAGAGTTGTGTTGAAGAAGTGGTTGAGCTAGAAGAAAAGAGTTGTGTTGAAGAGGTGGTTGAGCAAAAGAAAGAAAAAATTGTAGAGTTTGAAGATGATTGTTATCATTTAGGCAACTCTGATTTTAAAGAAATTTTTGCTCAATCCATTGAATCTACTGAATTGGTTGAGCAAGAGGAAGAAAAAGAGAATGTAGAGTATGAGCTTGAATATGGTCATGTGGAAATTGTGGAAGAAAAACAATTTTTTTTGTAGTTGTAGAAAAAGAAAAATTCAAAAATAGTGACAAGGAAGAGAAACCAAGGTTGAGGAATGAAAAAAGTCACGTGACAAGTGAGACTCAACCTTTGGTACTTAAAGAAAATATCCCTCCGCAAGATGAGCTTCAATTTTTTCAAAAAAAGGGGAACTCCTATCCCAAAAGCTTATTGGTTGGGGCATGGGAACACTTGCTTCCATATGCCAAATACATGGGATTTCTAACAAAAAAGAGAAAGCGGAAGGATGATATTTTCTTCTTGTCCTATTATCCACCCTAACAAGGGTTTTGAATGTCAAGTCTAGCTAAGGACTCTTAAACAAAGCGCTACTGGGAGGCAACCCAGATTTTTAAGACTAATTATGTTTTCTATGTGTTTTTGTTTTTACTATTGCAGGTATGAATAAGAAGACTTGTGGTATGTATGTGCTGTCAATTTTGCAGAATTCTGATGCTGTAGCACCATGTGCTATAAGCACTCGTAGTTGAGATGTTGAGAAAGTGGTTAAAATAGTTAAAAAGAAGATGATAAGAAAGATGAAGGAGAGCATAATAAGAAAGAAGAGGGAAGTAAGGAAGTATCCCCCATTTTGAATCAAATCACACCACCCACCCAAAACCTTTCCACCACACCTTCACCTAAACCATCACCAACCAAAGAACCATCCCCTCCATCTATAACACCTCCAAATTCTCACATTTCCAGCCATAAACCTATCCTTACCTCAAGCCAAACCATCAAACCTTATTCAAATACCTTCTTCACTTCCAAAACAACCCACTCCACACAAGTCCCCATTTCCTAAGAAACTTCCATCACCAAAACAAAAGAACAAAATCCACAAAAAAAAACTCAGTCTACCACAGAGAAACCACCAAGAAAAACTGAAGTGCAGAGAGTGAATGTTGTCACAAGTGGCGCTACAGCATCAGTATCAGAAGGCAATGCTGCAGCATCTGCTGTAGCACCAAAGAAAGCTGTAAGAACAAAAATGTTGGCCAAAAAGAGGCCAAGGGTGCCTAAATCTGTTTTGGAGGAACCTAATTCTGTTGTAACAAATGATTGGGTCCCCTCTCCTACACGAGAGCCGCCATTAGCCAAAGATACCTACCACAAGACTTAGTCTGGCTGAGGACTCTTAAACAAAGCGCTCCTGGGAGGCAACCCAAGGTTGTTAAACTAACAATTTTGTGTTTTTAATTTTTCTTTTGTGCAGGAGTGAATTTTGTGAAGTAAGAAAAGAAGCCACCAAGGGAAAAACCCTGGGACCAAGTTGGCAGATGACCATCCACTAGAAGAAGTGCCAGTTAGCGCTGTAGTGGCTGATGCTACAACGCCTAAAGCCAAGTCCCCGCAAAAAGCTGCATCTGAGGTGAATACTCCTGATCTTTCTGCAGAAAGGGAAGTAGCAGAAAAGCTGGCTGAGATGAAAGCTTAGAAGGAAGTAGAGGATCCCCAGAATGAGGTACCGCTGTAGCGGCTGATGCTACAACGCCTAGCGCTGTAGCGGCAAGAAAAAAAATAAAAATCCAGCAGCATAGCCATCACAGTGCCCACCAGAGCAAGTAATTGGCTCAAATTTGGGTTAGCAAACAAGTACTCTAACCCTTCTTTTAAAAAAAATGTTGTTTGTTTGTTTTCAATAAATCTATTAGGTGCTATAGTGTTTGTTCTTGCATCTAACAGTATGTTAGAGTTTTATTTCTGTTGTTTTTATTTCTGTTGAGTTTTAGTCATAGGCCTCTCCCATTAGAATTGCATGAGTAGTGGAAACACTGCTAGGTCTTAAGTTCGGGGGAGGACCTTAAATGTGTTTAATGTGAAATGTTAATGTTATGTGTTTAATGTTATGTTTGTTGAATAAAAAGCATGATCAGTTGCAATTCCTAGTTTTTCAATAATAGGATATGTTTCTTCCTGGGCTAAATTTAATGATGATTATGTGTTGTGAGTAGAGTAGCTTTGTTTGAACAATGACTAGTCTTATTGCTGCTCCTACACAAAACTATAGGCTTAGCAAGCAACCTAATTAGCTAGAAATGATAAGGTTTAGTCAAGTGTTTACTAAAAAATGAGAGTAGCATTTGAAGCTAAGTTTGGGGGTGCATCGGTTATGTTAAGGCTAGGAACAAAGATGATAGTTTGGTCACTGTAAAATGAAACAAAAGTGTGTAAGTGGTCTTGAAAAAAGTTGCAAAATGTCTAAAATAATTTGCTGAGCCGTTCCAAGAATGCATGAAAAGAAAAAGAAAAAGAAATGCAAATAAGGAGCTCAGTAGTAAAGGCAGCAACTAGTTTTGTTCATCAAATTGCCAGCGCTGCAGCGTCTAAACGCTACAGCGTCTGAGAAATCACCAAATCAAAATATTTTGCACTGACCAATGATCTAAATTGCCTAATCAAAGCCCTTTGCTGTGCTTTGAAGCCCCTCAAGTCTTATGTGAAGTTGTTAGTCTACTCTCTCTTTTGAAAAAATTCTTTGGCTAAACCAAAAGAAGGCCACTCTTTCCATGGCTAGGAGAAATGTTGAAACTAGCTAGGAACTAAATTAAGCCTAGTAGTCACACACTCACAATTGAGCAGTAATAATTCTAGATGTTGTGAAAAACAATGATGTTGTGTGTGTGTATGTGTGAATCTGAAAATTTTAGCCCACTAAGAACATTTTTGAAAAATTGTTTGATTGAGGGATGCAACTGACCTTGTCTTTCTATGTTGTTATTTTATTTTTAGTTTGTTTGTCTTTATAAAGTGTCATTACTTGAGGACAAGCAATGGTTTAAGTTTGGGGGTGTGATAACTCTTATCTTTAAGAGTTATTTACGCTTTCTAGACTTAAGCAAATGCGAGTTCTGAAGTAATAATAATTTTTTTATTTAGAAAAAGATATTGTTGTTGTCTTGTTTGTACAGTTAATCTATGTAATTGTTTCTTTGTTGTGGTGTTGTTTGTTCTTTGTCAAGTGTCATTACTTGAGGACAAGCAATGGTTTAAGTTTGGGGGTGTGATAACTCTATTTTATATAGGTTATTTGTGCTCTTAATACTTAAATCAACACAAGTTCTCAAGTAATATTCGTGCTTTATTAGGTAAATATTAGTTATTTAGAGGAAAGAAGGGTTAGGAGCTTGTTTGTTATCATTTGGCACACTTGGTGCCTTTGTGAATATATTGATGTTTTGCTTGAGTGCTGCAGCGGTAAGCCGGCGGTAGACGCTACAACGCCTATATGACGGTGGGACATTTGGATATTTATAAAGCCACTTGCTGAAATGATGAGTCATCACCCTTATCTCTTATCATTAGCATGACATTTCAGCACCCAAGTGGATGCTTCAAAGACACTTGGCGCCTCCTACATGTGTCCCATGTGATAGTTGGTGATTTTAATCATCACACCTTTTTGTAAAGTAGCTTTGTGAATAATATCTAAGTTTTATGATCATGAATTATTATTATTATTTTATTAAGACTTGGTTAGATTAAATTAGAATAGAATGCTTCTTTAGGGAGTAACATACAGAGAGAGTTTTAACATGGAGGAAACTATCTTGACATTGTAGCTTTCCTCCATTGTTATTCCACTCTTAAGCTTTTATTTTTAGTATAGTTTTATTATCACACCTACGGTTTGCTCACGCTATAGCATCATTCAACGTGTATGACTTGGGATTCTTGGAGTGCATCTTTTGTAACCATTCTTCTCTTGTTCACATACGGTAACATAATCTTTTTAGTTTATGTTGTTTTGATGAAGCTTGTCATGAGCTAAACTTTTATGGTTGGATTGTTCTTATGTTTGTAATGAACCTTGAGTAGCTTTTATGTAATATTATGATGTTTGCGTTTTATTCCTTGTGTCATAATGCTTTCAACTTTGTTTTGGGAATGGCCAACTAAAACAAGGGGGCTTTGTGGGTACAGACATGGTTCACAAAGAGAACTCAAGGAATGATATGAATGAAAACCCTTTAAAAACATTTAAAGGAAGTACTACTTAACTCTAGACATAGGGGAGTAATAGTTCATAAGGCAAATGTTGTAAGAGCTTAATATACAGGGGTAAAACTTATTTAGAACCTAGACATAGGAGTCTTGTAACATAACCCTGACGATAGTGACTGAAAGGCACACCACCAAGGCGCTACAGCGTCTACGGATTCTGAAGCGCTACAGCGTCTAATATTATAGAACACTACTCTTGGGAATTTACATAACTACTGAGCTATCCAACTCACTCTTAAATACTTTCAATTCATTACTGTTTTCACATCTTTACTTGTTTATTTACATTTATGTTAATCACAATGACAATACTTGTTGACAACTTGTATTTGTTACTTGTTTTTCTCACTAGCTAAATTACTAATTTAAATATAGAAGTAAACTCAACAATCTCCGTGGGAACGATCTTTACTTATCATTATATTACTTGTTGCGATTGTGTATACTTGCACATCTACTTTTCGCAGAACAATGAGTCAAAAGAGTTGCAACGACTAACCATATTCACTTCAGGAAAACGCTCTTGGTCAATCTTCATATCATTGACTATGGCAGCAGTTTTGACTGCTGCCGGAGTGCCAGAGGAATAAATAATATCCAATTGCTGAGACGATTTCATACCCTCAACTGAAGCGAAAGAGTCCTTCACAAATTGGACCGATGTTGATTCTTCATTAGGTTGCATAGCCACATCTCTAATCTCATTGCACGAAGGTACTTGATGCACCTTCTTTGCTAAAACTTGATGGGAACTAGATGGATCAATGATGCCAACACTTGTATCCGGAGCTTGCTGCTTATAGTTTTAGACTTAGGAACATATTTAGAAGTTTGCTCCTTTTTATGCTCCACTTCAGAGTGCCTACTTATTTTTACAATTGCTAGTGGTGTGACCAATAGTCATGCAATCCATACAAAAAAGAGGCAATCTTTCATACTCAATGCCCACAAAGAAAGCATAACCAGACCTTTCAACTAGAATTTGATTTCTAAGCTTTGATTTCGAATCGATATCCACCAGAATGCGAGCAAAATGACCAAAATATCTGTCAAATGAGCTTTTACTTGTTGTATCATCTAGAGAAATTAGTGTGCCAACACTGCTAGCAATGGCATAAAGAATTTTCGGACGCCAATATTCTTGAGGAAGACCCGTAAGCCTAATCCAACATTGAGCAAAAGATTGTTTTAAAATAGAAGGATTAAAATCAGGCTGCCAAGCGAACAACCGAAGCAAACCTGGCTTGCATGGCCAAGAGGATTGCAACTGTATTCTACGTAAATCGTCAATTGAGGAAAAAGAAAATTCATAGTAACCTTTTCCCAAAGAGATAAGAGCCCACTTACCAGTTGGTTTCCAAAGATTTTGAAGTTTGAATCTCAAAACATCAATCTTGATAGGAGTATCTCCCTTTGATAGAAGTAATCTACCATGAAGATGTGTCTTGCATCCCTCCACACCTGCTATATATTCTTCTTCAAGAATGGAAATTGCCAAGTCATTGCCTTTGAAACAAGGACGTGGAAATTAACTAGGAAAACCATAAATCTTATCACTACAAGAAAAACAGGATTTTCCGGCGGGCAAAATCCGCCGGAAAAGCCATATTTCCGCCGCAAAATTGGACTTTGCGGCTGATTTTTGCCGCCGGTAGCCAGCTCGCAGCAAACGCTTTCCGGCGGAAAATCCGCCGGAAAAGCATTTTGCGGCGGATTTTTTAAAAAAAAAAAATTTTTTTGGAATTTTCCGGCAGATTTTAAAGGCATTTGCGGCGGATTTTTAAAAATATATATATATTTTTTTTCGAAAAAAAAAAATTATTATTTTTTTTAAAAATCCACCGCAAATGCAAAAAATCCGCCGCAAAAGCCAAAAAAAAATTTTAAAAAACCGCCGGAAATGCCTAAAATCCGCCGCAAAATCCAAAAAATTTTTTTTGAAATTTGGCGGTAAAAAATTTGAATTTTTGAATTTTTTTTTCAATTTTTTCGAATTTTAATGTTTAGTTTGTATTTTAATAAAAAGTAAGAAAAAATGAAAATGAAGTAGAATATGAGAAAAAATGATATAGAAAAGAATGAAAATAAATAAATGAATGAGAATGTAGAAGTAGGAAGGAATAAGAATGAAAGAGAATATTAGAATAGAATGATATAGGAGAGAATGTGAATAAAGAAGTAAGAAGAAATAAGAATTAAGGAGTGAATGAAAAAGAATGAAGAAGGAAGGAGAAATATAGAAGAGAGATATGTAGAGAAATTCATGGAGATGAGAGTATAAGAAATATAGAAGAGAGACATGTAGAGAAATATAGAAGAGAATGAGAGTGAAATAAAGAGTCAAATTAGAGAATGAGAGGAGTGTAGGAGAAATTTTTATTTATAGGCGAATTTTTTCCCTCCGAATTTCCCGGTGGATTTTTGAAATTCCCGGCGGATTTTTTGAAATTTTTTTTGGCATTTGCGGCGGATTTTTTAAAAAAAAAAAAAATTTGGCTTTTGCGGCGGATTTTTTGGCATTTGCGGCGGAGTTTTTTAAAAAAAAAAATGTTGGCTTTTGCGGCGGATTTTTGAAATTTGCGGCGGATTTTTCAAAATTTTTTTAAAAAAAAAAAAAATTAAAATTTTTTTTTTTTTTAAAAATCCGCCGCAAATGCCAAAAAATCCGCCGGAAATACCCCAAAATCCGCCGGAAAAGTTTGCAGCGAATAAAATCCACCGGAAAGTCCTAAAATCCGTCGGAATCTTTTCCGGCGGATAAAATCCGCCGGAAATGCCTAAAATCCGCCGGAATCTTTCCGGCGGGTTAAATCCGCCGGAAAGTCCTAGCCGGAAAATCCCATTATTCTTGTAGTGTATCGGATGATTCCGATAAAACTTGTGCAAAAGTTTTAATTTTTGTTGCAGCAAAAGGCTCCACACGCACATCCTAATTGGATGAAACAGCAGGTCTTGGAGACACCTCAAACGCAGTCTCAATCGACTTTGTTGAAAGCGCATCCTGAGTCGTTTTTCCAAGATCAGGAAACAACGTGTCCTTTCTCCCATCAAAATTCAATTCTTGTATATTTTCCACCGCAACAACAAATGGGGAAATGGTACCAATTTCAGAGAACAAAAATTGGTTAGAAACTCCCACAGTAGGCGGCGCAGGAATCAGCGCAGCAGTAACCGCAGGCGGCATTGCAGTAAGCGCAAAAGACAGATCACAATCAGCATGTGCAGGAGGCTTACCAAGAAGGGGACCACAGGGTCCCACCTGACGCAGCGCTCCAGCAGTCGAGGAAGCACGCACCTTTTGATTGGTTGTGGCTGCAGTGCGATTATCCACATGCGCGGGAATTGATGGAGGAGCAACGCCAGAGATGACCCACACTGGCCCGATGGGGACTGGATGCAGAACTTGCAAAATATCAGGCGCCGCTGCTCGTATCCTCCACACTGAGCAGTGTCCCAGATGGAAGCATCACTCAGCTGCTCGTATAAAAAGGCCAAAGCAGCTGGACCCCACGCCCACTTGCCACACTCCTCATATGTCTCAAACAGCAACACCACTTGACCGGGACATATGTATGACTCTTGTCGGCAAAGATAGTGTAGCCCAACAAAAGCAACAGATACGCCCGTGCAGCAAAATCAACATAACCCAGCTCCAGGTTTCCTCTGTAGGCATCCTCTAAAAAACTGAACCTGAAATATGGTCCTCTGGTATGCTGACACTCTATCGCACGATCAAGCTGTCGTATCCCCAACTACTCAAGCCCGGCCCGAATGGCCATGTCAGCAGTAAATCCACCGGTAGGCATCCTAAATGTGTCTGTCAGCGGCAAATGCAGCAAGTAGGTGAAACGAGATGGTCTCTAAATGCCATCTCTCGATAAATGCTGAGATCAGCTCGTGTTTGACTACCGCCAATGGTGTCAAATCAAGCTCTGGGTAGATGAGACTTTAATATTCATTGATAAACATGTGGGTCGTGTTGTTGAGGTCGCACTTGAATTAGATTTTGGCCATGTGCTGCAACCTTCATTTTCCCACGATCCTGTATAAAATTATATTAATAAAATATACTTAACTACAATGTAAAAAAATCAACTATATAAAAATCAAGTATATATTAAACGACAATACAAAAACTTAAATTATTTATTAAAACTATTACCTCTCCTATACGAAGTTTTGACACCGCGTGGTTAGGAACTCGAAACAACAACGACATGTCCCTAGGACCTAGATCTAGATCCTCCGCCAGATGCTCCTGGTCAGGAGCCTCATATCCTCCATAAACTGATCAGAAGCCACATCATACTCTCTGTGAGCCTCATCCACAGAAGCACCCTAATCAATACGTCCACCACTGTCTCGACCCCGGACACACCTATCACGTGCAGAAGTGTGACCGACTACCCTCACTCTGGTGCGTACACTAACAGGAGTCTGATCGGGATCTCCGCCTCCTGACCGTGATGACTCGCCTCGCTCCAACCCTCGTGTACCATGTGGAATTCTGCCCCCGACTCTAGTGTGCGCCACTGCAAAAAATAATTTAAAAATAAATAAGTTTATTTAAAAAACAAAACAAATAGAAAATAAAAAAAATACATTTCCGGAATTATGCATAAAAGGTAAATCTGGAAGCCAACTTTTCAGGTTTTTTTCCGGAAACACCTTTTAGGCATAAATCCGGAATGACAAATTGTGTTTTGGAAACACATACGGAAGGTATTTCCGAAAAATTTCCAAAAAATAACCTTCCGGAATTATGTTTCAAAAGGTATTTCCGGAAAAATACCAAAAAAGACGTTTCGGAATCATGTAAAGGAGAAAAATCCGGAAAAAGAAAAGTTTGACTCACTTTTGATTTCGGAATTATGTGAAATGAGATGTTTGTTTTGGCTTTTTGTTATGAATCAGAGGTAAAATTGGTAGTTCGATGAATTTGGGGGGTATAGGGTACAAAGCGGAGGGGGTGGGGTATGAAATTTAAAAGCCAAAACAAAAAACTCAAATTTTTTAGGGAGCAAAAACATATTTAACACTATACTAAAAGCATAAATTTATATCTAAGCTAATAATAGAAAAATATATCTCAACTAAAAAACATTACTTTTTTCATAACTAATAAAAAATATCTTTATAATAGACTGGAAGCAAACTAAATAGGATCTATGTAAGATATTAGGTGATCTACCATAAATACCTATAATATATATATATATGGAGAGATAGAATTCCAAGTAGGTAGATCAGTTGGTGAGCTAAGGGATACTGAAGGAGTGCATCAAAGGAGTGCAAGAAGGAGGTCCCGAGATTAAAGGTCTGAATCGCCACGCTCTGATCCAACGGCTCCAGACTAGCAGAACCGGCTTCGCTCCCTGCTCCGCATCTATAAATATGGGTTCACCCTCTGGGGCCAGGTACGTTTTGCTCATTTGTACCTCTCACTGACTTCTGATTGCTGACTTTGGCATCAGAGTGTCTGCAGGTACCCGACCCCTAAGTTCAACCTTGGAGGAAGACGACGCTGACGACAACAACCTCGAAAGATTCCGACTCTCAAAGCACTCACCTGACCTCGGGTCAGGAAAAGACTATTACTAGACACAAGATACTGACCGCTGATCCCGTATCCCAGATCCCGAGGCAAGGTACATAACATTTGGCGACCACAGTGGGAGTTGATTATTAAGCTCTCATCGAATCAAAGTCTTTTCCCATGGCTCCTCGAGGTCGTGACACAGTACCGAGACTACTTCTCCGTCGAAACCTCATTAGAACAGTCTTCAAGCCAAACCGACGACCCTTGAAGACAATTTGGACTCGGGCAATAGCTGCTGTTATACTAGGTGGCTATTCAGTTGATTCCTGCGAGACCAAGCGGTCCCTTAAAAGAAAATGGAAGGAAATACTAAGCGTATCCAGTAAACCTACCCAAAAGAAAGTATCGACTCGACCTCCGCTGGTCTTCTTGGACCACGATCTGTTTGTGACATCTGTGGCTGACGAGGGCGGGGAGTGATCGTCGGTGCTCAAAAGTGCTTCTAGGCGAAGGGACACATGAATGAACCGAATACACACAGGAATGAGAGGGATCCTGAGGCTGTGCAGGTATGAGACTGTACAGTTGAAGGAAGGCTTAAAAGAATTGATTTGGACTACCTATACCAACAAGATGCATCTTCTTTTCGGGTGCCATTCCCATAAGAACTCCATAGTTAAGCGTGCTTGACTTGGAGTAGTAGTGGGATGGGTGACCTTCTAGGAAGTTTTCTAGAAAGCATGCAAGTGAGGACAATGCATGCTGGAAAGACACGAGTTGGTTTGTGGGGACAGTCGATATTTCTGAAAGCAGTTTGGGATGTTACACTGTTGAACGGTACAGTCAACAAGTACGTTCCCTTGATAGTCTCGGCGACGATGCTAAATGTTCAAGTCTTAAGAATATTGGTGGATCAGGGGAGCTTGGCTGATATCATGTTTCAAGACCTACTAGCGAGGCTGAAGATTTTTGTGACCGAGCTCCTCCCTTATAAGGGCTCGGATTTGTCAGCATTCAACGGAGTGGAGAGTTAGCCGCTCGGGTACGTCGAACTTATGGTCACCTATGGGATCGATGAACTCTCACGCACGGTGAAGACGCAATTCATTGTTCTACCCTGCAAGTCCCCCTACAACTGTATCGTTGATAGACCGACCCTGGGGACATTGGGGGCTGTAGCCTCAACAGTCCATCTAAAAATGAAATTCTATTCACTGAAGGATGAAATCATTACGGTAGCCCCCGACCTGGAAGCTGGGAGGAAGTGTCATTACCTCTCCGCGAAATCAATACTTCACTCCGATGAAATGAGCGAAGGCTCCGATGATAAAAGTGAAGGTAAACAAGTCGAAAACGAACGAGCCCTCCCAGAAGTCAGCATATCCGACCTGGACGCTCGATACGACCTGGATAGCTCCGAGGATGAGCAAGATGATCAACTAGCAAGAGATTTAAAGAAAAGAATCAAGCGTCCCGAGCCCGATGGGGAGTTTGTGGAAGTACCCCCGGGAGATGATCCCACCAAAACGGTCAAGCTCGGAGCCAGGCTCCCGGATTACGAGCAAAAGGGGCTCATGGCCTGCCTCAAGCAACATGCGGATTTGTTCGCCTGATCAGCAGTGGACATGCCAGGCATCCCTCCCGACGTCGCATGCCATCACCTCGCGGTCGACCCCAAGGCAAAATGGGTCGTGCAGAAAAGGCGTGTACAGAACGAAGAAAAGGCCGAGGCTTCCGCCAAGGCCGTCTCTGACCTCATCTCAGCAGGATTCATTAAGGAAGTCAAGTACACCACCTGGATCTCAAATATTGTCGTACTCGTCAAAAACAGAAACGGTAAGTGGCGCATGTGCGTGGACTACACCAACCTCAATCGAGCGTGCCCCAAGGACTCCTTCTCGGTCCCGAGCGTAGATAAACTCGTGGATAGTGCTTCGGAGTTCCGCCTCCTTTCATTCCTTGATGCATATTCCGGGTATAACCAGATAGAAATGTATCCTCCCGATCAGGAGAAGACGACTTTGATGATAGATAGGGGAAATTATTGTTACCGAGTCATGCAGTTCGAATTAAAAATTGCTGGCGCTACCTACCAACGCATGATGAATAAGGTCTTCCAGGACCAGATAGGACGGGTCGTGAAGGTCTACCAAGACAACATGATCGTGAAAAGCAAAACCGACGAAGACCACCTCGCTAACTTGACAGAGAACTTCGCCGAAGCAAGAAAAAACAACCTCAGATTCATCCCCGAGAAGTGCACCTTCAGAGTCCGGGCTGCGAAATTCCTAGGTTTTTGCTAGGGGTGGACTGGGGTCGGTTTCAGACGGATTCGGATTGAAAATCGTTGATCCGAGCAAACCGACAGATGAGAATATGGCACCCATTCTCGACCGTTTTTGCCTTTGGATTGGGCGGGTCTCGGTTGGGCGGTTTCACGGTTTTGTCGGATGGTTTCTGTCGGTTAACAATAAGAAGAAACACACAGTTTTCCCGGAGCAAGCTTCTACCAAGTTATCAATGGCATTTTTTGAGTACACTTGCTTGAATAGTTGAAGAAGAAACTATTTAAAATGTTAAAAAACTAATAAATTATACTAAAAGTATATCTGGACTTTGGAATAATGGAATTACTAAAAGGACTAGCTTTTTGGAATAATAAACTAATAAATTATACCTAGACTAATAAACTAATAAATTATACTAAAAGTATTAACAGGCTACAATGCCTGTTTACAGAACAGGTAAGTCAGCAGTCACGAGTGTTTTATCCATCGGTCGGATACAGATACTGCTGGATTTGATCATCAAATCTGAATCCGACCATACCAATTCGGTTACAAACCGTTTATCCACCGGCAAAATCGTTTAACCGAATATAGCCGCCCGAACAAGCCTTTTATCCAACGGGTATTTCGGTTCTCGGACGGGTAATCGGATGTTGTCCACCCCTAGTTTTTGCCTCACAGAGTAGGGAATCGAGGTCAACCCGGACAAATGCAGGGCCGTGACTGACATGCGACCTCCGACTTCCAGAAAAGAAGTCCAGAAATTGACCGGGATGATCACTGCCTTGTCGAGATTTGTCTCCAAAGCCGCCAACAGATCGCTGCCTTTCTTCAGAATCCTCAAAAAGGGGGTCGAGTTTCACTGGACCCCCGAATGTGAACAAGCCTTGGCCGATCTCAAGCGAATGCTCATGAACCACCCATACTAACCAGACCGATCGAAGGTGAAACACTCTACCTTTATCTGGCCGTGGCTGAAGAGACACTCAGTGTTGTATTAATCAGAGAGACCGAACTGGGGCATAGACCGATATACTTCGTCAGCAAAGTCCTGTAGGGGCAGAGACACTTAGTGTGTTTAATCCACTTCAAGTGGTGTGTGTGGCGCATATTATTTTGAGTTGATGGAGTCAACAAACTTGCTAATCAAGCAAACTTGCTGATCAAGGAAGACAAACTTGCTAATCAAGCAAACTTGCTAATCAAGAAAGGCAATCAGAGGAAAAAGGAATTACAAGATTCAAGTCATTTATGGCACATCAAAGACAATTAGAGCAAAAAGGAAATGCAAGATCCTAATCATTAATGGCGAATTCAATGCCAAATTAACTAGGATATTTTCTTGCAATTGTTTTGACTAGTATTCTTGTAATTTTTGGATACCCTTTATTTCTTTTCCTTTGTATTCAACAAGAACCTCTCTTATTATAAATAGGGAGTTTAAGTGTCAATGAAATTCCAACAAAGACTTTATCAAAGATTTTGAGTTCATACTCTTTGGTTCTGGATTGGACCAGTTTATTCGATCTTATCAAGAATTATTTTTCTTGTGGTGATCCTCACATTCATAGGCTTATCCTTGTCTTGGATTAGACCAAGGTGGCGCCCCTAACCTTCACACCCATCTTCTTCACGTATTAAACAAGAGTTTATTTCTTTTGTTTAGATTAAATCTGTTCCAAAATTATCCATCACATAACCCACGAAATTCATATAATTTCTTTCCCATATTCCATCCATCTTAAACCCAAAAATACAAAAATATAAGTCACAACCAGAATCTATACTGAAAGTCAAAGAAATGGCCAATTTCCACAACAAGGAGGCCATCATTTGGTAATCAGAGCAAGGTTCGAATTGGACCTTTGTTTAAGGAGTTCTAGGTTTTGTTTACCATTTTTATTGCTTGACTTCTTAGGAAAAAAAGAGTGGAGAAGATATTCCTAGTGGCGAACTTCTCATGGTGAGGAGGTTGTTAGGAAATTTCGTGAAGGAGGAGGATACAACTCAAAGAGAGAATATCTTTCAAACAAGATGCGTAGTGCAAGAAAAGGTATGTTCTCTAATTATTGATGGAGGAAGTTTTACTAATGTTGCTAGTACACGTTTAGTTTCTAAACTTCATTTGGTAACTACACCTCATCCTAAGCCTTACCGGCGGTTTTTTTATTGCTTACCGGCAGACTTAAAATTTGAAAAATTACCGGCGGATTCTATTTGCTTACCGACGAACGATTTTAACGAAAAAAATTTGAAAAAAATGCGCCGGTAATTGTAATTACCGGCGGATAATTTCACCAATTATAAAATAAAATTTTAAAACAATCCACCGGTATTTTCAATTAATCCGCCGGTAATCGTAAAAAATCCACCGGTAACAGTCGAAGAAAAATCCGTCGGTAAGCTAGATTTCCGGCGGATAAATTTTAAATTTTGAAATTTAAAAATCCGCCGGTATTTTACTCGAATCCGCTGGTAAGCACGAAAATCCGTCGGTAATCACGAAAATCTGCCGGTATTTCGCTCGAATCCGCCGGTATGCATCTAGTCGTTGCGATGTTGACTGAATTTCACCGGTAGTCAACGGAATTCGCCGGTACTGGCCATTACCGACGGATTTGTGCTAGATAGTCGTTGGCATGTTGCCTTTATATTCGAACCGCTTCCCTCACTCTTCACTCACTCTTCACTCTCTTCTCCAAAATCTCTCACTCTTTTCCTCTCAAATTTCTCAATCCACTCCTTTCGAAGGCTTTTGTGTTCTTTCTGTGAGATTGCTCTTAAGTTTTGTTTAAGGTATGTTTTTTAACCGAGTTTTGATTGTTTTAGTTAATCTTTAGTTTTTAATTATGTGTTGTTTAATATTTTTTTGTTATTATTTGTTTTGCAATTGGTTGGAGTTGCTAGTTTGGAGTTTTGTTTACAAGAGTCCACCGGAAAGTATCAAGTCAGACACTTCTCTTCACTACCGGTTAGTTAACAAATTTATTTGTAATAAAATAAATAAATTTCAATATTATTTGATGTTATTAGCTGAAATTTTTCATGAAAATAAAATAAATTTCATTTATTGTGTAATAGTTTATTTTTTAGTAAAAATTATTGATGTTATAGAAATTATTCGAAAAATAAAATAAATTAGATTGTAATAATTGTTTGTTATTTGCATTTCTCGTTAAAAAGTAAATTTATTAGTAAAATAAAATGTTACTAAAAATATATTACCATTTGTATATTTGGTCAAACATAAAAATATCAATACCAATGTGTATTGTTCTAATACACGTGATATATGTTGTATTTATAATTAAGGAACGTACACAAAAAAATGGATCGTAGTTGGATGTATGATATAATATTTCCTGGAAGAACTGGGTTGAAACGACGTTTTGTACAAGGAGTCGAAGAATTTGTTCTTTTTGCTAAGCGTAAAAAAGAATTTGAGCGACAAGATGGAATTAGATGTCCTTGCTCCATATGTGTGTTTCGATCTATAAAAAAGGAAAGTGATATTCGACTTCATTTGTACAATAATGGGTTTAAGCCAAATTATTGGATATGGACCCATCATGGCGAGGTAGCAGTTGGAGTTCCTGCGGTTGATAATGTTCCTGTCCAAGTAGATCAAGGTCTCGCGTCAAGTCCAGTCGTAGCTTCCACATCAAGTAGTAATATTCCAACGACTACCGGATATCAACCGCCGTTTGATGTTGTTCATGGGATGATATCTGATGTTGTCGGTGTAAATTTGGATTTCGAAGAACCACAATATGATGCTGAAGAAGTTCCAAATGAGGAAGCTCAGAGGTTTTATATGTTTTTGAGTGAGACAAATAAACCATTATTTGAAGGATCTACAGACTCTAAGTTATCAATGTGTGTTCGGTTGTTGGGTCTTAAGTCTCAATTTAACGTTGCGGAATTGTGTATGGAATACATGACAAAAATGATGTTGGATGCAACCCCTGTTAGAGGACTTTTGCCGCAGAGTTATTATTGCTAAAAGATTGGTATCGAAGCTTGGTTTAAAATCTATAAGAATTGATTGTTGTGTGTCTGTTTGTATGATCTATTATAACAATGAGTTTTGCATAAATGATGGAGAGTTGCTGGAATGCAAGTTTTGTCAAGAGCCACGGTATCGTGTCAGCGAGAAAGGGACAAGCAAAGGCAAACCAGTTCCAAGGAAAGCAATGTTTTATTTGTCGATTATACCAAGACTGGAGAGGATGGTCCCTTCAATGGAAACTGCGGGTAAAATGACGTGGCACTATGCAAATAGAAATAATTCTGATGAATTACATCATCCATCTGATGGTGAAGCTTGGAAGCATTTGATCGTGTTCATCCAGATTTTGCCAATGATCCACGCAATGTTCGGCTTGGTTTATGCTCTGATGGTTTCACACCATATATTCAAGCGTCAGCAACACCGTATTCTTGTTGGCCAGTTATTGTTACCCCATACAACCTACTTCCTGAAATGTGTATGTCTAAACCGTACATGTTTTTAAATGCTATAATACCAGGGCTAACTAACCCAACAGCTGGTATTGACATATATTTGCAACCTTTGATTGATGACCTAAAAAGGTTGTGGAATGGTGTTTTAACTTATGATGCAGGACGAAGACAAAATTTCATGATGAGGGAGGCTTTGATGTGGACAATTAATGACTTTCCTGCGTATGGAATGTTGTCTGGATGGGGGACACATGGTAAGATGGCGTGTCCAATTTGCATGGTTGACACAAAGGCTTTTACTCTTAAATATGGAGGAAAATCCTCATGGTTTGACTCGCACCGTAGGTTTTTACCTACCGAGCATCCTTTTAGAAAGTCAAAATATGCATTCATCAAGGGGAACGTTGAAACAGGTGAACCTCCTCGTAGGCTGACACCAGAACAAGTTTGGAATAGTGTCAAAGATATCCCTCCTGTGGAAGTGGTTGCTGGTGTTGTTTCTTGTCCAGATGGTTATGGACTATGGCATAATTGGACGAAAAAAAGCATTTTCTGGGAACTTCCATATTGGAAAGATAATCTATTGAGACACAATCTCGATCTAATGCATATTGAAAAGAATTTCTTTGATAACATATTTAACACTGTTATGAACGTGAAAGGTAAAACGAAAGACAATGAGAAGGCTAGGAAGGACGTGGATCATTACTGCAGGCGAAAGGATTTGTTATTGGTTCAGCAAGCTAACGACAGGACACTGAAACCCAAAGGCAATTATACTTTATCATTTCAAGCGTTATTCAATTCTCGTTTAATTAGCACTTATATTATAAATTTAATTTAATTTCATTTTTATGAATTAAATAACAGATATTTTAATTAACGAATAATAATAATATTATTTTTTTAAATAAAAGAATTAAAAACTATTTTTTTATGAATTAAATAAAAGATATTTTAATTAACAAATAATAATAATATTATTTTTTTTAAAATAAACGAATTAAAAACTGTTTTTTTTTAAATAAAATTAATTGGTTGCCGGCGGATATTCCGCCGGTAACCGTTACCTGCGGGCGAATTACCGGCGGAAAAAATCCGTCGGTAATGTCCAATTACAGGCAGATTTTGGTCATTACCAGCGGATTTTGGCCGCCGAAAATCCTCGAAATTCTTGTAGTGATTCTTCGCGTCGCGACCAACAGGCTTCGCGTCGCGAAGCAGCATTTTTCAGCACCATCGCGTCACGACGGAGTCGCATCGCGTCGCGACAGACGATAGAAAGTTTGGCGTTTTAAGCGAAATTGCAGAGTTTTCTGGGCACTTCTTCTTGGATGCGAAAATAGGGTTTTGGAGCTGCGAACAAGGGCAAGAATTGGAGCTTCTCTACACTTGGGAACAAGGAATTGAAGGATCCAATATATTACTTTTTGTGTAACTTCTCTTTAATCTTATCTTTTATGACTTTGATTATTAGTAGCTAGTTTTCTAGGGTTAGGAAGAGATGAATCTCTCCAAAACTATCATGTGAACCCTTTGCTATGATCAATTCGATTATTATTCAGTTTAACAATTGCCTTTACCTCCGTTCTTACCGCTTTACAATAATTCTGTTGTTGTACTGATTTAGGGTTTATGTTCACCATTGGAAAATGGGTATGTTCGCCTGATATTGGGGTTTTAGGTCACAAATGTGATGATCATAGGAATATGAGATTGTGTTTGTGAATTCGTTAATTCTCGTGTTCAATGCTTTGTCTATTGGTGATTCACTTAAGGAATTAGGGTTTCCCATTAGAGAAAAGGGGTTTCGAGGCAAGAGATTGTCCTTAATCTTATAATTGAATTGGATCTGTGAAATTAGGTAATTATATTGAAATTGATCGAAGGTTTAGTACATGATAGCTTAGGAGAGAGGATTTGATTCCTAATTGTTTTACTCTCAGATTTATTTGCCAATATTTTGTTTTCGGTTACTATAAATTACAAACTTGTTAATTTGCTTCACGCCTAAGAATTACCACACTTGCTTAGTGGATAATAACTCTCAAGGATTTCGGCAAGTGTACCGAATCGTTGCAAGTAATAGTAAATTAGTAAGGACCACTAGTCGTATCCATAGGGATTGAGAGAATCAAAGATTTTAAGCAAACCCCAATATCAATGGGAAGAAATGAGTTACCTTTTCATTACAAAAAGCTTTTCGTCCGGTTCCTCAACGAGGACAGTGGTTTTGTTGAGCCGATCAAGATAACTCTTGAGTGGCTCAGACTGTCCTTGGCGTACGTCAAACAGGTCACCAAGGCCTAGTTCCTTCTTTTTGTTGGCGGAGAATTGTTGTACGAACCTGCTCGCCAGGTCCTCAAATCCTGATACAGGCCGCGCCGGGAGTCCCTTGAACCATTTCAAGGCCATTTCTGCCAAGGTCCCCGCGAACATCTTACAGTTGATGGCATCATTGCCTCCACTGATGAACATCTAGGTCTTGAAGGCGTCCACATGGCTCTGGGGGTCCCCGGAGCCGTTGTAGCTTCCAATGGCAGGTTCCTTGATTCTGGGTGGTATTTCAACCGCCTGAATTTCTGTCGTGAAAGGCTGAAATTCACGCAACAGAGTCTTGGTGGCCTCCAGCACTTGAGTGAATCTCCTCATGTCTGTTAGTTGCTGCTGCAACTGCGCTTCCTTTTCCTCCAACGCGTGGGAGCGGAGTTGCCGCTCTTCATTCCAACGTTGTTGATCACCATTTTGCGTCTGGAGGAACTATACTGCAGGTATCAGCTCCTCCAGCTTGGGGTCCGCACGAGGCTGATGGCCGCTGGAGTTGCCAGGATCACTGGTTCCATTTCTGGTGGTTACCATCGTGAAATGGTGATGGTTCTTTCGATCTGGTTTGAGTGGGATGTGGGAAAAATTTTACTCCGGCCCCATAGTGGGCGCCAATGTTACGATCAGTTTCTCTTGTTGAGAAATGATCGAACACGAGTTATGCTAAGAGTAAAGAAATGATTGAAGAATAATGGTTGAGATCCGTTTATTGGCCTTAGAAGGCATATATTTATAGTACAATGGGTATTAAACTGTATTAAATACACATTATGGTCGAGTTGACCGTTACAGACAAGAGGAAGGGAAATCAGGGATATTTCCCTCTGATTCCGTTGACTGCGCTTTATTCCTTTTTGGGAGAGGTAGATGCTAGATATTGAAGACCGATCAGTCAGTCCTCTGGGAAGTCTTCTGGAAGCCGAGTGGATGTATACACCGGCCGGTCCGGATGGGAAGAAATACTAAACAAAGAAAGGAACATTTTACCCCGTAAATACTTCATACCTTTTATGACAACAAATATTTCATAACGTGATGCATGAATATGATAATAATATCATATACCTTTACTACAAATCAATTTAAATCAATTCTAAAATACTTCATACCTTTTCATTGTTGAGACCAAAGATTGAAGCAATTATGCAAGTTAGAATTGCTAAACCTTCTTTACCTTTCTCTCATTCTTTTGAATCCTTTTTGCTTCCCTCATTCTCTCTTCGAAGCTTTCTTTTCAAAAAAACCCCCAAATCTATCTTTTATGTGCAAAAATATCTAAAAAGGTTGAATTCAAAACATGTCGAGATTGTTCTGCAATGATTGCAACATAGAACTCGCAATAATTACAACATAGAACTCAAAGAAGATACATAAAGCTCTATTGCAAATTACATAGGCATCGTTGCCATCCTAAAGAAAGAGTAGGGGTAGAAACAAGAAATAGGGAAAAAGGGAAAGAGGAGAAGAGAGGAAAAAAAATACGGTGGAAGGGGCAAAAGCAAAAATTTGTTTATTTCAAACTGACCTATTTGTGCCAACATGACGCTCCTTTTCTTTTGTTGGGTTATACATTTCGTTTCTGTTTTAGTATTTTCGAAAGATGGTACAAAATAGCGTTCCAGTTATTTGAGGAATTGATTCAAATATTTGAGGAGTTGATTTTCACAGTGAAAGAGGATGCTGCCATGGGCGAATTAGCTGGCACTGTGATGGATCACGTACGCTGTCGTGGGTGTCGCGGTTTTGGTTGTGTAGGGACGGTGCTCTCGGCAAGGAGAACCAGAAGCGCGCGACAGGGACGAGATGAGGCGGAGCACGGTGGTAGCCGGTGAAGATAAGGTGACTCTATCTATTTTTCTCCTTCTTTTTCTTTCAATCACCTTCTTTACTTCTTCTCAATGTGTTATTGTTATTGTTCAAAATTTTGAGTTTGAGAGGAATATTGTTTTTATAGTGATGGTTTGAAGGCTTCCAAAAACAGAAAGGAGGGGCAGAGGGAACCATCACCTTCTTGGTTTTCTTCTAAGAGAAGAGGTAACCACATGTTGTTTGTTAAAATTCCCCATTGATGTGATTCAACTTCTCCACTTTCCTTTGTGTTTTTAGTTTATCAATTTCACAATTATGGGTTTGTCTTGATACCTCCGTGTGTGTGCAATGTTTGGTTTGGAATTGAGAAAAAGTTAAAGGTGAACTAAAGAACTCAATGATTAGGAGCATTGCAATATCTCATTGGACTTTTAATTTCAGTAGCTTTAAATCTGTTCCAATTCCAACAATTAGGTTCTTGCTTTTTTCTATTTCAATGTTTTATTTGTTTTCTACCTTTTCTAATGAATTTAAAGTACATCTATTGAGTGGACAAGAGAAGAAAATTTAATGTTTCATGTTGAATTTTCTTTTATTATGTGTGACCTCTCACTTAAGTTATACTCCATTCACTTTTTCATATGCAGATTGGAGGCTAAGGCCGTGAATCAAAGTGTAGAATGTTATATAGCCTTAACAACAAAGACTTGGACTCCTAAGAACGTTTCTGCAGGTATGAACTAACCTTTCTTCATAATTATGCTGAAATTATGTTTAAATATAATTTGAATTCCAAAATCAATCCTTTACACAGTAGCTTCTCAGATGAATTGCTCTATTCATTCATTGTTGAAATGGGATTGATTGTTGTTTTGTATACCAACAGTTGAAGGCAAAAGCACATACTCTCATACTGGTAATTTGAAAAGGGCAGTTTAATTGTTCAGCAGTTCTACTTCTGGTTATATGCAAAATACAGTGAATCCCTCCTAGAATGTTATGCATGGATGTTAAATTGTTCTATACAATGTATGATAGATTGTAACAAAGAAAAAGTTGATGTTGATTCTAAATCTGTTCTATTTACAATATCAATTTCTAAATTTGTTAAATCTTATGCAGGAATGTTAAATCTGATTTAGTATACTAAAGCACCATGGTAATGATGATTCCCTCAACTTCATAAATCCCTCTTTAGTATTAATCTCAATGCACGATAGACTTTAACGAATATCAAAAAAATGTTAGAATGTGAGCACCAGCGTCAAGCTTTTTCTATAGTTACTAATATGTAGGTTGAAGAGAAAACCATATTCTCACATGAGTATTTGAAACGTGAGCTGCAATTTTTGAATGAACTGAACTCGGGCTCTATTCATTTTATTGCATCCTTAGCTTTCAGCGTTGAGTTTCAAGCTATAATTCTGTTATTGCTACATGGCAGCAGAATTTATAATATATGAATGACTGGTTCTCCATCTTTTGTAGCTTTTTAAACAACTAGATTTTTATGCTACTTGACACAATCTAGAGTTCAAGTATATATTTTTCTCACCTTGATATGTATGTGTATGTTTATTTTCTTCTCACCTTGCATAGATTACGGTGTCACATAGAGCATTAATACGGTGCACGGAGTAATTGCGGTGTGTCTCACAAAGCGTTACAACAGGCACACAGGGTAGTTGACTTGCGGTGTTACACGGAGTCTAGATAATCTGTAGCTTGCTTCTTTTCTAAAGTTATTGATTGGTTTTTGAGATTTTGTGGATGTGGCTTTGTTTTTCTTTTGTTTTTGTGGGGGGTTTTATGAGCCAAGGACCGTGGTAGATTAGAGTGTTTTATGATGAGAAGTTTAGGAATGGTTACACTCCAACCGGGTCTGTTAGTGACCCGAACAGTAGATAAATGGTAGGAAAAAAAATTCTCTTTTCAGTCTTTGGGTAATCTATGACCCGTAGCTACCACTTTTGCCAAGGACGAGGTTTTGCCGTGGATGCACTTTGACAAAATATTGCAATAGCAAGAGTACATTTTAGAACAAATCTGATTAACTTATTGACTTTTATTTGTCAAAGAATTTCTTCTACATTTTTATTTCTATTATTTATTTGTTGGTTTCCTACCTTTCTTTGTATGTCTTGCATGTCTTGGTTCCAAAGATTTTTTTGCATCATAGACACGTAGGCTTATATCCTGATACAACTGACACATTTCCTTTACACATTATACAAGAGAATTGCCTCATTATTTATGACCACTTGAATGGAACCTGAGTGTGATAAACTCACACTTAACAAGAACTACGTTGACATGGATAAGTATCCTATGTTTTGAACTCATCATGGCTATGAATTTAGTGCATGAATTAACTCCTAAATATTGACTTAAATTAACAGGTTTGATTAGCTAGGCAACCGAAGTATGGTCACCTAAAGGAACTTTAGAAGGCTATCAAGATGTGTGAGGGAGCTTCAGTTTCATATGCATGCCCCAACCAATTGTTACTTCAGTAGGGAACTTCCAACAGGTCTAACTTACCTCCTTTGTCTGTCAACATCCTCCCTGATTGTAAAAATATTGTTTTCAGCAATGGCTTTGGTTATGGAACATTAAAAGGACAATGACAATATACATAATAATTAGATACGAACAAAACCAATTATCTAAAATGAAGATATAAATGCACTTGGGTGTTTGCTGCATAATGGTTTGCTTAGGTGTTGCTGCAGTCTAAACTCTAAAGATGATTTTGATACCATATTTTTCTTCAGTACTCCATTTTACCTTTTTCTACTATGATTTGATCTCTTCTTTTTCTACTCCAACCGACGTTCCCGCGTTTCCGGCGGATTTTTCAAAAAAAAAATTAATTTTTTATGTTAAAAAGTCCGTCGGAAATGTGGATTTTCGGCGGAAAAATCTGCCGGAAATTACCGGCGGAAATTCCGTCGGAAAACATTACCTGCGAGCGTTTTACCGGCGAAAAAAATCCGCCGGAAACGTCACTTTTCCGGTGGATTTGGTGCATTTTCGGTGAATTTTTCCTGCCTGAAAAACACGTTTTTCTTGTAGTGTATAAGGTACAAACCACATTCACCAATATTTATTAGCTCAAGTGACAAGGAACTTTGTTTTTGCTAAATAAGGTCTAGTTTTGAATCTTGTGGATGACAGAAATGAATGGTTGAAGAATTTTGTCCAAATAAGCCCGACTCAAATTTTTAGTGTACAAATGTGACTTGTAGGTATTACGGGTATTATGTCAAATCGAATTTTATAGAAACTTTTCCAGATCGCTCAAATGCCATTTGGCCCAAATAAACTAGGCCCATGATCCACCGAGGGAACGGTTCTGATTCATTCCCCATATCGCACGGTCCAAGCACTCTCGTGCCTATGCGTGTTCCTCCACTCAAAACGCGCCACATATCGACACTTTTCCGTATAAAAGCATTGTCCCATCAGCTTGTCAGGTAACGAGAACTGAAGGCTACGAAGACCATGATCTGATGGCCAACAAAATATAAACTGCAACTTTTTCTTTAAACTTTTTTACCATTTCGTTAGAAGCGGATAAAATTATATGGATGTGAATAAATATATAAGTAAATAAAATGTAAAACATTGATAAGAAAGTGCAGCTCAGTTAACTGTTGGTAAGACGCTTCTCCTACACCCACGGTTAATATATTTGAGTCATAAAGGGGGGGGGGGGGGGTGAGAAACCACTACTGATCCCCTTAAAAATGAATGAAAAAGAATATAGGAAAAAACCACTATTGCATCCTTTTCTTTTTTTAAATGTATTAATTGAGGCTTTCTCGATCATTACCACAGTTTAACCTGTTTTGGACCCAAAGTTGGTCTAAATGCAATGAAAATGGTAAAACGCGAATAAACAGGCCAAAATACAATTAAATCGATTAAGAGTTTTTTTGGTCTACTTCGATGAAATGACAAATAAACACCACACACACAGTAGCTCACACCCGGATTCAAACCCGGGAGCCGACGTCTCTATGTCGCTAAAATTGGCAAGACAACCAACAATGAGGGACTAAATCCATTAATCGTGAATACAAGCCCACACTTAGCAAAAAAATAGAAGTCCAAGCCGGTCCAAATCCCACACTTGAGGCCTAAGTTGTAGAGCTACAAACAGAAAACAAAATCAAAAAAGAGAAATTTATTGAATTCTTTATTTAAGTATGAGAATTAAATTAAATAAATATAAAATTAAAAATAATTCAACAGTAATTAATAAGTTAATAGAAAAACGAAATTAAACATTTAAAAATAATAACAAAACTAACTACAAAGTAATTAGCAATTACATAACCAATACAAAAATACCTAAAATTAAAATTACCAAAAATATACTGAAAATTACAACAAAAACAAAAAAAAATGTATAAAAGAAAGCAAGAAGCTGCAGCCGTACTCCCTACTTCCAGGAGCCTCCTTCCTCCATCCCAAACCTAAACCTAAAATCAAATCAAAATTAGAAACAATTCAAACAAAATCAATCAGATACTAATTAGCATCAAGCCCTCCTTCTTCCATCTAATTAAACCTAAAACCTAAAATCAAATCAAATCAAATCAAATAGGAAACAATTCAAACAAAATCAAACAAATACTGATTAGTATCAATTAACATTAATTTCTGATTTTAAAAAATGCCTATAAAAAAAGATTAGAGGTTCTGAATCCTAATCACAAAAAGTTGCAAACACAAGGGAAGGAAGCAGTGTCAAGGAATAACAAAGAAGCAGATTGAAGGTCATTTTTTTTCAGAAACTTAGAAGTCAAGTAAGTTGATTTTCTCTATAGCCTCTCCTTAGATTCTGAATTTGCAAATAAATAAATAAAAAGCAGGCTGAGTTTCCTCTATACGCCTATCTTCTTAACAGTCTTAGTAATCAAATATTAGTGTTTGTATGTATAAATGTGAATGTTAAATAACAAAAAGAAGCAATATTAAAGATCAAACTTTCTCTTATGTATAAATATATCTGGTTTCATGTTTCTTTCACAGATTCCTTTAGGAATAATGGAAAATTAAAAGCTTAAGATTAGGCTTTTATTCAACACCATAATGCATCTTGAAGCACAATAAGAATTAAGAATAAAAAAAAATACAGCAAATGAATAGACCTTGAAAAAGCAAGTAGAGAGTAACAGAGAATTACCTTCTACCACTACTCATGGTGGATTCTGTGGCCGGAGCCTCTCAAGCTCAAGGCCAACCTCGATCGCGGCTCTGACATGCATGCCTCTCCCCGCGTGAACGTCACCATCCTACCATTCGTCGTCGGTGTTGTAGCTCGGTTTTCCCTATCCCTCCGAGGTCGTCTTCTCCGGCATAACCCCATCCACTCCCTTAATCTCTCTCTCTCTCTCTCTAACCCTCTTTGTTGCGGATACAAGGGATTTCAATCCCATTCAATCTTTTGTTTCTTTTTTTGGTTACAGTCTATCTTTTGTTTCTGTTTTATATCCTATCTCATTTCATTTTTTTTATTTTTTCTTTAATAAAAAACCGAACGTAGCACACTCACTTCTCTCATTCACGCCACTAAATTAGCTATAATATAATCCTTTGCTGGCCAAAAATCCCACGCCACTTACCCCTCATTTTTAAACATTTATTTAATTTTTTTCTTTTGGATATTTGTCATGCCCAAGTCCATTCCTTCAATCATACCATTGTTTCGGCCTTTTGTTTGTTTGCCCGTGTGTTTTCGGTGTTGGCCCATACTTCCTACAATCCTCCTACTACTCACTAGACATCCCCGATCCTCAAATATTTCAAAAAAATATCTTCATGCTTCCATACTTCCAAACACACTCATACTGCGTTTCGTGAATAGCTGGGGGGTTGTAGGAATTATTGGCCTCGGGTGTTTTCTAGTCTAGATTTGATTTGTTCTTTGGTTTTGGTGTTGCTGTTGTTCGCTGAAACCTTGGTTTGTTGGGCCTTTTAGCTTGTGTTGATTAGGGTTTTGCCTTCTGGTTAATCAATACGGCTTTTTTAACAAAAAAAAACTTCCAATCCAATTCACATGCTATAACTTTTTTTTTTGTTACAAAAGAGAAAATTCACATGCTATAACTATTCGCATCGTATTTTTTTCTTCCATTTTTGCATCCTGTTTTACTTCTAAATATTCGAAACTCAAAACATTAGAAATTGTTTTTTTGTTCTCTCATAGTTAAATTATTAAAAATAAGGGATTAAGTTGGCTGAATAGTTGGGTTAATATTTTGTTCTAGGACAAATGAGTCGTACGACTCAAAATTCTTATAAAAAAAATCTAAAACATTAACTAAAAATATACTAACACACAATTTTTTTTACTCAAAACTTACGTAGCATTTGATTCTCCATTGCACACAGAGATACGTAGTAGCGGGGGCTAACCCCGTCAAACACAAAAATAAACAATTTTCATTTTCTTAACTTATTTAATGCAAACCTAGCAAATTAATAATAGAGGATTAAGTCTACCGTACTGTCAGATTATTTGCATTTTAAGACAAATGAGTTGTACGACTCAAGAGTCCTAAAATCTCTATAAACAGTCCATAAAACATTTATTAAAAAAAAATTAACAATAAAATATTTCCTACCCTAATATACATGAATTAAATCTTATTTTTTTCACCGATAATTAAATTAATCAAAGTACCGAAAATCTTTAATAAATAAATAAAATGGATACGCCTAAAGTTTATATAAATCAAGGACTAATTAATACTTCATCTTTCTATTTTATTTTAATACGTTTTATATTATCTTATTCACCCTTCTCTCTCTCTCTCCATCCCCCTCCCCCCCTCTCTCTCTCTCTCTCTCTCTCTCTCTCTCTCTCTCTCTCTCTCTCTCTCTCTCTCTCTCTCTCTCTCTCTCTCTCTCTCTCTCTCTCTCTCTCTCTCTCTCTCTCTCTCTCTCTCTCTCTCTCAGTTGCTGGCATTATGGACTTCTTCACTGAACTTGAGATTTCTCAAGGACCCAATTGGTTTTCCCATCCTCAACAAAATGACCCACACAAGTAAGTAAGCATGGTTACTAGTTAACTTTTTTTGTTACCATTTGTTAGAACTATAGCATAGAGTGTTTTGTATCAAACTGAATTTCATTACTTTGATAACTGATTTACAACAATGGCTTTCCAACTTATATATCAGGAGCCTTTTCTAACTAAACTGGGGAAGTCTAACTAACTGAGTTGATTCTCAGTTAGTTAGTTAAAGTGAGGGGATTACATGTGGGGAGGTGCACTCTAGTGCACCGGATAGCCTAAATTACATACGTGTCTCTAATACTCCCCTGCCAGCCTAACTAGGGTGAGTACACACAGTTGCCTTGGAACGGAACTCTTCAAACTCAGTTGATGGCAACGGTTTAGTCATAATATCAGCACATTGGTAAGCTCCAAGAATGAATTGGACATTAAACTTCTTTTGCAAGACCTTTTCCCTAAGGAAGAAGAGATCAAGTTCCATATGTTTGGTTCTTGCATGTAGCACTGAATTATGAGCAAGAGAGATGGTGCTTAAGTTGTCACAGTGAATTGTGGGAGTGGTGAAGGGTATGCTAAGTTTACTGAGTAACGACTGCAACCACAGCAGCTCAGTTTTTGCTAGAGCTAGTGCTCAATATTCAGCTTCAGTGCTTGATCTTGTGACAGTTGATTGCTTCTTTGCCCACCATGAAATGATGTTGCTGCCTAGAAAGACACATGCACGGAAGTAAACCTTCTGTCATTAGAGTCAGATCCCCAATCAACATCACAATAGGCTGAGTGGGAGATATGAGAGGTACACATAGGTTTAAGGTGGATTCCCCATGAGATTGTGCCTTAATTTGAGATACCTGAGAATCCTCTTGACTACCACCCAATGTATCTCGAGAGGTTGAAACATGAACTGACATACTTTGTTGAAAGCAAAGCTAATGTCAGGCCTTGTGATCGTTGCATATTGTAGACCCCCAACTGTAGACCTATAGAGGAAGGGATCACTGAAGGCAGTGGAACCTGTTTTGGAGAGCTTGTTGCTAGAGACCAATTAGAGTAGAGAATGGTTGAGCCTCATGGAGATTACATTCGATGAGAAGATCATAGATGTACTTGCCCTAAGCGAGTAGGAGAGACCCATCTGGTTGATGCTTAACTTCAATGCTTAGAAAATAGTCTAGGTGGCCCATGTCTTTGAGAGAGAAAGAAGAGTTGAGGTTGCTGATCAACTGCTTGATGTACATATGGTCACTGCTAGTGATGATCATATCATCAACATAGACTAACATATAGACTTGGATTGAGCCATGCTTGATAGTGAACAAAGAGGGATCAAAGTGACTAGCAGTGAAATCAAGCTGAAGGAAAGAGCCTTTGAGCTTCTCAAACCAAGCCCTTGGTGCTTGTTTGAGTCCATATAGTGCCTTATTGAGCTTGCACACCATTGTTTTGACTTGGGATTCAAAACTAGGGGGTTGGAGCATGAAAACTTCTTCTAGGGTGCCATTAAGAAATGCATTGTTGACATCAAGTTGAAGAAGTGGCCAAGATTGGGAAATCGCTAAAGTAAGCACAGTTCGGACTGTCACAGGCTTTATGACTGGAGAGAATGTCTCCTTGTAGTCAGCGCCATATTTTGGTGAAAGCCTATTGCAATTATGCGTGCCTTGTACTTGTTGAGAGAGCCATTCGGATTTTCCTTGACTCTAAATATCCACTTGCAACGAATTGGTTTTCTATTAGAGGGAAAAGGGACAAGAGACCATGTCTTGTTCTTGAGGAGTACATCATACTCTTCATCGTGCATAGTATCCACCGGTTTTGCCGGTGACTAGTCTATGCCAAGGAATCTGACTTGCCACGTGTATAGTCTTTGCCGCTGCATGTGCCCTTCCCAACAGAGTTTTTGCCACACTCATTATTCGAATCCGAGACCTTAGGGTGGGTGATCTGAGCCCGGCCAGTTACCGCTCAGACCAACCATTGTTGGTATGGTTACTAGTTAATTTAGTCCATGATTAGTTTGTGTGTGTGTATTTTCCTTCAACTTTATTATTAACTTGTAGTAGCTTAATTAACCCATCATGTTACCTCTTTCTTGTTCTTGTTTTTGTAATTCCATTCCTTTATTATCTGTTGTAAATAAATAGAAGAATGATTGTGTGAGACACTCTCTCGCAACTCTCGAGGTCGATATATCTACATTGATCAATATGGATTTTCTTTGCTTGTCTTGTGTGTATAACACAAAAACACAACATTGTTTAGGTGGCCCATGTCTTTGAGAGAGAAAGAAGAGTTGAGGTTGCTGATCAATTTCTTGATGTACATAGACTAACATATAAACTTGGATTGAGCCAACAACATTGTTTATATGTTAGTCTATGTTGATGATGTGCCCTTCCCAACAGAGTTTTTGCCACTGCTAGTGATGATCATATCATCAACATAGACTAACATATAAACTTGGATTGAGCCATGCTTGAGAGCGAATAAAGAGGAATCACAACGACTTGCAATGAAACCAATTAAGCTGAAGGAGAGAGCCTTTAAGCTACTCAAACCAAGCCCTTGGTGCTTGTTTGAGTCCATATAGTGCCTTATTGAGCTTGCAGACCATTGTTTTGGTTGGAGCATGAAAATTTCTTTTTCTAAGGTGCCATTCAGAAACGCATGTTGACATCAAGTTGAAGAAGTGGCCAAGATTGGGAAATTGCTAAAGTAAGCACGGTTCAGACTGTCACAGGCTTTATGACTGGAGAGAATGTCTCGTTGTAGTCAACACCATATTTTTGGTGAAAGCCTTTTGCAACTAGGCGTTCCTTGTACTTGTTGAGAGCCATCATGATTTTCCTTGACTCTAAATACCCACTTTTAACCAATTGATTTTCTATTAGAGGGAAAAGGGACAAACGACCATGTCTTGTTTTTGAGGAGTGCATCATACTCTTCTGGTGTGCAGTATCTACCGGCTTTGTCGGTGACCAGTCTACGCCGGGGAACCTGGCTGGCCACGTGTATACCCGCCTTTGCCGATGCATATGGTTCACCTCTCCCAACAGAGTTTTTGCCACACACAAGATTCGAATTCGAGACCTTAGGGGGGATCTGAGCCCAGCTACCGCTCAGACCAATCCTTGTTGGTATGGTTACTAGTTAATTTAGTCAATGATTAGTTTGTGTGTGTATTTTCCTTCAACCTTATAATTAATCTTTAGTAGCTTAATTAACCAATCATGCTACCTCGTTCTTGTTATTGTTCTTGTTTTTGTAATTCCATTCCTTTATTATCTTTTGTAAATAAATAGAAGAATGATTGTGTGAGACACTCTCGCGCAACTCTCGAGGTCGATATATCTACATTGATCAATATGGACTTTCTTTGCTTGTCTTGTGTGTATAACTCAAAAACACAACATTGTTTAGCTTACCCTTTTTTTTTGTTTTTGTTTTCATGTGTTTAATGATGTTCAGAATGATGGAGATTTCACCATTTGATAGTTTCTTTGATGAGTTTAGCACGACACCTGAGTTAAAATATGAAAGCAAGAAACTCAATGAGTTCGAGGATCTTGAAAACATCAACTTCGACTTCAACCTCAATGAGTTCGAGGATCTTGAAAACATCAACTTCGACTTCAACCTCCCACTCCATGATGAACATTTCGAGGTCGAAAAAAAGCCACTGGACTTGCTCCTTCCTGAACCTTCTATAAAGAGTTAAAATCATGGGTTTGTGGCTTCCGTGAAGAAAGAGTTTGAAGAGGAGAGTGAGGAGGAGATGCAATTAGAAATTGAATTGACACCATTGCCTAGCGGCAAGGAGAAAAGTTCGTCTAGTGCATTGGAAGCTGATGAGATAAAGAAGCACTTTGATGCTCCCATAAGTGTGGCGGCTGAGAAAATGAATGTGGGAGTGAGCTATTTGAAGAAAAGGTGCAGGGAACTCAAAATCAAAAGGTGGCCTTACAGAAAATTTAAAAGCTTGAAATCACTCATCAACAACCTCAAGGTATCATCATCTTTGCTTTGACATTGTCACAAATTATCAATAGGACCCAAATGGATTGAATGATAATTGAAAAAAGGTTCAAACTTTCTAGTTAATTGTAGCTTGTAGTACTTTGAGAAGATAAATTAACATACAGATATTCTATGTAAGTCATTAATTGGTCAGTGGTTTGTTTGTTGTGTGATACATTACAGGAAATGGGTTTGGAAAACGAGGTGGTCGAGGTGGAGAAGCAGAAAAAGTGGTTGGAAAATTTTCCTAATATGGAATTGAATGCAGAAACCTTGAGGCTGAGGAAAGCATGTTATAAAGCTACGTACGAGAAGCGGCGAATCATGATCCTTATAGATTAGGAAACTGTTATGGTAATATGTCTTAATGATAATTGCACCCCTCATTTAGGGCCCATTAACAATTTGGCCCATTAACAGCCCAACCAAATCAACGGCTCAGATGTCTTCTCAAGATCGGTTGGCTCAGAACAAACAACACAAACACATTCAAACTCTATAAATACCCCATTCAATGCTCATTAATGGTAAGCACTTTTGAACCAAACACTTATTCTCTCAAATACTGACTTAAGCATCGGAGTATCATTGCAGGTACAACCTCGCCCTCCAAGATCGAACATCTCAAGATCGAGCACCTCAACATCGCCTCTCAAGGTCGAACATCTCAAGGTCGAACAAAACCTTCCTCTCAAAGCCCGAAGACAAAGATAGAATCAAGGACGAAATATCTACCAACTGCGTAATATCGATCCTCAAGATCGGAAGCACGGTACAGAACATTGGCGACCACAGTGGGAGAAACCGATACCCGATTTTTCTCACCATCTCCTTGAACTTATTGAATGGCACCAACACAGCGCTCAATGCCGACTAGTCTCATGGCCGAACCTGACCTCGGCCCTCAGCGAACTCCCGAAGGCCACGTCCAGGAACTCACGAATTCATCGCAAACACGAAGCCGACGTCCCAACACGGGACCTTCCCGAGCACAATCAGGCGCGGATGAGACGAGCTTACCATCTCCCCCTCAACTACTCCCGGCCTTGACGGACGCGGTTCAACATCTCGTTCAGCTATTGGCCCGGCAAGAAGCGGTAAATGAAGAAAGAAACAACCGTTTCGCCAACCTCGAATCCGAAGTAGGGAGACTGCAAGGTCGGAACGCCCTGGATCAACAATCATCCGGGCAGAGCTCACTGGAGGAACGACGCCCAACTCGAAGAAGACTTTTTCATCGATCACCCCCACGGAGAAAGCTCACTCATCGCTCCCCCGCACGCCGCAACGAGGAAATGGTTCCCGTTCTCCTCTGGCTCGACAACACGAGGCTCATTCCCGTTCTCCTCTGACTCGACAACACGAGGCTCATTCCCGTTCTCCGTCAGCTCGACAATACGACGATCTAGATGATCCTCATTCTCCTCCACGCCGCCACCGAGGGAATGGTTCCCGTTCTCCTCTGGCTCGACAAATTGAAGACTCAACCTCGTCACGGAGACGATCGAGAAGCCATGACATCATTCAAAAGCTCCATCACAGACGCCAACCACTGTCACGAGTAAGTCGACCTGGGCGGAAAGGTCCTTTCACAAAGTCGATCGACAACTTCCGGGTCCCCCGGTATCTCGAAAAACCACCTGGAGGATTGAAGACTTACGACGGGACGGGCGACCCCGACAGACATCTAGACCAATTTGACACAACCATGCAGTATCGAAATGTACCCATGGAAATGAAATGTCGAATATTCCCTTTGACCCTAGACAAAATGGCCTCCGAATGGTTTCGGGCGTTAAGGTCGAATACCATTTCCTCATGGGACCAGTTAGCAAAACAGTTCTCGGTGCACTTTGCCCATTCCAAGAGCAAACCCAAAAACAAAAATGTTCTAGCATCTATTGTCCAGAAAGCAAATGAACCCCTGAGGGAATATATAGAACGATTCAACGTCGAAGCTCTTCAGGTTCGGCAGTTAGACGACGCCTTTCGAATTTTCTTCATGGCCCAAGGTCTGCTCCCTGGAAGCTCGTTCCGAAAGCACATCAACACCTGGGAACCTAACACCCTTCAAGAATTCCTCGAACTATCCCAGTGCTTCATTAACGAAGAAGAAAATTCCAAGATCGACAAAACGTCGTCACAGGCAGAATCGTCGAAACGCCACATCGAGGTCGACCCTCGGAAAAACTCCTGGAACATCGGTAGGAAAAATCGTCACCAGGTATACACCGAACTCAACGTCTCCAACGCCCAGTTACTAGGGGAATGTTGGAACGTCGAATTCAGGGACGTCAAGCCTCCCAGGCCCTTGCCTATCCGACCTGGGCAGAAGGCCAACAAATACTGCCGATACCACAGAAGCAATGGCCATGACACAAACCATTGCAACGCCCTAAAGGATGACATAGAAGATTTGATAAAACGGGGAAAACTATCTTCTTACGTCAAAAGGGAGGGAGAACGGTCTGACAACTTCGGAAGAGAAAGAAATGAAAACCTCAGGGCAAAAGGAAAAGAAATGACCGACCCAGACCGCGAAGAGCTGGATAAAAAACGCTCGGTTATCATGATGATAACTGGGGGATTCGATCATGAAGGATCAGGAAAATCCATGAAGAGAAAATGGAAGGAATTGTTGTGCGTGGCTTCAACGTCAACGACCCCGGTCAAGACTAACCGACCTCCATTATCTTTTAGTGACAACGACCTCATTGACGGAAAAGCTAACAAACACGTACCTCTCTTGATATCGGCAATCATAGCCAACAAGGAGGTACGTAGAATCCTGGTCGATCAGGGGAGCTCATCAGACATCATCTTTATCGATCTTCTGAGCAAAATGGGGATCGATAAAGAGGAACTCACCCCTTATAGAGGGACGGCTTTGTCCGGTTTTAACGGATCCCGAACGAAACCCCTTGGACATCTGGAGCTAATGGTTACCTACGGAACCGAACCAATAGTCCGAACCGTCAGAACCAAATTCCTCGTCTTACCTTGTGAATCCATATACAACGGCATTATAGGAAGACCGACCCTCGGCAGGCTCGGGGCGGTTACATCCACCACTCACTTAAAAATGAAGTTCCACTCTCTTTGCGACAGAGTTATCACTTTAAACTCTGACTTAGAGTCGGCCTCCAGGTGTTTCTTCCTATGGACTAAGAACGAAAGAAAAGCTTCGGAGCATGAAGGGGTTCCCCCTTCGGAAGAACTGGCGACTCCCAAAATACCAAAAGGAAGATCGACTGAAGTTAACACTGCCACTAACGTAGGAACCAACTGCGGTCCGGAGGTCGAAAAACAGATAGATGTCGACGAGCTAACAAAAGAGCTCAAACGCAAAATCAGAAGACCAGAGCCTGATGGAAAGTTCGTCGAAACACAACTCGGTTCAGACCCCTCCCAAAAAATCAAAATAGGGATCGACCTTCCAGAAAAGATCAAGACCGAATTAACCCAATGTCTCAAAGATTTCAAAGACATCTTTGCTTGGTCGGCCGAAGACATGCCTGGGATCCCGCCAGAGATTGCCTGCCATCGGCTCGCAATAAACCCAGAAGCAAAATGGATCGCCCAAAGAAAGCGGGCCCAAAGCAGAGAAAAAGCCATTGCTGCCACCTTAGCAGTAGACGACCTCATCCGAGCCAACTTTATCTCTGAGGTTAAATACACAACTTGGTTATCAAACCCTGTCCTGGTGAAGAAGTCTAACGGAAAATGGCGTATGTGTGTCGACTACACCGATCTTAATAAAGCTTGCCCAAAAGACGCCTTTCCGGTCCCCAGTATCGATCGATTGGTCGACAGCGCTTCCGGTTTCCAGTTATTATCTTTCATGGACGCATACTCCGGGTACAACCAAATCGCCATGTTTCCACCAGATCAAGCAAAAACCGCCTTCATCACTGACCGAGGAAACTTCGCGTACCGTGTTATGCCCTTTGGTTTAAAAAACGCTGGAGCAACTTATCAAAGAATGATGAACAAAGTTTTCCAAAACCAGATCGGTAAAAGCGTAGAGGTTTACCTCGATGATATGATCGCCAAAAGCAAAAGTGATGCCGACCATGTGAGCGATCTGAAAGCAATTTTCTCTGAGGTACGAAAAAACAGAATGAGATTAAACCCAGAGAAATGCACTTTCGGGGTTCGAGCTGGGAAATTCTTAGGTTTCTTCTTAACAGAACGAGGTATCGAGGCAAACCCAGACAAATGTCGATCCGTCACAGAAATGCGAACTCCGACGTCCAAAAGAGAAGTACAAAAACTCAATGGAATGATAGCTGCTCTATCTCGTTTCATATCGAATGCAGCATTCAAATCTCTTCCACTTTTCAAAATCCTCAAAAAAGAAGAGAAAGATTTCAAATGGACACCCGAGCAAGACGAAGCCTTGAAGCAACTAAAAAAATCTCTCTCCGAGCCTCCAATTTTAACTCGCCCAAATGAAGGAGAAACATTATACCTATATCTAGCAGTCTCGGAAGAGGCATTAGCTGCCGTTCTAGTACGCGAACTCGAAACCGGGCAAAGTCCCATCTACTTCGCAAGCAAGGCTCTACACGGGGCTGAAAGTCGTTATCAGAAAATCGAGAAAATCGCTTTGGCCCTCATTGTTGCAGCTCGACGTTTTCGAGCTTATTTCGTCGCCCACCAGGTAGTCGTCCGCACTAACTACCCAATCAGACAGATACTCCACAGACCCGATCTAGCTGGAAGGATGATCAAATGGGCCGTAGAACTCTCAGAGTTCGGTATCAAATATGAAGCTCGAACCACACTTAAAGCACAAGTTTTAGTCGACTTCATCGCCGAGATGACACCTGCTAACACCGGCTCTGACATATGGATCCTCTACGTCGATGGTTCCTCAAATCCAAAAGGGAGTGGTGCTGGGATAATGCTAGAAAGCCCGACTGGGGTCATCATCGAAGTTTCCCTTGCATTCGGTTTTCCCACCTCGAACAACCAAGCAGAGTACGAAGCTTGCATTGCCGGACTTCGCCTGGCAATTGACCTCCAAGTCCAAAAAATTAAACTCCATACCGACTCTCTCTTGGTGGTCTCCCAGATCGAAAGCAAATACGAGACCAAAGAACCGATCCTACAAAAATACCTACTTCAGGTACGGTCGCTAATAGCCAAATTTGAAGCAAGCGAGGTAATTCATATCCCAAGAACGGAAAACCAACGAGCTGATATCCTCGCCAAACTCGCAAGCACAAAAACCCCGGGTAACCAAAGGACGACCATCCAAGAAACACTACACAATCCCAGTGTATCTATCGAGCCACTGTTTAACCCAACCATCTACGTACTTGAAGAGGCAGACAGCTGGATAACCCCAATTCTAGAGTACATCGTCTCAGGAACAGAACCCCCAGACAGAAACGACGCCAAATATATCAGGAGAAGAGCCTCGGCTTTTTCAGCCATCAACGGGACGCTCTATAAACGAAGCCTCTCTTCCCCGTTAATTAAATGCATCGAGGGAGAGGAAGCGGCCTATGTGTTGACAGAAATTCATGAGGGGATCTGCGGCCAGCACATGGGAGCTCGTTCTTTAGCACGAAAAACCCTTCGAGCCGGCTACTACTGGCCGAGCATGATCGGTGATGCTAGTGATCACGTGAAGAAGTGCAAGAAATGTCAAATCCACGCCAATGTGCACATAGCTCCCCCCACAGACCTCACGAGTTTATCCTCCACATGGCCCTTCGCATGGTGGGGAATGGACTTGCTCGGACCTTTCGCAAAAGCACCAGGACAAGTCAAATTCTTGATCGTCGCCGTAGACTACTTCAGTAAATGGATAGAAGCGGAACCCCTGGCAACCATCACTGCAAAAAACTGCATAAAGTTCTTCAAAAAAAGCATTATGAGCAGGTTCGGGATCCCCGAGGTAGTGGTAACAGACAACGGAACGCAATTCACAGACACGGGATTCCGCAAACTAATGTTCGAGCTTAAAATTAAACACCATTTCACTTCAGTAGAGCACCCTCAAACCAACGGTCAAGCAGAGGCTGCAAACAAAGTAATACTAAACGGGCTGAAACGACGTTTGGACGATGCTAAAGGAAATTGGGTAGAAGAATTGCCTTACGTCCTCTGGGGGTACCGGACGACCCCCCAAAGCTCCACTGGGGAAACACCTTTTAGGCTCTCCTACGGCAGCGAGGCGGTCATCCCCGTCGAAATCGGCGAACTTAGTTGGAGAACGGCAAATCCCAAAACACAAAGCAATAACGATCAAGCCCTAAGAGAAGAACTCGACCTCATCGATGAAATCCGAGGTCGAGCCTCGCTCCGAGAAGCAATCATCAAACAAAAGGTAGCAACCAGATACAACACCAAGGTCGTTCACAGAGATTTCAATCCTGGCGATCTGGTACTCAGAAGGGCTGACGTCGGTCAGAAAAACGCCTCCCAAGGAAAGCTCGCCCCAAACTGGGAAGGCCCCTACCGAATTTTATCTAAAACCGGCACGGGAGCCTTTAAATTGGAGACCCTCCAAGGAAGAAAGATTGAGAGAACTTGGAACGCAACAAAACTGAAAAGTTATTATCCTTAGAAAGAAGTCACTCACACCGATCTTATGTAAACTCGAAATAAGCTATTAATAAAGAAGCTTGACATTTCTTTCAAACGCTTTCAATACTTCTCAAAAGTTTTTTCAAGTCGCCACACATTCTTGATTTTCATCAAACAGAATGAAGGGACCTTCCCCTGTAGAGGATCAACTGGGACCGATCTTAAAAGATCTCCCCAAAAGCGACCACCCAAAGGTCAAAAACTCTTTGAGAAAACAGTTAAATCCGAGCCGAGTCTTGGCAAACTATCTCAAAGAGACCGGGTCTTCAAGGATCGAAACGTCCTACGAACGACCATCGGCCACAGCTGCCGATACCCCTATGGGGCGAGTTAAATCTGGGCCGAGTCCTAGTAAACTGTCCTATAGGTTCAAAACCGGTAAATCGAGTTCCTCGATTACCGACGTTTTTACGTCACACGCGACGTGCAGAATTTAAAAAGCACTCGTTTAAAACTCGCAAAAACGACATACATGACATGCGAAATTCAAAAAGCATTCATTAAAGCTCGTAAAGGCCTTATAAGCATATTCCAAAAAGAGGTTACAAATATCTCCAGCTAAGACCGAACAGAAGTTCCGGATCTATACAAAAAATGCATAAGTAAAAGCATACACCAGGAACTTCTGCAAAAGAAACACCGTTACAACATCAGGCAGTGGAGGTCGGGAATATCACACTCTTCGTCTGCGTCTGAGCATCGATCTTAAAGATCTGACCCCCTTCTACCTCATGGTCGGCGTCAATAATCGACCGATCCAAAACTATAGAAGGATAGACCAAAGTAATTTGCTCCTGGGCGGACTCAAAACCCTCCTTGTACAGCTCAATTGCAGAATTAGCAGCTTCCCGAGCCTCCCTCCTAGCCTCATTTGCAAGTTTTGTCGCCTCTTTAGCATTTCTTCTGCTTTGCTGAAGGGCTGCCTCAAGCTCTGCAATTCTAGCCTCCGCATCGCCGCTCGTACCGACCCGTGCCTCAGATGCTTTCTTCAAATCCTCTTCCAAACCAGCTACACGAAACTCCAAACCTTTGATCTTCTCGTTGGCCTCGGCAAGTTGCCCCTCCAAAGCTTTTTCCCTTTCTTCAAGCTCCTTGACACGGTTCTCCGCAAACTCCGCCCGACGTACGACCTCCCCTTGACTTTCCTTCAGAACCAGAAGTTCTTGCTTTGTTCGAGCAAGCTCTTTCGATTTTAAAGCCACGTCTTCCACGAGCTTCACTATTTTTGACTTCTCAAGCTCCAACGAAGCTGCAAAATCGAAAAATGAGGGAAATCAGTTTATGAAGAAAGAGATGTTTTTATGAATATAAAAAGCAATGATGTCATTTACCCTTAGCCCGCTGCTCGTACTTTTCTTTCTCGATCCTATGAACATCGGCCAAATTCGCCAACAATTTAACAGACGCCCCGACAGGATCCTCCCGCCACTGGGCGTAATTCTGCTCCAAAAAACCCTCCTCCAAGGGTACGGTCTTACTCTTATGCTTCGGTCTCCTCGAAGTCTTACTCCTTTTTTCTGGCCTCTGCTCGCCACTTGCCTCGGTGCGCACCCTTTTTCCCGAGGTACCCGCACCAACCTCGGGAGCAGTCGGGGGAGGAGAACTGGAAACAAGATCGACCATAGCCTCATAGGCAAGGTCCTCCTGGGTAACGACATTTATCGGAGAAGCAGCAGTAACCGTCCCAACAACAGTCTCGGCCTGGGGAGAAGTCGGAAGCGGAACACCACCCCCCTCAGCATCTCCAGATATCTCGATGCTCCTCATCGCCAGCGCCTTCATTACGGCGAGCTTCTTTGGGGCCATGGTATCTGGAAAAGAAACATAAATCGGTCATACTAACTACGGTCAAAAATATGCAAATATCAATAGCAAGAAAAACAAGGCTACCTAAGACAATTTGCACTCGTCTTCGCTTTCCGGCCTGAACTATCTTAGCCGCAGGGATACCCCGATACTTATGTTTTGAAAACGGAATGTTCTCAGAAATAAACATCAGGATCCTCTTGGTAAGAAGATCGGCAGCGTTCAAACAATTCTGACCAACCGAAAAGGAATTGGTGGATCGTTCAAAATGGGCCTGACTCCAACCAATGGGAAACTTGGTGGACACCAAAGTCCGACCATCCTCTGAAAACTTTCCCACCCTCTCAATCGCTTCGTCGGTCACCGGTTCGACCCAATAAAATAACTCCTTCCAATTCCCCTTCAACGAGTCCGCATAGGCTTTAAAAATCTTGGCACCTCGCCTCGAACGAAGACTGACGTGTTCACGACCGGACTTATTCTCACTACTATTCCGATTGATCTCAAACAAATGAAAAAAGAGCGACGGCGAGACCGGCCTCTCCAGATGAAGACACATTAGCTCGAAAGCTCGAACAAAAGCCCACGCGTTTGGATGCAACTGAGAAGGCGCAACATCCAAAGTCGCCAAGACCGTCTGCTCGAACCAAGTGAAAGGAGGCCTGATATTCATCTCGTTTATCAGCATATGATACAAAGTAAACTTAAGCTCTCCTGGCCACAAAGCCACATGCTCTCCCTTCTTCATTCCCTCAACTCTCCAAATTCGCTTCGAGCGACCCGAAGCTTTCCTCCCGACCCTCTCCAAATTAAACCCATGCTGGTACAACGATTCGATCTCCAAAATATTTTTGGAAACCCAATCATATTGGGAGACCTCTCGCACCGGTACGTCAAGGTCCCCGCAACCAGTACTAGAGTACTCATCCAGAGAAACGGCAGAAGCTCGGCTGGACTCCGGTTGGCTCTTAGGGCGAGATTCAACTTGTTCTTCAACACCCTCTCTTTCAGACTCATCAGCAGAGTCGGAACTCGACCCAAGATCGGCCTCGGAACCCTCTGATTCCTCCACTGGAATTTCCTCATCAGACTCGGAAGTAACAGCCATCACATCCACCAAGCAATCCTCCTCCACATCTTCGGGAGTATTGTCGTTCGGCTCATTAGCATCGGTCGAAGGAGAAGAACTTTCGCTCTCAAAATTATCTTCCGCCTTATCACTCACAGGAGCGGAAGCAGAGTGCTCTTGCACATCCGGGGCGGCGACTTCGGAAGGCTCGGTACGGACCTCAGGGATTTCACCACCAGAAGCCATCGCACTCGTAAACTCTTTCCGGTACCGAGTGACGTCTCTCCGAGTTTGTTTTGTCCTCGCCAGAACGAATCTACAGGAATGGGGGACGAAATGTCAGGGTTAAAGATCAAAAATGGGTTCGCGAGCAAGTCGGAACCCGACCTGACGACCCCCATTCTGAGATCAAAAGGGACTGGGGGAAGTCCAGGCACAAACGAAAAGAAAAGTAAAGAAAAATCAAAAATAGACTAACCTCGGAACTAAGCCGCAAGTTGATTATATCTGGAGAAATACGGTTGTCGATCCACAGAAACCGACCTTAAAAGTACTTCGAAACTTTGCAAACTCGTTTACTTTAAAGAAGCTCGGGAGCTCTCGAAGATCGATAAATCGAAGACAAATGATCAGCAAGCAATAAATGGGAAGGTGAGACCCTTTATTTATAGCAAAGCGGATTTCATGGGCCTGGGCCGGGAAGTCGAAACGTCACATCCAAACCCTAGCCCATTAAAATTCGCACGATGAAGAATAAACGTCACCATCACGCGCCGCCACTGTGAAATCACGCTTTGTCAGAAACAATAAAGATGGCACTGATTCCAAGATTACACTGATTCCAAAGCAGCACTGAATTCAAAAAACTATCTACCTCGCTCGGAAGATCGACGACCATTTAACATCGGCCAAAAATCCCAGGCTCGACATAAACTCAAGACTGAAGAAACTTCTACTCAAACAAAGACAAAAATACAAGGCTACGTCGCCCATCAAGTCAAGGTCGCTCCTCAAATCGACCAGACTTGGGGGGCCACTGTTATGGTAATATGTCTTAATGATAATTGCACCCCTCATTTAGGGCCCATTAACAATTTGGCCCATTAACAGCCCAACCAAATCAACGGCTCAGATGTCTTCTCAAGATCGGTTGGCTCAGAACAAACAACACAAACACATTCAAACTCTATAAATACCCCATTCAATGCTCATTAATGGTAAGCACTTTTGAACCAAACACTTATTCTCTCAAATACTGACTTAAGCATCGGAGTATCATTGCAGGTACAACCTCGCCCTCCAAGATCGAACATCTCAAGATCGAGCACCTCAACATCGCCTCTCAAGGTCGAACATCTCAAGGTCGAACAAAACCTTCCTCTCAAAGCCCGAAGACAAAGATAGAATCAAGGACGAAATATCTACCAACTGCGTAATATCGATCCTCAAGATCGGAAGCACGGTACAGAACAGAAACGAATTTGACTTCAACACATTTTATTTTGAATTGCTCTTCTATATTTCTCTCAGTTCTATTTTGTTTGTTGTTTTACCAAAATTAATTTGTCTCAAATTGATTGTTGTTTTACATTTTCAATGCAATATTTAAGATTTTTTTCCACTCATACCCCTCATTATTAGGTTTCTTCCCTCCCAAGCTCTAGAGAAATTTCTTCATCTATCAACAAATTGGAACCTCGCCTTACCACACTTCTTTGAGGGCCAGTCAAAAAAACTTTAATTAGGATTGAGACCTAAAACGAATTTTAATTGTTGCCTATTATTAAATTAGAATTCTTTTAAGTTGGATATTTAGTAGTTGTTGTCATACTTTTAAAGTTCGGAGATGTTTTAAATTGAATATTTTTTGAAAAATACAATACAAAGAAGATTGTGCTCATTGCTAAGAACAAGTTTGGTTTGTTGACAAGACAATTCCTCCTCCAAATCTAATTGATTTGTTGATCCTCTTTGACTTAGTCACAACAACATTGTTGTTTGTTGACTCTAATTAAAACTTTGTTACCAAGAAATCTCTGCGAGCAGTGTACTCAACATCGACCTTAGCCATATTGAAGGAGCTCTAAGAAAAACTGTAGAAAAACAATGGCCCTCACATCTCGCTGTTAAATGGATGATAGTCTCCGAATTTATCGTTAGGTTTTAGTGAAAGAAAGTAAAAATTTGAAATCGATAAATTAAAATTACACTATATGAAAATAAAACAAAGTAAAATAAATATATTATTTTTTTTTTACTAATTTTATCATTTTATAATGTTATGTTATAAGGTACAAACCACATTCCCCAATATTTATTAGCTCAAGTGACAAGGAACTTTGTTTTCGCTAAACAAGGTCTTAGTTTTGAATCTTATGGATGACAGAAATGAATGGTTGAAGAATTTTGTCCAAATAAGCTCGACTCAAAATTTTAGTGTACAAATGTGACTTCTAGGTATTACGGGTATTATGTCAAATCAAATTTTATAGAAACTTTTCCAGAACGCTCAAATGTCATTTGGCCCAAATAAACTAGGCCCACGATCCACCGAGAGAACGGTTCTGATTCATTCCCCATATTCCACGGTCCAAGCACTCCCGTGCCTATGCGCGTTCCACCACTCAAGATGCGTCACATACCGACACTTTTCAGTATAAAATCGTTGTCCCATCAACTTGTCAGTGATAGGCCGCAAGTATACAGTTCTATCGCGTAATAAAAAGAATCGACCCCACAGAGACTTTGTGATTACCAATGTTATTTTCCGGTTGTGATTAGATAAAATGAATGATTTTAATAAAAGGAATTTTTGTTGGTTTTAATTTCAGAATTATAAAAGCATCCTAGGATTGTGGTTTCATCTCAATGATAGAAACATTTCACAATCTCTCATCCATCCTCTATTTTATGTTAAGGTTCTTTTCTAAGGACAAGGTATTCAACGGTAACTCAAGTCTCCTTTCGGAATACAAGAGTGTGCCTGGAAACAATAATCAAACCTATTTTAAATGCAACTTCCACTGTTGGAAAACCAGTGCAAAATGCAACTGCTGCTATTTTAAGTGCAACTTCCAGCGGTGGAAGTTTAGTGCAAAATGAGACCTCTGGTGCTGCCAGAATTTTGCTGCAGAGTAGCCTGCCTTAGTTCGCTCCAAACTTCACCTCTAGCCTTCGGATTTCATCCTTATGCATTATAAGCTCAAATTCACTTCCTTTGCTCAATACTTGTCCTGAAAATAAAAATAAAAAGGTAGTAAAATAGCTCTAGAATAGAACGAAACTACCAAATAACTTACTTAAATAAATACTAAAAAGACAACTAAATTGGACTTATCAGTCAGGTACGCATTTATTACCGCATATCACCTATTCCCAATCCTGACTTAAGCATCAGAGTGTGTGCAGGTACGCCCCCGATCGGATCAACGCGAGCTGGAACATCTCAGCATACACTTGGAGCATCTCAGCTTCTCAGCCTGGTGAGCATCTCAGTCCATTGCTTGACCCAGACGTGCAGCCAATATAGTTCATTGGCGACCACAGTGGGAGCATCTCACCACTACTTTCTTTCGAGTCCACTCCAAGTGTTCTGATGCCTCCGAAACGCCAGACTCAACCATGCATGAACCCGGTGAGATCCACACCCCGTGTCCGCTCTCAAGTCATTGTACCTTCCTCGAGGTCCTAGACTCCTGAAGGCCACGTCCAAACCATGTCGGCCGAGAACCTTCAGTACCAGGAGGCTCAACCAGTTTCATCCATTGCCGCGACCAACCCGATCCAAACTGCTGCACCCGTGATCACAGCTCCAGCAGGAGAACCATTAGTTCCTCTCTCGACACACGCAGTTTAGAACCTTATCGTCTTACTTAGAAATCAGGCTAGAAGCCTAGCAGACCATAACACCCGACGAGTCAACAACGATGGAAATGCTATTGTAATACAGGCGAACACCGCTTCAAATCTCGGAAGAGGACGACCACGCTCTCCGCCACTTAAAAGAGTGGCCTTTAGGTGTCGTCATTCCCCTCGTCCACGCCACCGACCTCGCCGTCATTATTGTCAAGCAAGATACTCGAGGTCACCTCCGAGCTCCTGATAACTCTTATTTATAAGAGTTATTTATGCTTTCTTAGCCTAAATTATTGTAAGTTCTCAAGTAAAAATGTGCTTAATCAGTTTAATTGTGTTGTTTACTATAAAAGTGGGTTTAATTCTGGTTTGAGATCATTTGGCACATTTGTGCCCATTTGTGTTTTAATGTGTTTTTAGTGTGTTGCAGCATCCGTTCCTGCAACAGATGAGAGAGAAATGCTGAGGCGCTAATTTCAGCACCTACTAGCTGCCAAAAAAGGACAGACACACCCTTTTGTGGGGACTAGACTGTCATGCGCAGAATATTCTCTTTTTGTGGGTACATTGTACTCCTAGGCACATGTAATGACAAATTGGTACTCCTTTAGGGTTTTCTTGAATCATGTAACCCTAGTACTGTTTAAGGTAGCTCATCTTCTTCATTTAAGAGGCTGGTCATAAAGGGAAATGTATAGAAATAGCTTTTCCTCCATTTTTTTTACCAAACTACCTTTAAATATCAAAGTGGAAAATCTGATTTTTGGAGTTATGCTGCAACAATACAGAAGCTGAATTACTTGAAAATTTTTGGTGATTTGGAAGCTGATATGAACCACCATTTCTCTATTCTTGGAGCTCATCTCAGTCTACCTTTTCTTTTAATATATTTCTTCCCTGTAATTTTAGTCTATGGCTTTAGAACTCATACTTGAGCTTTATTTCTTGTGTTGTTTGCTCATTATGAGTTAATCACTCTTAGTTGGGATGCTTTGATCTATGTAATAAAGTCTTAGTATTTTTAATGAAATGTATTTAATGTTTTAGCATTTTATCCTTTCGTAATAATCTTTCCAACTTATTTCAGAATTGATCATCTAAATATAAGTAATATTTATAGATTCAAACATGGTTTATAAATTGATCACAAAGGATATTATGGATAGTGGTTATTAAAGGACTCTTTAATAATCGTTGCTTAAAACCTAGACAAAGGACGGCAAATTCCATAGGGTGAATACTGTGGGTGCGTAATAGCCAAAGGTGGACCTATTTAGGGCTTAGACATAAGCCCTTGTAACGAAACCCTGTAGAAAGTATCAGAAATGTACACACTAAATGCTACAACACCCAATGCTACAGCATCAGATACATCATTAATACATTTTGATGAAATTGCATAGTAAAAAGGCATCCCAATTTGTTATCTAATCTGAATTTTCACAACCCTTTACTTTTACTGTTGATAATTGAAATGATGGTTCTAAAATTTGTTTTTATTTTGTTTTACATCACTAACTTGTTAGCTAAATTAAGACATATTAATCTTCAATCCTCGTTGGAACGATATCTATTTATCACTTTACTACTTGTTGGACTGTGTATACTTGTACATGTTTTCACACAAGTTTTTGGCGTCGTTGTCAGGAATTGAGTAGTTTAATTGACTGTTTAATTAGTTAGCAAGTTAGTGATTTTTGTTATTTTACTTTGGTGTTCTGTTTCTATTGCTACAACATTCTGTTGCTACAGCAGTTGGTGCTCTAGCATATGCACAGGCGTTCACCAGAGTTTCAGTTGGATCCTAAGATGGAAAGACTATTCAGAAGGTTGCGTAGGGTTCACAGTAATAAAGAGCTCGGTGAATTAGGCAGAGCTGCTGCCATGGCCTCTCATCATGGTTCTCAACATGGGTCTCAATATGGAATGGGCCCGTTGACTGATTTTACAGATACTCCAACAGAACAAGCTACTGGTGAGCCGTTTCATAGGCAACAACTCATAAACCAAACTGTCATAGTGTCATACCCCAATTTTGTCCGCCTTCTTCTAGTCACTTGTTTTACTTAATTTATATTTTGAGTAGTTAGAATAGCGTCCTTTTTTAATTTAAGCCAATTTCAATTATCCATTCAATTAAGCCGAAATACCGTTACTTAAGCTAGGCATGCGTGCGAATGATCGATCTTTTCGCGCATTCTTCAGTTTAATCTTGATATTTGGGCATAGTTGAACCTAAACGGGCTTATTTAAGTCGCTTTTCTCACTATTGGGCTTATCATTTTGAGTCGAGCCCACGAACGTGGTTCCTAGTTAATTTTTAGTGTTAGCGGGCCTATCTGTTCTATTTGGGCCTCGTTCTCACGCACTTGTCTAGTTGGACCCGATTTCGCTTTTGTATTTGGCTCAACTTCTTTTATTATTTTTATTTTGTCTAATTAATTTGTTTTGAGTCCAAAAATGTCAAAAAAATCAATTTTTATTTCATTTACAATTTAATAGTGTTTAGGAGTCCAAATGTCCAAAAATACAAAAAAATGATAATACTAAAAATACCAAAAATACAAATCCGAAAATGTAAATAATAATAGGCAGCAGCAGTAGATTCAGGGTTTCCAGCAGCTGATGGGCCTAGGTCGATCCGCTCCAAAACCTGAAAAATAATTCAAAGCCCGGTCAAAAGCAATTAATGCCTAAACCTAGGAAGGTAGTATAAATTAACAGTCAACAGCAGCAGAGAAGGACAGACAGAAATCCGGACCAACTGATTAGGTTTCACATAAAAACCCTAGTTAACCAAACACCTGAAAATTCTGAAACAAAGTGGCAGTGAAACGAAAAGCAAAGCAGCAGTCAAGGGTATGGTTCAGCAATAACAGAGCAAACGATAGGGAACAATCAAAAGCTGGACAAGAGGTTGGTTACCACTGTTTTATTTTCTTTAGACTTTACCAAGTTTTGTACATAATAGATTATTTTGCAAACAACCGTATTTATTACTAACCTGAAACCAGTGTCCCAATTGTATATATGTATAAAACAATCAATCAAGATTAATAGGCATCGAGTTTTTATAACAGATTAGTTTTTCAAAACTGTTTATATTTACAATTTGATACAATAAATAAATTGAGGTTTAGAACATATTAGTCTTTAAAAATGTAGGAACAGATTAATGTCAAAAATTAATTAGGAACTGATTCGGTTTTTCTTTAGAAACAAGATTAGGGCTTAGGAAGTTATTTTCAAATAGATTAGGGAAGGTAAGAATCATAAAAATCAGAACAAGGATCGAAGAAAAAAGTCAAAAAAAGAGATTAAGAGCATAAAAATGCATAAAACCGTGGACTGACCTCCGACCACAATACGCGGTGGTCGTTTTCCCTGAGCCGCCGTGACCTCCGGCGAGCTTCACCGTCCCTTCTCCATCCTTTGCCGTAGCCATCGCCAGCGCTGCACCATGGCCCCCCCTCTGGCGTCGTCTTCGTCATCCCTCTTCACGCCCTTCGTCTTCTCCGGCGAAGCTCCGGCCAGCTACCACCGCGTCACCAACCAAACCCCAGAGCCGTCCCTCTTCTCCTCCGCGCGCGAAACCACCCACAACATCGCAAGCCAAACATTCACCACGGTCGCCCCTCACCATCTCCACCACTGAACCAAGCCGCACCACTAGCAGAAACCAAATCGAAAAATAGTGGATCGGTGGAGAGAGAGAGCGGAGCTAGGGAGAGGAGAGAGAAGTGCGATCGAGAGAAGGAGAGAGAGAGTAGGTGCGTTGAAGAGGGGAAGACAGAAACAGAAATGGAGTTGAGAGAGGGAGGCGGATGTGGAAACGGAGTATAGGAGAAAGAGGAGAGGTCACGGGGTGGGGGAATCCGCCGCGGCAAGGAGAGAGAGAGATTTTTTAGGGTTGGGGTGATTTGAGGGGGAGTGCGGCGCGCTGAAGGGAGTGGAGAGGGAAGATTAGGTTTTTCTTTTTTTAGGGTTCCCCTTATATACCACCCATTTTATTTTATTTTAATTTTATTTTTAATATTCAGATTACTCTTTACACCGCTCATTTTTCATTCCGCACCTCCCTTTACTTTGGCCCAGATTTCGCAGCAATACAAGTTGGGCTGCTGGGTGTTATTCGCACCCCCTCTATTTAATTATACAGCCCCCTTCTAATAACACCCTATTTTACCATTTCACCCCCTTTCTCGTTTTTTTAATTTAATTTAATCCTCTTCAAGACAAAATAATTTCTCATAAATCAAAAACTTTGTTAATAATCTTATGAAGCCTTTGCTTGCATGATTGTTAGCAACGAGGTACTAGTGGTGGTCACTTGGAGCCTTTGCTCAATTGATCATCATGAATATCTGAATTTTCCTAAAAATTTTTCACTAAAATTAAAAAAACTTTGTTAATAGTCTTGTGAAGCCTTTGCTTACATGATTATTAACAATGAGGTACTAGTGGTGATCACTTGGAGCCTTTGCTCAATTGATCACCATGAATGCCCAATTTTCATAATTAAACAAGATAAAGATAAAAAACAAAAACATTTTCTACACAGAAGAACTACGTAGCTTTGAATTCTCCATCGCACCAGGAGATACGTAGGAGCGGGTCACATCCCGTCAAGCATAACAAATAAAAATCATTTTCACAATAAGTTTTCAACAATTATTTTCAAAAGAACCTAGAACTACGTCGCCTTTGATTCTCCACCCGGAGATACGTAGGAGCAGGGCCACGCCCCTGTCAAGCGCAAAAACAAATAATTTCTAAATAAAAAATACAAACACATCTCTTTCAAAAATCAAAAATCTTATTTTCAAAGTAGGGGATTAAGTCGGTCGTACGGCCGGGTTAATCATTGTTTTAGGATAAGTGAACTGTGGTCCTTCAGAGCCCCAGCGCTCCTTCAGCCCCCCAGCGGCCCTTCAGACCCCCAGTGGTCCTTCAACACAAATCACACAATCCTAAAACCCCTATATTAAAAAACACCAAACACACGAACATCTTCAACAAGAACTACGTAGCTTTGAATTCTCCATCGCACCGGGAGATACGTAGGAGCGAGAGGCCAACTCTCGTCAAGCGCCCTATTCTAAAATACCCTTTTTTCCCCTTTTTCATAATAAATAGAGATTTTCATCAAGATTTTTTCAATAAGAAGTAGAGAGGCAAAATTAAGTATTTTCAAGTCAACACACTAAAACCACACATTTAATTAAAGGTTCCCTCTCAGTAGAGAGGACGTGTGGGGTGCTAACACCTTCCCTGCGCGTAACCGACCCCCGAACCCTATTCTCTAGTTTCGCAAAACCAATCGCTTTCCAAAAAAGGTTTTCCTAATATTTTCCTTAATAAATATTGGTGGCGGCTTCATTGTCTTAGAAAAGTTGTGAACGAGGAAGGTTCTTCCTCGGGGACTTTTTCGGGCGCAACAGCTGGCGACTTCACTGGGGACACTAAAAAACATTTTTTCAAAAGTGGGTCAAGCCTAATTAATTAAATGTGTGGTTTATATGATTGATTTGAATATCTTGCTTTGCCTTTCTTCTTCTTCCTTTTTCATAAGCATGTTACATCCATGTGCATTCTTCTTCTATGTTTGCTTTTGCAATAGATAGTTACTTCTTTGCTTAGTCCCCTCATGTATTTCTTCCCCTTTCTTATCATGTCCCCTTCTTCTCTGCTCCCTTTCCTATGGTAAGCATATGCATACTTCCCCTTTCTTATCATGTCCCATTTTTCTTTGCTCCCTTTCTTGAGGTAAGTAGTGCATTGTTATTGGCACCCTAGATTAGTTTATATTGGATCGATATCGAACCCTAGGATAAACAACATGCTATTTGTCTGGACTGCTCTGGATTATCATTTGCAGGTGGGGAAGGGTAGTCATTCCTAGGTGTTGTGCCCTCGACACACACTTCACATCCTATACTTGTGAGCATTGAGTGGGGCCTAAAACCCAAGGTCTGAACAAAAACCTAGGAGAGTGGGAACGATTAGTGACTGCCATTCGTAGACCTTTGTCTGTATGGCTCTCATGAAAGTTCCGCCCAAGAGTGCGCTTTGTCATGATGCCTCACACTCGGTAGCTTTCTACGATTGTGGGTGCCATCATGAGAGAGACTTTAGCTCTTGGTTGCCATTGAAAGGAAGTGAATAGAGCTACATGAGAAGATTATCCCTAAAATACCTTAGATCATAGGTTCTACCCCCTTTTAGGTCACAAGGGCTTTCCAAATTGTGTGTTGCATCGTTGCATTCAGTTCAATCAATTTTTCCTTCAAAATTTTTGAAAATTAAAAAAAAGATATGCTTTCCCTTTTCAATAAACGCCTATATGAGGTGGCATATAGTGTGGAAATTTTCAAATCACCACCTGTAAATATCCTCTTTCTGCAAAAACACAAAAAAAAAGCATCCTTGCATCATCGCATCATTGCATCACTTCACCATTGCATAAAATTCCATTTTTGAAAAAAAAAATTCATCTTGCATTCCCTTTCATCACATAAAGATAAAACAAAAACAATTATCATCTGCATAGCATAAGCATTTCATTTATAATCATGCAAAAAAAAAAAATCCTCGTCAAGTTCATCCAAGATGAGACATTCATGCATAAGCATTATTTCAAAAAAGACGCAGTAGAACTACGTAAGCTTTGATTCCTCATTACGATGGGGATACGTAGGAGCGGGTCATACCCCGTCAAGCACATTTTTCTAAAACCCTTTTTCCAATAAATCATTTGCATCTCCAAATAATTTTCAAAATCATGTTCCAAAACTAAAAAACAAAAAAGAAAATCATTGTGAGTATCATGCATCTCATTGCACACAAAAAAAAAATGAAAACAAGAAAGCATCTCATTCATAATCATGAATAAAAATCATCATCAAATTTATTCCAAATGTAGCATTCATGCACCATTTCATTAACCTCATCACTTTGGTTCAAATACATCATTCCTCCATACATGCATCTTTCAAAAAAGGAAGGGGCATTGGCATTTCATACCTTGCCTTGCCTCTAAAAAAAAAAAAATCATCATCATTTAGAGAAAAACATCATTCTTGCATCTTTCATCATTCAAAAGAAAAAGGGGGCATTGGTATTTCGTACCTTGTCTCGCCTCTAAAAAATAAAAAAAAATCAAAGTCAAAAATCATTTTGAAAAAAAGGGGGCATCATTCTTGCATCATTCGCATTGGCATTCCATATTTTGTCTTGCATTAAAAATAACAAAATTATTTAGAATAAGCCACACCATTCGAGTGGTCATTCTCCATGCATTTGCATCATACTTGCATATCATAATTTGTTCATTCATTCATTGCATAAAATAAGAGTTGTGATGAGAAGCGAGACGTTCTTGCGAAACAATCATCCTTTTTGAAAAAGTTTATCCTTACTTGGTTGCAAACTCAAAGTGTTCCAAGGCACTCAGTTTTTTCAAATCAATAGCTCATTTGCATTTCTTTCAAAACACTGCATCCCATCCATTCTATGACAAAAGACTGAAATAGTGTATCAAAGAAAAACAAATTTTTAACTGATGTTAACTCTCTGTGAAGCATTCTTCTAATGAGCGTGCATGCTATGAGTACATTCTCTTGTTTGAGTCCGTTGGTTTTCCTCCCTTACCACAGTTTCCCGTCCAAGTCTAGTCCCACCTCGTCCACCCATGAAGTGCATATTGTCCCCATCAGTGCGTATTTGACTTTTGGTTCAAGTCCTCCATGCTAGGGCAAGTCTGTGATCATTAATTCCCCTTGATTAATGTCATATTCCTTCAGTGCAAGTCTCTCAAAAAATAATAATAATAATAATATAATAAACAAGAAAGCAAGCTCGCTAGGTTGAAAACCCGCAAAGGGCGGCCTAGGCAAAAAGGAGCGCCCGGTGGACTGAAAACTCACAAAGAGCGGTCCAGGCAAAAATTAGGGCACAAAAAAGGAAAAAAGAGCAAACACATGAAGATAGATAAATTATTGTTCTAAAGTTAAGTCTTATAGAAATAAGCAATCGGGATTTGAAATGAAGTTTGGCCATCTCCTCAAAAACCCCCAAAATCCCAGAAAGTCCCTTTCCTACCCACCTTGAGCCAAGAAAAACCAAAATCCAAAAATCACCCTAGACAAGGATCACCCCAAATAAAAAAAAACAGTGCATCACTTTTTATCAGCTCACCCGAGTCGAAGAAGGAAAAGAATCATAAAAAAAAAAGGGAAAAAGAGAAAAAAAAAAGGGGGATTCAAAAATGAAAATCCCAAAACAAAAGAAAATAAAGGGGTGAGCTGGTACATGTTACCACAAAATACAAGAGATCCTTGTCTAAATAAACCTTCAAACACTTCATCATTCCAACACCTGATTCCATAAACCTTCAAACACTTCCTTTGGCCTCAACATCAAACCCCTTAGTCATTCTACCATGAGACACGAATTTGCTTTAACAGAGCCCAAACAAGCCCAATAACCATCTTCCTCATAGACCATTAACCGTCAATCAACGCCGAACAAAACTCATCCTCCCTTTAGCCTCAAACACTTCATTAAGCCTAACCCTCTTTCCTCCACAAAACACCACAATCCCGAAAAGTCCATTCCGATCAATGACCGGTTGCTTTTGTTCACTCAAATTCTAATCTTAGGACGAACAAGTTTATCTATGTACAATATGTTTGCTCAAAAGAAAAACAAACGATCAGAAAAAAGAAAGCTGATCAGGAAAGAATAAACCCTCAGAAAAAAGAGAACTGAGGAAACAAAAACGAACAGTCAGAAAAAAGAAAGCTGACAAAATAAAAAAGAGGGACTTGCACTCCACAACACATTCAAGATGCATTAAAACAAGGTTTAGTGATCACCAGGTAAGGATTCTTTCGCACCAAAAGTCAAGACATCAGTAGAGAACCAAAGATTTGCACTGAGAATACCACTCAGACCCAAAAGTTGGGGCATTCTTTTCACCACCCACACACCCTAGTCTTGGGAAAGTCTGTTCAATGCCCATCCCATGTCACTCCAGTTGTCAATGTCATTCCAAAGTGGGGCGAGTGCATTCCCATTCCTTCACCTCATTCGTTTCCATAAAAACCTCACCGGGGCAATCTCTCAACTCACTATCCTAAACAAGACCTTGTCATTCTGGTTGGGGCAGCTTTGTCCTCGTTATGACTGGGGCAACATCAAATTCTGTGGGTTGAAGCAAAACCCCTTTCATTCCATCTTTCATCCCAAGAGCCGAAGCGTTCCCAATTCATCATCTTCTACACCCCTAGTTGTTGTCACCACTAGACAGGGGCAAGCTATTCACTCATCAAAGACCTGAATTGGGGCAATCTTGTATCTCTTGATCCCTCACATGCTTCGGCAATAGCCATGTCGGTCATTCCTTCACTTGCCATAAAAGTCCATTCCAAGTTAACTGACTCATTCATTCGCATTTGCACTCTTATGCATGCTTACTAGACAATGCTTCAAAAAGAGAGAACACAAGTTGTTTACGTGATATCTAAAATTCAGTCATCATGGAAAGAAGGAGAAAACAAATGAGGTTGTTTGTAAATAAAAACCTTGAGAACACCAGAGTTTGAATCAAATTCAATTTTTCAACAGAATGGTCAATAATCATCTCAATTCCTTGCATTCAAAGTCTCGCATCTCATCATCACAAAAATGTTTACCTCATGCATCTAGGCATTATAGCATATGCATCAAAGCATTACATTTGCATCTTCACATTTTGTGCATTCATCACATAGTAAAAAAAACGTTCCACATCAGTTGCACCATATTAATACTTGCATTTCATGGAAGAAAATAGTAAAGAAGAAAAGCAGAAATCTTTTTCATTGCATTGGCATCATATTAATGTTCGCACTTCATGAAAAGGAAAAGAACAAAATCATTGCATGTCATTCATCATTAGAGCATTACATTTTGCATCAGATATTCCATAGAAAAAGCAAAAAAAAAAAGCAAAAAGAAAACAAAGAAAAGAAACCACAAAAGCAACACAAAAACATTCCCTGTCATCCAGCATTCCATATCATTCATCATTTCACAAGCATCCCTTTGTCATTCAATCATCAAACATTAAAGCAGTGCATATGCATCATATTAACGTTAGCATTTCCATAAAAAAAAAGAACAAGAATCATTGCATCAAACATCAGAACATTGCATCATATTAATGTCTGCATTTCATAGAAGAAGCAAAAAGAAACAAACAGAAGTTAGAACAGGAGCATTCCATTCATCAAAGCATCAATCACCGCATACATTTGCATTCAAACATCAAAGCAATACTGTTGCATCACATCAATACTGGCATGTCATAGAAGAAAAGAAAGCTAGAACATCCCATGTCATTCATCATTTCATATCATTCATCATTTTACAACAATATCCCCATTTCAAAAAAAAAAAGAAAGAAAGAGTTTTCCATTGCATGTCATCTGCCATTTCACTACATATCATCAAACACCAAAATGTTGCATTCGCACACCTGCACTTCATAAAAAGAGCAAAAGAAAAGAAGAGGAGAAAAGCAAAAGAACAAATAAAGTCAGGCACTGCATTCATCAAGCATATAAGAACAGGAGAAAATCATGCATTCATCAGACATAAGCAAAAGAAAAAGAAAATCATGCATTGCGTACGGACAAGAGAAGAAAAGGAAAATCATTGCATTCATCAAGCATATAGGACCACCAGAAGATCATGCATTCATCCAACATAGACAAAGGAAATAAGAAACTCATCATTCATCATAATAAAAAAGAAAGCAGCAATAATGGCATTTTGCATCGCATGCATTTGTTCATTTTCAGCTACAGGTACAAAGAGAGGGTGAGCACTTCGGTGTTAGCCCTCGCCCCCAGATTCCAGAAAATGTTCCCCCAAGTTGGGAGTTCAGAAAGAAAAAAGAAAAGAGAGAAATAGAAAAGAAAAGAGAGAAAAGAAAAGAGAGCGCTCAAGCGCGCATTGCGGATTGGAGCACAGAGATCATCGCTCCCTTCTGCCCAGGTCTCACGTCGCGTACGAGCAACGCGATGGACCGCAGCCCCATGTGAGGTTCAACGGAATAGTTGTATCAGCCTAAGATACAGTGTACGCCGTGCATTGATCAGTATATCAGTTCCGGAGCTGATAACGATCCCCCCGGTCGCTCGAAAAGGCCAACAGGAAGCGTGCTCCTCAAAGCCACGTGCAAACTCGGATTCACCAAGAGTCCGTTTAAGGATTACAGGTTTTAGGCAGCCTGGGCAATTTACCGCTTTCTGCACGCCAAGTGCCCATTTTACCTTTTCTGTCTGCACGCAAGTGCCCATTTTACCTTTTCTGTCTGCACGTCGGTGTTCATTTATTGTTTTCGCATCGACACGAAAGTGTCCACCTTTCCAAAAATAAAAATAAAAATAAAAATAAAAATAAAGAAATTCAGGTTTCTCTAAGTAGACAAAATTGGTATAATTTCTGAATTCTTTATTCCTATTTTATCTTCGAAATATGTCTCGGCCAATTCATATTTCTGGATAAAATCCGAATAAAGAGGGGCAGCTGTCATACCCCAATTTTGTCCGCCTTCTTCTAGTCACTTGTTTTACTTAATTTATATTTTGAGTAGTTAGAATAGCGTCCTTTTTTAATTTAAGCCAATTTCAATTATCCATTCAATTAAGCCGAAATACCGTTACTTAAGCTAGGCATGCGTGCGAATGATCGATCTTTTCGCGCATTCTTCAGTTTAATCTTGATATTTGGGCATAGTTGAACCTAAACGGGCTTATTTAAGTCGCTTTTCTCACTATTGGGCTTATCATTTTGAGTCGAGCCCACGAACGTGGTTCCTAGTTAATTTTTTGTGTTAGCGGGCCTATCTGTTCTATTTGGGCCTCGTTCTCACGCACTTGTCTAGTTGGACCCGATTTCGCTTTTGTATTTGGCTCAACTTCTTTTATTATTTTTATTTTGTCTAATTAATTTGTTTTGAGTCCAAAAATGTCAAAAAAATCAATTTTTATTTCATTTACAATTTAATAGTGTTTAGGAGTCCAAATGTCCAAAAATACAAAAAAATGATAATACTAAAAATACCAAAAATACAAATCCGAAAATGTAAATAATAATAGGCAGCAGCAGTAGATTCAGGGTTTCCAGCAGCTGATGGGCCTAGGTCGATCCGCTCCAAAACCTGAAAAATAATTCAAAGCCCGGTCAAAAGCAATTAATGCCTAAACCTAGGAAGGTAGTATAAATTAACAGTCAACAGCAGCAGAGAAGGACAGACAGAAATCCGGACCAACTGATTAGGTTTCACATAAAAACCCTAGTTAACCAAACACCTGAAAATTCTGAAACAAAGTGGCAGTGAAACGAAAAGCAAAGCAGCAGTCAAGGGTATGGTTCAGCAATAACAGAGCAAACGATAGGGAACAATCAAAAGCTGGACAAGAGGTTGGTTACCACTGTTTTATTTTCTTTAGACTTTACCAAGTTTTGTACATAATAGATTATTTTGCAAACAACCGTATTTATTACTAACCTGAAACCAGTGTCCCAATTGTATATATGTATAAAACAATCAATCAAGATTAATAGGCATCGAGTTTTTATAACAGATTAGTTTTTCAAAACTGTTTATATTTACAATTTGATACAATAAATAAATTGAGGTTTAGAACATATTAGTCTTTAAAAATGTAGGAACAGATTAATGTCAAAAATTAATTAGGAACTGATTCGGTTTTTCTTTAGAAACAAGATTAGGGCTTAGGAAGTTATTTTCAAATAGATTAGGGAAGGTAAGAATCATAAAAATCAGAACAAGGATCGAAGAAAAAAGTCAAAAAAAGAGATTAAGAGCATAAAAATGCATAAAACCGTGGACTGACCTCCGACCACAATACGCGGTGGTCGTTTTCCCTGAGCCGCCGTGACCTCCGGCGAGCTTCACCGTCCCTTCTCCATCCTTTGCCGTAGCCATCGCCAGCGCTGCACCATGGCCCCCCCTCTGGCGTCGTCTTCGTCATCCCTCTTCACGCCCTTCGTCTTCTCCGGCGAAGCTCCGGCCAGCTACCACCGCGTCACCAACCAAACCCCAGAGCCGTCCCTCTTCTCCTCCGCGCGCGAAACCACCCACAACATCGCAAGCCAAACATTCACCACGGTCGCCCCTCACCATCTCCACCACTGAACCAAGCCGCACCACTAGCAGAAACCAAATCGAAAAATAGTGGATCGGTGGAGAGAGAGAGCGGAGCTAGGGAGAGGAGAGAGAAGTGCGATCGAGAGAAGGAGAGAGAGAGTAGGTGCGTTGAAGAGGGGAAGACAGAAACAGAAATGGAGTTGAGAGAGGGAGGCGGATGTGGAAACGGAGTATAGGAGAAAGAGGAGAGGTCACGGGGTGGGGGAATCCGCCGCGGCAAGGAGAGAGAGAGATTTTTTAGGGTTGGGGTGATTTGAGGGGGAGTGCGGCGCGCTGAAGGGAGTGGAGAGGGAAGATTAGGTTTTTCTTTTTTTAGGGTTCCCCTTATATACCACCCATTTTATTTTATTTTAATTTTATTTTTAATATTCAGATTACTCTTTACACCGCTCATTTTTCATTCCGCACCTCCCTTTACTTTGGCCCAGATTTCGCAGCAATACAAGTTGGGCTGCTGGGTGTTATTCGCACCCCCTCTATTTAATTATACAGCCCCCTTCTAATAACACCCTATTTTACCATTTCACCCCCTTTCTCGTTTTTTTAATTTAATTTAATCCTCTTCAAGACAAAATAATTTCTCATAAATCAAAAACTTTGTTAATAATCTTGTGAAGCCTTTGCTTGCATGATTATTAGCAACGAGGTACTAGTGGTGGTCACTTGGAGCCTTTGCTCAATTGATCATCATGAATATCTGAATTTTCCTAAAAATTTTTCACTAAAATAAAAAAACTTTGTTAATAGTCTTGTGAAGCCTTTGCTTACATGATTATTAACAATGAGGTACTAGTGGTGATCACTTGGAGCCTTTGCTCAATTGATCACCATGAATGCCCAATTTTCATAATTAAACAAGATAAAGATAAAAAACAAAAACATTTTCTACACAGAAGAACTACGTAGCTTTGAATTCTCCATCGCACCAGGAGATACGTAGGAGCGGGTCACATCCCGTCAAGCATAACAAATAAAAATCATTTTCACAATAAGTTTTCAACAATTATTTTCAAAAGAACCTAGAACTACGTCGCCTTTGATTCTCCACCCGGAGATACGTAGGAGCAGGGCCACGCCCCTGTCAAGCGCAAAAACAAATAATTTCTAAATAAAAAATACAAACACATCTCTTTCAAAAATCAAAAATCTTATTTTCAAAGTAGGGGATTAAGTCGGTCGTACGGCCGGGTTAATCATTGTTTTAGGATAAGTGAACTGTGGTCCTTCAGAGCCCCAGCGCTCCTTCAGCCCCCCAGCGGCCCTTCAGACCCCCAGTGGTCCTTCAACACAAATCACACAATCCTAAAACCCCTATATTAAAAAACACCAAACACACGAACATTTTCAACAAGAACTACGTAGCTTTGAATTCTCCATCGCACCGGGAGATACGTAGGAGCGAGAGGCCAACTCTCGTCAAGCGCCCTATTCTAAAATACCCTTTTTTCCCCTTTTTCATAATAAATAGAGATTTTCATCAAGATTTTTTCAATAAGAAGTAGAGAGGCAAAATTAAGTATTTTCAAGTCAACACACTAAAACCACACATTTAATTAAAGGTTCCCTCTCAGTAGAGAGGACGTGTGGGGTGCTAACACCTTCCCTGCGCGTAACCGACCCCCGAACCCTATTCTCTAGTTTCGCAAAACCAATCGCTTTCCAAAAAAGGTTTTCCTAATATTTTCCTTAATAAATATTGGTGGCGGCTTCATTGTCTTAGAAAAGTTGTGAACGAGGAAGGTTCTTCCTCGGGGACTTTTTCGGGCGCAACACATAGGCATGGAAAATGACAGGGACAGGCCTATGAGGGATTATGCTGTTTTTGACCCTCAAACTCTGGAAACTAGTATATTAAGGCCCGGACTTGCTACAACTCATTTTGAATTTAAGTCTATGATGTTTCAAATCCTTCAAACAATTGGTCAATTTGGTGGAGGTCCCACTGAGGACCCACATTTGCATTTAAAACAATGTGTAGAAGTTTGTAGTAATTTCATACTCCTTGGTGTTTCTGATGATGCTTTTAAGCTCAAATTTTTCCCATATTCCTTGAAGGATAGAGATAAGGTTTGGTTAAATTCCTTGGAACCTAACTCTATCACTACTTGGAATGAAATGGCAGAAAAGTTCATGACAAAATATTTTCCACCCATCAAAAATGCCAGAATGAAGACTGAAATTAGATCTTCAAGACAAACTGAATTTGAATCATTTTTTGAAGCATGGGAAAGATTTAAAGAGTTGCTTAGGAAATGCCCTCACCATGGACTACCTGTTATTATTTAAATGAAAACTTTTTACAATGGGCTGGAACCTCAAACTAGACTCATGGTTGATACATCATCTGGAGGAGTGTTGCTAAATAGTTCTTACAATGATGCATACAATCTGATAGAGACAATTGATGCAAATAGCTATCAATGGCCCACAACAAGGGTCGATGCTTAAAAGAAGGTACCTGTGTTGCATGATGCAAGTGAACTTACTGCTCTATCTGCTCACATGGCATCCCTTATCAACATGATCAAGAATCTTAGCACACTCAGTGCTACAGCATCCACTGCTGCAGCACCTGCTGCTAAACCAGAAGCTACAGCAGCAGTCATTGAGCAAGCCCCTCCAGGAACAACCAATTGTGTATATTGTGGAGGAGGTCATATTTATGAAGAACGCCCAACCAACCCTATTTCAGTCAACTACGTGGGATAAAACAAGAATAATTATCCCTATTCAAATACATACAATCCTAGGTGGAAGAATCATCAAAGCTTCAGTTGGAGCAACAATGCTGCAACATTGCCAGCAACAGCACCTGCTCCAACACCAACTACACCACCAGGATTCCCATCTCAACCTGTTCAAGGACAAGCAACAGGCAACTATATGGAATAAATTCTTAAGACTTTCATGAAAGAAACCAACAATCAATATCAAGTTCAAGGTGCTGCTATCAAGAACTTGGAGAACCAAATTGGTCAAATAGCTACTGTTATGTCCCAGAGACCTAGTGGATCATTGTCTTCCACAACAGACCCCTCAACTTCAAAATCTAAGGGGATGGAGCAGTGAAAAGCTATTTCTTTGAGGAGTGGGAAGGATTTGGCAGGGCCATCTACTGTAATAGGTGATGGTAGAAAAAGAAAAGAAACAGAAAAAGAGAAAAATGAAAAAAAGAATAAAACAGATGTTGTCACATCTGATGTTGCAGCATCTGATACTGCACGAGTGCCATCACTTGAACTTGTTCAAGACTTTCCACCTCCTCCCTTTCCTCAAAGGCTCAAGACGGCTCATCAAAACAAGGAATTTGGTAAATTCTTAGAGGTGAAACAACTTCACATCAATGTACCCTTGGTTGAAGCACTTCAACAAATGCCTAATTATGCACAGTTCATGAAGGAAGTTCTCACCAAGAGAAGGAGATTACGAGAATTTGAGACAGTAGCAATGACAGAGGAGTGTGGCATGATCATGCAAAGCAAGATCCCAAGGAAATTGAAGGACCCTGGCAGATTCACCATACCATCTTCTATTGGTGAATCCAATTCTGGCCATGCATTGTGTGATTTGGGGGAAAACATCAATTTGATGCCCAAATCCATATCTACACAGCTTGATATTGGAACTGCTAGGCCTACCACTGTTACCCTTCAATTAGCTGATAGGTCCATTGCCTATTCTAAAGGGATAATAGAGAATGTGCTAATTAAAGTTGACAAATTTGTTTTTCCTGCAGATTTTGTTATTCTTTATTTTGATGCAGATAAAGAGGTGCATATCATTCTTGGGAGGCCATTTTTAGCTTCTGGCCATACTTTGATTGATGTCCAGAAGGGAGAATTGACTATGAGAGTCAATGATCCAGAGATTAAGTTTAATGTGATGAATGCTCTCAAGTTCCCTAATAAAGGAACCGAGGAGTGTTCTTTTGTGGTGTCTCTTGATTCTGTTGCCCCAAAACACTTCCACAAGCCAGGTGGCCACTTGCTCAAGGGTCTTGCTGAAACTGAAAAAGAAGAGCTTGTGGAAGAATGTGTTACATGGTGAGGCTGCTGTCAAGGAAGTTTGGGCAAGAAAATACGAGTCACTGGACCTGGAAGACTTAAGCCTCAAAAGCCACCAATTGAGAGCTCTGAGGAGAGCGCTGAAGAGATTGAGGTTGAGCAGGACCCTAAAGCAGCCCTAAACCAATATCCCTCACCACCAAACACCACCAAAGAAACCCAAAGCAATGCTAAAATCCAACAACCAGAAACCACCCAGCCACCACCTCAGCCAGAACCACAGGCTGAAGTGAACAATGTTGTAACATCTGATGCTACAACATCTGTTGAACAAGTGAATGCTGTAGTAACTACTGCAGCAACCAAGAAAAGTAAAAAAAGAGAGCTAACTGAAGGGGGATAATTTCTTTTGTTCAACTCATAGCTTAAAGTGTTCTATGGAAGGCTCAAATCTAAGTGGTCAGGGCCTTTTCGGTTGGTGAAGTTGTATCCTCATGGGGAAGTGGAGCTGTTTGACAAAGCCACTGGTTCCACATTCAAAGTCAATGGTAAAAGGGTGAAGCAGTATTATGGAGCACATGTGGTGAGGGACAAGGTCACCACAGAGTTACTAGACCTCTAACATAGGGGGTAGTCTGGCTGAGGACTCTTTAACAAGTGTTTTAGTTCTCTGATTCATTAGTGTTCTAATGGATCTTCTTGAGTGATCTAAGTACAGGAACAAATCATTCAAGTCTCAAGAAGATAGTGTGCTAAGAAAACACCACATAAGAAGGCTTAATGAAGCCTTAGAAGAAAAGAATGATGATCAAAGAACTCGTGACAAGATGGATAAAATACTATAGCTAGTTGTGGTTTCTTAAGTTGAGTAAATCCTCTTCAAAAATCTTCTCAAGATGGACAAGCAATAGTAAGAGTCTTCTCAAGTCAAAGAAGTCACAAGCTAAGTGCCTCATGAGGTAAGAAGAGGGTCCTTCAAAGAAGTTTTAAGTAAGAATAAGATGGCAAGAACAAAGAGTGTCTCAAATTTGAGATTACTCAATCCGTGTAACATCTTGTGTTAAGAAAAATCAAGACAAAATGTTTAGCAACATTAAGCAAGGCACACGCCAAAATGTATCTGATCAAAAGGTCTGTGATAAGAAGCTATGGGGCATTAGAAGATCATGCAACAAGAGTTTCAGTGGATCAGAAGATACTTCAGAAGACTCCTCAAAAGTCTCTTCAGAAGATACTTCAGAACACATATCAGAAGATACATCAGAAGCTTCTCAAAAACAAAAGTCACAAGATCAATTCTTCTCAATTTATGAAGATAAACTAATACCTAAGAAGATTGGAGATCAAGCCAAAAGAATATTTATTAGCGACTTTCTTGAGTTCAGAAGATACGAATTTAGAAGCTTCAGCAAACAACTGCTACGCGTCCGGATTCCTGCAAAAATGCAAAAAAAGTAGAGTAGCTTTTTCAGAAATGTTGCCAACTGCTATAAACGATCAAATTATCCTTGAAGACTGTTTCCAATGACTCATTTGAGCTAAAACCTCCATAAATACACGACGGAAGACCTCATTCAAAACGTGGGAATTGGTTAGAAGATTGCTACAATATTTTCTATCATATGGCTCCTTATTAAGCTTCTCAACAAGGTTCTGAAGCTCCTTCTCTACTATCAACCATACTTAGTGCACTTCAAAGTTTCTATGGGAACATTTCTGAGTATGCACATTGTCATACCCTAATTTTGTCCGGCTAATTAAAAAAAATCCAAAAAAAAAGTTTTTCGCGTATATTTGATTCCTAATCCCTCGAATAGGTCATTTTGCGCTAATTTACTAATTTTGCGTTGTTATTACTTTTTTTAGTGGTTAAACAAAAATTAAAAAAATATGCTAACACAAAAAATTACATAGTAGATTTAATTTATTTTTCTTGTTACAATATCTTTAATTAAAAAACTAAAATAAAAAATAAAATAGAGAAGAAATAATACAAATTACAAAAGAAAATAAAAAAGGGGAGGTGCAATAAAAGATTATTATTACAAAAAAGGAGAATGTCCATGTACATGACTTGGCCCAAGAATGCCAAAGTTACAAAAATACAAAAATAAACCAAGTACCCAAAAATGCAAAGGTGATTTCTCTCTCTTCGGACATCATTTCGACGATCCGACCGATGAAAGTGAAGATGAATGTCTCAAAAACCTTCTGGCAAAAAACGAAAACGATCCAACGATTAACGAATCCAGAATCGCACTTGTACGGTGGCTGGTTTGAGAAAAATGGGAGTTGTTTTTTCTATTTTTGCGAAGGCAATTTCTCTCTCTTCAGACCTCGTTTCGACGATCCGAACGGTAGAAGTGAAGATGGATGTCTCACGAACCTTGTGTCAAAAAACGAAAACGATCCAACGGTTAACGAATCCAGAATCGCACTTGTACGGTGGCTGGTTTGAGAAAAACGGGAGTTGTTTTTTCTACTTTTGCGAAGGCAATTTCTCTCTCCTCAGACCTCTTTTCGACAATCCGATCGGTAGAAGTGAAGATGGATGTCTCACGAACCTTGTGTCAAAAACATAGATGATCCAACGGTTAAAAAGTCCGAAATCACACTTTTACGGAGGCTGGTTTGAGAAAAACGAAAATTGCTTTTTCTATGTTGTTTTAGTCCCACATTGCTTGGGAGAAACAAGAACTACTTAGCCTTTGGCTATAAAAGAGATGGAGATGCAAAGGCTATGGACATGGGTGATTGATGGGGTAAGTGATCTTTTGGGCTAGCATTTGCAGTCCATTAGATTAAAAGCTTGTCTTTAATTCTTTTGGGCTAGCTTTTGCAGTCCATTAGATTAAAAGCTCGTCTTTAGTTATTTTTGGGAGGGCCGTTGAGGTCCTTTACTTGGCGATTTTTGGGTGAAAACGGACCAGATAGGAGTCCGGTTCGCGGTTGATTTGGTCAGATTGCTCGGTCTGTTTCGGGGTTGATCGCATTGATCAGCTTGACGTTAGTTTTTATTTATTTATTTTATTTATTTATTTTTGTACATACTTATTTATTCTGTATACTGTTTATTTATGTACATACTTATTTATTATTTATGTTGTTTATTTATCTATGTAAATAATTATTTATTATTTATTCATTTATATGGATAGTTATTTATTTATTAACTTTACTCTTTATTAATTGTTAGTGTCGTCATTAATTTTTTAAATACACAAATTATTTTATTTTTTCAAAAATATAAATAGGGGATTAAATCGACTATACAGTCGGGTTAGTCTGCTTTTTAGGCCACTAATGAACCGTTACGGATCAGGTCCTAAAATCCCTATTTAAAATAAATAATTTCTAAATTAAAAAAAATACAAACACATCTCTTTCATTTCAAAAATTAAAAAATCTTATTTTCAAAGTAGGGGATTAAGTCGGTCGTACGGTCTAGCTAGTCATCGTTTTAGGATAAGTGAACTGTGGTCCTTCAGAGCCTCGGCGCTCCTTCAGTCCTCAGCGGCCCTTCAGAGCCCCAGCGCTCCTTCAGACCCCCAGTGGTCCTTCAACACAGATCACACAGTCCTAAAGCCCCTATATTAAAAAAAATACCAACCAACAAACATTTTCTAACCAAAGAACTACGTAGCTTTGATTTCTCGATCGCACCTGGAGATACGTAGGAGCAGGGGCCCACTCCTGTCGAGCATAAAAAAACTAAAATTTTTATTAAGTCTTTTTTTTTCTTTTCAATCACAATAAAAGGGTAAAATAAACGTTTTATAAATTAATATTCTTTCCTACAACTAATTAGAAGGTAACCTTCCTTAGGAAGGATTTCGTGGGGTGCTAACACCTTCCCCATGCATAACCGACTCCCGAACCCAAATCTGGTCTCAAGGACCCTTATTCATTCCAAAAAGGATTTTCCAATGTTTGCCCTAAAAATTAAACTTTGGTGGCGGCTTCATTTTTGAACCTTCGAGGAATCCTCACCCGGATTTTTCGGTCGCTACACTCATAGCTTTGGAGATTATATTATGTTAGAAATTATCTTTCAACCCAAGCTATTGTATTCTCAACCAAGCATTTACCTTATAAAAAGATCATCACTAGTGTAAGAAGCAAGAAACACACTTCACGTCACTTATCAAATTGTCTTCTTACACTCTCCAACTCCTAAGAAGATACCGTAGTCCGAGTCTTCTAAAATCTACATCTTCTTAGAGCAGTGACTTACCATTTACCAACTAAATTGGTTGGCCACGAAATGAATTTTAAAAAGGGTCACAATTCAAACCCCCTTTCTTGTGACTCCAATTGATTTCAGATGTAGCCTTACTAAGGAGACCTCTCAAATATATAGAACCAAAGATCCCTAATACAACAGTGGTATGCATTGTTTATACTAAAAAGAGGGCCTATGAGGCTCTAAATTACAGGATATCAATGTCTATTGCCTTCCAATAAGGTAGTGGGGTGGGCATTACTTCGTCATGAGCCAATGGTTGGTTGTCGCGTCTTCCTCGTTTGTCTTCTAGGCAGACGCGTCCTGGTCTATGCATGGTCCGTACGGCAGCGCATGTGGTACGAGTGTCTCCTTTAGTACTATTTGTGCCTCCTCGGGTCCATTGCGCTCCTTGGTAATCCTTCCACGGCTAGCAGAGGCTCTCCTCGGTTTATGGGGCTCCAAGTGAGTATTTTCAGACACCCCCGATATAAAACTCAATTGGAGAATAATGATTATATTGCTCAATTTTAAATTTACACACACACACACACACACACACACACACACACACACACACACACACACATATATATATATATATATATATATATATATATATATATATATTCTACATGAGTTAGTCAAAGGTTGAACAAATTTTGTATACATGACTCTAAGAGAAACAGTTGAATATTATGTTGGTGAAAAGCAATTGCAATGAAATATATTTTTCGCTACAAATAAAGTTGACATTAAGGCAGTTTATTTATATTTCATTATAGTCAAATTATAATACTTCCACCAGCATTATACCTTGATCAAACAAATATGTTGTTTCCAAATATTACTTCCTCAAATAAAATCGATATATATTAGGCGGGAAGATAAGAAACTATTGTTCATACATTGTAACTCAATCAAAACATAGTATAATAAAAAGCAGAAGGCGTATATACCTTGTGTTCTAGCAAAACAATGAAAAGTCTTCAACATCCATTAGAAAGTCAAGTCAATATCCCCCAGAATGAAATAACTATTAGTAAGTAATAGGCTAAATTGCTCTCGGGGCCCTTTAACTTAATTTCAGGTAATGATTTAGTCTTTTATCTTTTTTATTCCAAATTGGTCCTTTATGTTTTAAATTTTTGTCACCATTACCCTTTTTTTGAGTTTCCGTTTAGTATTGTTAAAAAAAGCACGTGTCAGTTGATATGCTGAGATGGCTGTAAATGATGCTGAGGTGGAAGTCCAATTAGACAATTATTAAAAAAATAGAAATTAAAATGAAAAATAAATCATCTTCTTCCTCAAAGCTTCCTGCAAACAGTTATGGAGGAATCGCTTAAAATCGAAATCAAATCGAATGACCAAATTCGATCCAGTAAATCGAACCTAATCCGCTTCAAATCGAAAACAAAAATGAATGGCAACCCTAAGTTCAAATTTCTTCGTCTCTCTCTCTCTCTCTCTCTCTCTCTCTCTCTCTCTCTCTCCCTCTCTCTCTCTCTCAGTTCATCACTCTCTCTCTCTCTCTCTCCCTCTCTCTCTCTCTCTCTCTCTCTTAGAAATGCAGGAAAACGAAATCGATTGGTGATGGGGTTGCTGGAAAACGACATCGATTGATGATGGGGTTGTGAGAAAAGGGAATCGAAGAACAGGAAGAAGAAGGGTAAAATTAGGGTTCTAGGTAATTTGGTTTTTTGGGTGATTGTCAAAAAATATATTAATTCAAATTTAATTATTATTCAGCAAGTTTATATGTCACCTAAGCAAAAATAAAATAAAAAATATGACTTAAATAATGACTAGGATTTTTTTACCGGAGTTAGATGGAGATTACCGGAAAAGGATAACGGTGCCCAAATTTCAAAACACAAAGGACTTATTTGGGACAAAAAAAGATAAATGACTAAATCGTTACCTGAAATTAAGTTAAGGGACCCTGGGAGCATTTTAGCCTAAGTAATATTACCATAATTGCAATTGTTTCAACTGAAATGATATAGAGATTTAGTGTGGAATAAAGCATCTACATTATACTTATAATGATGACTTTGTCAACATCAACCGTGTTGCTTAATTTGGTTAATGTTTTCGAGATGAAACATTATAGTATCTCCATTGTTAAACTTATTTACCTCGCATAATCATCTACATCGCCTACCAATTTTTATTGAGTTTTCTTGCTCATTCTGAAACAATAGGACACAACAAGTAAGGCCACCTGTCAATATGAGCTTTAACAATAGAGAGGGAGAAGTTCATGATTGAAGGAAAGTGAATTTCTCATTTATTGAAAAAGTGAGTTACAACTTTACTATCCAAACAGATATACAATATTCAGTTACCATTTGTAACTGCCTTTCAATTAGGCTATACTATGGTTAGCTAAAATCTAACTAAGATGGTTAAAGACTAACTAAACTAGTTAATACAGAAACATGATCTAAATAGAGTTATATTAGATAAATAACTAGAGAGTTGATACTCCCCCTCAAGTTGGCATGTTCAAGTCTGTGATGCCCAACTTGGATATGAGATTGTGGAACTGAATCCTGGGCAATGCTTTAGTGAAAGGGTCTGCAAGTTGATGCTTGGAGGCCACATGAAACAAGTTGATGAATTTGGAGTTGATGTGTTCTTTGATGAAGTGACAGTCTATGTCAATGTGTTTTGATCTTTCATTGAGAGCAGATTGGAAGCCAATTGGATGGCTGATCTACTGTCACAAAAAACCTTGCAAGAAGGAATAAGAACATGAAGGGTGTTCAATAGTTGTCTTAACCAGAGGAGCTCAGTTGTGAGGAAAGCTAGAGCTCTATACTCAGCTTTAGCAGATGATCTGGACACAGTAGGTTGTTTTTTTGATTTCCAAGTGATGGAGTTGCCTATAAAGACACAGAAGCCAGTTGTGGATTTTCGGGTTGCTATTCAACTGCCCCAGTCAGCATCTGCATATGCTGAAAGTGCCAAGGAAGGAGCAGATGTGAAGAACAGGCCTTGGCTTGGTGCATTTCTGATGTACTGCAGAATGTGGTGGACTGCATGAAGGTGAGTATGTAACACCCCTTTTCTACCCTTATATTACGCGTCATTTATCAGAGTAATCCCTTTCAAAAAATATTATTTTCATTGATAGAAAAGAAATGCTACATCCTTCATGGAAAATCAAATCCTCACAATTCACATCACAGTGGAATAAACAACAACTCACCAATAACTCTCAAACACGTCTCAAATATATTAATAAGATCATTAAAACAACTAATTAAATCGTTTATCAAAATTCACCCACGCCCCCTAGGTGTTACAGTATCAGAGAGCGACACAAAATGCATCCCAAGAGCTAAAAGGAAGGCAGCAGATCCTTCACTCGCGATTACCTGCAGCGTTGCCACAATAGAGCAACATTCCAAGCAGAAGGGGTGAGAATTTTAACAAAACATAATCAAGCATATGATAGAGTAATGGAGACAAACAATTCTACAACATCATTATTAACATCACATCATCACCACCAAACACCAATTCACAACACAGTTTGGCAACAAGCCACAATCGTGATCATGCATGTAAATGCAACCCCCACCAGGGCATATGCATGATGGTACCATATTCATCACAATTAAGAGGCCGAAGCCTATTCTTCACAGGAGGCCGAAGCCTATTCTTCACAAGAGGCCGAAGCCTATTCTTCACATTATGCACATGCCATGAGACTCTATATACACATGTGCATTTCATCAAAACACTCACCTGGAGTACTCATCATCATCATCATCATCAAACACTCATAAAGTGTATTCGTCGTAATCATCAAAATCATATATATCACATCATCATAATCACTCATAGAGTGAACTCGTCATATTCATCAAAATTATATTGCAACATCATCATAGTTTTAATTGGAAAAACTTCACATTTTAAAAGAGGGAACATCACTTTTAATTTTAGAAAAGCACCACATTTTTAATTGGGAAAACTTCACATTTATAGAGAAACATCACATTTTAAATTTGAGATAGACCCCATATTTTAATAGTGAAAACATCATATTTTCATTGGGAAAGTATCACATTTTTAATTGGAGAAAACAGTGTGAAAAACAGCAAGAAAAACAGTGGAGAAACAGTGAGAAACAGTGGAAACAATGGCTCGCGCTTGGGGCGCGAGCGGGGCGCGAAACAACAGCAACAACAGGCCCCAGCGCATCACTCTTGCGCTTGAGGCGCGACCCGAGCGCGACCGAGGCGCAAAACAACAGCCAAAACAGGCCCCAGCGCATCACGCTTGCGCTTGAGGCGCGACCCGAGCGCGACCGAGGCGCAAAAGGCCAGGAACAGCTCGCTTGCAGGAGTGATCAGATTTTTTAGAATTTTCATCCAGACATCATCCAATGCATCAAAACACAATTTCATCACACATTGTTCATCGCCCAATTCAACCCAATTTCATCAAGACATCATCAAATTCATCAAGAACAACCATCAAGAATTCATCAAGTAATCCCTCAAAATGTTCATCAAAGCAAACATCGAAATTCCCTGAAGGGAAACGTCAACAACTCATCAAACAAAACCTCAACATTTCAATTACACTACTACACCCAAAAATCCCACAAAACCCCAATCACATACTCGATTTTGTTGAATTAAAACGCTCACCCTTACCTCGTATTTTGCGTGTTCCGGAAGACAATGACGAAGAGTCACGAACAAAACCCAGCAACACAACGAACGAAGCTTCTCCTTCCTCCTTCGAAACCGTAGTCACGCCTACTTCTTGATCAAGGGGGAAATCAACACACGGAGATTAGGGCTTGAAAGTCACAACACTAGGAAAGGAAGAAAAACGACAAGGAAGGATTGAGAACTCTTACCTAACGAAACCTCGAGAGAATTCCCTTCCTTCTTCTCCTTTAGCGTCGCGCAAGACTTCTCCCTTCTCACTCTCTCTAACTTTCGCAGCTCTCTCTCAATTTTGCGTAAATGAGAGAGTTGCGCTTAGACTCCTAGGGTTTAAGCCGTGGGCTCAGCGAGCGCTGGGCCCCCTACGCCAACACCACCCTCTTTACTCGTTCCACCTCCTGAACATCACGCATCATACTAATTAATTTAATCACGCCTCCTATAAAATTAATAATTCAATTAAACACGTCGTGCAAGTTCGAAAGGTTAGGTGGTAAGGCCACCCGATATGCAACATTTCCAACTCTCTCCGTAATCTGATACGGCCCGATGAATCGAGGAGTCAACTTCTTCGATTTCAACGCACGCCCAACACCAGTCATAGGTGTGACCCTCAGGAACACGTGGTCACCAGCTTCAAATTCTAAATCTTTCCTTCTCTTATCATGGTAGCTCTTCTGTCTACTCTGCGACGCTTTCATTTTCTCCCGGATCGCCTTTACTTTCTCAGTAGTCTCTCTGACTAGCTCAGGTCTAAGTACTAAACTTTCCCCAGTTTCATACCAACACACCGGAGTCCTGCACCTCCGACCATACAACGCCTCAAATGGCGCCATCCCGATACTGGAATGATAACTATTGTTGTATGTAAACTCGATCAAGGGAAGATGAGTATCCCACGCACCTCCCTGCTCTAGAACACATGACCTCAACAGATCTTCCAATGATTGAATGGTCCTCTCTGTCTGCCCATCAGTTTGAGGATGATAAGCGGAACTCAACCTCAATTTCGAACCCAACTCTTTCTGCAAACTACCCCAAAAGTCCGAAGTAAACCTCGGGTCTCTATCTGACACAATGCACAAAGGAACACCATGCAGCTTCACAATCACTTGAATGTAGATCTCAGCCAATCTCGATACCGGATACTTAATACCGATAGGAATAAAATGTGCCGACTTCGTCAATCTATCCACAATTACCCAGATCGAATCATGCCCTCTCACCGTATTAGGTAACCTAGTCACAAAATCCATGGAGATACTATCCCACTTCCACTCTGGAACATTCAAGGGTTGCATCATCCCCGCAGGCTTCTGATGCTCGACCTTCGATTTCTGACAGGTCAAACACGAATACACAAATTGCGCCACATCTCGCTTCAACCCAGGCCACCAGAACATCTTTTTCAGATCTTGATACATCTTTGTCGCTCCGGGATGGATACTCAACTTACTTTTGTGGCCTTCCTCGAGAATTGCCTTTCTCATTCCCTCATCTTCAGGAACACAAATTCTTCCACGATATGTCAATACATTCTGCGCATCTATCTCGAAGTCCTTATCCTCAGACTGATCAATCCCACCCATCAGATCAACCAATTTTACGTCTAACTTCTGCGCTTCCCGGATACTGGCCATAAAATCGTTGCCAATTTTCAACATACCTAACCTGATACTCTGAGGTGTGATCTCGCAAACTAAACCCATGTCTCTGAATTGCTCAATTAACTCAAGCTCTCTAGCCATCAGTGCCGACATATGCAAAGTCTTCCGACTCAAAGCATCTGCAACCACATTAGCTTTTCCCGGGTGATAACTCAACTCAAAATCATAATCCTTCAATAGTTCTAACCACCGGCGTTGCCTCATATTCAACTCTTTCTGATCGAACAGATACCGAAGGCTCTTGTGATCACTGAACACCTCAAATCTCGATCCATACAAGTAATGTCTCCAAATTTTCAATGCGAATACCACAACAGCAAGTTCTAAGTCGTGAGTAGGGTAATTCTTTTCATGAATTCTCAATTGCCTCGATGCATAAGCGATCACTTTCCCATCCTGCATAAGCACACCACCCAAACCCATCTTGGAAGCATCGCAATAAACCACAAACAGCTTAACCGGATTAGGTAGGGTCAACACTGGGGACGTAGTCAACCTCCTTTTCAATTCACTGAAACTCTCTTCACATCGGTCATCCCACACAAAAGCCTTGCCCTTGCAAGTCAATTGGGTCAATGGCATAGCCAACTTCGAAAACCCCTCAATGAATCTTCTATAATAGCCAGCCAATCCCAGAAAACTCCTTATTTCAGTAACTGACTTTGGCGACTCCCACTGTAACACTGCATCAACTTTGGAAGGATCCACTGCAATCCCCTCCCTAGAAATCACATGACCGAGAAAACTGACCTTTTTCAACCAAAACTCACACTTGGACAATTTGGCATATAACTTTCGACTCCTCAGAATTTCTAACACCAACCTCAGGTGTTCCGCATGCTCCTCTTCTGACTTAGAGTAAATCAGAATGTCATCAATGAAAACCACCACAAACTTGTCCAAGTACTCACGGAAGATTTGGTTCATGTATCCCATGAATACCCCCGGCGCATTAGACACACCGAAAGGCATAACAGAATACTCATAGTGCCCATATCTTGTCCTAAATGCCGTCTTCTGGACGTCTTCATCCTTGACCTTGATCTGATGATAACCAGACCTTAAGTCAATCTTGCTAAATACTTTAGCACCCTCTAACTGATCCATCAAGTCATCAATTCTTGGCAACGGATACTTGTTCTTGATTGTAACTTTATTTAACTGTCGATAGTCTACACACAACCTCATACTACCATCTTTCTTTTTCACTAGCAACACTGGAGCTCCCCAAGGTGACACACTCGGTCTTACAAACTTCTTTTCTAATAAATCTTCAAGTTGCTTTTTCAATTCTGCCAACTCAGATGCAGACATCCTATATGGTGCCATAGACACAGGCTTAGTGCCAGGAACCAGATCAATAGCAAACTCCACCTCTCTCTCTGGTGGTACATCCGGAATCTCATCAGGGAACACCTCAGAAAACTCACGCACTACCGGCAACACATCAATCTTCGCTTGGCTCTCGGCAGACAACGACGCCAACAGAGAAAACAGCTGAACCTCTTCTCTCATCACTCTATGCAGCTGACCCGCAGATAACAAACCAGACTCCTCTTCAAGCGATTCAAAACTCACGGACCTTTCACGACAGTTGATATGAACATGATTATCAACTAACCAATCCATACCCAGAATGACATCAATTCCACTCAGCGGCAAACAGATCAAATAAATTAAAAATTCTCTACCATATATAGATACAGGACATTTGGCACAAACAGCGGAGGTAGTCACCGAACCCTTAGCTGGAGTATCGATAACCATCTCCCTCAACATATCAGATAAAACAAGGCTTAATTTCTCAACACAAGCAGCAGCAATAAAACTATGGGTAGCACCAGTATCAACAATAGCAACAAGAGGAAAATTATTGATATAGCACGTACCTTGAATCTCATTCACCACATCAGACTCAGCCAGAGCGAACACTTTTCCAAAGGACTTTTCCTTCTTGGGTTTTAAACATTGAGTACTGATGTGACCACTCTCCCCACAATTAAAGCATAGCACCTCCTTCTTATCACAGTTGAAAGACATGTGTCCCTCTTTCCCACACTTGTAACATCTCTTCTTCTCCTTATTTGGGCAATCTGGACTCTTATGGCCTACTTTCCCACACATGTAACAAGTAACACTGGCTGCAGCATCTCCCCCACTTCGCTTAGGCCCATCAACAAACTTACCTTTACCCTTACCAGCAGGCGCATCATATGGTTTACCGCGACCCGAAAAATTCTTTTGCTTTTCCCTCATAACTCTGGAGAAGGCATTATTGTCCTCCTCAAAAATCCTGGCGCTATTCACTAACAAGGGAAATACACGGATCTGTTGATACCCTATGGCTCTCTTGATATCAGCACGCAATCCGTTCTCAAATTTAATACATTTGGAGAACTCAGCACCCTCTCCATCATAATGCGGGTAAAACTTAGACAGCTCAGTAAACTTTGCAGCATACTCAGTTACAGTCATGCTACCTTGCTCAAGTCTCAGAAACTCAACCTCCTTCTTCCCGCGGACATCCTCCGGATAGTACTTTCTCTTGAATTCCCTCTCAAACACAGCCCAAGTAACCTCCTCATTGGCAGCCGTCAACCCCTGACTAGTCGTCCTCCACCAGTCATAAGCCTCTTTCTTCAACATATGTGTGCCATAGCGAACCTTCTGAGCATCGGTGCAATCCATAACACGGAAGATCCGCTCCATCTCGCTTAGCCACTCAAGGGCACCATCAGGATTATACCCGCCTTCAAAAGCAGGAGGGTTCTCACGCTGGAACGTAGCCAAACTACGCGTCCCATCACCAATAGCATTGGGTATGTTACACACAACCCCAGCTATAGCCTGCAAAGCAGCAGCAAGTGCAGCATCGTTCCGTCCTGCCATTCTAGCACTGCAACAGAAAACAGAATTCAGAAACGAGTAACAAACTCAAATGTTACTCAGCTAGACTACTCAACCACCGGCCGGACAGACCGAACTGCTCCGATACCACTAATGTAACACCCCTTTTCTACCCTTATATTACGCGTCATTTATCAGAGTAATCCCTTTCAAAAAATATTATTTTCATTGATAGAAAAGAAATGCTACAACTTCATTAAAAACAAACTCATCAATTGCACTCTTCAAATTTGCGCAACAAAACATCCTTCATGGAAAATCAAATCCTCAAAATTCACATCACAGCGGAATAAACAACAACTCACCAATAACTCTCAAACACGTTTCAAATATATTAATAAGATCATTAAAACAACTAATTAAATCGTTTATCAAAATTCACCCACGCCCCCTAGGTGTTACAGTATCAGAGAGCGACACAAAATGCATCCCAAGAGCTAAAAGGAAGGCAGCAGATCCTTCACTCGCGATTACCTGCAGCGTTGCCACAATAGAGCAACATTCCAAGCAGAAGGGGTGAGAATTTTAACAAAACATAATCAAGCATATGATAGAGTAATGGAGACAAACAATTCTACAACATCATTATTAACATCACATCATCACCACCAAACACCAATTCACAACACAGTTTGGCAACAAGCCACAATCGTGATCATGCATGTAAATGCAACCCCCACCAGGGCATATGCATGATGGTACCATATTTATCACAATTAAGAGGCCGAAGCCTATTCTTCACAGGAGGCCGAAGCCTATTCTTCACAAGAGGCCGAAGCCTATTCTTCACATTATGCACATGCCATGAGACTCTATATACACATGTGCATTTCATCAAAACACTCACCTGGAGTACTCATCATCATCATCATCAAACACTCATAGAGTGTATTCGTCGTAATCATCAAAATCATATATATCACATCATCATAATCACTCATAGAGTGAACTCGTCATATTCATCAAAATTATATTGCAACATCATTATAGTTTTAATTGGAAAAACTTCACATTTTAAAAGAGGGAACATCACTTTTAATTTTAGAAAAGCACCACATTTTTAATTGGGAAAACTTCACATTTATAAAGAAACATCACATTTTAAATTTGAGATAGACCCCATATTTTAATAGTGAAAACATCATATTTTCATTGGGAAAGTATCACATTTTTAATTGGAGAAAACAGTGTGAAAAACAGCAAGAAAAACAGTGGAGAAACAGTGAGAAACAGTGGAAACAATGGCTCGCGCTTGGGGCGCGAGCGGGGCGCGAAACAACAGCAACAACAGGCCCCAGCGCATCACTCTTGCGCTTGAGGCGCGACCCGAGCGCGACCGAGGCGCAAAACAACAGCCACAACAGGCCCCAGCGCATCACGCTTGCGCTTGAGGCGCGACCCGAGCGCGACCGAGGCGCAAAAGGCCAGGAACAGCTCGCTTGCAGGAGTGATCAGATTTTTTAGAATTTTCATCCAGACATCATCCAATGCATCAAAACACAATTTCATCACACATTGTTCATCGCCCAATTCAACCCAATTTCATCAAGACATCATCAAATTCATCAAGAACAACCATCAAGAATTCATCAAGTAATCCCTCAAAATGTTCATCAAAGCAAACATCGAAATTCCCCGAAGGGAAACGTCAACAACTCATCAAACAAAACCTCAACATTTCAATTACACTACTACACCCAAAAATCCCACAAAACCCCAATCACATACTCGATTTTGTTGAATTAAAACGCTCACCCTTACCTCGTATTTTGCGTGTTCCGGAAGACAATGACGAAGAGTCACGAACAAAACCCAGCAACACAACGAACGAAGCTTCTCCTTCCTCCTTCGAAACCGTAGTCACGCCTACTTCTTGATCAAGGGGGAAATCAACACACGGAGATTAGGGCTTGAAAGTCACAACACTAGGAAAGGAAGAAAAACGACAAGGAAGGATTGAGAACTCTTACCTAACGAAACCTCGAGAGAATTCCCTTCCTTCTTCTCCTTTAGCGCCGTGCAAGACTTCTCCCTTCTCACTCTCTCTAACTTTCGCAGCTCTCTCTCAATTTTGCGTAAATGAGAGAGTTGCGCTTAGACTCCTAGGGTTTAAGCCGTGGGCTCAGCGAGCGCTGGGCCCCCTACGCCAACACCACCCTCTTTACTCGTTCCACCTCCTGAACATCACCCATCATACTAATTAATTTAATCACGCCTCCTATAAAATTAATAATTCAATTAAATAATGTAACTAAATTATTTCTGGGGTGTTACAGAGTAGCTATAGGTTTAGCCATAAATTGGCTAAGTTTGTTGACTGCAAAGGCAATATCCGGGCGAGATATAATGAGATACATGAGCCTGCCAATGAGCCTTCTATAGAGGGATAAATCAGTCAACAATTTACTTTTGTCATCAGCAAGGTTGAGATTGGGATCCATAGGTGTTTGTAGATGTAACACCCCGATAAATTCTAACATATAGAATCACCGAAATGCACTAAATGGCATACATCAGAGTAACTTCCTGTTATTGAAATATTGAACACATCTAAAACTTTAGATAATACATAATAACTGGTTCTCTGAACCTCATAAACTTTCTGAAAATGCTTAAGTTCCAAAACTTAAGACTTGTACATATCCTGGTGTTCAATACTCAAAACATAAAGTAGCGGAAACGATTTTACAACTTGACAATGAAAGTTATACAATCGGAACATAGAAATAATAAACGGAACAAAGGTCTAAAACATTAAACTAGGTCTTCAATGACTCCAAGAGTCACACCAGCTAACCATGCTTTACCGCCTTTGCTTTCCCTTGTTTCTCTGTAAAAACCACAAATATGAAGGGTGAGATAAACATTATCTCAGTGAGTCCTATCGAGACCCCTTACAACTCTAGCGGTTCATTATGCCTTGTTTTGAACTCGTGGTCCTAAAAAGCAACCACGTGGAAATACATTTAGTTCCTGTAACCTTCATGCTCATGGCCCTCCTAAGCGACACATGAAGCATGCAATCTTTGTTCCATGTTTTTAGCATAACACCTCAGTCTACCTATTTTATAGGCATCTCTTGACCTTTTGGTGAACCCATCCCGCTATTTCTAGCAGGGGAAACATTCTTGAGTCTAGGTTTTGGGGCTCATGACTTCCCCTCCCCTAGTATGCTAACCTCTTAGGGTCGTCACCCTTTTTCCTCTTGTATTTATTATACATTTTCAGTCTGTGTACCCGCATTGGGCTGTTAGTCATTCCAGTCAAGTACCATGTACCATATCAGTCAATTTCAGTGTATAATATCAGTCAAGTACCGTGTGTTATTATCATTCTTTGACATTTGCACTCTCGCGTTCTCTAAGAGCGGTTTTCCATTTTATTCATAACACACAATCTTTCTATCGAACATGTTCAGTCTCATACCATTGTTGTGGGACCTTGGGGAATGGATTGGAAGAGGATTCGAATCATTTGGAATGGATAAAAAGGTACTTTGAAATTGAAGGTCAGAAGGTCTCACACGACCCCGTGCGTATAGGCGCACGACCCGTGTGTGGTTGAACAGTTTGCAGAAGATTTCCAGAAAGATACGCACGACCCGTCCGACTTGGCGCACGATCCGTGCGTGATCCACTAAAATTTTATAAAGTTCCAGAGACATACGCACGACCCGTGCGACTAGGCGCACGATCCGTGCGTGTTTTAAAAATCCAGTTTCTGTCGTATCAGAGGGAGGCGCACGACCCGTGCTCGTAGGTGTCATACCCCAATTTTGTCCGGCTTAGGTCCAAACCCTAATTTTCCACACAAAAATAAATTATGCATTTTGGACCCTAGAAACCATCCCAGAGTTTTTGAAATCATTTTTAGGGTTAGAATGCACGTTTTGGGAAGATTAGGGTCAAAAAGGGCATTTTGGTCATTTCTCACAAAAGGGTCTATAAAAATAATTTTTGCAATAAGCCTCATGCATCAAATTAGGGTTTTTGAAAATGTGTTATGTATGCATGGCAAGTTTTGAAAAAATATGTTATGCATGGCAAGCTTTGGAAAATATTTTATGGCAAAGACCTAAAAGCATTTTTGTGGAAAGCAAGAATTGATTTCTATTTTGTTCCAAAGGCCAAGAATCGATTTATAGTATATTGCATAGGCCTTGAAATCGATTTTCAGGCTCTTCCATAGGCCATGAATCGATTCCTAATTGTTTTAACTAAGTGAAGAATCGATTCCTACTGTAGCGACCGAAAAATCCGGAGGAGGGATTCTTCGAAGTTCTTGAAATGAAGCCGCCACCAAAATTTTAGTTTAAGGGCAAACATTGGAAAATCCCTATTGAGTGGACAAAGGGGTCTTGCGGACCAGATTTAGGCTCGGGAGTCGTTTATGCGTAGGGAAGGTATTAGCACCCTACGACATCCTTCCTAAAGAAGGTTACCTTTTAACTAAATGTGCAAACATTTATTAACTCAAAAATAATGCTTTTACCCTTATAAAAAAAAATAAAATAAAAAGATTTGATAAACGGCTAGTTGTTTTTTTGTAATTTTTGAGAAAAAAATGAGAGAAATGAATTTAAAGAGAAAAAAAAAAGGTTTTTTATTAGTGCAATTGACAGAGGTCGGCCGCCCCCTGGTCCTACGTATCTCCTGGTAGAGAATCAAATCACACGTAGTTCTTGGTAGAAAATTTTTGTGTGTTTGGTGTTTTTTATTTATTTTTGAAATTGGGCAGGCACTCAAAATGACCAAGCAAGTAAAACTCAGAGTGGTCATTGCTCATAGCTCGTTTGAAAACTAAAGCTGTTATTAACGGTCAAACGAGCTAAGCTCAGAGTGACCATTAGTAACGAACAGTGTCTATGTTTAGGAAAACATTTATTCGTTATTTGGGAAAAAAAATAGGTTTGTGAAAGAAAATATTTATCTATAGAAAAGAAATTTAAAAAAAGGGAAAGAGAAGGAAAAGGGTGTACGTATTAAAAAGGGGTTGTGAAAAGGAGCAGGATCTTGTATTTTTAAAAAGGAGGTGTGTAGCGACCGAAGAATCCGGAGGAGGGATCCTTCGTTGTTTTCGAACAATGGAGCCGCCATCAATATTTATTTTTAGGGAAACATTGAAAAAACCTTTTGTTTTTGGGTTCGGGGGTCGATTAAGTGTGGGGAAGGTACTAGCACCCCGCAACATCCTAAAAAGGTTACCTTTTAATTTAATGTGTAGAAAAAGTTAGTTTTAAATGAAAATACCTTATTTACCCATTTTGATTGTTTGCGAAAAAGAGAAAGAAAAAAAAGAGAAAGGAAGACTTAATAAAAATTTTAGTTTTTTTGCGCTCGACAGGAGTGGGCCCCTGCTCCTACGTATCTCCGGGTGCGATGGAGAAATCAAAGCTACGTAGTTCTTGGGTAGAAAATATTTGTGTGTTGGTATTTTTTTTAATTATTGAAAACTTTGCGAAAACGGGAGGCCGTTCACGGTGACCAAACAGATAAATCCAGAGTGGTCACCACTAACGACTTTATTCGAAAAAGAAAGTATCCACAGCGTCAAACGAGCTAAGCCCAGAGTGACTGTTGTAAATACTCGGTTTGTGATTGAGCGTTTGTTCGTTTGAAAACGTGCTTACCGGGAAGCGTGATAAAAAGGAGTCGAAATTATGTTTATACTTTATTAGCTAAAAAAAAAGAAGTTTAGGCGGATGTTTGCGATGATCAAACGAGTAACCTCAGAGTGATCACCGCTACTAATCCGCTGTGAAAAAAGGAAGGTTAGTCCTAACGGTCAAACAAGCAAGGCTTAGAGTGACCACTAGTAACAACCTATTTTTTTGCGCGAATTCGATTTTTCGAAAGAAAGAAAAAAAAGAACGGTTCGGAAGCATCACGTTGTGAATAAAAGCGGAGTAGGTGATAAAAGGGGGGTGCAAATAATAAAGGAGTTGTATTAAAAAGGGAGGTGTGAATAGCGTTTTGACGCTAGAAACAGCCGTTGAAGGTGCGAGTAGCGTTTTGACGCTAAAAAACGGTTGATTGATTTCTTTTTTTTGATTCTACTCTAGAACACGTGATTCTTGAAGCGCTTTTTTTCTTAAAAACAGAACCTAGACTAAACGAGCCTGGTGTTTTGAAAACGGATTATGGAGAAAAATTCTTTTGTTTTTTTGTTGTCATAGTTATTATTTAATAAAAGGGGGCCTTTTTACCCTTTTTTTTTGAAAAAAAAGACTTTTGTTATTATATATTTTTTTTAGAAAAGGGTAGTGACATTAGTAACCATTTCCTTCAAGAAAATATTTTTTATTTTAAAAAAGGTTTGTTTTTAATCCGAAAATAAAAAAAAGGAACACATTTTTTTTAACACTTTTTTTTTAGGTTTATTTTAAATCCGAAAATTAGTACCTATTTTTTTTAAAAAAAAACAACATTTTTTTTCATCACTTTTTTTTTATCCGAAAATTAGTAACCATTTTTTAAAAAAACAACATTTTTTTTATCACTTTTTTTAATCCGAAAATTAGTAACCATTTTTTAAAAAAAACAACATTTTTTTTTATCACCTTTTTTAATCCGAAAATTGCAACATCAAAAACATCAATAATAACAACATATATATATCTATAAAAACAGCAACTAAACTAAAAAAAACAGCAATAATATGTTCAAGGAAAAAAAAAAGCAACCAATATTTATAAAAACAGCAACTAATATTTATAAAAAAGTCAATAGCTAATATTTATAAAAAAACAGCAACTAATATAAAAACGTGACAACAACAAAAATAAAAACAGTAACTAATATTTTTTTTTTTTAAAAAACGTGAACAACAATAATTAAAATAAAATGGCAATGATAATATGAACAAAATTACAATAACTAAAAAAAATTAAAAAAAAGCAACAATACTACGAATTATTACATTTTTGTACCTTGAACAAATCCAGAAATTGTTGTGGAACAAGCTTTCTTCTTCGGATCTCTCAATACAACAAAATTTTAAACTAAAAAAAAATCTAAGAAGGAAGAAAAGAAGGGGAAGAAAATTTTTCTAAAAGAAACTCTAAAAAATTTCTTTCTCTCTTTGAAACCCTAGTTTTTTTTCAGAAAATTTTTCCCCTTTTTTTCTAAGAGTAAAAATCCGTCCCCCTTTCCCCTAAATGGGGAACCCTATTTATACAAAAAAGCAAAACCCAAGCTTCTTCCATCTTCTGCTCCACTTCAACCACTCTTGGATAGTGATGATGATTTTTTGATATGATGGAGGTTTGGTGAAGGGGAAAATAAAAGATGAAAACATGTGAGATGTGGGGGAGGTGATGGCCGAATTTGTGTGAGGGGGGAGTGCCAAGTGTGAGTGGGGGAGTGATGAGAAAGATGAAGTGTGATGATGATTTTTTTTTTGATATGATGGAGGTTTGGGGGGAGTTGTTGAAGGGGAAAAAAAGAAAAATGAATTTGTGAGAGGAGGGGAGAGGAGAGAGCCGTGGGGTGAGGGAGAGAAAGAGAGGATGAAGTGAAGGTTGAGTGTGGTGTTGTTTTGTGATGGAGAAAGAAAGAGAAAACTTAGGGTTGAGTGTGAGAGAGAGAGAGAGAAAAAAAATAAAATAAAGTGTGGGTGTGAGAGAGGGGGTAGAGCCGTAGGTAGGAATGGGAGAGAGAGAAAGAGAGGGTTGTGTGTGAGAGAAGAGAGAGGGAAGTGTATTGGGAAGGGAAAAATGGGGAAGTGGGAAGTGTGGGGAAGTGGATTTGAGAGAAAAGAGGAGAGGTGGAGTGTGGAAGGGAGAAAGGTGGGGTTTGACCATGGGACAATAGGGGGAGTGGGTCGAATAAGGAGGGAAAAAAATGGGGAGTGAATTTGGCCACAATTTAGGGCTAGGGGGGAATTGTTAAAAAAAGAAAAATTTATTTTTTATTATTTTTTTTTTAAAAAAGAGGGTGGCTGAATTTTGAGGGTTTTGGGGGAAAAAAATTAGGGTTTTGGTGGGAATTGGGTTTTGGTGAGTTGGGTTGAGTTATGGGTTGGATATGGGTCATGGGTTGGGTGGAGGAGTGTGAGGGTGAATTGGGCTAGGGTTTAGGAATTGGGTTGGGTTTTAGATGGCCCAATCCAATTGCGCCTCCATTCTCTTTATTAACAAACCCCCCTTATTTCCTCCTTGGCTTATTTTTTGTTTCTTTACTTCTAAATAATATTTTTTTGATGATTAAAACTCATAGCAAAAAAAACAAGACAATAATACATGACATAAAAAAAATTATTATTTTTAATAAATAAAATCTCTCAATTATGATCGGACAAAATTAGGGTATTACAGCTGCCCCTCTTTATTTATATTTGCTAGGAAGTCGGAGGGGTTCCGAGTTTCTCGAGGAAAATAGAAATAAAGATAACAAGACGCTAATTTTGTCCAGACTGAGACTTTTGGTTTTTTTTTTTGTTTTGAAAATTATGAAAGCAGGGTTGATTTAGACAGAAAGTAAATAGGGAGCACCGGGGCTCTAGGGGATCGCTGGGGATCTGAAGGAGCACTGGGGCTCTGAAGGGACCGCTGGGGATCTGAAGGTCTAGCTCAAAGTCAATGCTTGGTGCATCGACCTGAGTTCGACTGAGGGACCGTCGGGGTCTGAGGGGCATGCCTAAGCCTGAAGGACCAATGGGTCTGAAGGAGCGCTTCTAGCTTTGGTACTAGAGATACGGTCTGGGGGTGGCCTTTTTCGAGCGGCCATTAGGGTTAATCAGGTCCGGAACTGATATAACCACGAAGGACGTGCACTGTGTTTTTTAGGCGGACACAGCTAGTCTGAAGGGCCTGGGGCCGGATGATCCGTCGGTTGCTCGATTAACGCGACGTGCGATCTGGATTGAAGGACCATTGTTGGTCTGAAGGAGCGCCTGGGCTCTGAAGGACCGCTGGGGGTCCGAAGAATTGGTGCTAACGACACAAAATAAAATTATCTTAACAGACACTTGCAATGAATGATGCATGCGTGCATGTAGTTACGTAATTGATGACATGATGAATGAAATGTGGAATGATTTTGTTTTTGGCTTTGGCTTTTTTTTTCATTTTCTTTTCTTGCTCTTTTGCTCTTTTTGCTCTTTAGCTCTTTATTGACTTTGCTGGCATCATCAAACTTGCACGACTCTTGACGTGGGATACGAGGGTTGCCTCAAGCAGTGGTGCCAAAGTGCGGGTTATTTAAGATTTGCTGAAGTGATTATGCGTTTGTCCTTTTTGCAACTTTATGAGAGATCATCTCCTTTTTTTTGTGATTTTTAGAAATTTCGCAATGAATATAATGCTTGTGATCATGCACATGTTTCACAATTCAGTATTGTTTACCATGAACGTTATTTTTGCGATAATAGGGAGATAAGAGAATAAAGGAAGTGTTTAATATTCAAATGAAAACAAATGCGCAGAAAATCGCACTGTCTGAAAATTACAATAGGAGTTTAAACTACAAAAAGAAAGAGAAGAAAAAGATACAAGGAAAGCAGATCTTTTGATTGTTTGTGTCTTTGAAGTAATAACGCTAATCGCCCATTAACACAACTTTGAGCCTTCATCGTCCAACTTTTGGAGTTGTTGATTGCCTTTGTAGCTTAAAGTCCAACTTCTGACCCTAATTTTTGCCTGGACCGCTCTTTAGAGTTTTCAGTCCACCGGGTCGCTCTAGCTTTTGCCTAGGTCGCCCTTTCGGGTTTTCGACCTAGCGAGCTTATTTTTGCTTGGCTCATCTTTCTCTTTTTTTCCATTTATTTCTTTAGGCATAGTACTTCTTGACTGCGTCCGAGTTCACTGGGAGTGGGAGGTCTCCACCGTCCATTTTTGTGAGAATCAATGCTCCTCCAGAGAATGCCTTCTTTACCACATAGGGTCCTTCATAGTTAGGGGTCCATTTTCCACGGGAATCCTTTTGGATAGGCAACATCTTCTTGAGCACGAGGTCTCCTTCTTGAAACTGGCGGGGGCGCACTTTTTTATCATAAGCCCTTTTCATTCTTTGTTGGTACAACTGCCCATGACACAAAGCAACTACCCTCTTTTCTTCTATGAGGTTCAACTGATCCAGACGAGCTTGAACCCATTCTGCTTCCTCCAATTTTGTTTCCATTAGCACTCGTAGGGAGGGTATTTCCACCTCGATGGGAAGAACTGCTTCCATCCCATATACTAGTGAGAATGGTGTTGCCCCTGTTGACGTGCGGATAGAGGTCCGATACCCGTGCAAAGCGAAGGGCAACATTTCATGCCAGTCCTTGAAGGTCACTACCATCTTTTGCACGATTTTCTTTATGTTCTTATTTGCTGCCTCAACTGCCCCATTCATCTTTGGACGGTATGGGGAGGAATTATGATGCTGGATTTGGAAGTTGTCACACAACTCTTTCATCATCTTATCGTTCAGGTTTGTCCCATTGTCCGTGATGATCTTATTTGGAAAACCGTAGCGGCAAATTAAATCTCTCTTTATGAACCTGACAACCACTGACTTTGTTACACTGGCGTAAGAAGCGGCTTCGACCCATTTGGTGAAATAATCAATAGCGACAAGAATGAAACGATGTCCGTTTGATGCCTTGGGTTCGATGGGACCGATGACATCCATTCCCCACATTGAGAATGGCCATGGTGCTGTTAGGACATTCAGAGAGGCAGGTGGTACATGGATATTGTCGGCATAGATTTGACATTTGTGGCATTTTCTGACGTAGTTGAAGCAGTCAGTCTCCATTGACAACCAGTAGTAGCCAGCCCTTAGGATTTTTCTTGCCATGGTGTGCCCATTAGAATGGGTGCCGAACGAGCCTTCATGGACATCTGTAACATCCTCAAAATAATTAATCGAATTATTTGGATGTCAACCCAATTGAATTAAATTGGTACTTAATTGGTAAAATTATTGAGCGCTAAAATTAATTATTGGCTGTCACAGGATCGTTGACCGAATATTACGGGTCAAGGAAGTTTTGGAATCGAAATAAGGGATTAAGATCAATACGGTAATTGGACCACGCTACCACTTATTTATTAATTAAATAAGTATGTGTGTGTGTGTTAAATGAAAGAATAAAAGAGAGAAAGGAAGCGCTGGAAACAGAGAAGAGAAGGGAAAGAAGAGAAAGAAGAGAAAGGAGAGAAGAGAAAGAAGAAGAAGGAAGAAGAGATTGTGGGAGCATCACTCATCCCCAAGGTCCCAAATTCCATCACCATCTTCATCTCATCCTTCTCATCAAAACCCATATCTTTGGTAAGCCTCTCCTCCATTTTTTCCCCTTCCTTTTTGATTTCGAAAATTGAGGGTTTTGTGGAGAAATTTGTTGAAATCAAGGATTAATAGGTTGTGTTGGTGATTGGGTTATGCTTAGGATCGAAGCTAGGAGCGGATTGAACGCGATTGGAAGCTCGGAACGAAGTTAGGAGCGGTTCGGTATTGTTTGGGTTCGATTCGGTGATTTCGACGTCTCGGCAAATTCGGTTCGATATCGGCTCTCGCTTCAAGGGTGAGTTTTACTCACGCTTAGGATGTTTTTGTGTCTCGTTAGTTTTTACGTTAATTGATTTCGAGAGATTTTGGAACGAAAACCATTATTTGGAAAATATGTCGTTTTTGGATAAAAACCGTTTTGATTGAGACATTGATTGATTCGAATGATTGTGTGATATTGGTTGAATCTGTTTTTCTGTTTGTTTAATCTGTTTTTGATCGGAACAAGAATCGGAATTGAGCGGAATAGCGGATTTCGCGAAAATCGCAAAATCTGTCTTAACAGACCCCCCTTTCTGCCTGTTCGCGCCTCACCTGCGCTCCAGGCGCGACTTCAGCGCAATTGGACAGAACTTTCTGCCAGTTCGCGCGTAACTCGCGCGCCAGGCGCGACTTCAGCGCAGTTTGACAGAATTTCAGCAATCAAACACTGTTTTTCGTTTTGCGATAACTTTTGATCCGGGAACCCGATTTAGGTGTTCTAAGATGCGTTGGAAAGCTTATGCAGAGGCCTAACTGAATATTCTATTTTTAAGGCAAAATGATCTGTTTTTGATATTGAAAATTGTGTCGAAAAATGGTCAAATAGAGTGCGAGTGTGAACTTGGATTTTATAAAATTGTGGATTAAAGTGTTTCATTGATTGTCTGTTTTGATGGACCGTGGGTTCATAGCATTGTAGATATATATATTATATCGAGTTTGGGTGACGACCCATGTTAACATACTAGGCGGGGAAGTCATGATCCCTTACCCTAGGCTCCGTTCCGTTAGGAAACACTATTGGTAATGGGGTTCACCGGGATTTAGCACTGGATTGCAGTCGGTGTTATGTTGAAAGTTTTATTGTACGATACACCGGGATTTAGCACAGGATTGCAGTCGGTGTCGTACTGTACGGTTCACCGGGATTTAGCACAGGATTGCAGTCGGTGCCGTACTGAGTCATAACACGTTCACCGGGATTTAGCACTGGATTGCAGTCGATGTCGTGTTGAATTAAATAAGTTTCATAACTGAACCGAGAGTGTTAGTAGGGGTTCCGGTAGAACTCACTGAGATTGTATCTCACTGTTTAAATGTTGTTGTTTTACAGATAAACAGGGACAGAAGAAACCTCAGAGGCACAAGTAGGTGATCCCGGGAGGAGAATAATGACTTAGCTTTATGTCCAAGTTTATTTTCCTTCTGTTGCCTATGTATTACAACACTATGGCATTAGTGGTTTGTTTATCCTTTTCCGCTTTCTTGTATGACTCTGATTACCACAGTTGCTGACAGTTATGGTCTGAGTACCGTATGATCTTATTTGTGTATAAGATGGTTATGTAGTATTTCAGCAAAATTTTATAATGGTATTCAGTGTCTAAGCAGGAAATTATTATCTCTGATGTTTATATTTTGGCACGCTTTGGTATTTTTACAAGTTAAATATACCGGGGTGTTACAACATCCTTCATAATTCTTTCTGCTTCTTCTTCTGCTACACATCTGAGGAGGACCATATCGTGATTTCTCTTGTAAAGCACCTCCCCATTTAAGAAGAAACCCATTGACAGCCTCCTAAGTGTCCTCTTATCATTCTCGGTGGCACCAGGAGGATATTCTCTGTTTGTAATATAGTGCTTGATATCGTAATACCAAGGTTTACTGTCAGGCTCTTCTTCGATTGCCACACAATGATGTGCCGGTAGGTCTCGATGTTGGATCCGGATGAATATCAGACTCTTGTCGTTATTGATGTTGAACATTGATGACAAAGTCGCCAAAGCATTGGCCAACTGATTTTCTTCGCGAGGGAGATGATGGAAAGTGATCTCTTCAAATTGTTCAACCATCTTTTGGATGTGATCATGATAAGGAATTAATTTGGAATCCCTGGTTTCCCAGTCACCTTTTGTCTGGTGGATGACTAAAGCTGAGTCCCCATATACATCGAGTCTTTTGACTTTCCATTCAAGGGCTGCTTTGATGCCTAGGACGCACGCTTCATATTCTGCAATGTTGTTGGTGCAGTAGAAACTCAGTCTAGCGGTAAACGGTATGAAGCGGTTATCAGGAGAGATCAGTACGGCTCCGACCCCGTGCCCGTATAAATTAGAAGCGCCGTCGAATAACATTCTCCACCTTTCGTTGTCCGGAGGATTCCCTTCTACGAATAGAGCCATTATATCTTCGTCTGGGAAATCGCACTGCATTGATTGGTAATCTTCGATGGGCTGGTGTGCCAAGTACTCGGCCAATGCACTACCCTTGATTGCTTTTTGGGTGACATATAAAAGGTCGTATTCAGATAGCAGCATTTGCCAGCGAGCGATCCTCCCTGTGAGAGCGGGTTTTTCAAAAATATACTTGACTGGGTCCATTTTAGATACCAACCAAGTCGTGTGGCTCAGCATATACTGCCTCAAACGACGTGCAGCCCAGGCCAGAGCACAACACGTTCTTTCCAACAATGAGTATCTTGTCTCGCACTCGGTGAATTTCTTGCTTAGATAGTAGATGGCATGTTCCTTCTTTCCGGATTCATCATGTTGCCCCAGTACACAACCCATTGACTTGTCTGGCACTGTTAGATACAGGATGAGAGGTCTGCCCTGCACAGGCGGCATCAGAATCGGTGGATTTTGGAGGTACCTCTTGATCTTTTCAAAGGCTTCTTGGCAATTATCATTCCACTTTGTTTCTTGGTTTTTGCACAAAAGCTTGAAAATAGGCTCGCATGTAGATGTTAGCTGCGATATGAACCTAGAGATGTAGTTTAATCTTCCCAGGAAACCACGAACTTCTTTTTCAGTACTCGGTGCCGGCATTTCTAGTATTGCTCGTACTTTGGCTGGATCTACTTCTATTCCCCTTTGACTGACTATGAAACCCAACAACTTTCCGGATCTTACACCGAAAGTGCATTTGGCAGGGTTTAATCTGAGTTTGAACTTCCTGTGACGTTCGAAGAGTTTTTGCAGATTGACGATATGCTCTTCTTCAGTCTTGGATTTTGCAATCATGTCATCCACGTAAACCTCTATTTCCTTATGCATCATATCATGGAACAATGCGACCATCGCCCTTTGGTATGTTGCACCAGCATTCTTCAGTCCGAATGGCATTACTTTGTAACAGAAGGTTCCCCAGAGAGTGATGAAGGTGGTTTTCTCCATGTCTTCAGGGGCCATCTTAATTTGGTTGTATCCGGAATATCCATCCATGAAGGAGAACAGAGAGTGTTGTGCTGTGCTATCTACCAGGACATCAATGTGAGGCAAAGGGAAGTCATCTTTGGGGCTGGCTCTGTTCAAATCTCGATAATCGACGCACATCCGAACCTTACCGTCTTTCTTTGGGACCGGTACAATATTGGCTACCCATTGAGGGTATTTTGCTACTGCTAAAAACCCAGCATCGAACTGCTTCTTAACCTCATCTCGGATTTTCAATGACATCTCTGGTTTCATCCTTCTTAACTTTTGTTTTACCGGCGGGCATTCTGGTTTTACCGGTAACTTATGCTCGACTATGTTGGGGTCCAGTCCAGGCATGTCTTGGTATGTCCATGCGAAGACGTCAACATAGTCAAACAACAACCTAACCAATTTCTCTCGCTCGCTGTCTTTCAATGTGGTGCCAATGTTAACTTCTTTTTTGTCTTCCTCCGTGCCCAAGTTGATCGTTTCAGTTGATTCCTCGTGGGGTTCGATTATTTTTTCCTCTTGTTCCATCATTCTCATTAACTCTGGAGGGGTTTCCCAATTATCCTCAACATCCTCCTCAGTTTGATTGATAGGGTGATCAAAGTTACAATATGGATTATTGGCGTTGTTATTTTCAAAGACATTTTTTTCGGATCTGCATTAGCGTAAATTAACGGAATAAAAACGAAAGAAAGAAAATAAGAAGCGAATGTAACAAGAAAAGAAAGACGAGAGTTTATTGGGAACTGAAATAACGTTGCATTGATATAAATACTGAAAGGGAAACATGCGTGCCCGAATGAAATATCCTAAGGCCTTGGGCAGAGCCAGAGGATTACATTATAGAAACATTACTTTGAACTAAAAACCACAGGAAAATCAATGATCTCCCAATTCTTGAGTCTTTTGTTTGCAGGACAAGGGCGTACAAGACTGACGATGCCTTCTTCAGTGCTTAGATCGTCCTCAACTGCGGCGATCTGATTGGGGTTCAACATTCCCGCACTCCGAAAGCTTTCCTTGATGTCGCAGATGGTGATTCTCTTCGTATTTGGCACTCTGTCCTCGAGCCTGGCTATCCTCCGCTCCTTCTTTTCCTCCACAATCCTTCTCTTATTAGTGCGATTGGGCCGATATCCTATCCCATGTCTATCTTTGTTCTCCTCTGGCTGTATTGGTGTCAGGATCCCCTGTCCGGTTTTTCCCAAGCCTCCTCCAGCTTGGAAGCCTTTTCCTAACATGAACTTAGCAACCATCACGGCAGTCTTGGATAGCTTGGGTTCTAACATAGCAGATGTATTGGCGATTTCCAATGCTTGGAAGGCAGTCTCGAGAGACTGTTCAGCAGCCTCAATGTAACGAGTGGGAGCGGACTTATTTATCAGCATTTCTTCCTCACCGAAAATAACCACCAGCTTATTGTTGACTATGAACTTGAGCTTCTGGTGTAAAGAAGAGGGAACTGCCCCTGCCGAGTGGATCCATGGCCTCCCCAAGAGACAACTGTAGGATGGGGCAATGTCCATTATCTGGAAGGTCACCACGAAGTGCTCCGGACCTACTTGCACAGGTAATTCCATTTCTCCGATGACTTCCCTTTTTGATCCGTCAAAGGCCCTGACTATTATGGAGCTTGGTCTCATGTATGAACAGTCCACATCTAATTTCTCCATGGTTGATCTGGGTAATACATTCAAAGATGATCCATTGTCAATGAGTACCCGAGCAAGAGAGTAATCTCCACACTTCACCGATATGTGTAGGGCCTTGTTGTGCCCCCTTCCTTCAGTTGGGATCTCATCATCAGTAAAGGTGAGATAATTACTTGCAACAAGGTTTCCGACGATCCCATCAAATTGGCCGACCGAGATATCATGAGCGACATGGGCCTCATTCAATACTTTTGTCAATGCTGCACGATGGGCATCGGAACTGAGCAATAATGACAACAGGGATATCTTTGCGGGAGTTTGGTTCAGTTGATCAACCACCTTATACTCACTTTGTCTCATAAGCTTCAGAAATTCACTGGCTTCTTGCTCGGATAACGTCTTCTTTCCTGCATTCTTATCGACAGGTTCCTGTTCTGTGTTTTTGCCCTTACGGGCTCTTTCCTCTCCTTCCTTTGTTCTGTCTTCACTAGGCCCTCCAGGGGTATAGAAACGCCCACTTCGAGTCATCCCACCGGTCCCTGAGATGTTAATGACATCAGGGGTAGTCTGAACTTTCACATCGTAACTCCACGGGACTGCATTGGTGTTTTTAAAGGGAAAAGGGACTGGCACTTGAATAGTGATTGGTTTAGGCACAGCGGTGGTTAGCTTGGTGTCCCTCTTGTAATGGATTTCCAGTGGTTTCCGGATACTCTTGCTTTGGTCACTGCTTGACTGGAGAGTCGACACGCCTTCCTCTTTCTTTTGAAGACCTATTTGTATTATGTGTCGGTCTAATAAGTCTTGCAGAACTGGCTTGAATGCTTCACAAGCCCCGATACAAAGGGGGTCAGCACACGAGCCCTTTCTGGTACATCCTTTCATAATGATTCCGAAGTGACACAAATTAGCATGGATGAGGTCCAGGGGTGTGACAATGTCCTCCACCTTTCTGACCAATAATTGCCCCTCAACATTCTCAATGGCATTGACGGAGGGTTTCCCGTGCCCCGGCAGAGGGTTAGTGGCAACATTTGGACCGTCTTCTGCGAAGCTTAACCATTTAGATTCAATCAAGTCTTGTACTACATATTTCAATGCCTTGCAATTTTCTGTTGAATGGCCAACTGCCCCAGCGTGGAATCCACAGCTAGCCTCTGGGTCATAGCTCCTAGGGAAAGGAGGTTGAAGGGGTCTCATTGGACGGGGAGTGATCAAGTTGTGACTGATGAGGTGATTGAATAGGTCTGTATATGACATGGGTATTGGGTCGAAGTTGGTGGGCTTTCTTTCTTGGTAGTTTTGTGGTCTATAGCCTGAGTTGACTTGGTGAGGTGGGGCTTGTGGTGTTTGAGTAGGTATTTGTAAAGTATGTCGGGGATTGTTGTAAGGAGGCTTTCCTGATCCAGAGATGGCATTGGTTTCTCCGTCTTTCTTTTTAGGGAAACCTGGGAAGGGCCTTTTCTGATTGCTGGTTCCAGCGGAGCTATATGCAATCTTCCCATTTCTCCATCCATTCTCTAATCTTTCTCCGATGACGATCATATCTGAAAAGTTTGAAGACACGCTCCCAATCAACCTGTCGTAGAAAGGTGATTGAAGAGTATCCATGAACATTGATACCATCTCTTTTTCTAACAAAGGTGGTACCACCTGTGCAGCCAAACCTCTCCAGCGTTGGGCATATTCTTTGAAGGACTCATTATCTCTCTTCGTCATACTCTGCAGTTGTGTTCTATCGGGAGCCATGTCAATGTTATATTTGTATTGCCTCAAAAATGCATCGGCTAGGTCTTTCCAGCATCTGATATGTGCACGTTCTAATTGCATGTACCAGCTCGAAGCTGCCCCAGACAGACTATCTTGGAAGTAGTGGATGAGCAATTTGTCGTCGTGAGCAAACGCCGCCATCCTCCTGCAGTACATGGTTAAGTGGCTTACAGGGCAAGTCGACCCTCTGTATTTGTCAAAGTCTGGCACCTTAAATTTTGGAGGGATGACTACGTTAGGGACGAGGCACAAGTCATAAGCATCTCTCGCACCAACATTGGATCCCTCAACTGCTCTCAACCTTTCCTCAAGCATTTGTAGTTTGTCTTGGGCTTGAGGGTTCTCCATAGAGTGATTGTGAGGGAGCCCACTCATACCATAGTAAGGATGGATCATCGGAACTATGGCTGGGTTCACATTTGGGGTATGTGAATGAGTGGGATTCCTGAGGTTGGAACCTTGAGCTTGAGCGTCAACTATCGGCGGTGGAGGGCAGCCAAGTGGGAGTCTTTGTGGTATGACGACGGGGGTCGGGTTTTGAACTTGTGGTGCCCCCGGATTACCATTGTGACCCGTTGGTGTAAGCTGTTGTTGGCCCGCGACTCCTGAGGGACCGTCTTCTGGACTAGCATTGACTGTCGGAGGTGTGTAACCTTGTGGAATTCCGTAAGGAGGCCATATGTAACCCTGGTCATTAGTCCCAGTGGGGGGCACTGTATGCGAGATCCCGAGTCCATTGGGAGGAGGAGGGTTGGTAACTTGATTTTCCGTATTCCCAGCGGAGACATCTTCACTTGTGTCTTTGTCCCTCAGAGTTTGTAAGACCTTTAAGATTTCAGCCATCTGTTCTTTCATCCCATCTATTTCTGCCCTAAGCTCTTGATTGCCTAGGTCTTGGGGTGGATTGCCTTGATCCGGGATATCTTGAGGCGGATTGTCCTGTTTTTCTTCCATGCTTCTGGCCTGAGAACGAGTCCAATAGCGATGTTGACGCACCAGCTTGTCTTTTACTCTCTGTTGGTGGGACACATGGTATGAGTATATGTATGAGTATATGAATGGATGAAAATGCGAATGATGCATGTGTGCATGAGTCTTTATTGTTTTAGGTCGGGAATTGCAAGCGCATCCTGATTTGTCATAAGTACACAGATTAAAGTTCCACAATATTTTCAAGATAAAGGATCAGCATGTGAGACAAACAAACTTCATTGATGGAGGAAAGTACAACATTTTGGAAATAATACTTTGAAAAGAAAAGTACAATGTTCTTTAAATTTCACTCAAATACATATGGCTTTCATTTTTCCACTCCTCCCTCTTTTTCTACTAGTAGCGCTGCCAGCCTTCTCCCGGAGTTCGGCAATCAGAACCTCGCAAAACTCCATGAATTTGGAAACTTGGATCGGGGTGTTAAACGGGTGCATTGCCGCGTTAGCCTCCTTTAGACGTTTGGGGATTCCTACGATAGCTCGATCAGCCAGCCATGCCAACTTTGAGAATCTGTCTTTCCAGTATAAGCTTTCATTCTTCAACTCTATGAAGACTTCATGGTTTTCTATCTTGCTGACCAACTCCACGAAGCGGTTCTCCCAATAGATGCTTTCTGTCTTCAGCTGGTGGTAGACCTCCTCTTGATATCTGATATGGTCGTTCAGCTCATCAGATTTTTCATGCTCCCTTCTTAAGGCTTGCTGGTATTCTCGGAGTATTTCTTCAATGGTATCTTTATCCTGCTTGATACTTTTCACTTGCTCTTCAAACTCGGCTGCCATCATCCGGGACTCTCTCTTTGATACCATTAGTAGGCTCTGTGCGGTCTTTTCAGCCATCATTGATTCTTCCCATAACTTTTTCCATTTGTATGTATCATCGATGGCTTGGTCCATTTTCAGGTTGCAACGTTTTATTTCCTCTTTCGCCCCTCTTAGGTACCTTTGAACCTCTAGTTTGTTCTTTTGTTCGATCTTGAGCTGCTTGCGGCTGTCTTCAATGGCCACTGACTTACTTGCATTCTCTTCCTCCAACTTCTGGTTCTTTAGGAGCACTTGCTCTAACTCTGCCTGTAAGCCCTTCTTTTCTTCCTCGGCTTTTGACAATGCCATTTTAAGCTTATCTAAATGTTCAACAGTGGGAAGGGTAGGTTCAGGTATTTCTTCCTCAACCCATAGTGCACTTTGGTAAGGCAATTGGGTGTCTTGGATCCTCTTTTGGAGCCATTGGCGAAAGGTGGTTTCTTTATCGCCACTCTTCTTAGTAAGCTCTTGTCCCTTGCGGACGACCATATCCCACGCTTGAGAAATCTTCCGGAGCATGTCAACCTCTTTTGGGCTTCCTTCATGGAGGTAAAAAGGGATTAACATGTCTTCGGTGGGCGGATTTCGCATGGGGTACCCCAGCTGTCTTAGAGTTAGAGAAGGATTGTAATTTATGCATCCTCTTGTCCCCATGAGCGGGACGTTTTGAAAGCTTCCGCATTGAAAAACTACTGTGGGCCTCTCTTTCCACCATGATGGGTGCCAACGAACCTTATATTCATGAAGGCCCCCCAGCACTTGCAACCATTCACCAGTGTTCATTGTCTTCACATCACACCCTCTGGCGTCTTCAATTGGGCCTTCTACCCTGACTTTGTTAACGAAAGCATGGGTGAGAAGCCAAACATACAAGGCGTGCAGGCAGCAAGATATCCTTTTTCCCCTTAGCTCACTATAATGAGTGAAAGTACAGTAAGTGTCTGCAAGCATGGCAGGAATCGGATCTTTGAAGGATAAGAAGACGCCAATAGCTGTTGTGTCCACATATCTTTCAAGGCGTGGAAATAGGACAATGCCAAAGATAGTCAAAGCTAACACCTGCTTAAAAGGACCCCAATTTCTAACGTCGGCGAAGAATTTCATTTGGCCTTCAAGATACTCTTGTGGGAATCCTGCAATGCCATTTCGATTTTTCTTCCGGAGCTTCAAGTTCTCTTTGCTGGTTTGTAACATTGAGGCGAGCTTCTCATCTGTGTAGTATTGTCCCTGATACTGGTAGGGTCCCTTGTCTTGTTGAGGAAAGCCGAAGATCTGTGTATATTCTTCCAGGGTAGGTGCCATCTGGAAATTTTTGAAGGTGAAGCATCTTAATGAAGAGTCGTAGAACTGGCTCAAAGCGGCAATGGCATCCGTTTGCACGTCCAATTGTAGTAACATAATAATCTTCCCATACACTCTATCAAAAGACCTGCGCTCGATGGGCGGCAATCGACCAGCACATTCCCTTAGACTTGTCAGATTAGGCTGCTTCACTATAGGGTAGTTCAGAGTTTGGATTGCTTCACAGTTTGATCCCATATTGCCTTGCTTATGACAAAACTTTCGAACCTCTTACAATTCCCGGCAAACCTAAATGAGATGAATGCAATGTGAGGATTTTTTTGTATTTTTTTGTGAAATAATGATGATGTATGATGAATTAAAGAAAGACGTTACATGCGTTAATAAAAGCATATTTTGGTGATTCGAATTTTGAGGAACATTAACCATGTCACATAAAATATACGTAAAGGAAAAAAAGTAAATGGTTTTCATTATTTGATTTTTTTTGAAAGATAAAAAGTTTTTGCGATGATGCAACAGGTAGGTGAATTGCTTTTGTGTCCTAAACACGTTATGTCTTACATATAGGTCACGGTCTAGGGTCACTTATGTGATCACCCTCTCAGGTAGTTCTATTCACTTCCTCACAAAGGTTTCCAGAGCTAAAATCCCTTTCACGATATGACCCACAACGATAGCGAGCTACCTGGTGTGGGATGCCGCGAGAGAGCATACTCTGGTTGAGATTTTCATGAGAGTCAGACAGATAAATCCAGAATGACTGTCACTAATCATCTCCGCTCGTCCTAAGTTATTTTTCAGACCCGGGTATAGGGCCCCACTCAGAAGTGTGTGAATAAATAGGTGTAGGTGATGTGTGTGATATAAGCAACCTAAACTACCCAGACTGCAAAAGAGCAAACAGATAGCAATATAAAAGTCTTCTACCCTAAGGTTTAATATGCGAATAAACAGATAAATGAAATAGACGTGCTAATAAAAAGACTAAGGGTAAACAAAGGTACTAAACTAACAAATATCCACACATTTAACTAAATTAGGCTTGACCCTCTAAAAAAGTATCCCCAGTGGAGTCGCCAGCTGTAGCGACCGAAAAATCCGGAGGAGGGATTCTTCGAAGTTCTTGAAATGAAGCCGCCACCAAAATTTTAGTTTAAGGGCAAACATTGGAAAATCCCTATTGAGTGGACAAAGGGGTCTTGCGGACCAGATTTAGGCTCGGGAGTCGTTTATGCGTAGGGAAGGTATTAGCACCCTACGACATCCTTCCTAAGGAAGGTTACCTTTTAACTAAATGTGCAAACATTTATTAACTCAAAAATAATGCTTTTACCCTTATAAAAAAAAATAAAATAAAAAGATTTGATAAACGGCTAGTTGTTTTTTTGTAATTTTTGAGAAAAAAATGAGAGAAATGAATTTAAAGAGAAAAAAAAAGGTTTTTTATTAGTGCAATTGACAGAGGTCGGCCGCCCCCTGGTCCTACGTATCTCCTGGTAGAGAATCAAATCACACGTAGTTCTTGGTAGAAAATTTTTGTGTGTTTGGTGTTTTTTATTTATTTTTGAAATTGGGCAGGCACTCAAAATGACCAAGCAAGTAAAACTCAGAGTGGTCATTGCTCATAGCTCGTTTGAAAACTAAAGCTGTTATTAACGGTCAAACGAGCTAAGCTCAGAGTGACCATTAGTAACGAACCATGTCTATGTTTAGGAAAACATTTATTCGTTATTTGGGAAAAAAAATAGGTTTGTGAAAGAAAATATTTATCTATAGAAAAGAAATTTAAAAAAAGGGAAAGAGAAGGAAAAGGGTGTACGTATTAAAAAGGGGTTGTGAAAAGGAGCAGGATCTTGTATTTTTAAAAAGGAGGTGTGTAGCGACCGAAGAATCCGGAGGAGGGATCCTTCGTTGTTTTCGAACAATGGAGCCGCCATCAATATTTATTTTTAGGGAAACATTGAAAAAACCTTTTGTTTTTGGGTTCGGGGGTCGATTAAGTGTGGGGAAGGTACTAGCACCCCGCAACATCCTAAAAAGGTTACCTTTTAATTTAATGTGTAGAAAAAGTTAGTTTTAAATGAAAATACCTTATTTACCCATTTTGATTGTTTGCGAAAAAGAGAAAGAAAAAAAAGAGAAAGGAAGACTTAATAAAAATTTTAGTTTTTTTGCGCTCGACAGGAGTGGGCCCCTGCTCCTACGTATCTCCGGGTGCGATGGAGAAATCAAAGCTACGTAGTTCTTGGGTAGAAAATATTTGTGTGTTGGTATTTTTTTTAATTATTGAAAACTTTGCGAAAACGGGAGGCCGTTCACGGTGACCAAACAGATAAATCCAGAGTGGTCACCACTAACGACTTTATTCGAAAAAGAAAGTATCCACAGCGTCAAACGAGCTAAGCCCAGAGTGACTGTTGTAAATACCCGGTTTGTGATTGAGCGTTTGTTCGTTTGAAAACGTGCTTACCGGGAAGCGTGATAAAAAGGAGTCGAAATTATGTTTATACTTTATTAGCTAAAAAAAAAGAAGTTTAGGCGGATGTTTGCGATGATCAAACGAGTAACCTCAGAGTGATCACCGCTACTAATCCGCTGTGAAAAAAGGAAGGTTAGTCCTAACGGTCAAACAAGCAAGGCTTAGAGTGACCACTAGTAACAACCTATTTTTTTGCGCGAATTCGATTTTTCGAAAGAAAGAAAAAAAAGAACGGTTCGGAAGCATCACGTTGTGAATAAAAGCGGAGTAGGTGATAAAAGGGGGGTGCAAATAATAAAGGAGTTGTATTAAAAAGGGAGGTGTGAATAGCGTTTTGACGCTAGAAACAGCCGTTGAAGGTGCGAGTAGCGTTTTGACGCTAAAAACGGTTGATTGATTTCTTTTTTTTATTCTACTCTAGAACACGTGATTCTTGAAGCGCTTTTTTTCTTAAAAACAGAACCTAGACTAAACGAGCCTGGTGTTTTGAAAACGGATTATGGAGAAAAATTCTTTTGTTTTTTTGTTGTCATAGTTATTATTTAATAAAAGGGGGCCTTTTTACCCTTTTTTTTTGAAAAAAAAGACTTTTGTTATTATATATTTTTTTTAGAAAAGGTAGTGACATTAGTAACCATTTCCTTCAAGAAAATATTTTTTATTTTAAAAAAGGTTTGTTTTTAATCCGAAAATAAAAAAAAGGAACACATTTTTTTAACACTTTTTTTTAGGTTTATTTTAAATCCGAAAATTAGTACCTATTTTTTTTAAAAAAAAACAACATTTTTTTTCATCACTTTTTTTTTTATCCGAAAATTAGTAACCATTTTTTAAAAAAACAACATTTTTTTATCACTTTTTTTAATCCGAAAATTAGTAACCATTTTTTAAAAAAAACAACATTTTTTTTATCACCTTTTTTAATCCGAAAATTGCAACATCAAAAACATCAATAATAACAACATATATATATCTATAAAAACAGCAACTAAACTAAAAAAAACAGCAATAATATGTTCAAGGAAAAAAAAAAGCAACCAATATTTATAAAAACAGCAACTAATATTTATAAAAAAGTCAATAGCTAATATTTATAAAAAAACAGCAACTAATATAAAAACGTGACAACAACAAAAATAAAAACAGTAACTAATATTTTTTTTTTAAAAAACGTGAACAACAATAATTAAAATAAAATGGCAATGATAATATGAACAAAATTACAATAACTAAAAAAAATTAAAAAAAAGCAACAATACTACGAATTATTACATTTTTGTACCTTGAACAAATCCAGAAATTGTTGTGGAACAAGCTTTCTTCTTCGGATCTCTCAATACAACAAAATTTTAAACTAAAAAAAAATCTAAGAAGGAAGAAAAGAAGGGGAAGAAAATTTTTCTAAAAGAAACTCTAAAAAATTTCTTTCTCTCTTTGAAACCCTAGTTTTTTTTCAGAAAATTTTTCCCCTTTTTTTCTAAGAGTAAAAATCCGTCCCCCTTTCCCCTAAATGGGGAACCCTATTTATACAAAAAAGCAAAACCCAAGCTTCTTCCATCTTCTGCTCCACTTCAACCACTCTTGGATAGTGATGATGATTTTTTGATATGATGGAGGTTTGGTGAAGGGGAAAATAAAAGATGAAAACATGTGAGATGTGGGGGAGGTGATGGCCGAATTTGTGTGAGGGGGGAGTGCCAAGTGTGAGTGGGGGAGTGATGAGAAAGATGAAGTGTGATGATGATTTTTTTTTTTGATATGATGGAGGTTTGGGGGGAGTTGTTGAAGGGGAAAAAAAGAAAAATGAATTTGTGAGAGGAGGGGAGAGGAGAGAGCCGTGGGGTGAGGGAGAGAAAGAGAGGATGAAGTGAAGGTTGAGTGTGGTGTTGTTTTGTGATGGAGAAAGAAAGAGAAAACTTAGGGTTGAGTGTGAGAGAGAGAGAGAAAAAAAATAAAATAAAGTGTGGGTGTGAGAGAGGGGGTAGAGCCGTAGGTAGGAATGGGAGAGAGAGAAAGAGAGGGTTGTGTGTGAGAGAAGAGAGAGGGAAGTGTATTGGGAAGGGAAAAATGGGGAAGTGGGAAGTGTGGGGAAGTGGATTTGAGAGAAAAGAGGAGAGGTGGAGTGTGGAAGGGAGAAAGGTGGGGTTTGACCATGGGATAATAGGGGGAGTGGGTCGAATAAGGAGGGAAAAAAATGGGGAGTGAATTTGGCCACAATTTAGGGCTAGGGGGGAATTGTTAAAAAAAGAAAAATTTATTTTTTATTATTTTTTTTTTAAAAAAGAGGGTGGCCGAATTTTGAGGGTTTTGGGGGAAAAAAATTAGGGTTTTGGTGGGAATTGGGTTTTGGTGAGTTGGGTTGAGTTATGGGTTGGATATGGGTCATGGGTTGGGTGGAGGAGTGTGAGGGTGAATTGGGCTAGGGTTTAGGAATTGGGTTGGGTTTTAGATGGCCCAATCCAATTGCACCTCCATTCTCTTTATTAACAAACCCCCCTTATTTCCTCCTTGGCTTATTTTTTGTTTCTTTACTTCTAAATAATATTTTTTTGATGATTAAAACATATAGCAAAAAAAACAAGACAATAATACATGACATAAAAAAAATTATTATTTTTAATAAATAAAATCTCTCAATTATGATTGGACAAAATTAGGGTATTACACCTACCTTTTAGGATGTCCTGAAAATCGATTTCCCTTGCCTATGTTTAAAGCATGAAATTGATTTCTACACATACTCATGCAAAAGCTAAGAATCGATTTCCTTAAATTTTAAAAGGCTATGAAATCGATTTTCAGGATCTCCAAATGTCCTGAAAATCGATTCCTACCTTTTTCCATAGGCCATATAATCGATTCTTATCATTTCCAAAAATAAAGAGTCGATTCCTACACATTTCCAAAGGCCACATAATCGATTTTCAGGATCTCCAAATGTCCTGAAAATCGATTCCTACCTTTTTCCATAGGCCATATAATCGATTCTTATCATTTCCAAAAATAAAGAATCGATTCCTACATATTTCCAAAGGCCACATAATCGATTTCCAGGATCACCTAAAGGCCATGAATCGATTCCTCCCTATTTCAACTAAGCAAACAATCGATTCATCCTTGCAATAAATGTTTTTTTAAAAATTCTACGCTTTCCTAAGCCTATAAATAGGCAGCCTCAAATCACATTTGGGAGGAGGAGGATTTCACGAAATCAGAGAACACACACATTTTTCACAGATTTTTCACACACAGAGATCTCACAAGATCAGAGAAGAATTGCTCCAGAGACATTCTTTCACGAGATCAGAGGCAGTTTTCCGCAAATCTCATCTTTTCAGAAAAACTCTCCTATTTTTTTATTGGTGCTCTCTTCGTTCCGTTGGTCCGTCAGAGCTGATCTACTGCAAGAGTTAGTTGGAGTTGCGTTCTTCAAAGTTGTAGTATCTGCCTTCATCAGAGGTATTTCTGTCTTTATATTTATTAATCATTGTGGTCCATGCCGAAATTGCCCTATGTGATTTGACTTAGCTATAGTGCCATTGTTGATGATGAACCACGTGATTCCCACTTATGCCTAGTGCATCATGTTCTAAGTGGTGAAGATGGTCTCAGATGATTCAATCTCCCCCTTTTTAACTTCTTAATGAATAAAAGATAGTTAGGTTTATGGTTTAAGGTCCATGGGGTATTGCAAAGGATAGGTTATTCAGAACCTTGATGCTCCCTCATCTTTGATTGTGTTATTAGCCTTTGGGCACTTATTCATAAATGCAAAGGATAGGCTTACCTTAGCCTTGATGCAATTTCCCCTTTTTGTTCATATTATTGAGAAATCGTGCTCATATGTTCCTCAGTTTAATTAAGACCATTCTATGCCTATGATCAATTGCTTGCTTGTTTTTGATGCATTTTAAATGTCTCGATTCAATATGCCATTCCATCCATGTGTATGACCTCCTAATGAAGACGTAAGTCTACATGCCTGTTGTAGCATAGAGTCATTAGGGTAAATACACTCCTTCCTACACACACACTTGCTTTGTATGACCTCCTAATGAAGACGTAAGTCTACATGCCTGTTGTAGCATAGAGTCATTAGGGTAAATACACTCCTTCCTACACACACACACTTGCTTTGAGAACTTTACCTTGCATCCCTGATAAATGGGTCTTTTGATCATATTGGCATGTTTAGTCTTGATTAAATGTTCAACATATGTATGATTTCGTGATTAGTGAATGTGCTTGAACTTTTGTAATCAATCATTGATAATACCTTCACCCTTTCTTCCAAAAATCTTTCAAACCTTTTTCCAATTAACGCGAGTTATTAGTGACTATCACTCAAAGCCTTGGCTTGTTTGATTGTCGTGAACGCCATCAAGGGTTATTAATAATGATCGCTCAAAGCCTTTGCTTGCTCGATCGTTATGAAAGCTCTTCCCCCTTCAAACCCTTTCAAAAACATTTTCATTAGAACTACGTCGCTTTGATTCCCATTTGGGATACGTAGGAGCGAGCCACGTTCTCGTCAAGCGCAACAAATAAAAATCTTTTTCACCCTAAACCAATCATTTTCACAAAACAAACCAAAGAATCATTTTCAAACCCATTGTTGCTAATAGCTCATCAGAGCCTTTGTTCATTTGGCTATTAGTGGCAATGTCTTTTTCTCATAAGAATAATAAACGATGATCCATCATAACCTTTGTTAGTTTGATCATTGTGCAAATTAATCTTTTTCGAAGATCACTTTCAAGAAGATAATAAAAACAAGTTGTTATCAATAGTCCATCAGAACCTTTGTTCGTTTGACTAGCGGTACAACTCTTTTTGAGCATTTAGCAGTGATTCATCATAGCCTCTGCTAGTTTAATCATTTGCTAATGCTCGTCCTATTTCAAAAAACTCACTAAAAAAGATAAAAAACAAAAACCAAGAACTACGTAGCTTTGAATTCTCCATCGCACCGGGAGATACGTAGGAGCGGGCCATATCCCGTCAAGCACTTTTTCTAAAAACCCTTTTTCCCCCTTTCTCACCAAAAATAAATGTTATTAAGTTTTCCCATTCGAACGAGAAATAAATAGGCAAATCCATCTATTTTTCAAATCAAACGTTAAAACCACACATTTAATTAGAGGTTCCCTTTCGGTAGAAAGGACGTGCGCGGTGCTAACACCTTCCTCGCACGTAATCGACCCCCGAACCCATATCTCTAGTTTTCAAAGACCATCTGCTTTGTCCAAAAGACCTTTTTTCAATGTTTTGGTCTTAAAATTAAAATATTGGTGGCGGCTCCAAAATTTTTCCACGTTGTACATTGAGAAACCCAAAAGCGGGATTTTTCGGGGTGCAACAGCTGGCGACTCCACTGGGGACTTTTTAAAAGACGAGGGTCAAGCCTAACTAATTTAAATGTGTGGTTTAATGTATTGTAGATTTGATTAAAACCTTGTTTGCCTTTCTTTCTTATCATTGATTGTAGGCGTACGCATTTGTGTTCTTCTATGTTGTTCCCTGTCTCATCTTTTATTCCTTTCTTTTATCGCTTATGCCCATGCATTTTTTTTCAATCCCCATGATCCCCTCTTCTTGGCTCCTTTTCCTAAGGTGAGCAATATCCTTGTTTATAGATATTCTAGGTATGGAACCCTAGGGTAGATAACTTGTTATTGCTTGCTTTTGTCTGGACTGCTCTGGTTTTCATTTCAGGTGGGGGTAGTACTAGAAAAAATGCCCTTAACACACACTACACTTATACCCTGTGACTATGTGTTTTGAGTGGGACCATAACCCAGGTCTGCAAAAACTTAGGAGAGTAGATTCGAGTAGTGAGAGCCCATCAGGACCTTTGTCCGTTTGGCTACTTGCGAAAGTTTCAACCAGAGTTGTGCTCTTTCATGATGCCTCACACCTAGCAGTTTGCTGCATTTGTGGGAAATTTTGTGAAAGGGACTGTAGCTCTGGTGGCCTTGTGAGGAAGTCAATAGAGCTACATGGAAGGATTACCCTCTAAATTGCCCTAGATCATAGGTCTCACCTCTTTTTAGGTCACAAGGGCTTTTCCAAAATTGTGTGTTGCATTATTACATCTAGTTTAGTTCATTTCCGCCAACATTTTTTGAAAAAACAACAAAAGCAAAGAAAAAGAATATGTTTTTCCTTCTCGTTCATGAATACCTATATGAGGTGGCATATAGGGTATATTGCCCTAAAATTTCAAAACCCCCACCTGTAAATATCTGTCTTTATAACAAGCATCCTCATCACCCGCATTTTACATCATAACAGCATGCATAAGCAAAATTCTGAAAAAATTCATACAGCATTCCTCATGCATCTAAATACAAAAATAACATAAAGCCATATGCATTGCATTCATTTACGCATTCATACTTGTACTCATAAAATATGTTCTATCATCAGAGAGAAACGAAAGGCAAGCTGGTTCGCCAACACCGATACTCCACTCGTCTACAAGCAAGATTAATGGCTAGCAATCAACATCTCGAGAATGAGGACCCCCTGGGTCAAGATGAGTCGGTTGTGGAGATTCTTAATCATGAGCAGCTGGCTCAAGAGAATCTAGCTTTGAAGACCAAAGTGGAGGCTATGGAAGCACAGATGGTCGAAGTAATGAGTATGCTACAGAATCTGAGGGGTGGGGTCGCTGCTGGAGCCGCCGCTGTTGTAAATTCCGAAGGGGTTGTTACTTTCGTTTCTCCTCCGGTGTCCGCTGAAGTTACAACTACTCACACCTCTTATGGACAGGGGGTCAGTCACTTTGCCCATCCCCCAGGGGCGAGCGGACAGAGTCATCTGAATGCACCGATATATCCTTGGGGGAAGCCCATGGGTTATATGCCGCCTGCTGCTGAAGCTATTCCTGTGGGGCCGAGTCAACCTGTCACGACTATGCCTGGTGGAGCTGCTATGGGACCACAAATTCATACTCCTAGTCCTGATACTGTACTGCCAAGAGGTTCACCTAGTCCTACTCTGGGAGTTACTGTGAACCCTCAGAACGCTACCCATCATATGGGAAACCCTGCTCAGTATGGGGGTTATTATCACGGTCTGGGGAACTATCCACAAGGTCATTTGTTTGGGAACACTCAGCATGGGGATCGGTATCACTCGCTTGAAGAGCGCTTAAGAGCTGTGGAAGGATCAGGAACTAGAGCCAGGGATGCCCGAGATTTGTGCCTTGTCCCAGATGTTGTTATACCCCCTAAATTCAAAGCACCTGACTTCGATAAATATCGCGGCACCGGGTGTCCATCTAGCCATTTGACGATGTATGTTAGAAAAATGGCCGCTTACGCTCATGATGACAAGGTGCTCATTCATTATTTTCAGGACAGTCTGACTGGGGCATCACTAGATTGGTACATGCAGCTGCAATCCTCCGAAGTTCACAGTTGGAAGGATCTCTCTGAAGCCTTTCTAAAACAATACCAGTATAACATGGACCTTGCTCCAGACCGGTCTCAATTGCAGCACATGAGCAAAGGAGATAGAGAATCATTCAAAGAATACGCTCAAAAATGGAGGAGCATAGCTGCTCAGGTGAAGCCGCCATTGACTGAAAAAGAGATGGTGTACATGTTTATGGAGACCCTTCCAGGGCTGTATTATGATAGGTTGGTGGGGAGCATTTCGTCCAATTTCTCAGATATGGTTGTCATTGGGGAACGATTAGAGCACGGATTGCGTAGCGGAAAGATTGTTGGAGGTTTTGGCAATTCTAGTGGACAAAAGAAACCCTTTCCCAACTTCCCCAAGAAGAAAGAAGGGGAAACCAATGTTATTTCCGCAGGGGGAGGCCCATCTTTCAGCTCTCCACAGCAGGCGGTGCCATTATCTTTCAACTCTCCGCAGCAAACTAATTCGGGCAACAGAGCCCAGAACTATCAAGAGAAGAGGCGTGCTAATTTTGATCCGATCCCATTGACCTATACTGAATTGTTCAATCATCTTGTCTCAAAGAATTTGGTCAATACTCGCCCCATGAAGCCTATACAACCTCCCTTTCCTAGGGGGTACAATGCTGATGCTACTTGTAGCTTTCATAGTGGAGGAGTCGGCCACACGGTGGAGGACTGCAAGGCTTTCAAATATGTAGTCCAGGATTTGATTGACGCCAACTGGATCTCTTTCAAGCCGAACAGTCCCAGTACAACTACAAACCCCCTACCGGGACATGGGACACCATCCGCTAATGCAGTAGAGGATTCTGTGGGGCAGACAATGATAAAAGATGTTAAGTGTATCCAGACTCCTCTGGAAAATATACATGCTGAGTTGTGTCGTCGTGGTGTTATCAAGAAGGGCTGTGTATGCGCCGATCCTTTATGTGTGGGTGCCTGTGAAGTTTTCAAGTCAGTCCTGCAAGACCTGATAGATCGGTGCGTGGTTCAGATAGGGACCCATGATATTGAAGATGAAAAAGAAATCAATGAGGAAGTAATAGCGGTGCCTATGAAAGAGAGATGTTGGGATACCCTTGGGGAGTCCAGTGGAAAGTTTGACTACTTGGTCATATATGACACTCCCGAGAGTGCTCAAATCCGAATGGAAGACATCCAGCCCAGAGGATGGGATGAGGAAGAGGAACAACACGATCAAATTGCTGTCATCAATGATGGTACTAAGTCAGAAGAGGTTGGTGCAAACCTGGTTTGTCGCTGCAATGCTGGTGAAAGAATTAAAGAATTGAAAGACTGTTGACCCTCCTGGGACCTTTGATTTAAAGTAGTCATTTGTAATGCAACCCTGTGGCTCTGCCCAAGGCCACAGGACCAGTTGTTAGGGGCGCACATGTTTTTATTTTCTAAATCATCATCATCAATAAAAACGTTCTTTTTGAATTCCAATCAATAAAAATCAATTCCTTTTCATTTCATGTGTCTCTTCTTTTCTTTATTATTTTTGCTTGCATGTCTCACCTTCCATTCTGCTTTTTCGCCTCGGCAAAAAGCAAATCCACAGTAATTGTCTCTCAAAATAACGGTGCCAACGGTCCATATTTTGACTTTGATCACCTTATCAGTCAAGCAGAGTGGGACGTTGAGAAAGACCAGGAAAATCCTCCAGAAGGTTAATGAAGCAAGGAAAAAGGGTTATTCAGCATCACGGGGTATCCACTGAAGTGATCAACTTGGGGACCGCTGTGAACAAGAAAGAGGTCAAGATGGGTACTTCAATAAAGGAAAATTAGAGCGCAAAAAGGAAATAAAGAAGAAGGGCAAGTGCATGAAAATAAGTGAATTATTGTCCCAGAGTTAATTTTTGAGGAAATAAGCAATCATGATTTGAAATGAAGTCGGACTACCATTCCATATCCAAAAACAAAATCCTCTCCTAACCACCTTAAGCTAAGAAAATCCCAAAGAGAAAAACAAAATCCTTTCCGACCCATCTTAAGCCAAGAAAAAGCCAAAAATCCAAAAGTCACCTTAGACAAGGATCACCTCGAATAAAAAACAGTGCATCGTTCTTTATCAGCTCACCCAAGCTCAAGAAAAAGAAGAAGTCAAAGAAGGAAAAATCATTCAAAAAGGAAAATCCCAAAACCAAAAGAAAAATACAAAAGAAATGTAAGTAGTGAGTTGATACACGTTACCACAAAACTCAAGAGATCCTCGTCTCAATAAACCTTCAAACACTTTCTCATTTCCATACACCCCTCCTCTCATAAACCGCAAACACTCTCACCCTTAGCCAGGAATAAAACCTCCTAGTACCTCATCAAGCCAGTTAACCATCATAAATCATCGATCAACAGCCAACACCGAATAAAAACCATCCTGCCATTAGCCCCAAATGCTTCATTAAGCTTACTCATCTCTCCTCCACAAAACACCACAATCCCGAAAGGTCCATCCCGATCAATGATTGATTGCTGTTGTTTTCTCAAAGTTTTAGCTCAAGGACAAGTAAATTCATTTGTTTACAATATGCCAAGTGGGGCAATTCTGTCGCTCTTCACCCCTCCTACAACTGGGGAAATTAACCCCACACCTATCTCATCCCTTGTCGCACTCACATTCATTGAAATCATACAGGGGCAACCCCCTTTCTTCTCTAGTGTATGGGTCAGAAGCAGTACTTCTCATCAAGGTTGAAATACCCTCTCTACGAGTAGTCATGGAGGCCAGGTTAGAAGAAGCAAAATGGGTCCAAGCTCGTCTAGATCAACTGAATCTCATTAAAGAGAAAAGAATTGCTGCCCTGCGCCATGGAAAGTTGTACCAACAAAAGATGAAGGCAGCTTTCGGCAGGAAAGTCCGTCTTCGAGAATTCGGCGAAGGAGACCTTGTACTCAAAAAGATCCTACCTATCCGGACTGACTCCGTGGGAAGTTGAGGCCCACTTATGACGGTCCATGTGAAGTCAAGAAAGCTTTTTCCAGAGGAGCGCCGATACTCATAAACATAGACGGCGAAGATCTCAGGAATCCAGTCAATTCAGATCAAGTGAAGAAGTATTAGGCCTAAAAGAAATAGATGAAAAAAGAGAAAGACAAGCCAAGTAAGAATTAGCTCGCTAGGTTGAAAACCCGCAAAGGGCGACCTAGGCAAAATCAGAGCGACCCGGTGGATTGAAAACCCGCAAAGGGCGATCCAGGCAAAAATTTGGGTCTGAAAACTTAGGCATGAAAAGTAAAGAAAGGCATACAACTCTCCTACAAGCTTGGATGAGGGAGTGATCACGGTCAAGGACATAGATGTTTGGCACTGTTCCACAGAGACGGACAGTCAGAATTCAGCTTCTCTCCTTTTTCGTGTCTTTTTACAGTTTAAACTTTCAAGTGTAATAAATAATCGGCGTAACTTCTTGTGCGACCGGTTTCCACATTAATAAAGTTCAAATTTCTCGTATCTGTTCACTCTTTTATTTTCTGCTTTTTCTGCTCAAAATAAACGTTTTATGACGATGATGGTCCTGAACTGTAAAACATGTGCATACATCATAGAGCATTGCAAATCATTACGAGATTCTTAAGAGTCCCGGGAGAAGGCAATTCCCCAAAATCAGTCAATCATGCAAGAGAGAGCAACTACATCCACGATTGCTTCAAACCAGCAAAGTCAAGACCAACATGCACTCGGCCCATGAGCCCCGCAAGTCCAACAGGTTCCTCAGTCTCGTGTCATGAGCGTCGCGGGTTGGCTGAACCAGCAAAAATAAAAAAATAAAAAAAAGGCAATAAACAAACACCGTCATGCATTACATTCATCATGCATAAAATCATGCATTTATCAGGCATAAAAATAATGATAATAAAGTAAAGAAAAAGAGAAATTCAGGCATTTGCATTCATCATAAGAGAAAGAAAAAGAAAATAGCAATCATGGCATTTGCATCATGCATCTCATAGAAAAAAAAAACAAAACGAAGCCTTCCATTGCATACACTGGCATTCCATGCGGTCAAACCAGACCTTTGTGATCCATAAACCAGACCTTTGTGTCCTTAAACCAGACCTTTAAGGTCCATAAATCAGACCAATATGCAGACACATATTGCTCCATAATTTAGCATTCCATCAAATAAACCAAGGCATTTCACAACTCTCAAGCATTGCATTTGCATACCCGCACTCCATAAAAAAAAAAAAAGCAACCATCAAGGAAAGCCAAAAGAGAATATCAAAAGCGTCTAGCATTGCATGCATCAGCGTCACATGCATCCACGTAGCATACATCTGCATTACATTTGCATAACCGCATCTTGCACAATCATCATTACACCAAAATCATAGCATTGCATGCACATGCATAACATGCCCTTGCATAACATGCACCCATACTCCATGCACTATTCCTTGCATCAACTGACGTATGCAGGTACCTCAATCCAGTGCAGCAGCATCGATCATTTCAAATCAACCAATCAACAGAACTCCTGAGCCCTCTGTGCTCCCCCTGAGCCCTCTGCGCTCATCCTGAGCCCTCTGTGCTCATCCTGAGCCCTCTGTGCTCCTCCTGAGCCCCCTGTGCTCCTCCTGAGCCCTCTGTGCTCATCCTAAGCCCTCTGTGCTCCTCCCGAGCCCTCCATGCTCATCCTGAGCCCTCCGCGCTCATCCTAAGCCCTCTGTACTCCCCCTGAGCCCTCTGCGCTCATCCAGAGCCCTCTGCGCTCCCCCCTGAGCCCTCTGCGCTCCTCCTAAACCCTCAGTGCATCATCCTGAGCCCTCTGTGCTCCTCCTGAGCCTTCTGTGCTCATCCTCCTGAGCCCTCTGCGCTCGTCCTGAACCCTCTGTGCTCATCCCAAGCCCTCTGTGCTCCTCCTGAGCCCTCCGTGCTCATCCTGAGCCCTCCGCGCTCATCCTGAGCCCTCAGTGCTCCTTCCTTACGGCTTTCTTTACCGCGTTCTTTACCATTTACTTTTCTGTCGGCACGCCAAGTGCCCACTTTACTTTTCTGTTTGCACGCCAAGTGCCCATTTACTTTTCTGTTTCCCATTTACTTTTCTGTTTGCACGCCAAGTGCCCATTTACTTTTCTGTTTGCACGCCAAGTGCCCATTTACTTTTCTGTCGGCACGCCAAGTGCCCACTTTACTCTTTTGTTTGCACGCCAAGTGCCCATTTACTTTTCTGTTTGCACGCCAAGTGCCCATTTACTTTTCTGTTTGCACGCCAAGTGCCCATTTACTTTTCTGTCGGCACGCCAAGTGCCCATTTTACCTTTCAGTCCGCACGTCAGTGTTCATTTACAGGATTCGTGAATCCCTTCAGGACCCAAGTGTCCCTTCAAAAACAGACTTCACCTCGTATTCGAGCTGCGGGTTAGTCCTTCAGACCCCAAGTGGTCCATCAGACTAGTTGTGTCAGCCTAAGACACAGCGGACGTCCTTCATGGTCAGCATATCAGTTCTGGATCTGATCTTGACCCATCCTGGCCGCTCGGAAAAGGCCACCCCCCAAGCAGACCGTTTTACTAGTACCGTTGCTAGTTTGCGTTCCATCAGACCCATTGGTCCATCAGGCTTAGGCATGCCCTTCAGACCTCGTCGGTCCTTCAGTTTAACTCCAATCAATGCGCCAAGCATCGACTGCAAATTAGACCTTCAGAGCCTTAGTGCTCCTTCAGACCCTGAGCGGTCCTTTAGAGCCTTAGTGCTCCTTCAGACCCTGAGTGGTCCTTTAGAGCCTTAGTGCTCCTTCAGCTCCCGAATGGTTCGTCATTTTCTCTCTCGGTTAATGCGCCAAGTGTTAACCGTTACCCGTTTGTTCTCAAGCCCATCTATTCAAAAAATATAGAAAAAGAAAAAGAGGAAAATTCGGGTTTACCCAAGTGGACAAAATCGGTATAATTTCTGAATTCTTTATCTTCATTTTGCCTTGGAATATGTTTCGGCCAATTCATATTCCTCGTTAAAATTCAGATAAAGAGGGGCAGCTGTCATACCCCAATTTTGTCCGGCTTAGGTCCAAACCCTAATTTTCCACACAAAAATAAATTATGCATTTTGGACCCTAGAAACCATCCCAGAGTTTTTGAAATCATTTTTAGGGTTAGAATGCACGTTTTGGGAAGATTAGGGTCAAAAAGGGCATTTTGGTCATTTCTCACAAAAGGGTCTATAAAAATAATTTTTGCAATAAGCCTCATGCATCAAATTAGGGTTTTTGAAAATGTGTTATGTATGCATGGCAAGTTTTGAAAAAATATGTTATGCATGGCAAGCTTTGGAAAATATTTTATGGCAAAGACCTAAAAGCATTTTTGTGGAAAGCAAGAATTGATTTCTATTTTGTTCCAAAGGCCAAGAATCGATTTATAGTATATTGCATAGGCCTTGAAATCGATTTTCGGGCTCTTCCATAGGCCATGAATCGATTCCTAATTGTTTTAACTAAGTGAAGAATCGATTCCTACCTTTTAGGATGTCCTGAAAATCGATTTCCCTTGCCTATGTTTAAAGCATGAAATCGATTTCTACACATACTCATGCAAAAGCTAAGAATCGATTTCCTTAAATTTTAAAAGGCTATGAAATCGATTTTCAGGATCTCCAAATGTCCTGAAAATCGATTCCTACCTTTTTCCATAGGCCATATAATCGATTCTTATCATTTCCAAAAATAAAGAATCGATTCCTACACATTTCCAAAGGTCACATAATCGATTTTCAGGATCTCCAAATGTCCTGAAAATCGATTCCTACCTTTTTCCATAGGCCATATAATCGATTCTTATCATTTCCAAAAATAAAGAATCGATTCCTACATATTTCCAAAGGCCACATAATCGATTTCCAGGATCACCTAAAGGCCATGAATCGATTCCTCCCTATTTCAACTAAGCAAACAATCGATTCATCCTTGCAATAAATGTTTTTTAAAAATTCTACGCTTTCCTAAGCCTATAAATAGGCAGCCTCAAATCACATTTGGGAGGAGGAGGATTTCACGAAATCAGAGAACACACACATTTTTCACAGATTTTTCACACACAGAGATCTCACAAGATCAGAGAAGAATTGCTCCAGAGACATTCTTTCACGAGATCAGAGGCAGTTTTCCGCAAATCTCATCTTTTCAGAAAAACTCTCCTATTTTTTTATTGGTGCTCTCTTCGTTCCGTTGGTCCGTCAGAGCTGATCTACTGCAAGAGTTAGTTGGAGTTGCGTTCTTCAAAGTTGTAGTATTTGCCTTCATCAGAGGTATTTCTGTCTTTATATTTATTAATCATTGTGGTCCATGCCGAAATTGCCCTATGTGATTTGACTTAGCTATAGTGCCATTGTTGATGATGAACCACGTGATTCCCACTTATGCCTAGTGCATCATGTTCTAAGTGGTGAAGATGGTCTCAGATGATTCAATCTCCCCCTTTTTAACTTCTTAATGAATAAAAGATAGTTAGGTTTATGGTTTAAGGTCCATGGGGTATTGCAAAGGATAGGTTATTCAGAACCTTGATGCTCCCTCATCTTTGATTGTGTTATTAGCCTTTGGGCACTTATTCATAAATGCAAAGGATAGGCTTACCTTAGCCTTGATGCAATTTCCCCTTTTTGTTCATATTATTGAGAAATCGTGCTCATATGTTCCTCAGTTTAATTAAGACCATTCTATGCCTATGATCAATTGCTTGCTTGTTTTTGATGCATTTTAAATGTCTCGATTCAATATGCCATTCCATCCATGTGTATGACCTCCTAATGAAGACGTAAGTCTACATGCCTGTTGTAGCATAGAGTCATTAGGGTAAATACACTCCTTCCTACACACACACTTGCTTTGTATGACCTCCTAATGAAGACGTAAGTCTACATGCCTGTTGTAGCATAGAGTCATTAGGGTAAATACACTCCTTCCTACACACACACACTTGCTTTGAGAACTTTACCTTGCATCCCTGATAAATGGGTCTTTTGATCATATTGGCATGTTTAGTCTTGATTAAATGTTCAACATATGTATGATTTCGTGATTAGTGAATGTGCTTGAACTTTTGTAATCAATCATTGATAATACCTTCACCTTTTCTTCCAAAAATCTTTCAAACCTTTTTCCAATTAACGCGAGTTATTAGTGACTATCACTCAAAGCCTTGGCTTGTTTGATTGTCGTGAACGCCATCAAGGGTTATTAATAATGATCGCTCAAAGCCTTTGCTTGCTCGATCGTTATGAAAGCTCTTCCCCCTTCAAACCCTTTCAAAAACATTTTCATTAGAACTACGTCGCTTTGATTCCCATTTGGGATACGTAGGAGCGAGCCACGTTCTCGTCAAGCGCAACAAATAAAAATCTTTTTCACCCTAAACCAATCATTTTCACAAAACAAACCAAAGAATCATTTTCAAACCCATTGTTGCTAATAGCTCATCAGAGCCTTTGTTCGTTTGGCTATTAGTGGCAATGTCTTTTTCTCATAAGAATAATAAACGATGATCCATCATAACCTTTGTTAGTTTGATCATTGTGCAAATTAATCTTTTTCGAAGATCACTTTCAAGAAGATAATAAAAACAAGTTGTTATCAATAGTCCATCAGAACCTTTGTTCGTTTGACTAGCGGTACAACTCTTTTTGAGCATTTAGCAGTGATTCATCATAGCCTCTGCTAGTTTAATCATTTGCTAATGCTCGTCCTATTTCAAAAAACTCACTAAAAAAGATAAAAAACAAAAACCAAGAACTACGTAGCTTTGAATTCTCCATCGCACCGGGAGATACGTAGGAGCGGGCCATATCCCGTCAAGCACTTTTTCTAAAAACCCTTTTTCCCCCTTTCTCACCAAAAATAAATGTTATTAAGTTTTCCCATTCGAACGAGAAATAAATAGGCAAATCCAGGTATTTTTCAAATCAAACGTTAAAACCACACATTTAATTAGAGGTTCCCTTTCGGTAGAAAGGACGTGCGCGGTGCTAACACCTTCCTCGCACGTAATCGACCCCCGAACCCATATCTCTAGTTTTCAAAGACCATCTGCTTTGTCCAAAAGACCTTTTTTCAATGTTTTGGTCTTAAAATTAAAATATTGGTGGCGGCTCCAAAATTTTTCCACGTTGTACATTGAGAAACCCAAAAGCGGGATTTTTCGGGGTGCAACAGTAGGCACACGATCCGTGCGTCTCTATCAGTTTTCCAGAAAATAGGTTTTTCATGTGTTATTCCATTCCATTCCGATTCCCACTTCTCTTCCGATCGAGACCCAATCTCAAACATACATGGAAACAGTATATTATAGCAATTTTTATCAATTCAATCCGGCACATCCAAACAATCAATCAAGAATTTTCATAGTTTGAATCACAATCTTTCAAGTAAAAGGTTTTCGAAAAACGAAGACTCGGAAACACCAACACATTCCCTAAGCGAGTTATAGAACTCACCTAACGTGATGCCAATCACGCAAATTCTGAAACACTTGGAGTTCAACGACACCGAATGGACACGAACTTGCTCCGTAACAGTCCTACTCGTTCCCACGAACTCCACGCCCTCTCCAATTATAATCCCAGCAATTTGAGCTACTGACCCTCTTCTTTAATTTCTTGAAACAGCAAGGTGATGTCTCCCAAGGTTCTATTCTAGCTTTAAGATGACATGCAAGCCACTAGAAGTACTACAACTCCATTTTTGGCTCTATGGAGCTTTGTGGGTCGAAAATGGTGATTTGGGCTATGGGGAAGGGATGACTTCAAGATTACTATCAATGGGAAGAGGAGAATGACAGAAACTCGGATGGTTTTGGATGCTACATGCATCCACAATTTTGTGATCTCCCTCTTCTTCAACTTTCCCTCTCTCTCACGCCTACCCTTCCTTTCTCTCTTCCTATTTCTGATTTCCAGAAATGGGTTCAAATGTTTCAGTTTTTGGTTTTTCAGTTGGAAGCAATCATATATATATGGTATGGGGGAAAAGACTGATTTGCCCCTCACTTAACCTTTCTATCTCCTATGACTCCCATGAATTCCTATCTTAATACTTTATTTTGATTTTGCATGACTACAATTATTTATTTCAACTTCATATAATTAAATAGCCTATGCAATTAACTAAGTTCATGATGAAACTTTTGCGCTAAATACTCGACTTAGCCTATGATTGCCTTAACCTTTTTGCTAATTTAATTAAATCTAATTAGCTAATTAGGGGATGTTACAATCACCCCAACTTTTTAAAATTTTGTCCTCAAAATTGACAAAACGTACCTTACTCGAACAAATAAGGATATTTCACCCGCATGCTCTCTTCTACTTCCCATGTCGCTTCGTCAGGTGACGCACCGTCCCAAAGCACCTTGACAATGGGAATTGACCTCGTCCGGAGATTTTTCTCGCCACGTTCGATGATCCTGATTGGAGTAGGCTGATAAGATAAATCGGATCTGATGTCAATCGCTTCATAACTTAATGGTTGATTCGGATCATGAATATATTTCCTCAGCTGCGATACATGAAACACATCATGTAGTCTGGACAATTCTAGAGGTAAGGCAATGCGATACGCTACCGGCCCAACTCGCTCGATAATCTGGAAGGGTCCGACATATCGAGGACTGAGCTTCTTCGCTCGCGAAGCAATACCGGTCCCGATGGTTGGAGAAAGTTTCAAAAAGACATGATCTCCTTCTTCGAATTCTAACGGCCTTCTTCTTTTATCCGCATAACTCTTTTGTCGACTCTGCGCGGCTTTCATCCTTTCTCTTATCTGACGGATCTTCTCCGTAGTCTCCCGGACTAAATCCGGTCCTAACAATCTCTGCTCACCTACATCCCACCAACACAATGGTGTTCTACACTTTCTCCCATACAATGCTTCATATGGAGCCATTCCGATACTAGAATGATAACTGTTGTTGTATGAGAATTCCACCAATGGAAGATGATCCTCCCATCTGCCTCCACTATCAAGTACACAAGCTCTCAACATATCCTCCAATGTCTGAATCGTCCTCTCAGTCTGCCCGTCTGTCTGAGGATGGTATGCGGTGCTAACACACACCTTTGTTCCCAACGCCATGTTCAATGCTCTCCAAAATCGAGATGTAAACTTGGGATCTCGATCACAGATGATACTTGTAGGGATTCCATGCAACTTAACAATATTCTTAAGATACTCATCTGCTAACCTAGCAACCTTGTGAGTCGAACGCACTGGAATAAAATGAGCGGACTTGGTCAGGCGATCCACCACTACCCAAATAGAATCATTTCCGGTTTGGGACCGCGGCAATCCCATGACAAAATCCATAGATATGCTTTCCCATTTCCATTCAGGTACATTCAACGGTTGTAACTGGCCACCTGGCTTCCGGTGCTCTATCTTAACCTTTTGACAAGTCAAGCATTGAGACACAAACTCTGCTATATCCACTTTCATACCCGACCACCAGTACAATTGCTTCAGATCTCGATACATTTTGGTAGACCCAGGATGTATTGAGAACTGATTCTTATGTGCCTCCTCTAAAACTTGCCTCTTCACATCCTCATCATTCGGCACACAGATTCTGCCATCAAAACAAATTACTCCATCACCGTCTTCGGTGTAACTCGGCAATCTCTTCTGCGATTGCAGCTCTACATCACCTTCTTGGGCTGAGCGAATCAGATTCCTCAATGAACTTGAAATCTGAATGTGACTCAACACCAACCTGTTCCTTTTTGACTTAACTCTCAAATTGAGGTCTCTGAATGATTCCAACAGTGACATCTCATGCATCATCAGCTTTGCAGTATGGATAGACTTTCTGCTTAAAGCATCGGCAACAACATTAGCCTTACCAGGATGATACTTCAATTCGAAATCATAATCTTTCAGAAATTCTACCCATCTCCTCTGCCTGTTGTTCAGCTCCTTTTGGTCAAATAAATACTTGAGGCTCTTGTGGTCACTAAAGACTTCGAAACGAGACCCATACAGGTAATGTCTCCAAATCTTTAGGGCAAACACAATCGCCGCCAACACTAAATCATGAGTGGGGTAATTCTCTTCATGCGGCTTCAACTGCCTGGAGGCATAAGCAACTACTTGACGATTCTGCATTAGGACACATCCTAAACCCTTACCAGAAGCGTCGCAATAGATTTGGAATCCTACTGACGGATCCGGAAGAATCAGGATAGGTGCAAAAGTCAAACGACCCTTCAATTCCGTGAAACAATTTTCGCAGTCTGAGTCCCAAACAAACGGCTGACCCTTGCGAGTTAACCGAGTGAGTGGAAGAACCAACTGGGAAAATCCTTGAACGAATCTTCGATATTACCCAGCTAATCCTAAGAAACTTCTTACCTCAGTAACCGTAGACTGTAACACCCTAAATTATTTAATTAATTTATTTAATTAAGTATTTAGGAATGTATTTAATTTATTGGGTATAATTTGATTAATTAAAATTAGATTTAAAAAGGTGTAGGTGGTATTAGGGGAGGAGGGCGCTAATTAGTTAGACTTGGGCTTAAGTGGAAAGCCCAAGCCCATAATCCAAGATCATATGCGAAGGGGGGGCAAGCCAAAGTGAGGTTAGGGGTTTTTGGTGAGCAATTGCGAAATTGGGAGGGAGAAAGGAGAGGAGAAGGAGCGCCATGGAGAAAGAGGAAAAGAGAAGAAGAAGGTCGCGCCATAGAGAGGGAGAGGGAGAAGAGAAGAGTCGCAAGCTTCAAGGAGAAAAGAGGAGGCGTAATCCGGTTGTCGTAGTTCCGTTCATGATCATCCCTAGAGATCCTACTCTCCAATTCGAGGTTAGGGGAGCTCTATCATTCTATCTAATAAATTATATGATGGGTCCTAGATCTAGGGTTTATACTAGTACCATGTGTTCTTGATGTTCTTTAATGTTCTTGAATGTTTTTTTGGGTTGCCTATGATGATGATCTTCATATATACATATATGTATGCCATATGCGAATTGATTTGGTGTTTGAAACTTGAGGATATACGAATTGTGTATGTGTTTTGATAATGTTGATATTCGTGAGTTCATGGAATTATGAACTTGTATGTTGGAGAGCTTGATATTTCGCATTTTGGGTGTGGGTGTGCAAGGGCGCCTAGGGCGCCAAAGTGATGATGATTTTAGTGCTCCAAAAGAATTTGTTGATTGATTAAATTAAGTGTTATTTTGAGTGTTGAAAATTTTAAGATTTTGATGAGCTAAATTGCTAAAAATCAGTTTTTAGTGTTTTGGAAAAATTCTGGAAAAATGGTGATTTTTGGTTTTTAATGTTGAAGAGTTGTTGAAGAAAATCTGGGTTGTGTTGCTGCTGTTCTGGGCGCCAGGCGCCCTGTGCTGGGCGCCAAGGGCGCTGTGCTTGGTCCCTGTGCGTGTTGCTGGGCGCTGAGCGCCCCAGCGTGTGTGTATGTGCTGCGCCAAGGCGCTGGGCGCCAGGCGCTGAGCGCCCGTGTGTGTTGCTGCGTGTTGCGCCAAGGAGCTGGGCGCCAGGCGCTGGGCGCTGAGCGCCCGTGTGTGTTGCGTGTGTGCGTTGTGTTGCGCGCCTGGGCGCTGGGCGCCAGTGCCCGTGTTGCCTGGTTGCCTGGGCGCCTAAGGCGCCTGTTTTCAGGATGTTGCCTGATTTTTTCCCAAACTTATTTTTAACATAACTTTTGACTCAGACGTCCGTTTTGAACGATTCAAAAAGTGTCGTGAAGCTTTTTACGTTGTCTATCTATGGGTCCAATTTCTAAAATGAAAAATTGTTATTTTCTGACTGTTGGTGGGCGCCCAAGTGGCCGTCCCCGGTGGTCGTCCCAGTGACATTGAAAAATGACATGGAGCTCTCTAAAAATCCCTTTTGGTGTATAAACAACAGTTTTAACGTGGTAGCGTCAAAAATGATGATTTTGACGAGGATGCCCTTGGTGGCTAGTCAAATGACTGTTTTGCCCTAGTGGCCAAAGTTGATGATAATGATGTGTAAAGGACGAGGATGCCCTTGGTGGCTATTATTATTTAGTAGGACGTGTAAAAGACTGTTTTGCCCTTAGTGGCTATTAGTACTTATAATGACGTGTGAATGACCGTTTTGTCCTTAGTGGCTATTGTTAATTATAGTGATGTGTAAATGACTGTTCTGCCCTTAGTGGCTATTATTATTTATAGTGACGTGTAAATGACGTTTTGCCCTCAGTGGCTATTGTATGAGTTGATGATATTATTGTATAAGTGACGATGAAAACCCAGTGACGTTTTTGGGGCCCGAAGGGCTAAGTGATGATAAGGTCTAAATGGCCTAGTGACGTTGTGTGCTGATTGTGAATTTGACAGGTGATGTGCTCTTTGCGAGCAAACCGGTAAGTGACGGGTCACATAGTTGACTATGAATTGAATAATTGTGTGTTTGTGTATTGTGAGTGGTGCATGTCATAGTGTCTCATGCCCATATGCATAAACCCAGTGACGTTTTTGGGGCCTGAGTGGCTAAGTGACGATGAGGCCTTCAGGGCTAAGCGACGTTTTGTGAAAAGGTACCTCATGCATATACCCGCGAGTGGGTTGCATTTTCATGAGACTACATGACATGAGATGAGTATTTGTAAGTGATGTGAATGATGACTGTGATGTGGATATTTAGTGTTTTGGATGCTGATTGTTCTAGTGTGTAGCCTATGATTAGTACTTATCATATTTTCTATTATATGGATTGAAATGATGCTCACCCTTTCCTGTTTGAATGTTGCCCCCGTGTTGGTAACGTGCAGGTGATTCTTAGTGAAGGCCTTTAGCTTCACTTCTTGAGTCGAGTCGTCATGCTCTGATATGTAACACCAGGGAGGGGAATGAATGTTGTTTAAGTCAATATGACTGTTGTGGTTATTGGAATGTAGTATTGCAAGCCTGGCATAGTTGTAATGCCTTTTATGATTAAACTGTTGGATTTTGGATGCGAAGTTGTAATTTAATTGATAATGACGTTTTGAAGTTATTATAAGACTGTTTTCGAAAAGCGAGTTATTTGAAGTGTGACATCCCTTGTGGTGTAATTAAATTTTGAAAACTCTGATATTTTTATTAAACAAATTACCGGGTAGAAAAGGGGTGTTACATTAGTGGTATCAGAGCAATGGTTGGTCCGTCCGGCCATGTCATCGAGTCGTTGTGTCAGATAGTGACCAACTGTTGTCTTTCAGTGCTGACCATTGTTTATGTTGCAGGTACGCCAAAAGTTTCCATCGGTAAGTGAACTAGTGGGGGAGATGTCCCTACTAGTGTTGTGTGCCTTATTGTGTTTTCGGTGTGTGAATTGCGTTTGTGGGTTGTGGTCCTTATTGTTGACCTCCTTGCTGCGTGTTTCTAAATGGTATGCTCTGTTGTTTAAGTGCGCACATGTGTTTTGGTTGGTATTGAGCTCGGTGTACCCTGCATCATATTCAAATTAATTGCCGCTTGTTGTAAAATATTAGATTGACATGCACTCAGATGCTCTTGTAGTTGATGTTTGTTGTTAGATGTTGACTTGACATGTATTCGCATGCTCATGCATTTGTAAAGTATAATATTACATGCTCACCATCCTGAGTTGGTTGTCCCTTGAGTGTGAACAAACATGATTGCATTTTAAAATGGTAATTACAGCCTATGTTGCTTGACTGACCTTGTCATGTGTGTCTGCTGTGCCTGTATGCTACTGATAGCTTACCTTGTTGCATGTTACCCTCCTATGTTGCTTTGTCCGAACTGTCTTAAGTAGTCGACGGTAAGCCTCTGTGAGAAGTCTTGTGCAATGTGATTTGATGTTTGGAAACCAAATGCGTTGTAAAATTATTTTATGGACTATTTTAAGTTGTTACTGCACTAATAGCTACCGTGGTGTTTTAATCACTACAAGTGAAAATGTTTTCATTCAAGTGTACTAATTTGGTCCTCAACTCTTTTGGAAAATTGCGACCGGATGTAAATATTTTAGCTGAGAACTACCACATCATTGAGTTACTATTTTGACTTGCCTAATTTCCTCTAGGTGTAACCTTGCGTGCCGGAGTTTTATGACAAATCTCTTGGTTGTTACTTATGGATTTCTATCATGTGGTTTTGAAAATCTAAAAGTAAAGTGATTTCTGAAAGTGCTTTTGAACGTCCATTAAACACTTTTACGGCTGGATGCCGAGATTAGCATTGAAAATCACTTTTATAAACGATTCGGATTTTGTTTTAGCGGTTGCACTCTTGCGATATGCGTTACGTGGTTTTAAAAATCTTAAGATTTAGAAATGTGCATTTTGGACGCTTGTGCACTGGGGCCGAATTAACTAATTACTGTAAATGTTAATGTAACTATTCTTTTGGGCTGACTAGTTGTAATAAGGTTTTAAATGTTAACCGTGTTCCTGTGTACTTAGTTGATAATGTTTCGTGGATTATCCTGAGCTATTTGCTATTGCTGTTTTATTTAAATAATTGTTGCTGTTTCTGAAAAATGATCATTGCTGTTTTCAGAAAATAATGTTGCTGTTTTATTCGGATAATCGTTATGGTTTTCTGCAAAATGACTATTGCTGAAAATGATTGTTGCTACCTTTTTAAAAGTTGTTGTTGCTGTTTCCTAAGGCCGCTGTCAGTGCTTTCAAGAATAACTGTTACTGTCCCTACTTTTGTACACTGCTGCTATTTTTATGAGTTGTGCCTAATTCGATTGTTAACCGTTGCCGGTGCCTTAGTGCCCGATTGTGTGACTGAGTTGTTAATATTGTTGTTGTCGATGATGTTGCTCTGTTGTTGGTTTTTAGTTGTTGATGTCGCCTGAGTGGCAATTGTAGCTGTTGATGTCGCCTGAGTGGCAATTGTAGTTGTTGATGTCGCCTGAGTGGCAATTGTAGTTGTTGATGTCGCCTGAGTGGCAGTTGTAATTGTTGATGTCGCCTGAGTGGCAAAGTTGTTTGTGGATGACTGTTGTCGTGTTACTAAAATTATGAGACTTGTTGTACGACTGTTATGCACCCTGTGAATTTCGTCTTGATGCTGTGATGATTGATGTATTTTGTTATCCTTAAGGGTAGATGAGTGAGGTGAAATGCGAGCTAGTTTATCAGAGTAGCGCAGCGGAGTAGAGAGTGGGTCGAATTATTACTGCTTGAAGTTACCTGGCTGAACGAGTAGGAGGGACGGCCGCCCAAGCACTTACCGCCAGTAATCAAAGCAATAATAATCAGCATGATAGATAGCACTAGTTGTCTAGGTGGCCTTAGAGGGAGAGTGTTGGCGTTGACAGGTGAATTTCGAGGACGAAATATTCTAAGTGGGGGAGAGTTGTAACACCCTAAATTATTTAATTAAGTATTTAGGAATGTATTTAATTTATTGGGTATAATTTGATTAATTAAAATTAGATTTAAAAAGGTGTAGGTGGTATTAGGGGAGGAGGGCGCTAATTAGTTAGACTTGGGCTTAAGTGGAAAGCCCAAGCCCATAATCCAAGATCATATGCGAAGGGGGGGCAAGCCAAAGTGAGGTTAGGGGTTTTTGGTGAGCAATTGCGAAATTGGGAGGAAGAAAGGAGAGGAGAAGGAGCGCCATGGAGAAAGAGGAAAAGAGAAGAAGAAGGTCGCGCCATAGAGAGGGAGAGGGAGAAGAGAAGAGTCGCAAGCTTCAAGGAGAAAAGAGGAGGCGTAATCCGGTTGTCGTAGTTCCGTTCATGATCATCCCTAGAGATCCTACTCTCCAATTCGAGGTTAGGGGAGCTCTATCATTCTATCTAATAAATTATATGATGGGTCCTAGATCTAGGGTTTATACTAGTACCATGTGCTCTTGATGTTCTTTAATGTTCTTGAATGTTTTTTTGGGTTGCCTATGATGATGATCTTCATATATACATATATGTATGCCATATGCGAATTGATTTGGTGTTTGAAACTTGAGGATATACGAATTGTGTATGTGTTTTGATAATGTTGATATTCGTGAGTTCATGGAATTATGAACTTGTATGTTGGAGAGCTTGATATTTCGCATTTTGGGTGTGGGTGTGCAAGGGCGCCTAGGGCGCCAAAGTGATGATGATTTTAGTGCTCCAAAAGAATTTGTTGATTGATTAAATTAAGTGTTATTTTGAGTGTTGAAAATTTTAAGATTTTGATGAGCTAAATTGCTAAAAATCAGTTTTTAGTGTTTTGGAAAAATTCTGGAAAAATGATGATTTTTGGTTTTTAGTGTTGAAGAGTTGTTGAAGAAAATCTGGGTTGTGTTGCTGCTGTTCTGGGCGCCAGGCGCCCTGTGCTGGGCGCCAAGGGCGCTGTGCTTGGTCCCTGTGCGTGTTGCTGGGCGCTGAGCGCCCCAGCGTGTGTGTATGTGCTGCGCCAAGGCGCTGGGCGCTGAGCGCCCGTGTGTGTTACTGCGTGTTGCGCCAAGGCGCTGGGCGCCAGGCGCTGGGCGCTGAGCGCCCGTGTGTGTTGCGTGTGTGCGTTGTGTTGCGCGCCTGGGCGCTGGGCGCCAGTGCCCGTGTTGCCTGGTTGCCTGGGCGCCTAAGGCGCCTGTTTTCAGGATGTTGCCTGATTTTTTCCCAAACTTATTTTTAACATAACTTTTGACTCAGACGTCCGTTTTGAACGATTCAAAAAGTGTCGTGAAGCTTTTTACGTTGTCTATCTATGGGTCCAATTTCTAAAATGAAAAATTGTTATTTTCTGACTGTTGGTGGGCGCCCAAGTGGCCGTCCCCGGTGGTCGTCCCAGTGACATTGAAAAATGACATGGAGCTCTCTAAAAATCCCTTTTGGTGTATAAACAACAGTTTTAACGTGGTAGCGTCAAAAATGATGATTTTGACGAGGATGCCCTTGGTGGCTAGTCAAATGACTGTTTTGCCCTAGTGGCCAAAGTTGATGATAATGATGTGTAAAGGACGAGGATGCCCTTGGTGGCTATTATTATTTAGTAGGACGTGTAAAAGACTGTTTTGCCCTTAGTGGCTATTAGTACTTATAATGACGTGTGAATGACCGTTTTGTCCTTAGTGGCTATTGTTAATTATAGTGATGTGTAAATGACTGTTCTGCCCTTAGTGGCTATTATTATTTATAGTGACGTGTAAATGACGTTTTGCCCTCAGTGGCTATTGTATGAGTTGATGATATTATTGTATAAGTGACGATGAAAACCCAGTGACGTTTTTGGGGCCCGAAGGGCTAAGTGATGTTAAGGTCTAAATGGCCTAGTGACGTTGTGTGCTGATTGTGAATTTGACAGGTGCTGTGCTCTTTGCGAGCAAACCGGTAAGTGACGGGTCACATAGTTGACTATGAATTGAATAATTGTGTGTTTGTGTATTGTGAGTGGTGCATGTCATAGTGTCTCATGCCCATATGCATAAACCCAGTGACGTTTTTGGGGCCTGAGTGGCTAAGTGACGATGAGGCCTTCAGGGCTAAGCGACGTTTTGTGAAAAGGTACCTCATGCATATACCCGCGAGTGGGTTGCATTTTCATGAGCCTACATGACATGAGATGAGTATTTGTAAGTGATGTGAATGATGACTGTGATGTGGATATTTAGTGTTTTGGATGCTGATTGTTCTAGTGTGTAGCCTATGATTAGTACTTATCATATTTTCTATTATATGGATTGAAATGATGCTCACCCTTTCCTGTTTGAATGTTGCCCCCGTGTTGGTAACGTGCAGGTGATTCTTAGTGAAGGCCTTTAGCTTCACTTCTTGAGTCGAGTCGTCATGCTCTGATATGTAACACCAGGGAGGGGAATGAATGTTGTTTAAGTCATTATGACTGTTGTGGTTATTGGAATGTAGTATTGCAAGCCTGGCATAGTTGTAATGCCTTTTATGATTAAACTGTTGGATTTTGGATGCGAAGTTGTAATTTAATTGATAATGACGTTTTGAAGTTATTATAAGACTGTTTTCGAAAAGCGAGTTATTTGAAGTGTGACATCCCTTGTGGTGTAATTAAATTTTGAAAACTCTGATATTTTTATTAAACAAATTACCGGGTAGAAAAGGGGTGTTACATTAGTGGTATCAGAGCAATGGTTGGTCCGTCCGGCCATGTCATCGAGTCGTTGTGTCAGATAGTGACCAACTGTTGTCTTTCAGTGCTGACCATTGTTTATGTTGCAGGTACGCCAAAAGTTTCCATCGGTAAGTGAACTAGTGGGGGAGATGTCCCTACTAGTGTTGTGTGCCTTATTGTGTTTTCGGTGTGTGAATTGCGTTTGTGGGTTGTGGTCCTTATTGTTGACCTCCTTGCTGCGTGTTTCTAAATGGTATGCTCTGTTGTTTAAGTGCGCACATGTGTTTTGGTTGGTATTGAGCTCGGTGTACCCTGCATCATATTCAAATTAATTGCCGCTTGTTGTAAAATATTAGATTGACATGCACTCAGATGCTCTTGTAGTTGATGTTTGTTGTTAGATGTTGACTTGACATGTATTCGCATGCTCATGCATTTGTAAAGTATAATATTACATGCTCACCATCCTGAGTTGGTTGTCCCTTGAGTGTGAACAAACATGATTGCATTTTAAAATGGTAATTACAGCCTATGTTGCTTGACTGACCTTGTCATGTGTGTCTGCTGTGCCTGTATGCTACTGATAGCTTACCTTGTTGCATGTTACCCTCCTATGTTGCTTTGTCCGAACTGTCTTAAGTAGTCGACGGTAAGCCTCTGTGAGAAGTCTTGTGCAATGTGATTTGATGTTTGGAAACCAAATGCGTTGTAAAATTATTTTATGGACTATTTTAAGTTGTTACTGCACTAATAGCTACCGTGGTGTTTTAATCACTACAAGTGAAAATGTTTTCATTCAAGTGTACTAATTTGGTCCTCAACTCTTTTGGAAAATTGCGACCGGATGTAAATATTTTAGCTGAGAACTACCACATCATTGAGTTACTATTTTGACTTGCCTAATTTCCTCTAGGTGTAACCTTGCGTGCCGGAGTTTTATGACAAATCTCTTGGTTGTTACTTATGGATTTCTATCATGTGGTTTTGAAAATCTAAAAGTAAAGTGATTTCTGAAAGTGCTTTTGAACGTCCATTAAACACTTTTACGGCTGGATGCCGAGATTAGCATTGAAAATCACTTTTATAAACGATTCGGATTTTGTTTTCGCGGTTGCACTCTTGCGATATGCGTTACGTGGTTTTAAAAATCTTAAGATTTAGAAATGTGCATTTTGGACGCTTGTGCACTGGGGCCGAATTAACTAATTACTGTAAATGTTAATGTAACTATTCTTTTGGGCTGACTAGTTGTAATAAGGTTTTAAATGTTAACCGTGTTCCTGTGTACTTAGTTGATAATGTTTCGTGGATTATCCTGAGCTATTTGCTATTGCTGTTTTATTTAAATAATTGTTGCTGTTTCTGAAAAATGATCATTGCTGTTTTCAGAAAATAATGTTGCTATTTTATTCGGATAATCGTTATGGTTTTCTGCAAAATGACTATTGCTGAAAATGATTGTTGCTACCTTTTTAAAAATTGTTGTTGCTGTTTCCTAAGGCCGCTGTCAGTGCTTTCAAGAATAACTGTTACTGTCCCTACTTTTGTACACTGCTGCTATTTTTATGAGTTGTGCCTAATTCGATTGTTAACCGTTGCCGGTGCCTTAGTGCCCGATTGTGTGACTGAGTTGTTAATATTGTTGTTGTCGATGATGTTGCTCTGTTGTTGGTTTTTAGTTGTTGATGTCGCCTGAGTGGCAATTGTAGCTGTTGATGTCGCCTGAGTGGCAATTGTAGTTGTTGATGTCGCCTGAGTGGCAATTGTAATTGTTGATGTCGCCTGAGTGGCAATTGTAGTTGTTGATGTCGCCTGAGTGGCAGTTGTAATTGTTGATGTCGCCTGAGTGGCAAAGTTGTTTGTGGATGACTGTTGTCGTGTTACTAAAATTATGAGACTTGTTGTACGACTGTTATGCACCCTGTGAATTTCGTCTTGATGCTGTGATGATTGATGTATTTTGTTATCCTTAAGGGTAGATGAGTGAGGTGAAATGCGAGCTAGTTTATCAGAGTAGCGCAGCGGAGTAGAGAGTGGGTCGAATTATTACTGCTTGAAGTTACCTGGCTGAACGAGTAGGAGGGACGGCCGCCCAAGCACTTACCGCCGGTAATCAAAGCAATAATAATCAGCATGATAGATAGCACTAGTTGTCTAGGTGGCCTTAGAGGGAGAGTGTTGGCGTTGACAGGTGAATTTCGAGGACGAAATATTCTAAGTGGGGGAGAGTTGTAACACCCTAAATTATTTAATTAATTTATTTAATTAAGTATTTAGAAATGTATTTAATTTATTGGGTATAATTTGATTAATTAAAATTAGATTTAAAAAGGTGTAGGTGGTATTAGGGGAGGAGGGCGCTAATTAGTTAGACTTGGGCTTAAGTGGAAAGCCCAAGCCCATAATCCAAGATCATATGCGAAGGGGGGGCAAGCCAAAGTGAGGTTAGGGGTTTTTGGTGAGCAATTGCGAAATTGGGAGGGAGAAAGGAGAGGAGAAGGAGCGCCATGGAGAAAGAGGAAAAGAGAAGAAGAAGGTCGCGCCATAGAGAGGGAGAGGGAGAAGAGAAGAGTCGCAAGCTTCAAGGAGAAAAGAGGAGGCGTAATCCGGTTGTCGTAGTTCCGTTCATGATCATCCCTAGAGATCCTACTCTCCAATTCGAGGTTAGGGGAGCTCTATCATTCTATCTAATAAATTATATGATGGGTCCTAGATCTAGGGTTTATACTAGTACCATGTGTTCTTGATGTTCTTTAATGTTCTTGAATGTTTTTTTGGGTTGCCTATGATGATGATCTTCATATATACATATATGTATGCCATAGGCGAATTGATTTGGTGTTTGAAACTTGAGGATATACGAATTGTGTATGTGTTTTGATAATGTTGATATTCGTGAGTTCATGGAATTACGAACTTGTATGTTGGAGAGCTTGATATTTCGCATTTTGGGTGTGGGTGTGCAAGGGCGCCTAGGGCGCCAAAGTGATGATGATTTTAGTGCTCCAAAAGAATTTGTTGATTGATTAAATTAAGTGTTATTTTGAGTGTTGAAAATTTTAAGATTTTGATGAGCTAAATTGCTAAAAATCAGTTTTTAGTGTTTTGGAAAAATTCTGGAAAAATGATGATTTTTGGTTTTTAGTGTTGAAGAGTTGTTGAAGAAAATCTGGGTTGTGTTGCTGCTGTTCTGGGCGCCAGGCGCCCTGTGCTGGGCGCCAAGGGCGCTGTGCTTGGTCCCTGTGCGTGTTGCTGGGCGCTGAGCGCCCCAGCGTGTGTGTATGTGCTGCGCCAAGGCGCTGGGCGCCAGGCGCTGGGCGCTGAGCGCCCGTGTGTGTTGCTGCGTGTTGCGCCAAGGCGCTGGGCGCTGAGCGCCCGTGTGTGTTGCGTGTGTGCGTTGTGTTGCGCGCCTGGGCGCTGGGCGCCAGTGCCCGTGTTGCCTGGTTGCCTGGGCGCCTAAGGCGCCTGTTTTCAGGATGTTGCCTGATTTTTTCCCAAACTTATTTTTAACATAACTTTTGACTCAGACGTCCGTTTTGAACGATTCAAAAAGTGTCGTGAAGCTTTTTACGTTGTCTATCTATGGGTCCAATTTCTAAAATGAAAAATTGTTATTTTCTGACTGTTGGTGGGCGCCCAAGTGGCCGTCCCCGGTGGTCGTCCCAGTGACATTGAAAAATGACATGGAGCTCTCTAAAAATCCCTTTTGGTGTATAAACAACAGTTTTAACGTGGTAGCGTCAAAAATGATGATTTTGACGAGGATGCCCTTGGTGGCTAGTCAAATGACTGTTTTGCCCTAGTGGCCAAAGTTGATGATAATGATGTGTAAAGGACGAGGATGCCCTTGGTGGCTATTATTATTTAGTAGGACGTGTAAAAGACTGTTTTGCCCTTAGTGGCTATTAGTACTTATAATGACGTGTGAATGACCGTTTTGTCCTTAGTGGCTATTGTTAATTATAGTGATGTGTAAATGACTGTTCTGCCCTTAGTGGCTATTATTATTTATAGTGACGTGTAAATGACGTTTTGCCCTCAGTGGCTATTGTATGAGTTGATGATATTATTGTATAAGTGACGATGAAAACCCAGTGACGTTTTTGGGGCCCGAAGGGCTAAGTGATGATAAGGTCTAAATGGCCTAGTGACGTTGTGTGCTGATTGTGAATTTGACAGGTGATGTGCTCTTTGCGAGCAAACCGGTAAGTGACGGGTCACATAGTTGACTATGAATTGAATAATTGTGTGTTTGTGTATTGTGAGTGGTGCATGTCATAGTGTCTCATGCCCATATGCATAAACCCAGTGACGTTTTTGGGGCCTGAGTGGCTAAGTGACGATGAGGCCTTCAGGGCTAAGCGACGTTTTGTGAAAAGGTACCTCATGCATATACCCGCGAGTGGGTTGCATTTTCATGAGCCTACATGACATGAGATGAGTATTTGTAAGTGATGTGAATGATGACTGTGATGTGGATATTTAGTGTTTTGGATGCTGATTGTTCTAGTGTGTAGCCTATGATTAGTACTTATCATATTTTCTATTATATGGATTGAAATGATGCTCACCCTTTCCTGTTTGAATGTTGCCCCCGTGTTGGTAACGTGCAGGTGATTCTTAGTGAAGGCCTTTAGCTTCACTTCTTGAGTCGAGTCGTCATGCTCTGATATGTAACACCAGGGAGGGGAATGAATGTTGTTTAAGTCAATATGACTGTTGTGGTTATTGGAATGTAGTATTGCAAGCCTGGCATAGTTGTAATGCCTTTTATGATTAAACTGTTGGATTTTGGATGCGAAGTTGTAATTTAATTGATAATGACGTTTTGAAGTTATTATAAGACTGTTTTCGAAAAGCGAGTTATTTGAAGTGTGACATCCCTTGTGGTGTAATTAAATTTTGAAAACTCTGATATTTTTATTAAACAAATTACCGGGTAGAAAAGGGGTGTTACATTAGTGGTATCAGAGCAATGGTTGGTCCGTCCGGCCATGTCATCGAGTCGTTGTGTCAGATAGTGACCAACTGTTGTCTTTCAGTGCTGACCATTGTTTATGTTGCAGGTACGCCAAAAGTTTCCATCGGTAAGTGAACTAGTGGGGGAGATGTCCCTACTAGTGTTGTGTGCCTTATTGTGTTTTCGGTGTGTGAATTGCGTTTGTGGGTTGTGGTCCTTATTGTTGACCTCCTTGCTGCGTGTTTCTAAATGGTATGCTCTGTTGTTTAAGTGCGCACATGTGTTTTGGTTGGTATTGAGCTCGGTGTACCCTGCATCATATTCAAATTAATTGCCGCTTGTTGTAAAATATTAGATTGACATGCACTCAGATGCTCTTGTAGTTGATGTTTGTTGTTAGATGTTGACTTGACATGTATTCGCATGCTCATGCATTTGTAAAGTATAATATTACATGCTCACCATCCTGAGTTGGTTGTCCCTTGAGTGTGAACAAACATGATTGCATTTTAAAATGGTAATTACAGCCTATGTTGCTTGACTGACCTTGTCATGTGTGTCTGCTGTGCCTGTATGCTACTGATAGCTTACCTTGTTGCATGTTACCCTCCTATGTTGCTTTGTCCGAACTGTCTTAAGTAGTCGACGGTACGCCTCTGTGAGAAGTCTTGTGCAATGTGATTTGATGTTTGGAAACCAAATGCGTTGTAAAATTATTTTATGGACTATTTTAAGTTGTTACTGCACTAATAGCTACCGTGGTGTTTTAATCACTACAAGTGAAAATGTTTTCATTCAAGTGTACTAATTTGGTCCTCAACTCTTTTGGAAAATTGCGACCGGATGTAAATATTTTAGCTGAGAACTACCACATCATTGAGTTACTATTTTGACTTGCCTAATTTCCTCTAGGTGTAACCTTGCGTGCCGGAGTTTTATGACAAATCTCTTGGTTGTTACTTATGGATTTCTATCATGTGGTTTTGAAAATCTAAAAGTAAAGTGATTTCTGAAAGTGCTTTTGAACGTCCATTAAACACTTTTACGGCTGGATGCCGAGATTAGCATTGAAAATCACTTTTATAAACGATTCGGATTTTGTTTTAGCGGTTGCACTCTTGCGATATGCGTTACGTGGTTTTAAAAATCTTAAGATTTAGAAATGTGCATTTTGGACGCTTGTGCACTGGGGCCGAATTAACTAATTACTGTAAATGTTAATGTAACTATTCTTTTGGGCTGACTAGTTGTAATAAGGTTTTAAATGTTAACCGTGTTCCTGTGTACTTAGTTGATAATGTTTCGTGGATTATCCTGAGCTATTTGCTATTGCTGTTTTATTTAAATAATTGTTGCTGTTTCTGAAAAATGATCATTGCTGTTTTCAGAAAATAATGTTGCTGTTTTATTCGGATAATCGTTATGGTTTTCTGCAAAATGACTATTGCTGAAAATGATTGTTGCTACCTTTTTAAAAGTTGTTGTTGCTGTTTCCTAAGGCCGCTGTCAGTGCTTTCAAGAATAACTGTTACTGTCCCTACTTTTGTACACTGCTGCTATTTTTATGAGTTGTGCCTAATTCGATTGTTAACCGTTGCCGGTGCCTTAGTGCCCGATTGTGTGACTGAGTTGTTAATATTGTTGTTGTCGATGATGTTGCTCTGTTGTTGGTTTTTAGTTGTTGATGTCGCCTGAGTGGCAATTGTAGCTGTTGATGTCGCCTGAGTGGCAATTGTAGTTGTTGATGTCGCCTGAGTGGCAATTGTAATTGTTGATGTCGCCTGAGTGGCAATTGTAGTTGTTGATGTCGCCTGAGTGGCAGTTGTAATTGTTGATGTCGCCTGAGTGGCAAAGTTGTTTGTGGATGACTGTTGTCGTGTTACTAAAATTATGAGACTTGTTGTACGACTGTTATGCACCCTGTGAATTTCGTCTTGATGCTGTGATGATTGATGTATTTTGTTATCCTTAAGGGTAGATGAGTGAGGTGAAATGCGAGCTAGTTTATCAGAGTAGCGCAGCGGAGTAGAGAGTGGGTCGAATTATTACTGCTTGAAGTTACCTGGCTGAACGAGTAGGAGGGACGGCCGCCCAAGCACTTACCGCCAGTAATCAAAGCAATAATAATCAGCATGATAGATAGCACTAGTTGTCTAGGTGGCCTTAGAGGGAGAGTGTTGGCGTTGACAGGTGAATTTCGAGGACGAAATATTCTAAGTGGGGGAGAGTTGTAACACCCTAAATTATTTAATTAAGTATTTAGGAATGTATTTAATTTATTGGGTATAATTTGATTAATTAAAATTAGATTTAAAAAGGTGTAGGTGGTATTAGGGGAGGAGGGCGCTAATTAGTTAGACTTGGGCTTAAGTGGAAAGCCCAAGCCCATAATCCAAGATCATATGCGAAGGGGGGGCAAGCCAAAGTGAGGTTAGGGGTTTTTGGTGAGCAATTGCGAAATTGGGAGGAAGAAAGGAGAGGAGAAGGAGCGCCATGGAGAAAGAGGAAAAGAGAAGAAGAAGGTCGCGCCATAGAGAGGGAGAGGGAGAAGAGAAGAGTCGCAAGCTTCAAGGAGAAAAGAGGAGGCGTAATCCGGTTGTCGTAGTTCCGTTCATGATCATCCCTAGAGATCCTACTCTCCAATTCGAGGTTAGGGGAGCTCTATCATTCTATCTAATAAATTATATGATGGGTCCTAGATCTAGGGTTTATACTAGTACCATGTGCTCTTGATGTTCTTTAATGTTCTTGAATGTTTTTTTGGGTTGCCTATGATGATGATCTTCATATATACATATATGTATGCCATATGCGAATTGATTTGGTGTTTGAAACTTGAGGATATACGAATTGTGTATGTGTTTTGATAATGTTGATATTCGTGAGTTCATGGAATTATGAACTTGTATGTTGGAGAGCTTGATATTTCGCATTTTGGGTGTGGGTGTGCAAGGGCGCCTAGGGCGCCAAAGTGATGATGATTTTAGTGCTCCAAAAGAATTTGTTGATTGATTAAATTAAGTGTTATTTTGAGTGTTGAAAATTTTAAGATTTTGATGAGCTAAATTGCTAAAAATCAGTTTTTAGTGTTTTGGAAAAATTCTGGAAAAATGATGATTTTTGGTTTTTAGTGTTGAAGAGTTGTTGAAGAAAATCTGGGTTGTGTTGCTGCTGTTCTGGGCGCCAGGCGCCCTGTGCTGGGCGCCAAGGGCGCTGTGCTTGGTCCCTGTGCGTGTTGCTGGGCGCTGAGCGCCCCAGCGTGTGTGTATGTGCTGCGCCAAGGCGCTGGGCGCTGAGCGCCCGTGTGTGTTACTGCGTGTTGCGCCAAGGCGCTGGGCGCCAGGCGCTGGGCGCTGAGCGCCCGTGTGTGTTGCGTGTGTGCGTTGTGTTGCGCGCCTGGGCGCTGGGCGCCAGTGCCCGTGTTGCCTGGTTGCCTGGGCGCCTAAGGCGCCTGTTTTCAGGATGTTGCCTGATTTTTTCCCAAACTTATTTTTAACATAACTTTTGACTCAGACGTCCGTTTTGAACGATTCAAAAAGTGTCGTGAAGCTTTTTACGTTGTCTATCTATGGGTCCAATTTCTAAAATGAAAAATTGTTATTTTCTGACTGTTGGTGGGCGCCCAAGTGGCCGTCCCCGGTGGTCGTCCCAGTGACATTGAAAAATGACATGGAGCTCTCTAAAAATCCCTTTTGGTGTATAAACAACAGTTTTAACGTGGTAGCGTCAAAAATGATGATTTTGACGAGGATGCCCTTGGTGGCTAGTCAAATGACTGTTTTGCCCTAGTGGCCAAAGTTGATGATAATGATGTGTAAAGGACGAGGATGCCCTTGGTGGCTATTATTATTTAGTAGGACGTGTAAAAGACTGTTTTGCCCTTAGTGGCTATTAGTACTTATAATGACGTGTGAATGACCGTTTTGTCCTTAGTGGCTATTGTTAATTATAGTGATGTGTAAATGACTGTTCTGCCCTTAGTGGCTATTATTATTTATAGTGACGTGTAAATGACGTTTTGCCCTCAGTGGCTATTGTATGAGTTGATGATATTATTGTATAAGTGACGATGAAAACCCAGTGACGTTTTTGGGGCCCGAAGGGCTAAGTGATGTTAAGGTCTAAATGGCCTAGTGACGTTGTGTGCTGATTGTGAATTTGACAGGTGCTGTGCTCTTTGCGAGCAAACCGGTAAGTGACGGGTCACATAGTTGACTATGAATTGAATAATTGTGTGTTTGTGTATTGTGAGTGGTGCATGTCATAGTGTCTCATGCCCATATGCATAAACCCAGTGACGTTTTTGGGGCCTGAGTGGCTAAGTGACGATGAGGCCTTCAGGGCTAAGCGACGTTTTGTGAAAAGGTACCTCATGCATATACCCGCGAGTGGGTTGCATTTTCATGAGCCTACATGACATGAGATGAGTATTTGTAAGTGATGTGAATGATGACTGTGATGTGGATATTTAGTGTTTTGGATGCTGATTGTTCTAGTGTGTAGCCTATGATTAGTACTTATCATATTTTCTATTATATGGATTGAAATGATGCTCACCCTTTCCTGTTTGAATGTTGCCCCCGTGTTGGTAACGTGCAGGTGATTCTTAGTGAAGGCCTTTAGCTTCACTTCTTGAGTCGAGTCGTCATGCTCTGATATGTAACACCAGGGAGGGGAATGAATGTTGTTTAAGTCATTATGACTGTTGTGGTTATTGGAATGTAGTATTGCAAGCCTGGCATAGTTGTAATGCCTTTTATGATTAAACTGTTGGATTTTGGATGCGAAGTTGTAATTTAATTGATAATGACGTTTTGAAGTTATTATAAGACTGTTTTCGAAAAGCGAGTTATTTGAAGTGTGACATCCCTTGTGGTGTAATTAAATTTTGAAAACTCTGATATTTTTATTAAACAAATTACCGGGTAGAAAAGGGGTGTTACATTAGTGGTATCAGAGCAATGGTTGGTCCGTCCGGCCATGTCATCGAGTCGTTGTGTCAGATAGTGACCAACTGTTGTCTTTCAGTGCTGACCATTGTTTATGTTGCAGGTACGCCAAAAGTTTCCATCGGTAAGTGAACTAGTGGGGGAGATGTCCCTACTAGTGTTGTGTGCCTTATTGTGTTTTCGGTGTGTGAATTGCGTTTGTGGGTTGTGGTCCTTATTGTTGACCTCCTTGCTGCGTGTTTCTAAATGGTATGCTCTGTTGTTTAAGTGCGCACATGTGTTTTGGTTGGTATTGAGCTCGGTGTACCCTGCATCATATTCAAATTAATTGCCGCTTGTTGTAAAATATTAGATTGACATGCACTCAGATGCTCTTGTAGTTGATGTTTGTTGTTAGATGTTGACTTGACATGTATTCGCATGCTCATGCATTTGTAAAGTATAATATTACATGCTCACCATCCTGAGTTGGTTGTCCCTTGAGTGTGAACAAACATGATTGCATTTTAAAATGGTAATTACAGCCTATGTTGCTTGACTGACCTTGTCATGTGTGTCTGCTGTGCCTGTATGCTACTGATAGCTTACCTTGTTGCATGTTACCCTCCTATGTTGCTTTGTCCGAACTGTCTTAAGTAGTCGACGGTAAGCCTCTGTGAGAAGTCTTGTGCAATGTGATTTGATGTTTGGAAACCAAATGCGTTGTAAAATTATTTTATGGACTATTTTAAGTTGTTACTGCACTAATAGCTACCGTGGTGTTTTAATCACTACAAGTGAAAATGTTTTCATTCAAGTGTACTAATTTGGTCCTCAACTCTTTTGGAAAATTGCGACCGGATGTAAATATTTTAGCTGAGAACTACCACATCATTGAGTTACTATTTTGACTTGCCTAATTTCCTCTAGGTGTAACCTTGCGTGCCGGAGTTTTATGACAAATCTCTTGGTTGTTACTTATGGATTTCTATCATGTGGTTTTGAAAATCTAAAAGTAAAGTGATTTCTGAAAGTGCTTTTGAACGTCCATTAAACACTTTTACGGCTGGATGCCGAGATTAGCATTGAAAATCACTTTTATAAACGATTCGGATTTTGTTTTCGCGGTTGCACTCTTGCGATATGCGTTACGTGGTTTTAAAAATCTTAAGATTTAGAAATGTGCATTTTGGACGCTTGTGCACTGGGGCCGAATTAACTAATTACTGTAAATGTTAATGTAACTATTCTTTTGGGCTGACTAGTTGTAATAAGGTTTTAAATGTTAACCGTGTTCCTGTGTACTTAGTTGATAATGTTTCGTGGATTATCCTGAGCTATTTGCTATTGCTGTTTTATTTAAATAATTGTTGCTGTTTCTGAAAAATGATCATTGCTGTTTTCAGAAAATAATGTTGCTATTTTATTCGGATAATCGTTATGGTTTTCTGCAAAATGACTATTGCTGAAAATGATTGTTGCTACCTTTTTAAAAATTGTTGTTGCTGTTTCCTAAGGCCGCTGTCAGTGCTTTCAAGAATAACTGTTACTGTCCCTACTTTTGTACACTGCTGCTATTTTTATGAGTTGTGCCTAATTCGATTGTTAACCGTTGCCGGTGCCTTAGTGCCCGATTGTGTGACTGAGTTGTTAATATTGTTGTTGTCGATGATGTTGCTCTGTTGTTGGTTTTTAGTTGTTGATGTCGCCTGAGTGGCAATTGTAGCTGTTGATGTCGCCTGAGTGGCAATTGTAGTTGTTGATGTCGCCTGAGTGGCAATTGTAATTGTTGATGTCGCCTGAGTGGCAATTGTAGTTGTTGATGTCGCCTGAGTGGCAGTTGTAATTGTTGATGTCGCCTGAGTGGCAAAGTTGTTTGTGGATGACTGTTGTCGTGTTACTAAAATTATGAGACTTGTTGTACGACTGTTATGCACCCTGTGAATTTCGTCTTGATGCTGTGATGATTGATGTATTTTGTTATCCTTAAGGGTAGATGAGTGAGGTGAAATGCGAGCTAGTTTATCAGAGTAGCGCAGCGGAGTAGAGAGTGGGTCGAATTATTACTGCTTGAAGTTACCTGGCTGAACGAGTAGGAGGGACGGCCGCCCAAGCACTTACCGCCGGTAATCAAAGCAATAATAATCAGCATGATAGATAGCACTAGTTGTCTAGGTGGCCTTAGAGGGAGAGTGTTGGCGTTGACAGGTGAATTTCGAGGACGAAATATTCTAAGTGGGGGAGAGTTGTAACACCCTAAATTATTTAATTAATTTATTTAATTAAGTATTTAGAAATGTATTTAATTTATTGGGTATAATTTGATTAATTAAAATTAGATTTAAAAAGGTGTAGGTGGTATTAGGGGAGGAGGGCGCTAATTAGTTAGACTTGGGCTTAAGTGGAAAGCCCAAGCCCATAATCCAAGATCATATGCGAAGGGGGGGCAAGCCAAAGTGAGGTTAGGGGTTTTTGGTGAGCAATTGCGAAATTGGGAGGGAGAAAGGAGAGGAGAAGGAGCGCCATGGAGAAAGAGGAAAAGAGAAGAAGAAGGTCGCGCCATAGAGAGGGAGAGGGAGAAGAGAAGAGTCGCAAGCTTCAAGGAGAAAAGAGGAGGCGTAATCCGGTTGTCGTAGTTCCGTTCATGATCATCCCTAGAGATCCTACTCTCCAATTCGAGGTTAGGGGAGCTCTATCATTCTATCTAATAAATTATATGATGGGTCCTAGATCTAGGGTTTATACTAGTACCATGTGTTCTTGATGTTCTTTAATGTTCTTGAATGTTTTTTTGGGTTGCCTATGATGATGATCTTCATATATACATATATGTATGCCATAGGCGAATTGATTTGGTGTTTGAAACTTGAGGATATACGAATTGTGTATGTGTTTTGATAATGTTGATATTCGTGAGTTCATGGAATTACGAACTTGTATGTTGGAGAGCTTGATATTTCGCATTTTGGGTGTGGGTGTGCAAGGGCGCCTAGGGCGCCAAAGTGATGATGATTTTAGTGCTCCAAAAGAATTTGTTGATTGATTAAATTAAGTGTTATTTTGAGTGTTGAAAATTTTAAGATTTTGATGAGCTAAATTGCTAAAAATCAGTTTTTAGTGTTTTGGAAAAATTCTGGAAAAATGATGATTTTTGGTTTTTAGTGTTGAAGAGTTGTTGAAGAAAATCTGGGTTGTGTTGCTGCTGTTCTGGGCGCCAGGCGCCCTGTGCTGGGCGCCAAGGGCGCTGTGCTTGGTCCCTGTGCGTGTTGCTGGGCGCTGAGCGCCCCAGCGTGTGTGTATGTGCTGCGCCAAGGCGCTGGGCGCCAGGCGCTGGGCGCTGAGCGCCCGTGTGTGTTGCTGCGTGTTGCGCCAAGGCGCTGGGCGCTGAGCGCCCGTGTGTGTTGCGTGTGTGCGTTGTGTTGCGCGCCTGGGCGCTGGGCGCCAGTGCCCGTGTTGCCTGGTTGCCTGGGCGCCTAAGGCGCCTGTTTTCAGGATGTTGCCTGATTTTTTCCCAAACTTATTTTTAACATAACTTTTGACTCAGACGTCCGTTTTGAACGATTCAAAAAGTGTCGTGAAGCTTTTTACGTTGTCTATCTATGGGTCCAATTTCTAAAATGAAAAATTGTTATTTTCTGACTGTTGGTGGGCGCCCAAGTGGCCGTCCCCGGTGGTCGTCCCAGTGACATTGAAAAATGACATGGAGCTCTCTAAAAATCCCTTTTGGTGTATAAACAACAGTTTTAACGTGGTAGCGTCAAAAATGATGATTTTGACGAGGATGCCCTTGGTGGCTAGTCAAATGACTGTTTTGCCCTAGTGGCCAAAGTTGATGATAATGATGTGTAAAGGACGAGGATGCCCTTGGTGGCTATTATTATTTAGTAGGACGTGTAAAAGACTGTTTTGCCCTTAGTGGCTATTAGTACTTATAATGACGTGTGAATGACCGTTTTGTCCTTAGTGGCTATTGTTAATTATAGTGATGTGTAAATGACTGTTCTGCCCTTAGTGGCTATTATTATTTATAGTGACGTGTAAATGACGTTTTGCCCTCAGTGGCTATTGTATGAGTTGATGATATTATTGTATAAGTGACGATGAAAACCCAGTGACGTTTTTGGGGCCCGAAGGGCTAAGTGATGTTAAGGTCTAAATGGCCTAGTGACGTTGTGTGCTGATTGTGAATTTGACAGGTGCTGTGCTCTTTGCGAGCAAACCGGTAAGTGACGGGTCACATAGTTGACTATGAATTGAATAATTGTGTGTTTGTGTATTGTGAGTGGTGCATGTCATAGTGTCTCATGCCCATATGCATAAACCCAGTGACGTTTTTGGGGCCTGAGTGGCTAAGTGACGATGAGGCCTTCAGGGCTAAGCGACGTTTTGTGAAAAGGTACCTCATGCATATACCCGCGAGTGGGTTGCATTTTCATGAGCCTACATGACATGAGATGAGTATTTGTAAGTGATGTGAATGATGAATGTGATGTGGATATTTAGTGTTTTGGATGCTGATTGTTCTAGTGTGTAGCCTATGATTAGTACTTATCATATTTTCTATTATATGGATTGAAATGATGCTCACCCTTTCCTGTTTGAATGTTGCCCCCGTGTTGGTAACGTGCAGGTGATTCTTAGTGAAGGCCTTTAGCTTCACTTCTTGAGTCGAGTCGTCATGCTCTGATATGTAACACCAGGGAGGGGAATGAATGTTGTTTAAGTCATTATGACTGTTGTGGTTATTGGAATGTAGTATTGCAAGCCTGGCATAGTTGTAATGCCTTTTATGATTAAACTGTTGGATTTTGGATGCGAAGTTGTAATTTAATTGATAATGACGTTTTGAAGTTATTATAAGACTGTTTTCGAAAAGCGAGTTATTTGAAGTGTGACATCCCTTGTGGTGTAATTAAATTTTTAAAACTCTGATATTTTTATTAAACAAATTACCGGGTAGAAAAGGGGTGTTACATAGACGGCTGCTCCCAGTCTACCACAGCTTCGATCTTACTGGGATCCACTGCAACACCTGTCCTAGATATTACATGACCCAGAAACTTAACTTCTGGCATCCAAAAATCACATTTGGACGGCTTGGCATACAATTTCTTCTCTCAGAGTACGTTCCGAACAATTCGGAGATGTTGCACATGCTCCTCAATCGTCTTAGAGAACACCAAGATATCATCAATGAACACTACCACAAACTGATCCAGATAAGGATTAAAAATCCGATTCATATAATCCATGAATACAGCTGGAGCATTGGTCAAACCGAAGGGCATCACTACGAATTCATAGTGTCCATATCTCGTATGGAAAGCGGTCTTCGGGACGTCCAAAGCTCGAACCCTGATTTGGTGATAACCGGACCTTAAATCAATCTTTGAAAATACAGAAGCTCCCCTCAACTGATCTAGCAAATCGTCAATTCTCGGTAGAGGGTACTTGTTCTTGACAGTCACCTTATTCAACTGACGATAATCGATACACAATCTCATACTTCCGTCCTTCTTCTTGACAAGCAACACTGGAGCACCCCATGGTGAGGCACTCGGCCGGATGAACCGCTTGGAAATTAGCTCTTCCAGTTGAACTTTCAATTCCCTCAACTCTAATGGCGACATTCGATACGGGGCTATAGAAATAGGTCCAGTGCCTGGAACCAACTCTATAGAAAATTCCACCTCACGATCCGGAGGAAATGAAGGAACTTCATCGGGAAACACATCAAGAAATTCATTAACAACTTGCACAGAAGATAAATCCTGACCTGTCTCAGTGGATGCAGACAGCATCATGACGTAAGCTTCCGCGCCTTGGAACAGATAATTACTGGCCGAAGTGAAAGAAATAACAGCTTCAGAATTTGGCGGTTGTAGCTCTACTGACTCGGAGGCGAAACCGATAGTTCGATGGAAACAATCTATAGTCACATGATTGGCCGTCATCCAACTCATGCCTAGGACCACGTCCATGCCCTTCATTGATAAACAAATGAAGTCTACTACAAAATTCCTGTCTCCAATGGATAGAAGACAATTTTCACATATTGCTTGGGTCTGAACACTACCTTCAGCAGTAGTCTTAATGGAGATTGGTTGAGGCAAAGGAGTTAAAGCCAATCCCAACCGATCGACACAAACTTGAGATATAAAACAATGGGTCGCACCCGAATCATATAAAATACTAACGGAGTTATTAAAAAGAGATCCCATACCCCTTAGTAGATTATCTGACGGTGTGACCTTCTGGGCGTCCAAGGTGTAAACTCTCCCATGAGTTGCAGTAGCAGCAGGGTTACTTCCTTGACTCTTCTCTTTCTCTGGGCAGTCCCGTGCAAAATGACCGTCTTTCTTGCAGAAATAACACTGGTTGGATCCCATATGGCACTTACCCTGATGGTACTTTCCACAGTTGGAACACGTACTGAATCTTGAGGAGTTCGATGACTGAACCTGTTTCCCTTTGTTGGAGTTGTGCCTGGGACCCGTATGATGGTTAGATGATCCAACATTCTTCTTATTCTGATGGAATACTTTTCTGCTTGCATATAACCTCTTCAAGTCACTCTCAGCTATGTGTGCTTGTTGAACCATGGCAGCATAGTTAGTATAGGCAAAAGAACTCAAACTCTGAGCAACGTCTTCCCTTAGCCCATACTTGAACCTTTCGGTTTTCCATTTGTCATTGGGAGCATACCCGGCCAAACCGAAGAATTGATATAACTCTTCAAACTTAGCCGCGTACTGACCCACAGTTGAACTTCCTTGAGTGAGAGTCAGAAAATCGTTCTCCTTGTCGAACCTCATGGCTGTCGGAAAGAACTGCTCCAAAAATACCTGCTTGAAATGTTCCCAAGTCTGGGGAGTATCCATAGTTACCATCATGGCTTTGGCATTAGTCCACCAGTTGTTAGCTTCACCTTTCAGCATATGAGTTGCCAATCTCAACTTGTCATCATCAGTGACTTGCATAGCTACGAAAATCTTCTCTATATCATCTAGCCAATGCTGGGCTTCCATGACATCCGGTCCTCCTCTGAACTCGGACGGCTTCATTTTCAGAAATTCAGAGAAAACCCTCCTTGGGTCCACTTGAGGCTCAGGGACTTGCTGGGGCTGAGCTTGAGCATTCTGTTGCATCTGCAACATATCTTCCATCATCTTCTGTTGCCTTTCGATCACGTTCTGCATCCATGCAGAATGCGGATCAACTGGTGGGTTATTCCTCGATCCTGCTGCCATAATTCTGCAAATGATACACCAAGTATTAAGTTGATCAGTCTCAATGTCTGTTAGTATCACAAGAAGCAAGATAGCAGAGTTACTCGAGGGACAAAACCACCCTAACTGTCTAAGCCCGACTAGGTCGAACTGCTCTGATTCCATAATGTAACACCCCGATAAATTCTAACATATAGAATCACCGAAATGCACTAAATGGCATACATCAGAGTAACTTCCTGTTATTGAAATATTGAACACATCTAAAGCTTTAGATAATACATAATAACTGGTTCTCTGAACCTCATAAACTTTCTGAAAATGCTTAAGTTCCAAAATTTAAGACTTGTACATATCTTGGTGTTCAATACTCAAAACATAAAGTAGCGGAAATGATTTTACAACTTGACAATGAAAGTTATACAATCGGAACATAGAAACAATAAACGGAACAAAGGTCTAAAACATTAAACTAGGTCTTCAATGACTCCAAGAGTCACACCAGCTAACCATGCTTTACCGCCTTTGCTTTCCCTTGTTTCTCTGTAAAAACCACAAATATGAAGGGTGAGATAAACATTATCTCAGTAAGTCCTATCGAGACCCCTTACAACTCTAACGGTTCATTATGCCTTGTTTTGAACTCGTGGTCCTAAAAAGCAACCACGTGGAAATACATTTAGTTCCTGTAACCTTCATGCTCATGGCCCTCCTAAGTGACACATGAAGCATGCAATCTTTGTTCCATGTTTTTAGCATAACACCTCAGTCTACCTATTTTATAGGCATCTCTTGACCTTTTGGTGAACCCATCCCGCTATTTCTAGCAAGGGAAACATTCTTGAGTCTAGGTTTTGGGGCTCATGACTTCCCCTCCCCTAGTATGCTAACCTCTTAGGGTCGTCACCCTTTTTCCTCTTGTATTTATTATACATTTTCAGTCTGTGTACCCGCATTGGGCTGTTAGTCATTCCAGTCAAGTACCATGTACCATATCAGTCAATTTCAGTGTATAATATCAGTCAAGTACCGTGTGTTATTATCATTCTTTGACATTTGCACTCTCGCGTTCTCTAAGAGCGGTTTTCCATTTTATTCATAACACACAATCTTTCTATCGAACATGTTCAGTCTCATACCATTGTTGTGGGACCTTGGGGAATGGATTGGAAGAGGATTGGAATCATTTGGAATGGATAAAAATGTACTTTGAAATTGAAGGTCAGAAGGTCTCACACGACCCCGTGCGTATAGGCGCACGACCCGTGTGTGGTTGAACAGTTTGCAGAAGATTTCCAGAAAGATACGCACGACCCGTGCGACTTGGCGCACGATCCGTGCGTGATCCACTAAAATTTTATAAAGTTCCAGAGACATACGCACGACCCGTGCGACTAGGCGCACGATCCGTGCGTGTTTTAAAAATCCAGTTTCTGTCGTATCAGAGGGAGGCGCACGACCCGTGCTCGTAGGCACACGATCCGTGCGTCTCTATTCGTTTTCCAGAAAATAGGTTTTTCATGTGTTATTCCATTCCATTCCGATTCCCACTTCTCTTCCGATCAAGACCCAATCTCAAACTTACATGGAAACAATATATTATAGCAATTTTTATCAATTCAATCCGGCACATCCAAACAATCAATCAAGAATTTTCATAGTTTGAATCACAATCTTTCAAGTAAAAGGTTTTCGAAAAACGAAGAGTCGGAAACACCAACACATTCCCTAAGCGAGTTATAGAACTCACCTAACGTGATGCCAATCACGCAAATTCTGAAACACTTGGAGTTCAACGACACCGAATGGACACGAACTTGCTCCGTAACGGTCCTACTCGTTCCCACGAACTCCACGCCCTCTCCAATTCTAATCCCAGCAATTTGAGCTACTGACCCTCTTCTTTAATTTCTTGAAACAGCAAGGTGATGTCTCCCAAGGTTCTATTCTAGCTTTAAGATGACATGCAAGCCACTAGAAGTACTACAACTCCATTTTTGGCTCTATGGAGCTTTGTGGGTCGAAAATGGTGATTTGGGCTATAGGGAAGGGATGACTTCAAGATTACTATCAATGGGAAGAGGAGAATGACAGAAACTCAGGGATGGTTTTGGATGCTACATGCATCCACAATTTTGTGATCTCCCTCTTCTTCAACTTTCCCTCTCTTTCACGCCTACCCTTCCTTTCTCTCTTCCTATTTCTGATTTCCAGAAATGGGTTCAAATGTTTCAGTTTTTGGTTTTTCAGTTGGAAGCAATCATATATATATGGTATGGGGGAAAAGACTGATTTACCCCTCACTTAACCTTTCTATCTCCTATGACTCCCATGAATTCCTATCTTAATACTTTATTTTGATTTTGCAAGACTACAATTATTTATTTCAACTTCATATAATTAAATAGCCTATGCAATTAACTAAGTTCATGATAAAACTTTTGCGCTAAATACTCGACTTAGCCTATGATTGCCTTAACCTTTTTGCTAATTTAATTAAATCTAATTAGCTAATTAGGGGATGTTACAGTAGAGGCTTGCAATTCTGGAATCCAGTTTCATTGAGAAGCTATAGAGCATATTTTCTCTACATGGGTAGATTCCCTTTGCTGATGTTGTTATTTCAAGTCCCAAAAAATATTTTAGAGGACCAAGTAGCTTGAGTTTGAATAAACTTTGCAGTAGTTGCTGAGTTTCTGTGATGACAGAAGGGTTAGGCTGCCAAGTATCATGTCATCCACATAGAGAAGAAGGACCACAAATTATTGACCACTGCCCTTGGTAAATAAAGAGGGGTCAGCAGATGATTGAGTGAAGCCATGTTGGAGAATTGTTGAGGAGAAATTCTGGAACCATTGTCTAGATGCCTGTTTCAATCCATAGAGGGACTTGTTCAGTTTGCATACCAATTTCCCCCCTTGCTAGGATACCCCAAAGGAAACTTCGTGTACACTTCCTCATGGAGATCACCATTGAGGAAGGCTTTATTCACATCTAACTGGACCAAATGCCATTATTTCTGGGCAGCAAAAGCAAGTAAGATACGCACAGTTGTGATGGTTGCAACTGCAGAGAATGTATCAACAAAATCCAAGCCTAGCTGCCGTGTGAAACCTTGAGCCACTAAACAGGCTTTGTATCTGTCAAGGCTACCATCATCTTTGTACTTCACCTTGTAGAGCCATTTGCATCCAATGGCTTTCTTTCCCTCAAGTAAAGGTTGGACAGTCCATGTGTTGTTGGCTTCAAGAGCATTTAGCTCTTCTTGCATTGCTTGACACCACTCCACGGATTTAGATGCTTGGTGATAGTAGAGAGGCTCAGGAATGGTTGATACTTGGAGAATATAGGTCTGATATGCCTGAGAGAATTGGCTACTATGAATGGCAGCAGAATTGGTGGCATTGCAGACATATTGTCCTAAGTAGGCTGGTGCTGTGTGGGTTCTGGTGGACCTACGCATGGCAATTTCTGGTTCCTGAGGTATGTCATTGTGTTGTGTGGCAGTGGGTGTTGTTGTTGGGGAAATGTCAAGGTGAGGACTATTGGGTGCTTGGGCAGGGGGTTGCTCTGGGTTAGGAACTTCTGTGAGGATTGGTTCGATGTCAGGAATGGTAGGTAAGGCAGCTGGGAGAACCAGGTCAGGAAAGGGATCTGGGGAAGTGACAGATGCAGGGAAGTCTTTGAATGGGAAGGAATTTTCATGGAAGGTTACATCTCTAGATATGAGGAATTTTCTGGTTGTGAGGTTGTAAAGTTTATAACCCTTGTATCCCAATGGGTAGCCAAGGAAGATACAAGGAGATGACCTAGGGGAAAATTTGGTGCGTAGCTGAGGGATGGTGGTTGCATAGGCTAAACATCCAAAGACCCTAAGGTGTGAATAAGAAGGTTGTGTGCTATATAGAAGGTCATGTGGGGACTTGTTCTCAAGAGTGGGTGATGGTGTTCTGTTTATGAGGTGTGCAGCAGTGCAAACACTGTCACCCCAGAATTTAAGTGGAAGGCCAGATTGAAACATGAGAGCCCTGACAATGTTTAGTAGGTGTTGGTGCTTTCGTTCTACTACTGAGTTTTGCTCTGGCCTATATGGGCAGGAAAATTGATGTAATGTACCATGTACCTACAAGAAATCAACTAGAGCCAGCTCTTTTGCATTGTCAGATCTAATGCATTTGATAGTTTTAGAAAATTGAGTTTTGGTAAGAGCAAAAAAATGTTTGATCCTGTTAGTTGCTGCAGATTTAGAGGATAACATATAGATCCATGTGAATCTGCTATGATCATCAACAATTGTCAAAATAATTCATGCCATCGTAGGTATTTTGTCCATAAGGTCCCCATACATCACAATGAATTAGGTCAAAGGGTTCAGTGCACATGTTTGAATTGGATTGAAAAGGCAAATGTTTAAACTTTACAAGAGGACAGATACTACATTCATTTGTTGTGAAACTACTAGGAATAGTAATAGAAAGTTTATTACTAACAGATTTCAAGACAGTATCTGAATAAATGGCCTAGCCTAGAGTGCCAGAGAGAGGCATTTTCTTGTGAATGTGAATTTGAAACAGCATTACAATGTTGTAAGAATGAAGAATTACAGACCTGAGCTGAGTTAGCTACAGAATTACAAAGTGCAGTACCAGGATTGGTGTGAGAATGAAGGATGTAAAGGCCATTTTCCAGTTGTCCTTTACCAATCTCTTTCAGCAGGTTTATTCCCTGCAACAGAAAGTTTTTGGCAAAGAATGTCAAGGACATGTTCGATGCATCCAAGATTTGGCTAACAGAAACAAGATTAACACCAAATGAAGCGATGTATAAGACATTATGGAGTGTAAGTGTGGGTGATAAGGTGACTGAACCTATGCCTGTAATTGCTACTTTGGTAAGTTGGGTAATGTGAAATATTTGTTGGGAACTAATGTGAAATTGTAAAACAGTTCTAACAAACAACAGATATGAGCAGATGCTCCAGAATCAAATAACCATGTGCTATAGGGAAGGGGTTCATTGGAGTGCAATAGGGACAAGACCATACCTAGGCATGAAGAATCGGTGGCTTCAGCTTCAGGAGTGGCAGCTTTGGCCATTTGTGCTTGAATGAACTGCATCATCATCTGATATTGCTGATTGGAAACTAAGGTGGTGCCTGCGGATTCAGCTTCAGTGACATTAATTCACAGTGGTAGCATTTTGCTTGGTATTGACTGGTTTCTTATTGTAAGATGGCGGATAGCCATGGAGAAGGTAGCACTTCTCCTTGATGTGTCCCAAAATTCCACAATGAGAGCAACTAGGGCGCTCACGGCGGTTAAGTTTGTATTGAGAAGTGTTCACAATCTGGTGGTGCTTTTCATCTTGCGAAACCATAGCAAAAACTTTGTCAATGGAGGGAAGAGGATTCAACAAGAGGATCTGACCACGAACATTGATGAAATGTTCGTTCAATCCCATCAAGAATGTCATGACACATTCGTCCTTCAAGTGATCAAGAAGAGGCGTAACGCCTTTACAAGTGCAAGTGTGAACGGGACGATATTCGCCTAATTCCTCCCACATCGCTTTGAATTTGGTGTAGTATGCTCCAATCGGCGATGAACCTTGACTGCAATTGACCAGATCTTTCTTCAACTGGAAGATTCGAGGACCGTTTTGTTGTTGGAAGCGCATGTGAAGATCGTTCCAGATCGCAGCAGCATCGCCGGAGTAAATCACACTAGCGGCGATTTCCTTGCTAATCGAGTTTAGGATCCACGATGAGACGGTGCTGTTGTTACGATTCCACGCACAAAAGTTTCGATCGTTCTCATCAGGCTTCGGAACTTTGCCGGTGACGTAACCGCATTTGTTCTTTCCGTCAAGCGCCATCAGCATCGCACACCTCCACGAACTGAAATTGCTGTCAGTCTGAGCTGATGTGGTCATGGTGGCAATGAACTATTTGACGAAGAGAAAAGAGGATCGGTGGCGGTGCAGGAAGAGAGATTAACGGTGCGACGCGGAGGACGGCAACCAGAGAGATCAAAGGAGAATACGGGCGATGGTGGCGATGAGCACCGGTTCTTCTTCTGATACCATATGAGCTTTAGCAATAGAGAGAGAGAGAGAGAGAGAGAGAGAGAGAGAGAGAGAGAGAGAGAGAGAGAGAGAGAGAGAGAGAGAGAGAGAGAGAGAGAGAGAGAGAGAGAGAGAGAGAGAGAGAGAGAGAGAGAGAGAGAAGTTCGTGATTGAAAGAAAGTGAATTTCTCATTTATTGCAAAAGTGAATTACAACTTTACTTTCCAAACAGATATACAATATTCAGTTACCATCTGTAACTGACTTTCAGTTAGGCTAAACCATGGTTAGCTAAAATCTAACTAAGATGGTTAAAGACTAACTAAACTAGTTAATACATAAACAGGATCTAATCAGAGTTATATTACATAAACAGGATCTAATCAGAGTTATAATTAGAATATCTAGGTTTTATAAATGTGATATACTTAATTTTGAAGTTCATAACATTTGTATTGTTTTTTTAAAAAAACTATAGGAGGTTAAAAAGCATTCCCCGTCTCTCTATCCTAAATAAAAAATTCAACGTGAAGGCCATCTTAGTACACTAAATAAATCTTCATGAATCATATTTTCTTTTTCAAAAAGAGAAAAAGGATACAAAAGGCAGAAAATATCTCTAGTTTGAGACACCTAGAATTCATAAAACAAAACTAAAGGATGGAGACAAGGTAGCTTAAGAGTGACATTTTCAACTTATATTAAGAGTATTCCATAGGAAGTATTTATATTTATTGAAACGAAAAGAAGACAACTTTCTTCATTACAAACGGTTAAAAGTAAAACCACTGTGTATCATCTTTAGCTTTAGGTTAGTCCCATGAAACAAAGAAGCACAAAAGAGCAACAACATTATTCATTAAGTGAAAAATACTAATCACCAGGTTTCGAAAAACAGTAGCGTTTTTTTACAATCAAATTTTACAACTTACACCTACATGGTATAAAAATACATTCAGCTTCGGTGTGTAGTTTGGAGGATAGAGAAAAAATTAATAAAAAAACAAAATCGTATGCAAATGATATACGAATACATGCAGTGGAGCTAGGTATAAGGAGTCATTTCCTAATTCGTTTGATGAATTGATCGTTAACTCTTTAAAAAGTAAACCAGTCACAAAGACTATACTTAAAATCTATATATTGTATGCATATATATATATATATATATATATATATATATATATATATATATATATATATCTGTGTGTGTAGAGGCTCTAAGTGTCAGATTCAATGTTTGTCAAAAAAAAAAAAGTGTCAGATTCAATACTAGGCAGATCATCATCCTTTAGCCTTTTACCATATCATGCAACTTTATCTTTTTCTCCTCTTTTTTGAACCATCTCTTGCTTGATAATTCCAACTATCCAATTCCTCCTTTCTCAAGTTTTCTTGATATTCTTCCTTCTCTCTTTGATCCAAGAAAGCTATGATTCTCTAGTTTTTAATATAAATATAAAAGATGCAGGTTAAAAAGATAAAATTCTCCTTCACCATTAAAGTCCTAAATTCTTCTCTCATCTTTTACAAATCTCTGCCCCTCAGACATTTGCTCATAAATTAGAAAGAAAAATCAGAAGCTAATAATCTGCAGATATGGGAGATAGAAGTTGTCACCTTGTGTTATTCTCTTTGTGTCTTTTCTTCAGCTCAGGTGATTTAATTTTTGGTTGGAACTTTGGTCCTTTTAATATATATTTGTTAGTTAGATGTGTTGTGTTGCTCCACAAAAGGAGGATACAACGTTGGAGCCATGAAGAGATGCAGAGTTGTAAGCAGAATTTAATAGCCAAACAGAATTTATATATGAAGAGCTAATGATATTTTTCCTAACCATGATCGTAGTACAAACAGCAGTTTCCAATTAAAAGAGCCTAATGAGATTGAATTTGGAAGAACTTGTGATAGTTCTTGCTTGTTGGTAGACATCATTAATATATCAATATATATAGTTCATCAAACATGCATCAAGATATC